>CM033405.1:11825973-13025973 GCA_019426215.1 Buddleja alternifolia | reverse complement strand
AATAACTAAAGATAACTAAAATGATTATCAAGGTAATAAATCAAATGGGAAGAGGTGATTGGGTTATGATCCTACTATGTTCTATTCTATGTTCATGAACTTTCAATTATCCGGATTTTTAGAACGCTCTTGTTATGGCAAAACCCCCTAATGTATTTATTATTCAATCTCTTGAAATAACAAGCCTATACTAGTTAACAACTTTCTATATCTCTATAGTGAAGATTGAATTAATTAACATGCATTTAGGTTCAAAGGAATTCCTTGTTTACAAAGATCTTACATTCAATCGGGTCATCTTATCACAAAAAGCCACACAACGCAATCAATTCTATCTCTAGTCAATTGTTACGTTATGATGTTTGATTTTTCGATCTGCCTTTATCTATCTCCTCTCGGTCTCAAGACAAAGCATTATATCAAACACATGGTGATCATTCATGTGAAAGCATTAAGCATAAAATCAAACATGTAACAAGAATGTAATAAATCCGAAAATTAATCATTCATTTAAACACAAAACATCACAAAGTATTCACATAACCCAACCACAAAGATGCTTAGCTCATACTTACAATAACAAATAATTCAACAATTCTATAAGACATAGTTGATAAACTAATCAAAGAGAAAGAGTTGAATTACTCCCTATTACAAGGTGTGAATCCAAGCTTTGATGATGAAAAATGGCTCCTCAAGCTTCCTTGGGCCTTCCTATGGCTTCCCTATCTGTTTTTAGAACAAGTGTAAGTGTTTTCTAAGAGAAAAGTGTGTTATAAAGGAAGAAAATGGCGGACTTAAAATTAGGGCATCGGGGGAATCGGACCGCGGCACACATTATTAGCTGACCGCGGTCCGGATGGCAAGTAGTGCCGTGGCACAGCGCCGCAGTCCAATTGGCAAGTATTGCCGCGGTTTGAGCCGAGGTCCACACAGGGCGCCGAAGAGTCATTAATGGGCTGCGGCATTGTGCCGCGGTTTTCTGGGCGCCGAAGGCCGCGGTTCTGTGCCGCGGTCCTATTCGGATTTCTGAGTTTGGCATTGCACCGCGACTGCGGTCCTATGCCGCGGTCCAGAGTGGCAGATTCATATTTTTCTTCACTTTTCCGTCTCTTGTTTGGCCTTCTTACTCGATAATCAATCTATTTGACTTAAATCCCTACACACATGAAATTGAAACAAATCAAAGCACTATACGGGATATTCATTGCTAAATTATGACAAAAATACCTAAATCAAAGGGGTAAAAACTCGTAAAATGTGAACTTATCATGAATCAACCCAGCAGTGTTGTCCATCTTGCATATGGTATACCTGTCATGCCTTATAAAAAAGAGAAACCAAAAAGTGAACTTTGCACAATCTCAAACGAGGAGTAAGTTAGCCTTAGTGTTATTTCATCACAAGATAATTATAATGAATCAGATTGTCATAAAGTATTATGCTTTAAAAATATTATGACCATGCCTCCATTCTGTTAGTGCAAACATTTCCTCAGAAAATTTGGTGGAATCCATTATTCAATATTCCTCATAAAATTCAAATGAAATTTATTAGTTTCCCGGTAGTACCTATCAGACCTGCACTGTGCTATAGCTACAGCTAGGTCAGGTGGCCTACATTTTTGCAATCGTGGAGACTTGCCTTCCAACATCCGTCAATTCCTAGTAATTTGCTTGACACATACAATTATGGGGACTTGCATTGTCACTATGCAATCATGGGGACTTGCACTCATTCTCTTTCTTTTATGCAATCGTGGGGACTTGCATTCATTCTCTCTCTTATGCAATCATGGGGACTTGCATTCACTCTTTCTCTTATGCAATCGTGGGGATTTGCATCGGGGATCAAACACCTTTTTCCTGGTGCGTACAATCATGGGGACTTGTACCTTCTCTGCACAATCAAGGAGACTTGCACATGGGATTGAACACTCGTCATTAGGCACGTACTATCGTGGAGACTTGCACTGCAATTATTCAATCGTGGGACTTGCATTTACCACCTGCCTTATTTTCCCTTTTTCTCCATCCGTACCTAAATTTTCCTAGACAAGTTAGGGTGGCCAGCCCATACGTCGGCATTCTTCCTTATGTCCCATATTCTCCGAATTTCCCTCTTTGTCTCACCTCCATCCTTTTAGCTGTCCGTTCCTCCTTGTGGCACCAAACCCCGGTCTTCCGTAGTTAGGTTCGTAAATGTTCCCGAGGACCTACCCATCCTTATTTTTTCCTAGCCTGGGGGCCGTTTGATCTGTAGGCAAACGAACCCTGCCTAGATAGATCTGGGCTACCCATCCAAATGGTACAATCCTAACCTCCGACTACCTCTACTTCACCAACTCCCCCTTTACCCCACAATTCAACATTTATACATATACACATATAATTCAATCTCAAATTTTTCATATAATAAATTCTTACTAAAACATTGGAGCTTTGCATGTGACCTTGCAAAGAAGGCTCTTACAATTTCTAGGCTTTACCTGGAAAACATAGCAATCATAACTTTCAAAAAATCATTAGCAACAGGTGAGTCCTTCAAATGGTAACAAAAAATAAATAAAATAGTAATAAAGTATAATCCCCGCAGTTACATATAGAACTTTTTTAAGTTTTGCATGTTCCATGGACGAGGGGGTTGTTTACCCTCCGCATCCTCCAGCTCATAGGCTCCTTTAGCTAACACCTTGACAACTTTGTACGAACTTGTTGGGCATGTGCAACGGAAACGAAAAACAAATCCGGATTCCTAAACCAAGATCAATTCGTGGCTTTTGTCGATTTTAATCATGAAAAAGATGAATACAAAAAACTTAGCTTTTCGCGTATTCAATTTTCAATCCTCGTGATTTTTCAATGTTCTCCAACGGTTCAATTGTACCATCTCTAGATCATCACGCAGGAACGGACTCCGGGAAATCTCTATCTCCAATCTCCATGGCGGCTAGGTGAGATTGAGTTGGAAGAAAAGATTTTTCTGTCTAGTATTTCTAGTGGAGGAATTTCACGTTATGTGAATTGTTCTCTTTACTGAAAATTAGGGTTTCAACTGTGTTCTCTGGCTTGTGTTGGAGGATTAAATAAATCCTTCAACTTAAGCCCACCAGATCACACACACGCCCATATGGGCTTTATTGGACAATTAATTGGGCTATGTTGACCCAGTCAACTTAGTCCAATTAATTTAATCAATTAACATTTAATCCAATTAAATATATTGATTAAATGAATATTAATTAATTAATTAATTATTTAATATTCTAGTTTAAATATTTAATTAACCCAGTCAATTAAATGTTCAAACTAATTAATTTAATTAACCATTGTTTAATTCAACTAAACAACCAATTAAATTAATTTGTCTAATTAATTAATTCGTCCTTCCAAAGAAAAATTTACCAAAAGGCCCTCCAAATACAAAACTTGATTTCCTTGTCTATTCCATTATAGTGCGACTCTCTAGGTTCGTCTCAATTGTCAATGGGAGGATACCAAAGGATGTGGGTGACACCTAGCCAGCACCGTGGCCCCAAATCGTAGCCCAATCAAGTACGAAATGACTATGTCATTACGAACCTCTAGATTATGAATATCATATGAGTATAAGCCCTTCACTGACGTATCCCGATCGAGTGAGAGTCCTGGAATATGTCAAACTCACAAGACTCGATACTATGCTTAAGAATCATAGTAATATGAGATTACTAAACACGAGTTAGTTCATCAGCTCTGGCCAAAGACTTTCAATTTCATTTACTTATGATCGCATAGGATACTTCTCGTTTACTTTCGAGACAGTGAATTCCTTCTTGGTAATCACCTTACATGCTACTTGCCCATTGGAACGCATTTCGAGGTTGGCCCCACCTTTTAACGGGTGATTTGGGTCTAACTACTCTAGTGATAGAATCTAACGTCACAAGCACACTGTGACCGTAACTCCTCAGGTCTAAGGCTCACGCATACCTTCATAATCAGTAATCCAATCATTGACAGTCTCTGAGTAAAAACCCATGTGATCAGATTACTACGAGCCGTGTTCGAATACACTAATCCCATCAATGTATCTATGACACAAACTCCCACTATCCCATAGTGTTGGAATGACACTCCTTTGTCAGAGTATGTGTCATACAAGTCTATACGAATCTCAATGCCCAATTGAAATTTTCTGACTTGCGAACTATTTAAGTGATCAAGTACCAAACCCTTCCAATGCCTTTCTCCTTAAGGAATGCGAAGGTTTGCCTTGATACACATGGGCTAGTTGTTCATTTAAAACTTTATAGATGCCATTAAGAATTATACGAACAACATATTGTTGCTTTTATATTAATTAGAGGTTGCACAATATAAACTTGTGCCTTGTATTCTAACTCCCCGTTGGCATCGAGGGAATATTCCCAACAGGACCTTCCCAGTTAGGGTCTAATTTTTTCACCGTGCGTACCGCATCCACTCTCTTCAATACCAGATCCCCCACTTGGACAGATTTATCCTTCACTTTTGTTCCTTGAGTTCTCATGTTCCGTTTCTTGTACTCAGGTACCCCTTGTCTCTGACTTCATCAATTAGCTCTAGCTCCTCCCTTAGTCTTTCTTCATTTTGCTCCGGCTCGAAGTATCTGACTTGGTGGGATTGTACCCTAATCTCTGCAAGTATAACAGCCTCAGCTCGATACACCAAATGGAATGGACTTTTTCCTGTAGTAGACTTAGGAGTAGTCCGATATGACCACCGCACTGGTTGCAATTCTTCAACCCAATTCCCACCGGATCCCTTTAGTCTATATGACCGAGGTTTGGGTATTTTCCATAAACATATTAGCAATGAATTATAAATAAAATAAAAAGGTTAAACATATTTAAAGCTAGACATACAATGATATAGAGACTTCCACTATATAAGTTTGTAGGCATACCTGGTTTTGAGACCTTGTACTACTATTCTATTGGTAACCTCTACATGGCCATTAGTTTTAGGATGAGCTACCGCACTGAAACTTTGCTGGATCCCCAACTCTTCTCACCATCTCCTCAGCTTGACTCCACTGAATTGTCTTCCATTGTTAGCCACGATCTCCCTAGGTATGCCAAATTGGCATATGATATTCTCCTAGAAGAAATGAATAACCTCAGTCTCCGTGATCCGAGCCAAGGCTTCAGCCTCCACCCATTTGTTGAAGTAGTCGACTAGCACTAATAAAAACTTCTTTTGGCCTTTTGCTATAAGAAAGGGGTCCACGATGTACATACCCCATCTTGCGAAAGGACATGGAACACTCGTGGAACGTATTGCCTCTGTAGGTTGATGAATGAGACCAGCATGTCTTTGACATTGTTCACGTTTCTTTTCCAGGTTAGTCGCATCCTCCTTCAGGGTTGGCCAAAAATAGCCAGCCCTCAAGGTCTTCCCAGCCAGGGCTGCACCACCTATGTGGCTGCCACAATCTCCTTCATGGATTTCTCTTAGTATGTAGTCTCCTTTTTCTGATGAAACACACCTTAGGTGGGGTTGTACAAATGAATTTTTCTCTTAATATAGCACGTCGTCAATCATGACAAATCTAGTAGCTCTGGTCTCCAACTGTTGCTTTTCCTTCCTTTCTTCGGGTAGTACTCCATTTGTGAGATATTGAATTATCTCAGTCCTTCAATCTTTGCCTTCCTCTACCTGCAGGATTTCTTGCTCTGTGCTAGGTTTGGTTAAGGCTTGTATAGTAATATTCTGGGTTTGACAGTCAGTGACTGAGCTGCCCAACTTGGACAAATAATCAGCTTTGGTATTTTTGGCCCGCGGTATTTGGTGTACCTCCAGCTTGTTGAAGTTTTCTTGTAATGTCTCTATGGTTTTCAAGTACTTCACCATCCTTTCCTCCTTAGCTTCGTAGGTCCCGTCAATTTGTTTGGTAACGAGTTGCAAATCTGAGTACACTATCAAATTCTTAGCCCCTCTTTTGATTGCATATTCCAATTTATCTCCTTCGGGTGTGGTGAGTACCACACCTGCACCACTTCCATTATGGGTGGCTGACCCATCTACATGCAAAAGCCAAACTTTTTCTTTCTCCTTCCCTTCCTGCTCAGGTCTTGTCATTTCAGTAACGAAATCTGCCAGGACTTACACTTTGATTGCAACTCCGGATGTATACTCTATCTAGAATTCTCCTAACTCCACGACCTATTTGACAAGTTTGCTCGATGTCTTCGCCTTTCCTAGCACGGTATTGAGTGGTTAACTGGTCTTCACAATGATTTTATATGTCAAAAATTAAGGTATTAGCCTTCTTGCTGTAATGACTAATGCCAATGCCATCTTCTCGATATCCGAATATCAGGATTCTACATCTGAAAGTACCTTGTTGCCGCAATATGCGGGTTTTTCTGTCTTGTCTTCTTCTCGCACTAGGACTGTGCGGACAGCTCGATCAGCCACAGCTATGTAGATTACTAATGGCTTGCCCTACATAGGTTTGGTAAGTAGCGGCATCTAGCTCAGGAATGCCTTGAGATCTTCAAAAGCTTGTTGACATTTAGGAGTCCAATTGAAATGATCCACTTTCTGTAATATCTTGAAGAATTGTAAACTTCTTTATGTGGATTTGGATATAAAATGGCTTAGGGCTATGATTCTCCCATTTAGCCTTTGCACTTCATTCACATTTCTAGGTGCCACCATATCATGAATAGCCTTGATCTTCGCAGCATTGGATTCAATGCCTTTTTCTGTGACCATGTATCCTAGAAACTTCCCTCCTTTGATTCCAAACGCAACCTTAGCTGGGTTCAACTTCATCCTATACCTTTGGAGTGTTTCAAAGGTTTCTTGCAGGTCTTGCACATGCGTGTTAGCGATACGGCTTTTGACCATGATGTCGTCCACGTATACTTCAATGTTCTTTCCTATGATGCACGGATACTCCTAAAAATTACATAATACAGTGTCGGACACTTTGGGGACATGTATACACCTCGGACACAACCCCGATACGTGTCGAACACGCCACCCGGAGTGTCTGAAAATTAAATAAAAAGAAAAAGAATGGTGTCGTGTCAGACACGTTTTAGGACACGGCGGAAAAGATGGAATATGGTGTTGGACATGGCTAAGGAAGTGTCTGGCACGTTTTAGGACACGGCGGGGTTGAATTTTATATTTTTAAAATTTAGGGGGCCTGAATTACTAATAGGAATAATCTAGCTAAATCAAAAATCAGATCCACACCAAAGCAGCTTACGTGAAGCCCTCTTTTCCTTCCTACTACTTCTACCTCTACAATCAAAATCAAAAGTGCAATTCAAGCTCTTCTTTCACCATTTTAAATTACCTTTAGTTTGAGATAATAGTTCCAACTTCAAAGTCATCGTTTATTCTTCTGTAATTCAATTCTAAGGGGTTGGACTTGGAATTACTACTTTACTTCTAAAATTCTATCACACTTTGGAGATTCGATTTTTGTTTTGGTTACTTCAATTTTTTTGTCACAAGAGCTCCATATTAGGTAAATTTAAATATTTTAAGAGTTTAATGTAGAAGTTATGTCTGAAAGTCATAAAAATGCATCATACTTCTAGTGTTTGATAAAATGCCTAATAGTGAAATTATGTGTAAAATTATTAGTTCTTACTTTATTTTGTTTGTAAATTATTAATGCATAAAAGTGTGTGTGTGTGTGTGTGTGTGTGTGTGTATATTATAGTCGTATCCTTGTCGTGTCGTATCCTAATTTTTTTTGAAAATCCATATCGCCGTGTCCATAACGTATCATACCCGTATCCGTATTCGTGTAACCTAGGTTCTTTTCCATTTTCTTACGAAACATCATGTCCACTAGCCTTTGATATATAGCTCCGACATTTTTAAAACCGAAGGACATAACTATGTAGCAAAATATGCCAAAGGAGGTGATGAAGCTAACGTTCCTTTGGTCTTCCTCATGCAAAGGTATTTGATGATACCCACTCTACGCATCCATAGTACTTAGTAGCTCATATCCAGCTGTGGCATCCACCAATTAGTCTATCCTAGGTAAAGGATAATGATCCTTAGGACAGGCATTATTTAGGTCACGGAAGTCGATACACATTCTCCATTTCGATCGGCCCTTAGGTAGTAGAACTACGTTGGACACCCACTCTGGGAATTGAATTTTTGCAATGTGCTTAGCTTTAAGTAATTTATCAATCTCTGCTTTGATTATAGCGTCATTCTCTAAGCCAAAATGCCTTTTCTTTTGGATAATTGGTTTTGCACTAGGATCCACATTGAGGTGGTGTTGTATGATTGTTGGGTCAATACCTACCAGGTCATTAGCTGACCAGGAGAAGACATCCACATGTTTCCGCAACATGGTCGGAGCTTAAATGTGATCTGATTTTGACTTTTTTTACTTTATCTCCAAGTATGAGTTCTACACTCATAAGCTCTCCTACTGGTTCGACATGCGATGGCACTATCTTCTTAGTATCTCCTTTTCCTCTACCTCCATTGGTTTGGGCTTACACTTCTTATCTTCATTTGGCTTGTCTCCTTGCTTAATGGAAGCGAAGTAGCACTTTTTAGATTGATGTTGGTTGCCAGATACTTCTCCTACTTTGTTGAATGTTGGGGACTTAACTTTCATATATGGTATTGAAACTATTGCCTCAAACAAGAGCGGTGCAGGTCTGCCCAGTATCACATTATAAGCCGAGGGAGTATCCATGACTAGGAATCTAGTCAACCTTGTCATTTTGTTAAGACCTTCACCTAGGTAGAGGTAATGAAATGATGCCCATAGGTTGTACCGCTTCTCCTGAAAAACTAAACAACGCAGTATCAATGCTTGATAGAATGCCCATAGGTAATGAAATGATGCCTCCAGCTTGCCAACTCCTAAATTCATTTGTTCGAATGCTTGATAGAATAGAATGTTCACTGAGCTGCCGGTATCAATGAAGAATCTTTGTACATCATAACTTGCAATAACAACAATTATCACCAACGCGTCATTGTGAGGTGTTTGCATAACTTTGGCATCCTTAGGTCCGAACTGTATTTTTAGCCTAGATCGAGCTTGGCTAAAGTTCATGAAGAATGCAGGTTGAGTTTCTATTGCTCTTGCTTGTCTCCATAGGTTTCGCTTTGATTAGTCTCCTGCTAGACCTCTCAAGATGATTTGAATAGTTTCTCAATTGTTGTTATTGACCTCCATAGGTGCCACCCCTTGAGTTAGTGCCTTATTAATCTATTGAGGAAAGTTCCCTCTTCCTCCAGATCCGATTCTTCCACCTTGTCATCCTCTACCTCGATCTCTCTAGGTACCACCCCCTCGAGCTGGGGCTGAGTTATTTGCGTTGTTGTTATTTATCACGTATTCTTTTAGGTAGCCCATTTTGGCTAGACGTTGGCTTTTATCGATCAATTGTAGGCATTCATCTGTATCATGCACATATTCTCGGTGATACCTGAAAAAATGTTCACTAGGCGGGTTCTTAGGTTCTTGATCTGCTCTTTCTAGCCATTGGATCAAATTATTGACCTCCACAGCCATAAAATGGTCGCTCCAATTTCCCCTCATGGGTATGTGTCTGGGTCTAGGTATACCTGGAGCAGGTGCTACCACATTGGTTGAGCTAGGAGCCCAACCACCTCTTTCTTCCTTGCGTGACTTATTCCTATTGCCATCATCTTGCTTTTCTTTCTTTTGCTCAGTTTTCCTTATCATGTGATCGTCTTCCAAGTTAACATATTTTTCAGCCCTAGTGAGTAACTCATCGAAGCTCAGGGAAGGTCTCTTGGTTAATGACTTGAACAAGTCTCCTCTCTTCAAGCTCGTCGTAAATGCACTTGCCTTCAGTTCTGATATTGCAGTTGGTGTCTCCAGTGCTGTAGCATTGAAACGCTTGACGTATGTACGTTGGGTCTCATTTTCTCTTTACTTGATGTTGAACAAACTCAAGGGAGTTTTCTCGTGCCGCTTACTGCTGGCGAATTGGTGTAAGAACTTTGAGCTAAACTCCAAAAAAGATTAGATAGATCTCGACGGGAGTTGGTTGAACCAAAGCTGTGCAGATTTGGCCAAAGTACACAAGAACACCTTGCATTTAATAGCATCGGAGTACCTATGTAGCAAAGCATAGTTTCGAAAGGTATATAATTGGTACTCCAGATTCGTAGTTCCATTGTAAAGTGAAATGGCCTGGACCTTGAAATCTCTTGGAAGTTCGTCATTTGCAATGAAATTCATAAACAGAATGCCTCGATCTACCAAGGTCTTATTGCCTCCTGTTGTTTTGCGCTCCAACTCTTCCATCCGCCTTGCTATTTCCTCCATTTGTTCAAACCTTTCTTTTGCTTTTTCTTTCATACCATGGCCTACCCAACCAGATCGGGCAGACACATAGGTACTGGCATCATCCTCGAGATCCTTGCCATGCTTGGCGTGGACTCGTGCTTATCGTTTCTTCAGGTCGTCCTTTCAAGGCATGTTATGACGCGAGTGCTACATCTGGAGATACGACTTGTCCTCGTGCAGTTGTTCCTTGCGCAGATCAGGTTGGGGAGCCCAACCTTTTAGGTCTTCATTTTCCAGGTCTAGCCGGCATATGTACCGTCTTTCTAGAGCTAAGCACTTTTTTGGAGGCAGTTGTCTCCCTTTCTTCCTTCTTGCTCTAGGTACTCAGGTCGTTCCACTTGTTTGCCTGAATTGCCATCAGGATCAACGTTACCGTTACCCCCAATCTCCAGGTTTTTTGCCTTGGGCGTTCCCCTTGGAAGGGGAGATACACATCATCTTTTTGTGCCAGATCGGGCACACCTGCAAATTTAGAATGTACTACCTTATTGACAACTTTGTCAATGACACCTTCTATTCTTCCCATGAGTTGCTCCAGGTGTAGCACACTTTGAGGAGAAGCTTCCTTCCCACTCGTCTGCTCTCCTGGGGAACTGTCCATTACTAGGTTCTGCTGGTCACCGCTAATCTCCCCACCAGGTCGGCTAGCGTTGTAGGCATGGCCTATTTGACCCCAGATGGGGGCAACATCGCCTTCTTCCCATTTCCACCATTTTCGACCAGATTTTCCACTCCTAACATATCCTCCTCTGCCATCACAAATTGCTAACGTGAAAGAAAAAGTTTTTGCTAATAAATAAAATTACCTCACACCTTATTTTGCTCAGAACTTCCCCATACGGTGCCAATTGATGTGTGTGGGAAGCACACCAATGATAATATGTGATATAGTATATAATAGTATAGTATAAAGTACGAAAATAATAGTAAAATGGACACAAGATATACGTGGTTGGTTCAAAATAGTCCTACATCCATGGGGTAAAAGTAGTTCAATCCCTTCATTGATGGTTGGAGTTGATATATATACAAATTTGTGATGGGTAGGTAAAAAAGGTAAGTCAACTATCCAAAATATACATTGGAAAGAAGAATAAATCATGATCCTTCCATCTTGAGCTATATATTTTATGGAATAATTGGCAAGTCTGCTGGCATGATCTCCGCAGGTAAGTATATGGAAAGTATACTTATTTCTCTTTATCTTCATTCTTCATATGGAAAGTATACTTATTTCACTTCATTGGTCAATCTTCTCTTCCCTTTAATTCTTGTTCTCTTTATCTTCATAATATTCTTATTTCTCCTTCTTTAATTAAAAATCTTGTGTCAGTTCGTAAATTTACTCGTGATAATAACTATTCAGTTGAATTTAACCCCTTTTAGTTTCTTTGTAAAGGATCGTAGGACTGGGGCACTTCTTCTCCGACGTAACAGTGATGGCGATCTCTACCTTTTCACCACGAATTCCACTACCCTCATCTCTTCTGTTGCCCCTTCTTCTTCCACTTGGCACCGTCGTCTCAGCTATCCCGGAGTTGCTATTTTCAATTTTCTTTCTAGTAAAATTTGTATCTCTTGTAATAAGGATTTTTCTCGCTCTTTATGTCAAGCTTGTCAATTAGGAAAGCACAAACGTTTTCCTTTTGTCAGCTATGTTTCTATTAGCCATAATTTATTTGATGTTTTTCATTCAGATATTTGGACCCCTCCCGTCCCAAGTTTGGATGGTTTTCAGTATTACTTAATTTTCTTAGATGATTACTCGCATTTTTTGTGGATTTTGCCTTTGAGAAACTAATCGGATACTTTTAAAAAAAATTGGATTTCTTTAATGATGTTCTTACTCAATTGAAATTAAAAATCAAAGCTTTTCAATGTGACCATGGTGGCAAATTTCATAATAACTCATTTCGTAAACTTTTTACTACTCATGGTGGACATTTTCATTTTTCTTGTCCACACACGTCACAACAAAATGGTAAAGCCGAACACACCATCCAAACGGTGAACAACATTGTCCGTCTCCTTTTCCAAGACTCCTTCCCTCCCGTATTTTTGGACTGAAGCCATTCACATGGCCGCCCATACTCTGAACATTCTACCCACTACCACTCTCTCTTATTGCAACCCCCTTTCAGCTTCTCTATAACATCTCTCCCACTTATGAACATCTTAATATCTTCGGTTGTCTATGTTATCCTAACTTCTCTACCACATCTCCCATAAAATATCTCCACCCTCGTCCGCATGTCTTTTTTTAGGATATCCATCTAATCACAAAGTCTACCATTGCTTAGATCTAGACACAAGCAAAATCATTGTCTCTCGTCATATAACCTTTAACGAATCTATTTTTCCTTTCTCTTCTTATTTTTCTTTCCTTGATTTTACTTCCTATACTTTCCTCAATCCTGATGATGATGATACGCCGCCACTGCTCCGCCATATCGCCACTACCGTCCCTCCACCATCCTTCTGCCTTCTTCAAGCCCACCACCAGATTTCACTGCATGTGCTTCCCCTTCCTCTCCTTCGGCCGCATCAGGTTCCATTGTCATCGCTTTACCTCCCGTCTCCACTCATCCTATGATCTCTTGTTCTAAAGATGGTGTCTCCAAACCTCACCAAATTCTTAATCTTTCTTTGTCTTCATCTCCCTTCCCTTCTCCAATCCCTCGCTCCTATACTCAATCCTGTTGGGACCCAAAATTGGACTTCTGCTATGAATGATGAATTAAATGCCCTTCACTCGAACACCACATGGGATTTTGTACCTTGCCCTCCTAACATTAATATTGTCAGGTCTAAATGGATTTTTGACACAAATTTCATTCTAATGGATCCCTTGAGTGATACAAAGCTCGGCTAGTTGCTCAAGGTTTCACCCAGCAACTCGGCATTGATTATGAAGATACCTTTAGACTTGTTGTTAAGCTCACCATTATTCATACCGTTCTTATCATCGCCTTCTTTCACTCGTGGCCTCTTCATCAACTCGACATTAAGAATGCTTTTCTTAGTGGTCACCTTAACAAAACTGTCTGTATGAAGCAACTTCCTAGCTTCTCTCATCCTGACTTTCCCGATCACGTTTGTCTTCTTAAGAAAGCGCTTTATTGACTTAAACAGGCACGTCGCACTTGTCATCATCTGTTCACCACCTATCTTTCTTCTTTAGGCTTTATCCGCAGTCGTGCTGACACTTTTCTTATCATTCTTCATCGCGGCTCACCCACTGCTTTCCTTCTGCTATATGTTGATGATATCGTTCTCACTGTGTCTTCCATTGCTCTTCTTACTCAACTTACCTCTCTCTTGTCTCAAGAATTCGCCATGACTGATCTTGGCCCTCTGACACGAAAAATCCTTACGTGTATTAAACAGCAAGGGGACTGGCCGTGTATGGTAATGAAAGGAATTTTTAAGTCCGGATGTTAAACCCATAGAGACTTGTATTTTGAATTGACAGATTTTAAAGTAAATGAAATTAAACTAAATTACTACGATTGAATTAAAAATAAAGGAAAATTGAAAACAAAACTTGGCAATTAGATTGAGATTCTTATGAGATAAAACAACTAAGGCGCATGCTTCAACCGTATTACTTGTTAATATATATGAGTTATTCTTCGACTTATTAGGCTACTATTGCTTTGGTGGGAATTTCTTAATTAATTACTACCCAATGTCTCGGCAATAATAATCCTATGATAAATTGATAGTTCTCTAAATATGTCTATTCGAGGATCTAAGTCATAACCATGCATTCATGTTCTAGAATTTCCCCGGATAAATCTGACTAACTGCAACCGAGAATATCTACCTATCTCTAGGGGCATTTCCTTATTTTTTTTACGGATTATGTGTTAATTCCTTTGAACCCTAACCTATATTCTCTCGAATGAATAAGCTAGGCAAATTAGCAAGCATATGGTGATCAAGCATATGATTGGAATAAAGGTGCAAAATTAACACACAAAGCAATTGTAGAATTAATACGAAAAATCACTTCATATATATAAACTCATAAATTCGACCTTCATATGACCCTAGTTAAAGAAAATTTAGTTCATAATTGTAATTGGAAAAACAATGAAAAACATAGAATTATACATGGATAAATAATCTAAATCTAAGAGTCTCCTTATTATGGATTGATGAATTGATACAGAATCGTCGTTCTCCTTGCCTTGGCTCATCTCCTTGCTCAAAAGCCTCTTCCATAGCTGAAATTTTCGAACCCTGTTGTTGTTCTAAGAGGAGGTATTTATAGAAGAGGACCCCCAAGTCTTCGACTTGAATTAGGTATCAAAACTTGCCAAAAAAATTCTTCCAATCAACTGCGACGTTCCAACGTCACATACCTCATGTTCAAATGTGATGATGTGGCCTAAGTGGCTTGACTGGATGTTGACTGAGCTAACGCTCGAACATTGATACCTCACGTTCCAACTTGATGACGTCTCACGTTCGTGATAGTGTTAGGTGCCCGGCGAGCCATTTGTTTTCGTCTCTACCATCTTAAATGTAAAACACTATAACAATCTTGTTTTAAATATATTGAATCTTTCTTTATGGTATGCTTCTTTATTGTTATTACTTATGATAGTATAGATAAAGATCCCATAGATTACATATGGTTAGGGGAGCAATTGGGATACCTATGGAATGCTCTCAAAGACTGTAATCCTAAACAATGTTCCAAGTCATAGAGGCTGTGAGATGTGGGATATCAATGGCCCCGCCAAAACTTGTTCATACGTGTAACTCTCCCAAGAGGTTGACGTGTTCCATTGTCGATGGCTAGTATAGCCAATACATGTATGAAAATTCATACTGTGGGTGCGTATCGAATTGAACGGCCCCGGCTAGGGATTCCTAGTTAGTACTGTCGAACATGGAGTCCTTGGGTTTCGTAAGTGTGAGATTAGTCCTTAGACCTGAGATGTCATTGGAAAGGGTATTACTCACTATACTTTGATATGCACGTGCACTCCAGGAGAGTTATAGGGCGTGTATGTTTTGTATAGTCTGGTAATACAGCAGAACAAGTGACAGTCGTCGAGGGATTCATTCAGGATCAAGAGTACCCGATATTTCTTATGTTGTTGAGAGAATCTAAATGATCGATGAAAGCCTTTGATCAAAGCATTTGTCTTCTAAGAGGGATTGGTGGTCCCGGCTTAGAAGACTGGATCATTAGATGTCACAACACAATCATAATTTCTAAGGTTATTAGGGTTCGACCGTCGCCATACCTTAGACCATGGATGGGAAACTGATGAAGGGATTTTACTCACATGACGATCGTAACTCAGATAGGTTTTCTTTTCATCATTGACATCTAGGAAGTCGTGGCGACGTTGCTAGACATTGATCCACGACCGATAGGTGCCTTAGGTTAATTTGGTGAAATTAATCCAATGTCTAGGTTAATTTTTCATCATTGACACGCTAAAAGCTAACGTGCTATGATAGCAAGTGCACTAGTCGTGTGTAGTAATAAGTGTGGACGAAAAGTCCGGGTTGTCGAACCACGGAGACTTGAATTCTAGTTTATGATTTTATACAAAAAACAACTACAATAAAAGTAACTTAAATGTAAAAACGTGTACAATAAGAACAAGGTTATGCAAATTAATTAAAACCAATTATAAAAGGAGACTAAGGCACATGCTAGGTCCAAATTGATCAAATATACTTATAAAGGCTCTTGTTGTAGAATTACTCTTATATTGTTATGGTGAAAACTCCTAAGGTAGAGAATAACCGATGTCTCGCGTATAAACTCCTATACTTAGATCGTGATTTCCCAAATATCCCTATCTGGAAATCTAACCACTAAATATGCATTAATGTACTAGAGTTCACTCGATTTGAATCGAACGACTTCACCCGGGAATTTTTACCTATGTCTAGGGCAATTCCTCATTAGTTGCGGGTCATGATGTGAATTTCTTGCACCCTAAGTCAATTTTCTCCCGAAATATTAACCTAGGCATAAGATTCTAACATACAGTGATCAAGTATATGCAAGATAGACAAAAACACAATTCACATCACATAACAATATAAGAACAACCTCAACAATCATCTATTGTAAGCATATATCACAATTTGGCCTTACATGGCCCTAGTCTTACGAATTTAGTTCATAATTGAAAGCATAAAAGACATAAGAGGAATATTCATAGACATAAATGAAATGAAAAGCTCTTAAAAACTCCCTAAATGGTGAATGATGATGGATCTTGAAGTTGAGCCTTCAATCCCCAAGCTCTTTTCCTTCCTCTAGTTTTCCCCTCCAAGAGTGATGAAGAATGGTGATGAATGGTGGAGAAATCAGATTAGGGGCTGCCCCCCCTCTCCTCCAAGAATCTGAAATTGATAGTCAATCCTGAAGAGTATGGGTTCCCCCTCCTTTTATAGCCAAAATTCCACTAAAGTATGCATTAAGAATTCCCATTAAAGTTCCCCAATGAGAATTCCACCTAAGGTGATGCTTAAAGTTTGGCCTTTAAGATTTCAACCAACTAAAAAATTCTGAACTTTCGGTCCTTAAGCATTCCACCAAGCATAACCATGTGAAAACTTCAACAAAACACATGTATGCTGCCATTTTCTTGCTTTCCAGCGCAGTCTTAGTACTTTCCTCATAACCTTCTCCACAAATCTCCGAATTGGATGATTCAAGTCCCCATGTGCATATATGACATAGATCTACAACTTTACAGAAGGACACTTTGTCCAATTCGGTTTCTAAGTCTACCGAAATTACGTTTCAACATGGAGGTTGTTTCTGATTTGGCGCTCATAAAGTAAATCTACCAAGAAACACACTTATGACAACCCCTCAACACATGTGCTGAATTATGGACAAAATTGATTCCTACCCACCATATAATGCTGGAATTTAGGCTGAAAAGGAGTAACATTTGGACTATCCACGCCTAGGCATGACTAGGAGGGCGCTGGGGCGTATCCTGGCACATGTACTTCTCTGTTCGGCGCAACAATTGTATTTCCTTCATAACTCTCTCCACAGACCTCCGATTTGGATGATTCAAGTTGCCAAGTGAAGCTAACACAGCGATAAACAACGTTGTGGAAGGAGATGTCCTCAAAGTCGAACTCTAAATATGCATAAATTATGTATTTGTGTGCGTTATTCCTCTATTGTAGTGATTTTCCACCTTTACTCGATAAGCACACAAATAAAATGCAAATGTGGTATAAATCATGCATAATCCAATATAAATCCAATAAATATGAGGCTCTAAAACATGTAAATTCACACCCTATCAAATATTAAATTGGGAAGGACTAATTAATTAATAAAAGAAAAAAAAACTAATTAATGGTCCATGAGTCGTGGGACCACCTCGCTATTGTTATGTTGTGAGAATTTGATGGGTAGGACTTAAACACAGACTAGTGTATGGTTGCATTTAATTCTTGGGACGTACATGAAATGTGAGGCAAACTTCCTGAGGACCACCTGGAAGTGGATGGGGTCGTCATACCCAGTCATGTATTGCCACCCATTGTCTCATGAGTCGTGGAATGAGGTATGGGGTACTTGGTAGCTCGAGCCCACAGGAAATTATTATGTTTCCCGTCTTCTATCTATTGGGGTGACGGAATTCGAAAAGTTAGTGGGAACACACATACATATTTAAAATTCCTTAATCACATGTGAATATATGTTAGAACTAAATGCAAATAATTGTTTTTGCTTGATCACATATACACAATAATATCATGAGTATCGCTTATACGTGTATATGGATTCTCAAATGCAAAAGGTTTAATGGCTCGAACTATACCTATTGGCATTTGGCTCTAGATGTATATCTTAGGGTCAAGGATCTTGATTACATAATCAAATGGGAAGTCCCAGCTTGGCCCAAGTTGGCAACTCGTGCTCGTACTTTAGAGTACTGGACAAAGCAAATCAATGATGAGGCTTATGTTCGCCGTTTCATATTGTCTATGATGACTGAGCACATGATTGAGATATATGGAAAGGTCAAACTAGCCAAGGATCTTGTTGAGAATTGGAGACAACGTTTGGAGACAAAACACCAAAAGGTGATTGCCCTCATTGTCATGGGATGGAACACTTGAGCAAGGACTGTCCTGCTGCCTTCAAAAGCCACAGAGAAGGTACGTTTATTGTTGACATTATTTTTTCAATTAACCATGCTTCTTGGTGTTATGAATCCTGTATTCATGCACAGTGGAAACGAGAAAAACATATCCAGATTCACAATTTGATCACTTTTGGATTTTAATAATTTTTTATGTAAATTTCAAATATAACATATGAAGATGAAATCTAATTTCATCTTTTTACTAACCTTTTGATTTGATGAAAGTCTTGATCTTTCAGATAGCAGCATTTCCAAACCCCTGCCTTTAGATATCACGCCGAAACGAGCTTCGAAGAAAAATCCACCACCTTTAAGACCATTATGGCTGACGGCTTATCCAAGGGAAGGAGAGAAAAAAATTCTCTCCTTTTTTTGCTGTCAACTCTAATGTGAGGGTTAGGTTTTGACTAAACAAGTGTTATGTATTTATAAGGATTCATGAACTTTAAATTAACTAATTCCTTGGGCCCATCTAACTCCTCAAATCCGCCTATCACACGCCTTCCATCATCCTCATTGGGCTAAGTTGACTTTCAACTTAGTCAAATTATTAATTAGGTCCAATATATTTTAATCCAATTAAAATATAATACTAATTAATATTCTTTCGAATTAAATAATCTAATTACTTAATAAAAGGATGAGTATAATAAATAAGTCTATTTATTTATTTATTATAATTAATTTATTTCCATTAATTTAATAAATCAAATAAATTAATGCGTTCCTAATAAATACATCTAATTATTTATTATTAATTTATTTCCATTAATCCAATTAATCAAATAAATTAATTTGCTCATCAAATAGAAAATTACCTAATTTATGTATTTGACAACAAAAGAATTCTCTTCGCTCAATTTCTTTTAAGCGCGACTCTCTAAGTTCGTTTCAATTGGCATTGGGAGAAAACCAAGGATGTGAGTGTCACTAAGCCAGTCACGTGGACTTACATCGAAACCCAATTGAAATGAATAGATTAGTATAAACCTTTAGGTCATAGATACCATGTGAGTATAAGCCCTTCGCCACAACATTTCGATCGAGTGAGAGTCATGAGATATGTCAAACTCACAGGATTCGATGTTGTGCTTTAGGGAATCATAGTAAGAAACAATTACTGAACTACCCTTATGTACTATACATAAGTTAGTTCTCCTGCTTTGGCCAAAGACTTATAATTTCATTTACCTATGATCGCACAGGACGTTAACGCGTTACTACCCAAGATAGTGAATCCCCTATTGGCAATCACCGAACAATTGCCACTTGTCCTTCTGAACCGCACTTCAATTAAGACTCCTCGACTTGCGAACTCTAGTTTAAGTAAGCAAGGAATCGATACTTCTAATGTCCATAGCCTCAAACCATTAAGGAGTAGAAGCTCCCTCCTGATTACCTTGGACGTATTTGTTCAATACTTATATTAATGCCATCAAGATTGATATGAACAAAACTATGCCTTCATTAATGAATAAGAGTTTGTACAACATAAATGTAAATGCCCTAATAATCTAATTCCTCTACGGCATGGAGGGCATAATCCTAATAATCTCCCACTTGCACTCAATGCCAATCTCTATGGTATTTAATACCCATCTTCTCAAGATGTCGTTCTAGCTCTGCCTGTGAGAGTGGCTTGGTAAGTGGGTCAGCAATGTTATTTGCTGAATCTATTGCCTGCATGGAGATGTCGCCTCTTCCACCGATCTCTCTAATGATGTGATATCTTCTCTCAGTGTGTTAGGATTTATTGTGTGACCTGGGTTCCTTAGCCTGCACGATGGCTCCATTGTTGTCACAGAATAGTGGCAACGGGAGTTCCATGTTAGGAACCACTTGAAGTTCAGCTACAAACTTCTTTATCCAAATAGTCTCTTTGGCCACCTCTGAGGCAGCCACGTACTCAGCCTCGGTGGTTGAGTCAACCGTCATGCTTTTCTTGGAACTTTTCCAAGTCACTGCTCCCGTTTAAAGCAAATACAAACCCCGATGTTGACTTACGGTCATTGACATCAGACTGGAAATCAGGTCAGTATAACCTTCCACCTTTAATTCCCCATCTCCATAAGTCAAACATATATCCTTAGTTCTTCTCAAGTACTCAAGGATACACTTCACATCAATCCAATGATTTTCCCTGGGTCAGCTTGAAACCTACTTACCACACTCACAACGTAGGCAATGTCTGGTCTCGTGCATAACATAGCGTATATAAGACTTCCTACTACTAATGCATAGGGGACTCCACTCATTCTCTTACGATCATCCTCACTTTGAGGACTCATTGATTTAGAGAAATGGAGTCCATGTCTTATAGGCAAGAGGCCTCTCTTGGAATCTTCCATTCCGAATCTTTTTAGAACCTTTTCCAAATAGAGGGCTTAGGAGAGACCTATTTTCCTATTCGCTCTATCCCTGAAGATGCGAATTCTAAGGATATAGGTTACTTCTCCTAAGTCTTTCATAGAGAACGCGCTTGAGAGGCACATTTTGACTGAAGTCAACTGGCCTATATCATTTCCTATTAGTAGAATGTCATCTATATATAGGACCAAAAATGATATTTGACTCCTACTGGAGTCTTGTCTAAGCATGGTTTATCTTTGTTCTTGATAAAGCCATAGTTCTGAACTTCTTCATCAAAATGAAGATTCCAGCTCTGTGACGCTTGTTTAAGTCCATAAATTGATCTATTTAATTTACACACCTTATGAGAATTGTTAGGTTTCATAATTTACATATTTTCATTATGATTTACCTCACATTTATCTTTATTTTATGCCTTGTTGTTAGTCTTTTCCTTTATTTTTAGCCTAATTTACGTATTTTGATTTCTAAGTCGTTTCAATGCTTTTGTAGGCATAAAAGCGATGATTTTGATGAGTTGAAGGAGTATTTATTACGAGAATAATGAAGACTATCCAAGAGGATGTGAAGAAATGCATTAGAAAGGCTAAACGAGAATGTTTCGTTGAAGAAAAATGAAGAGAAAAATTTCTGCACAGGCAACTGCACAACTGTGCAGATATTCTGCACAGCTGTGCAGCTGCGGATTTTTATATTTTTGTGGGCCGATTTTTTGACTTGGATGGGCATAATGTATGTATCTAAAAGTCCTTTTTAGTTAAATAAAGTGGCAAAAACATTTTTTAGGATGGAGTGGGAGGGGAGATCATCATTCTAGAGGAAAAGAAGACTTCTAGAGAGAGAAAATAGATCTTAGAGAGATCTTGGAGAAGAGTTCTTGGAGAAAAGCTTCATCTTCTCAAGTTGTATTCTTCCAATCCTCCATTTTTGAACATGAGTAATTTTATGTTTATGCAATTTATTTCTTGTTTTTCTTTGATTATGCATAGCTAATTATTTTCTAGGGTTTAAGATGTAGTCTTGTGTATTGATTTGGATTATTCATGATTTATGGATGTGATTTCTTGTTTGGTTTATCTATTGATGAGTGTTTAGTGCTTGTAATTGCTTGATCACCAATTGCATGATTTAAGATAAATTAAGAAGTACCGGGAGGTGAATTAGTTTATTGGTTCAGATTTAATAGACATGTGTAAATTGCTTAGTAGGGATAATGGTAATTTTGCATGAGACTAGTTAAACAATATTCATAGAACTTAATGGATTCATCTAAATTAGTTTTTGATCATGGGAGTGACGTTAATTAATTTAGGTGGGTACTCATGAAGATCTCGGGAGTGTATTCATGTAATTAAGGAAATTGGGTCTTTAATTTAAACAAGAATGATAATCCATTGAAAATCAATAATCCATAGAAATACCTTGATGAAATCTTAATCCCTAGGCTTTTCGTTAATTGATTATTCGTTTTAATTATATTTGTGTTAATTATTTATAATTAATTCTGTTTTTATAAATTTCTGCTTTTAATTAGTTAAAATCTCAAATCTTTGATAATCGATAGTCTAAATAATAAGATAAACTTTGTTTGGAACTTGATAACCTTCCCTGTGGAGACGATCTTACTTTCACTATATTATTTGTTCGATTCCGTGTTGTTACGGACGGTTAACAAATTGGCGCCGTTGCCGGGTGTCACGGGCCGACTCTTTTGAGTCTCGCAGCGGAATTCTTTTTCGCCCGTGCGGCGTCGAGGATTCTCCAAACCCTCGACCAGCCTACTTCCATCCCGAGTCTTGATGATGACCCTTCGCGCATTTTGCCAACAAGCTTCTTAGCATAAACATTCGAACGCCTCACAGTGCTGCACTCGGTGCCAAGGCACTCGCCTATTCACAATGCCCACTTTCATCGAAGGCTTCCGTCTCGCACGCCGCAACGTGTTTCCACAACGTACCCCGACTAGCTAACCCGCTCGCCACACATCGCCCGACAACCTGGGACCTGTGGGTACTCATCTCGGATGGCGGGAGCTTTCGCGCTCCGCTCGGCATTGAGGGTCACTTGCACGCCCACAACGCAAACTCTCGTGCTCGTCACTCTCTTGGGATGCCCGGATTGCCGTGACATCCTTTGATCGTGCCTCGCCCGAGTAGGGCCACACGTAAGTCCAAGGCTTGCCCACAATTTAGCTTCGCTTGCTCACTACACGGCGTCGCCCAACGACCGCATATCTTAGCCTACGGACCCTCGTAGCTTCGGCTTGAACCCTTAGCCGGGACCTACGAGTTAGCTAACGAGACGTATGGGAGTTTGTCTCGATAGCACGATCGACCTAGAGGTCTTGCCCCAAATTTCCGACAGTCCGCGGGGCAATGCACAAGCTCATGCCTAACCTCTTGGCCACAATGGGCGCCCAACGTGGGACCCTCCTGGTCCACGCCGCCCGCTCGTCTACTCACCCGAGACGGGGACTCTAAACACTCCAATGATGTGCCTAGAGCCGGCCCTTGGGGTCCCCTTCACCCCAAGGTAGTGCTCGCTTAGTGCCATCGTGGCACGAGGGAGGCTGGCCGATGCTCACCATGCATGCCCCCCCTATAATAGGCTTAAAAACATTTTCCCTTGTTCCACCACTAGACATTGAATTTCCGAGGAACGCGCTATTTTTCAATATCTTCCTCATCCGACGTCCAAATCACAATCCGCTTGAACCGAATCGAAGCTCTCGACCTCCACATCAACATACTCGACTTTCAGCCCCAACCGATATCGCATCGTTGAGATATTGCCCTTGCAATCCGCTGAAATCACAACAATGCCACTGCACTGCCACTCCTCAAACATCCGGGTCTTTGCCTATCGAAACGGAACCGTCTAGTAATGAAACTTGGTGGAGACACTCACAACACATATGGGAACATCCCATAATAACAGTTTTCACAATCTCCAAGTTTTCGGCCCTCTGCTCGCCTCCCGATTCTCTTCTTGGCGCACGGATGACAGCCCACTGTCCATCCTTGATCTCGATACCCAAACGGACTCCAAATATTCTCAAACTTGGTGGAAAGCATCTTTACATCATGGGGAACATCCCATATGAACAGTTTTGCAATCCGACTTAAGTAAGATCCTCTGCTCGCGACCCGTTTGGTGCCACTCGCACAGGCCGTCAGAGCCCCTGACGCCTGGCCACTCCGCACGTCGCCCAGGCCCACAAGGCCGTGGGTGACATTCTCCCCCACTCGATCTGTCGACGTCCTCGTCGACACATACACTCACTCGCAAGATAAAGTGTACGCGGTCCGCCCCGAATTCTCGCCAATCCACCCGGCATACCGAACCGACTCCCATTCAACTCCTTCTCTGAGTTACTAACCACTGTGCCTCTTGCACAAACTCAGCAAAATCTAAGCGGCTTCCCGCAAAACTCTGCCTTCTACTCCATACGACGCTCCTGAAACGTGCCTCTTGCACAACTCAAAGAACAGCCTTCACGACTGCACAACGAAGCTCGACGCCTATGGCCCACTCGACATCATGCAAACCCAATGATTTCCACATGACTCGATTGCACATCGCGTCCTCCACTCGACCCATTTCAGCAAATTTTGCCAAAACGGTCCTCAAGGCTCTCTCTAGCCAACACTGCACTGTACCAACTTGATCAGAGTCATACAGCTGCACTCTTCTGCTCTCCCGGACTTGGCCCTCATTAACCAACTTGTCCGCTGCCGATAGGGAAGTGCCCAGCTTCATTAGCACCCTCCCCCACTCGGAGATGTTGCCGACCTCGGCAACTCACATCTCAAAGGGTCCTCACATGACCCAGCACAACTCTTCCCAATCCCGCTGGATGGGAACTCGGGGCCTCTGCCCACATCTCTCTCACAAAGGAGCCTTTTGCTCCGCACAACGCAACGACAAAACTTGACCTTGGTCCAAAGTCCACGACACCAATCTTCGATACGTGCCTAAAGCACCAAGTCCAATTGCGAATCCCTCACTCTGACCAACTGATCAATTAAGCTCGTCACACTTCTCGGCATGCTCCCTTCAACAATCCCCTGACCACAGAGCCCATATCCTGGCGAGGGATCATCTTAAGGAACACTCCTCCAAGGCTAAAGTAGAGTCTCCCCCACTAAAGCTCGGAACAAGTCTCAAAATCTCGAATCTCACTTTGAAACACCCGGCCTTGACTCAAGTTGCACCCCGGATTCAAAGTAGATCCTCATTCACTGCACACGCCGACGAGACATCTCCCACTATCTCTCGGACTAAACACGAGACTTCATTCCCAATCTCGAAACTCGGACCCACAAATCTCACTACACTGTCCCCAAAGGACTATCACGGTAGCTCCTCGATTCGACACGGCACCGCAGTTTCTTAACTCCCCAAGCATCCTGCTTGGCCCACAACTCGGCACAACGGCGACTCTCGCCGACACGTAAGGGCCTAGACGTCCACTCCTTGCAGCCCTAAGGGTGGCTAGCTTCACCGCGCACTCTGCGCCTCAACGGTGCACCATGCACCCACAACTCGACTCGCGCTTCCCCCAAAGAAGCTCCACGAATCCTCATCTCACGCACATCCTTCCACCAAGGAAGGTCTCTTCAACTGGCCTTCTTTGCCAAGATCACCTCCCGACTCGCGGCTCTCCGCAACATGGTTGCCTATCTCGCAAACGTGGCACCACTCGTCCACCCGACTCTTCGGCATGTCCCCTTACTGGAAGTCAAGATGAATTTTCTGAAATTTTTGGAACAAATCACCCCACAAAAGGTCAACAATCATTCTGCTTGCGCGGATCGCACCAAACCATCGTTTACTTGCATCGTGCAATCACCGATAGCCCAGGCACCCAGCCCGAACAACTGCTAACCGACGTAACTAACGTTACCAACAGAGCTCAATAGTAGTCCCTAGCAAGCACAAACAATCAGATTACTGAGATTCACCCAATTGAAACTCGCTAACAACATCGCACCCCAGCGGTCCTCTTCGAGTGTCATTGACACACGTCCGCCACAAAGTTACTGCATTCACCTCAAAACGGAAGCCAAACCATGCTCAGGGTAATAAACTTCGTCCAAGTCATAGCTGCCAATAACGGAGCTCTTGGAGCCATACCGTAGTACTGAAGCCCACTCTCTGACAGTAACAATTACTGCGATTCTAAAAGGATGCCAACGAAAAATTTTGCACATTCTGAACAACATCCCCCAAAATCAATCCAATCCACAATCGGCTCATTGTAGCATTTTAAAGCCCGGAGCAACAAGCCAACACGTGTCGTGTTGCAAACTGGCCTGATTTCGTCTCAAGTCGCGGGTACCAACTCACTCCGTCCTTACGAGTTTGTGTGTTAATATCCTTATTCAAGTAGTATCGGGTTCTCGGAACATCTTGCATTCAACCCGCAAAAGATCTTCAATAGAAATCACAATTCCTTCCTCAAGCCTGAATCGCCTACGGGGAAAGATTCAGGCTCTGATACCACCTGTCACGGGCCGACTCTTTTGAGTCTCGCAGCGGAATTCTTTTTCGCCCGTGCGGTGTCGAGGATTCTCCAAACCCTCGACCAGCCTACTTCCATCCCGAGTCTTGATGATGACCCTTCGCGCATTTTGCCAACAAGCTTCTTAGCATAAACATTCGAACGCCTCACAGTGCTGCACTCGGTGCCAAGGCACTCGCCTATTCACAATGCCCACTTTCATCGAAGGCTTCCGTCTCGCACGCCGCAACGTGTTTCCACAACGTACCCCGACTAGCTAACCCGCTCGCCACACATCGCCCGACAACCTGGGACCTGTGGGTACTCATCTCGGATGGCGGGAGCTTTCGCGCTCCGCTCGGCATTGAGGGTCGCTTGCACGCCCACAACGCAAACTCTCGTGCTCGTCACTCTCTTGGGATGCCCGGATTGCCGTGACATCCTTTGATCGTGCCTCGCCCGAGTAGGGCCACACGTAAGTCCAAGGCTTGCCCACAATTTAGCTTCGCTTGCTCACTACACGGCGTCGCCCAACGACCGCATATCTTAGCCTACGGACCCTCGTAGCTTCGGCTTGAACCCTTAGCCGGGACCTACGAGTTAGCTAACGAGACGTATGGGAGTTTGTCTCGATAGCACGATCGACCTAGAGGTCTTGCCCCAAATTTCCGACAGTCCGCGGGGCAATGCACAAGCTCATGCCTAACCTCTTGGCCACAATGGGCGCCCAACGTGGGACCCTCCTGGTCCACGCCGCCCGCTCGTCTACTCACCCGAGACGGGGACTCTAAACACTCCAATGATGTGCCTAGAGCCGGCCCTTGGGGTCCCCTTCACCCCAAGGTAGTGCTCGCTTAGTGCCATCGTGGCACGAGGGAGGCTGGCCGATGCTCACCATGCATGCCCCCCCTATAATAGGCTTAAAAACATTTTCCCTTGTTCCACCACTAGACATTGAATTTCCGAGGAACGCGCTATTTTTCAATATCTTCCTCATCCGACGTCCAAATCACAATCCGCTTGAACCGAATCGAAGCTCTCGACCTCCACATCAACATACTCGACTTTCAGCCCCAACCGATATCGCATCGTTGAGATATTGCCCTTGCAATCCGCTGAAATCACAACAATGCCACTGCACTGCCACTCCTCAAACATCCGGGTCTTTGTCTATCGAAACGGAACCGTCTAGTAATGAAACTTGGTGGAGACACTCACAACACATATGGGAACATCCCATAATAACCGTTTTCACAATCTCCAAGTTTTCGGCCCTCTGCTCGCCTCCCGATTCTCTTCTTGGCGCACGGATGACAGCCCACTGTCCATCCTTGATCTCGATACCCAAACGGACTCCAAATATTCTCAAACTTGGTGGAAAGCATCTTTACATCATGGGGAACATCCCATATGAACAGTTTTGCAATCCGACTTAAGTAAGATCCTCTGCTCGCGACCCGTTTGGTGCCACTCGCACAGGCCGTCAGAGCCCCTGACGCCTGGCCACTCCGCACGTCGCCCAGGCCCACAAGGCCGTGGGTGACACCGGGGAAGGCAACAAATAGTCAATATCAATAAAAAGTTAATTCTTATTAGTTTAGACATTTTTCTTTCTTTATTTCCTTTTGTTTTGGATTTTTATTTGTTTGAACTTTGATACTTGAGATTATTGTTTCAGAATGGCAGATGACTTATAGAGGATTGAACCTGCTGCGCAGAGAACTCTCCGGGATTATGCTACACCAACATATCAGAACTTAACCTCCAGCATAGCGATACCAACTGTTCAAGCCAATACCTTTGAGTTGAAGCCGGCTATTATTCAAATGCTCCAACACACTGCATTTGAGGGAGATATTGAGAGGGAGGATCCTTATTCCCATCTGGGGAATTTTTTAGAAATCTGCAGTACTTTTAAGATGAATGGCGTTACTGAAGATGCCATAAGATTGCGACTCTTCCCATTCTCCCTGTCTAAAAGAGCTAAGGAGTGGCTGAAAAATCAGCCGGCAAATAAGTTCACCACTTGGGCTGATTTGTCGACTGCGTTTCTGACCAAGTATTTTCCCCCAGCTAAGACCGCTCAGTTAAGGAATGCAATCACAGGATTTATGTAAACTGATAGTGAAACCCTCTATCAAGCATGGGAAAGGTACAAGGAACTACTCAGAAAATGCCCACATCACGGTATTCCTAGTTGGATGCTTGTGCAGACTTTCTACAATGGTTTGTCACATAGTATCGGGATGAATATCGATGCAACTGCAGGAGGGAGTTTTATGGCAAAGAATCCGGATGATGCATTGGCTCTTATGGACGAAATGGCATCCAACAGTTATCAGTGGGCAAGTGATAGTCGGGCTGCAAAGAAAACACCGGGCATACACAATGTAGATAACATTACATTGCTAAATGCTAACATTGAAGCACTTGTCAAGCACATGGAGGGACTCAAGGGAAATGTCAGTGCACTATCTCAACCTACTTTAGCTTGTGATGTTTGTGGGGCACCTCATATGGTTACTGATTGCCCACTCATCGAGCAAGCTAACTGTTTATCCAATCAGAATAAGCAGCAAGGAAATCCATTTTCGAACACCTACAATTCGGGTTGGCGAAATCACCCGAACTTTTCTTGGGGAGGCCAAGGGAACCAAGGAGTTCAAGCAAATCCTCCTAGACAACAATTTCCTCCAGGTTTCCAACAGCATGGTCCTCAGAATTTTCAACAACCAAATCAGCAGGGACCACCACCTCGAGAACCACAAGCTTGGGAATTAGCCATTGAAAAGCTCGCTAATGGAACAGCAAAACAGTTTGAGAATCTGGAAGCAAAAATTGATCTGGTAGTGGGAGCAACGAAGAATCTGGAATTACAAGTTGGACAATTGGCAAGTTCTATGAATTCGAGGTCAAAGGGTACACTGCCTAGCCAAACAGAGGAGAATCCGAGAGGACAGTGTAATGCAGTGACTCTGATAAACGAAAATATAATTTAAGAATTTGAACCACATGCTGTACACAGAGATGCATTTGTGACGAAAGATAATTCAATCTTTGAATCTTCTGACAAGGTTGCGCCAGAAAAGGTTATCCCGAAGCCATATGTGAAACCATATGTTCCTCCAATTCCATTTCCCCAAAGGTTGCAACACAAGAGGTTGGACAAGCAGCAAGAGAAATTTCTTCAAACACTTAGACTGTTGAACCGCAACATTCCGTTTACAGATGTTCAGGCTCAGATGCCTGTTTGTGAGAAGTTTCTCAAAGAGCTGTTGAGCAATAGAAAGAAATTAGAAGACGTGGAAACAATCTCCTTGAATGAAGAATGCAGTGCCATAATCCAACGAAACATTCCTCCAAAGCTAAAGGATCCAGGGAGTTTTTCACTTCCTTGCACTATTGAGAAATTCCACTTTGATAAAGCACTTTGTGATTTAGGAGCTAGTGTTAGTCTAATGCCTTATTCAATTTGCAGGAAATTAGGCTTTCAAAAGCTTAAAAACACAAAGATGTCACTTCAATTGGCGGATGGGAGCATAAAACGCCCTATGGGACTATTAGAAGACATTTTCGTGAAAGTGGACAAGTTCTACATCCCATGTGACTTCGTGGTGCTTGAGATGGATGAAAATTCGAAAACACCAATCATCCTTGGAAGACCGTTTCTCGCAACTGCGGGAACCGTCATCGACGTGCGTGCTGGCAAGCTAGCGTTGAACATTGGAGAGGAAAAGGTGGAGTTCGACTTAAATAAGGTGATGAAATCTCCGCCTTTTGAAGAAAAATGTTGTTCAGTGGATGTGATTGAAGAGGCCATCAAGGAAGAAATTGCTCAAGGTAAAAGAGATCCAATAGAGTCGTACCGCGAAATATCTTCTAGACCTAAAGTAAAACTTAAATCTCTTCCACCATATCTCAGGTACGTTCTTCTTGGAAACAATACGTTTCTATCTGTTATTGTAAATGCTATAATTGGTACACCTGAAATGGACCGATGGTTAAATGATTTACAATGGAAGAAATACGGAATAGGTTGGAATATATCTGATATGAAAAGAATTAATCGTGCTTTGTATTTTTCAGGCGATGATATTCCTCGAGGGAAAACAATTTCCCTCGCCAAAACTCAACAATAATTTTGTCTAAGTCGAGCTAATGACTTTAAACAAGCGCTGCTTGGGAGGCAACCCAAGAGTTTTCGTTGTTTTTGTCATTGTCGTTTTCTTTTTTTTTTCTGCTTATTTTGTTTTCAATATTTTATGTTTGGAATTTTTATGTTATTTTATTTTATTTTATTTTTTTCGGTGCTCAAATGCTTTACTAATGCAAGCTATTCTTGTTGAAATAAAAAAAAAAACATGAAAACCGAGGTGTATGGGCATTATACAATGTAAATCAGGTGCACAATTGTGCCAATTTTCGCACCATTGTGCACAATTTTCGCACTTAGAACAATTTTTATGTGCACAGTTGTGCAATTTTTGTGCACAATTGTGCAGAATTTTCGCACTTTTGCACTATACAAATTTCGAAAAAAAAAAAAATTTGAAATTTGAAATTTGGGTTAAAATCCCCAAACCAGTCAACCTCCTCACAAATCTCAAATTTCAGCCATCTCCTTCAATTCAGTCTCTCTCTCCCATTTCTCTCACACCACCACGCCGTCAACCTACCGCCGACCAGTCGCCGCCTCAACACAGTCAACCGCCACTCGCCGCACAACCTCCACTCCACTCCGCCGTGCGCAACTCACAGAGCCACTGCCGCCATCGGCGCAACCACGGAGCCACGTCGCCACAACCAATCCCGAAAATTGGGACAAGATCCCCAAATTCAGCAACACCCATATCTCTCTCTCGTTCTCCAGCCAAAACAACCCTCGCCGCTCTACCTCCACCGCATCCAAGCCGCCGTCGTCACCACCTTTGCCTCAACAGCCACAGCTCACAGATTCACGACGCCACCTCGCCACACAATTGCCGCCACCGTCTCCATCTCAAACTCACCGCGCCGTCGCGACCCACAGCTCCGTCTCTCTCTCCCGTTTTCTCCCACAGCCACCACACCTCCCGTCGAGTTCCACCGCCGTCGTCACCACCTACAATCGGAGCCACCGCTGCTTCTATCTACCAAATCCGCGCCATCGCATCTCCAATGCAACTCGCCGCCATCGTCTCAACCGCCGCTGCTCGTCACTTCAGTCGCCGTCGTCGTCTCACCTGCCACCGTCGTCGTGCTGTTCGCCGTTCAACTCACCGCGCCGCCTTTGACCACCACCATCTACTTCATACAACACCAATTCTCCGCCGTCGTCTCCGCACCTTCGCCTCAAACGCCGACGCCCATCTCTTCAACCGCCGCTCGCCGCGTCTCCACCACCGACAACAGCGCGATTGCGCGCGATTCATAGTCTTCGCCGTTCAACTCACCAGCGCCGTCTGGTTTAGTGAAATTATTTGGGCAAAAATTATTTGGTTATTACAAGCAGCCATCGGTGGTCTCTTTGTCAATATGTCGAAGCGAGCTAGAAAAGAAACGGGGTCTTCCACTGACTACGCACTACACCCGATCACTAAGGCCACTACTAGCTCCCGGGCCATCACTCACATTCATAGGGGAGTATTTCTTTCACTATTCTTTTCATTACATTTTGCTCCGTTTTTTATTATTGGTTTCACTTGATTACATTGAGGACAATGTGATATTTTAAGTGTGGGGTGATTGATTGCATGTTGTGAGGTTGTGATTGCGTATATTGAATTGCTCAATTATGGGGTGTTTGTGGTTAAATTGGTGAAAGGATCGGACATATTACATGTTTTTTTTTGTTGAGTATTGTGTGTATTAAATTGCTCAAGTGTGGGGTAATGTGGTTAAGTGGTGAAAAAATTGGGCATACGTCAATTTTTGCTAAGTTGTTGCTGAAAATTGGTTGACTTGTTCATAATATTTGTGTTCCCATATTTGAGCTCTTGACTAGATAAACATATGAATTTGATTTTTGTATATGGATACTCTTTTTATTAAGTTTGATCACTTAGTCTGAAATTTGTAAAATTTTTATGCATCTTTACACACTACACACGAGTTTTAGTAAAGGGAATTGATCGGGGAGCTAAAAGCAATTACATATTTCATTGATATTGGAGGAAACTTTATGAGAAAAAGAAAAAAAATCGAGAAAATAGAAAAAGAAAAAAATAAGGAAAGAAAAGGTTGATTCAATGGCTATTGAATGTTAGAATCACCCAGTTTCGTTTCTAGCCTTTGTCACTCGAGTGATTAAGTCCGTTGGGGTGTCTTGACACCTAGTGCCTTAAAACCAACTGGTTTGAGAGTCATTGGCCCAAAACTCGTTACCAGGGTGACATAGAAAGTTTGACTAGCGAAACATTGCACGGGTGGATCGATTGTGAATGAAGGAGAAAGAATAAAGATGAAATATGATAGATGTTGTGTTTTTGCTTGAAATATCTGAAATGTTCCCTTGCTAGAATTCATAAATCAAGCACGAATGGATGTATATGAAATTGAACTTGTTTGGGATTAGTGTGATGACTTGAGAGTAAAGATGTTCATATGTGGAAAAATAATGATTCTACGTGTTTATTGGTTTATGTGTGATGATTGTGGGGAGTCATAAATGTTGTGACTAGTTGCTGATTTGATGAACGATGAGGCAGATAGACGAATGTCATGAATTTTGTGGGTATATTCTATGCAAACCCTCACGAGACAAAACTCGTCCACTAGGGGTAACCTAGGGGTTTAACGGCTTGTTACACGTGCTAAGTGCAATCGTGTTCCCTACGAAAGTGGTGTTATCTTTAGTTTTGTTTTTTGCTTTTGTTTTGTTTGGATTTACTCGAGGACGAGTAAAGATTAAGTGTGGGGTGTTTGTTAGGTTTCATATTTTACATATTTTCATTATAATTTACCTCACATTTATCTTTATTTTATGCCTTGTTGTTAGTCTTTTCCTTTATTTTTAGCCTAATTTACGTATTTTGATTTCTAAGTCGTTTCAATGCTTTTGCAGGCATAAAAGCGATGATTTTGATGAGTTGAAGGAGTATTTATTACGAGAATAATGAAGGCTATCCAAGAGGATGTGAATAAATGCATTAGAAAGGCCAAACGAGAATGTTTCGTTGAAGAAAAATGAAGAGAAAAATTTCTGCACAGGCAACTGCACAACTGTGCAGATATTCTGCACAGCTGTGCAGCTGCGGATTTTTATATTTTTGTGGGCCGATTTTATGACTTGGATGGGCATAATGTATGTATCTAAGACTCCTTTTTAGTTAAATAAAGTGGCAAAAACATTTTTTAGGATGGAGTGGGAGGGGAGATCATCATTCTAGAGGAAAAGAAGACTTCTAAAGAGAGAAAATAGATCTTAGAGAGATCTTGGAGAAGAGTTCTTGGAGAAAAGCTTCATCTTCTCAAGTTGTATTCTTCCAATCCTCCATTTTTGAACATGAGTAATTTTATGTTTATGCAATTTATTTCTTGTTTTTCTTTGATTATGCATAGCTAAATTATTTTCTAGGGTTTAAGATGTAGTCTTGTGTATTGATTTGGATTATTCATGATTTATGGATGTGATTTCTTGTTTGGTTTATCTATTGATGAGTGTTTAGTGCTTGTAATTGCTTGATCACCAATTGCATGATTTAAGATAAATTAAGAAGTACCGGGAGGTGAATTAGTTTATTGGTTCAGATTTAATAGACATGTGTAAATTGCTTAATAGGGATATTGGTAATTTTGCATGAGACTAGTTAAACAATATTCATAGAACTTAATGGATTCATCTAAATTAGTTTTTGATCATGGGAGTGACGTTAATTAATTTAGGTGGGTACTCATGAAGATCTCGGGAGAGTATTCATGTAATTAAGGAAATTGGGTCTTTAATTTAAACAAGAATGATAATCCATTGAAAATCAATAATCCATAGAAATACCTTGATGAAATCTTAATCCCTAGGCTTTTCGTTAATTGATTATTCGTTTTAATTATATTTGTGTTAATTATTTATAATTAATTCTGTTTTTATAAATTTCTGCTTTTAATTAGTTAAAATCTCAAATCTTTGATAATCGATAGTCTAAATAATAAGATAAACTTTGTTTGGTACTTGATAACCTTCCCTGTGGAGACGATCTTACTTTCACTATATTATTTGTTCGATTCCGTGTTGTTACGGACGGTTAACAAGAATCTTCATTAGACACGAAACCTTTGGGCTGTTCCACATAGATGTCCTCCTCAAGATATCCATTCAAGAACATGGTCTTCACGTCCATCTGTCAGATTTCATAGCCTAGGTGCATGGCTATTGCAAGCAGAATTATAATGGATTTGATCATGGCAATGGGAGAAAAGGTTACCTATAATTAATCCTTCTTTTAGACCATACCCTTTTCCCACAAGCCAAACTTTAAAGGTATCGACCTTGCTGTCCTGATCAATCTTTCTCTTGTAGATCCACTTGTATCCTATAGATGCAAGACCCCTAATGCAATCCACTAGAGTCCAGACTTAGTTCGAGTACATCGAATCCATCTCTATCTTCATAGCCTCAAGCCATATTGCAGAATCTATATCCTCCATCGCATGCTCAAAAGTAGAGGGATCATCTCCGTAGTTTCCTTCTGCTAGGTCATACAAATTATGCTCTCTCTGTAGCAGGTAACCATATCTCTCAGGCAGCTGAGATACTCTACTCGATCTATGCGATGGTGATTGTGTTTGGTTAGGTTCATTTTGAGTCTCTTGAATAGTGGTCTCTAAAAGGATTTCGTTTTGTTCTCCCTGCACCACCTTCTCGAACGAACTCATCTTTGAGAAAGTATGCATGTAAGGGTCAGAATGACTGTTTGATCATTGTGCAAGTAGAAGAGGTATCCTATGGAATTTTCTGAGAAACCAACAAATTGACCTTTTAAAGATCTATCTTCCAATTTCTCAATCTTTGTCTTTTTCACATAGGCTGGACAACCCCATATCTTAATGTGTTTATGACTAGTCGTCTTTCCACTCCATATCTGATAAGGAGTTTTAAGAACAGGCCTAGATGGACACCTATTCAAGATGTGGGCTACTGTGAGCAATACATGGCCCCACAACGATATGGGAAGATCCGTGTGGCTGAGCATTGATTGAACCATATCTAATAATGTTCTACTTTGTCATTTGGCTTCCCAATTAAGTTGTGGAGTTGCAAGAGGAGTTGATTGCAATACAATTCCATGTTCAATTAAGAACTTACCCAATTCGGCACTCATATATTCTCCACCTCGATCAGATCATAGTGTTTTGATACGTTTTCTAGTTTGGTTTTCAACCAAGGCCTTGAATTCTTTGAACCATTCAATAGATTCAGACATATACTTTATTAGGTATACAAGACCATACCTAGAGTGGTCATCAGTAAATGTAATGAAGTATTGAAACCCTCCACGAGCTATTTCCCCGAAAGGCCCACAAATGTCAGTATGTATTAAACCAAGGACTTCATTGTCTCGTTCAAAATGCCCTGTGAAGGGTGACCTAGTCATTTTGCCTTTGAGACAAGACTCGCAAATGGGGAGTAGGTCCGACCCAAATGTACTTGTTAGCCCATTTTTCTCAAGTTCGTGACTCTTGTATTCTCCAGCATGACCTAGTCTCAAGTGCCAAATGAGTCTTTAGTTTGTCCCAAACATACCTCGATTCTTGGTGATTGTATTCACAATACATCTATTTCGGACATTCAAGTAATATAAACCATTTACTAAAGATGCAGAGCTAACAAATTTATTTTTAAAATAAATATTGCAAACATTGTTCAAAAACCGAAAATTGTATCCAAGTCTAACTTATTCGGGAATAGAACAAATATTTTTAAGCCCATTGGGCAAAATAAGGCAATCATCCAAAACTAGTAAATGTCCAATAGATAAAAATAAAGAAGTGGATCCTTTGTGAGTAGCTGCCACACTTTGTCCGCTGCCTACGTGGATCATCACTTCTAGCTCCTCGAGCCTCCTATCTCTTTCTAGATTCTGTTTCAAAACACAGACATGAGCGCTTGGAGAATACAGTCATAGAACAACTAGTTTCTAAAACATAAAGTTCCATACCTGTAGCAGTATCAGCTTTTAGCTTTGGGCAGTCACGCTTCTGGTGACTGGCCTCTTTGCAGTAAATGCAGATATCTGTCTTCTTCGGCCCATGCCCTCTGTACTTCTTAGAAGTTTTTCTTTTTCCTATGTTTCCCTCAACCTTCAACGCTCCCTTCTTCTTCTTGACCCTCTTTCTTTTGTTAGCCCAGCCAATTCTCCTTTCCGTTTGGCTTCATTTTGCCCTGGGCACTGATCAGTTTGTTCATTAGCCCAGCCAATGTACATTCAATCTCATTCATATTGAAGTTCACAGTGAACTGGAAAAAAGAGCTAGGGAGTGATTGCAGGATGAGATCAGTTTGAAGGTGGAAATCCATGAAGAAATCGAGAGCTTCCAATCTCTCAATCATTGAAATCACGCACCTTCTCTCCTTGTCCCATCCTAGCTCTGAAGAGTTCTCTCGATATCTCATATCGAGCAGTCCTACTATGCTCTTCGTAAAGCTCCTTGAGATACATCATGATCGACCTCGAGTCATCCTTGTTCTCGTGGGCTCTTTGTAGTTCATTATTCATGGAGCTGAGCATATAAACCTTCACAAGAATGTCATCTTTATACCAAGTGTTATATGCTTCACGTTCATTGTCCTCGACATCTTTAGCTGGGGCAGCGGGTTTGTCGGCCTCGATAGCTAAGAGACTCTAAACATAGGACAATCCTCAAATTTCAAAGCCAGTCAGTATAAGTTAGTCCAGTGAGGACGTTTTTCTCGAGCAATGTTGTAAGAGGGTTGTTAACCATTTTGAGAGAGAAAATAAAATAACTGTAGAGAATAAAGAAAGATTCAATTAGGTTATTATGTTGTATACCAAGTAAAATTAGACAAGACTTTGAATTTTCACTTGGTTCCCACTACATTTTTTGAATAATTGCACTCCCACTGTAATATTCGAAAATCTCATCGGAAAGACTTTGTAGTGAGTGATTGAGTTCTTTAATAAAGTGGGTGAGTTGCAACCCTTTAACGATATATGAGTCACTAATTTTATTAAAGTGGCAATCCTTGCCAGCATCGTCCAACATGAGATTCAATCATTAGTTTGGCTCATAGATCATGTGACCGCAACCCTTTAACGATATATAGGTTGTGATCTATCTGAACTAGGGCCCATCAACTTCCAATCAATCTAACAATTAAATTACACCTTGCAACCCTCTGTCGATATATGTGGTGGAATTTGTTTCGATTGATGGCATCTAATGCATTTAGAGAATTTAAATAAATGTCGCAATCCATAACCCCCACTTACTGGGAAGAAATTATACATATTGACATTAATTCAATTTCCCCTAAGTTTGATGGAGAGCCGGGACATCCAATTCCCTTGTAATTTAAATTCTGTATTATGATCCAATGGGAGAATTTGGGATTAAATTGGTCTCACTTTGCACATTATCCATTTATAGCGCGCATACATGGATTATAAAATAGAAGACGCCTAGAAATTCTATCACACATGCTTTCCATGGACCAATCTAGATTGAGTCAAGCCAATGGCTCAATCGAGAGTTAGGGGTCCTATAAGATCTAACCTACGTCTAACTTCAGGTCTTCCAGCTCTAAGCAGATCTTCTTCCAAAAAGGTCCTATTCTAATTACATAGATATATATGCATCATATACCTATTTCTATAAAAATTAAAATACAAACTGGGGGGTTTCAAAAGACCCAATACAACCCAGAAAACAAAACATGTAAAGAAAACTAGTCCATGGAAGGCATCTCATAATATCAAACATCAAAAGATTAAAAAATAGCTAATACGTTGGAGTTCTTTCAAAAAGATTTAAGTTAAAATCCAATTTTAATTAAGTGTGGTTTGAAACTAATTGAATTAATTTAAATCCAATTTACAAATTAATTCAACTATAATCCTATTTGATAATAAATCGAATTTAGTTTCAAAGAATCAATTCTCAATTGATTCGACAGAGAATTTAATTCGAAATAAATTTCTTTGTTCTAGGATTATTTTAATTTTAAATCTAATTTAAAATTAAGCGTAAAATTAATTTAAAAAATTATTTTACCCGTTAATTAATTTTAAAACCATTTTAAAATAAATAATTTATTTAAGTCTAAAAAAATGGGTTGACCCGTAGGTCAAAGCCATAGGTCGTAAATCGTAGTTTGACCCACCGGGTCAAACCCAGTCATAAATTTTAAAAATAAAAATTAAAAGAACCCGAATGCATGGGTCTCCCCGCGACCCGACGTTTAGCCTTCGGGACACGCGCTGACCATCAGGCTGCGTCGTCTTGACTCTCTGAGCCGAAATTCAGCAATTTTCAAAACCATATAGTCATATTCATGCATAAATTCATATCCAATACAAACATTTTGATTTACATTCAAAACATAAATCACACAATCAAATTTTCGGTTCAGATTTACTTTCAAAAAATAAATCTAACAATGAAAAATATTAATCCAATCAGATCTTCTATCGCATATTCATATCCAATATAAAAAGTTGATTCATATTCAAAACACAAATCACATAATCAAATTTTCGGTTCAGGTTTAACTTTCAAAAAATAAATCTAATCATGAAAAATATCAATCTAATTAAATTTTTCATCATAAACATGAAATCCAACATATTCATATAACAAATTATTAAAAGCCAAAAGTTGGCTCTGATACCACTGTTGTGAATCCTGTATTCATGCGCAGCGAAAACGAGAAAAATATATCCGGATTCACAATTGGATCACTTTTGGGTTTTAATAATTTTTCATGTAAATTTCAAAAATAACATATGAAGATGAAATCTAATTTCATCTTTTTACTAACCTTTTGATTTGATGAAAGTCTAGATCTTCCGGGTAGCAGCAATTCGAAACCATGCCTCAAGATATCATGTCGAAACGATCTTCGAAGAAAAATCCACCACCTTTAGGACCACTATGGCTGACGGCTTATCCAAGGGGAGGAGAGAATTTTTTTTTCTCTTCTTTCTTTGCTGTCAAGTCTAATGTGAGAGTAAGGTTTTGACTGAACCAGTGTTAGATATTTATAAGGAGTCATGAGCTTGAAATTAACTAATTTCTTGAGCCCATCTAACTCCTTAAATCCGTTTATCACACGCCTACCATCGTCCTCATTGGGCTAAGTTGAGTTTCAACTTAGTCCAACTATTAATTATGTCCAATATATTTTAATCCAATGAAAATATAATACTAATTAATATTCTTTCAAATTAAATAATCTAATTATTTAATAAAAGGATGGGTATAATAAATAAGTCTATTATTTATTATAATGAATTTATTTCCATTAATCAAATAAATTAATGCGTTCATAATAAATACATCTAATTATTTATTATTAATTTATTTCCATTAATCCAATTAATCAAATGAATTAATTTGCTCATCCAATAGCAAATTACCTAATTTATGTATTTGACAACGAAAGAATTCTCTTCGCTCAATTCTTTTTAAGGACGACTTTCTAGGTTTGTTTCAATTGGCATTAGGAGGAAACCAAGGATGTGAGTGTCACTAAGCCAGTCACGTGGACTCACATCGAAATCCAATTGAAATGAATAGATCAGTATGAACCTTTCGGTGACATATACCATGTGAGTATAAGCCCTTCACTGTAACATCCCGATCGAGTGAGAGTCATGAGATATGTCAAACTCATAGGACTCGTTGATGTGCTTTAGGGAATCATAGTAAGATGAAAGTACTAAACTACCCTTATGTACTATACATAAGTTAGTTCTCCTACTTTGGCCAAAGACTTATAATTTATTTACCTATGATCGCACAGGACATTAACTCCTTACTACCCGAGACAGTGAATCTCCTATTGACAATCACCGAACAATTTCCACTTGTCCTTCTGAACCGCACCTCGAGGTTGATCCCACGAAAGGGTGAAATGGATCTAACTACTCTAATAACTTGTTCAGTGTCACAAGTCCAACCTTCGTGAATCCTCAGGTCTAAGGATCACGCACATTACCGTGACCAGTAATTCAATCATTGACGATCCAAAAGTAATTACCCATGTGATTGAATTACAGTGAGCCATGTTCGAATATATCAATTCCATTGACATAGCTATGACCAATCTCCCACCCTCCAAAGTGACCGACTGACACTCCTTGTCAAAGCTTGCATCATACAAATCTGGTCTTAATGCGCAATTAAGACTCCTCGACTTGTGAACTCTAGTTTAAGTAAACAAGGAACTGATACTTTTAATGTCCATCTCCTCAAACCATTCAGGAGTAGAAGCTCCCTCTTGATTACCTTGGACTTATTTGTTCAATACTTGTATTAATGTCATCAAGATTGATATGGACAAAACTATGCCTTTATTAATGATTAAGAGTTTGTACAACATAAATGTAATTGCCCTAATAATGTAATTCCTCTACGGGCATAATTCTAACACTTGGGTGTTTGACACCGGTTGTGGTACTCACCTTTGCAATGATTTGCAGGTGCTGTCTAGTAGCAAAAAGCTAAATGATGGGGACATGGTCCTGAGAATGGCTAATGGAGCGTTTGTCGCTGCGAAGGCTGTTGGCAATGTCGTTTTACTTCTTGAGAATAGTAGTAGGTTTATTTTAAAGGATGTTTATTATGCTGCTGGATTGATTAAGAACCTAATTTCAGTTTCTATTTTGGACAAAGAAGGTTTTTCTTTTAAAATAAATAATGGATTTTGTTCAATATTTTTGGGTTCGAAATTAATCATTAGAGCATGTATGTATAACAACCTTTATGTTTACCCGCACACTAATTCTTTTGAAATTCAACCAATAAACAAAGGAAACCGTAAATCTGATAATCCACCTAATGCACAAATCTGGCATACTAGACTTTGCAAGTTGTCAAGTTTCCTCGAGCTTGATGAAGAAGAGGAACTACCGACTTGTGAATCTTGTCTAAAGGGTAAAATGACAAATTCACCATTTGGAGGCTAAATGGAACGTGCTAAGGATTTGCTTGAGTTAGTTCATATGGATGTGTGTGGACCACTCAGTATCAGTGCATTAGGAAACTATTCTTGCTTCCTAACCTTTACAGATGATTATTCTAGGTATGGTTATTTATATCTTATGAGATATATTACTGAAGCTTTTGATAAGTTCAAAGAATTCAGAAATGAAGTAGAGAAACAAACTGGTAAAAGTATTACAGCTCTTCGATCAGATCGAGGAGGATAATACTTGTCTGGTGAGTTCTTAGATTATTTGAAAGAGAAAGGGATTCTCTCTCAGTGGACGCCGCCTGGAACTCCATAATTAAATGGTGTGTCTGAGTGAAGAAATCGCACGTTGATGGACATAGTCCGATCAATGATGATGTCCACCGATTTACCAACGTTTTTCTGGGGCTATGCCTTGGAGACGGCGACCTATCTATTAAATAGACTGCCGTAAAAAAAATGTTCTTGAAGTGCCATATAAGATGTGGCACGGTAAATCACCCTCATACAAGTACCTTAGAATATGGGGTGTGCTGCTCATGTCAAGCGGCTAGTGGGAGATAAGTTAGATTCGAGATCTATCTTATGTAGGTTTGTGGGTTACCCTAAGGAGTCATATTGGTATTATTTCTATCACACCTTGGAACAAAAAGTAATTGTTTCAAGGAACGCTGTGTTCCTGGAAAAGCAACTCTTCAGTGAGAACATGGATAGAATGATGGAACTTGAGGAAACTAACTCCATTGGCCATGGATGAAAGGCAAAATGAACTGCAAACTGTAAGAACACAAATTCCACCTCCAAGGAGATCCGAAAGGATCCCAAGACAACCTGAGAGGTATTATAGTCTTTTGCTGAAAAGCAAAGAGGAGGGCCTCCCATTGGATGAAGATCCAAAATCCTATGATGAGGCAGCAAAGAGGATGGCCTCCCATTGGATGAAGATCCAAAATCCTATGATGAGGCAATGTCCGACATGTACCCGAGAAAATGGTCTGAAGCCATCGAATCTGAAATTGAATCCATGTACTCCAACAAGGTTTGGACCTTGGTAGACCCACCACCGGGCATTAAGGCCATTGGTTGTAAGTGGGTATACAAACGCAAGTTAGGAGTAGAAGAAAAGGTTACCACCTCAAGGCTCACTTGGTGTCAAAGGGTTATACTCAAAGGCAAGGAATTGACTATGAGGAGACTTTTTCGCCAGTCGCGATGACCAAGTCAATTAGGATTCTATTGGCCATATCTGCCTCTCTTGATTATGAGATTTGGCAAATGGATCTGTAAATGGCTTTCCTCAATGGAAACATTGATGAGGAAATCTACATGGAACATTTGGAGAGTTTTACACCTAGTGGGAGTGAGCACAAAGTGTGCAAGCTACAAATATCCATTTATGGCTTGAATCAAGCTTCCCGAAGCTGGAATTTGAGATTTGATGAAGTTGTAAAGGAATACGGCTACATCAAGAATGGTTATGAACCATGTGTGTGCAAGAAAGTTAGTGGGAGAGCCATAAGCTTTTTGGTACTCAACGTTGATGATATTCTTCTCATTGGAAATGATGTAGGAATGTTGCAATCAACGAAGGTTTGGTTGTTGACCCAATTTTCAATGAAAGATATGGGAGAAGCATCCTACGTTCTTAGTATGAATATACACCAAGAAAGGTAAAGTAGATTGCTAGGGCTCTCCCAATCTAAGTATATAGAGCGAATTTCGAATAGATTCAAATGGAAGACTCTGAGAGAGGATTTGTTCCAACAAGACATGGATCTCTCTTTCCAAGTCTATGTCCCCAAGGACACCCGAGGAAAGAGAGAAGATGTTAATCATTTTCTATGCTTCGGCAAATAAATCGGTTCCAGTCAAATCCAGGGGAAGACCACTAGATTGCCATGAAAGCGATCCTAAAGTACTTAAGGCATACTCAAGATCTCTTTCTGGTATACGACGGTGGAAAATTGGAATTAGAGTGCTATTCAGACTCTAGTTTGCAGTCGAACGTAGACAATCTTAAATCGATATCTGGATGTATGTTTATACTCAATGTAGGAGCTGTATGCTAGACGAGTGATAAGAGTCATTTTTACATTTTTTAAGCCCCTTGAGTTTATATTTTAGGTTCATTTATCACTTAATTCCTGCCACTTGTGTTTTTAATTCGTGCATTAAGTGATTTTAGGCCTTAAGTGGATACAATCGAAGAAAGGGCGAAAAACGACGTATAAAACAAGTTCAAGCCAAGATGCTTCACACCTCCACGCCTAAGCACAGCTATAATCACGCCTGAGCACCCAAACAAGCAAGAAATAAGCTGAAGTTATGCACAATGGCGCCTAGGTGCCATTTGCCCACGCCTGGGCTCTACATCCGCCACATCTTCAACACTTGAGCGCCATTTTTATAAATTTAAAGACCGAATTTGATGAAGTGTTCCTCTACAAAGTTATAGATCTATGTCTTATCTTCACAAGAGAACTTCAATCATCAAAATAATAGGTATTTGGAGAAAGTTATGAAGAAAACAAGATTACTGCGCCGAAAAGCAAACAAACAGTTCAGAGTTCGCACCGTGACGCCTAAGCGCCACTTTCGCATGCCTAGGCGTCACCACAGCCACGCCCAGGCAGCATTATGCATGCCTAGGTTGCAAACTTCTCCCCCAAGTCATTTACGCCACCTGGACTGCGCCTAGGCGCCATTTCGGCCACACATGGGCGCCGGTATAGCAATTTTGAAGAGTATAAAGGCCAAAAATCAAAGGTAAAGAAGGGGGATCGAATTCTTAGTGATTTCTAGGTATTTCCTTGGATTTGGACCATCTTATCATCAGCCTTGAAGAGCAAAAGAAGAGGGAAAAAAAGGGATTCAAGCTTCCAGTCAAAGATTCGATCATCAATCGAGCATAGGGAATTTCTTAGCTTAGATTCATTTTTGTCTATGAACATGAATCTTATGCTTTGCTTTTCCCTTAGGCATTTTATGTGCTAAATTGTTGAACTAGATCCATGATAAGGCTATGTTGTTAGTATTGTGATAATAAGATCATTTTTCGTTTCAATTCGTAAATTGCTATGTGTTGTGATTTTGTGGTTGAATGCCTTACACATGCTTGATCACCATGTGTTTGATATCATGCCTAGGTAAATTATTCGAGAGAAAATTGACTTAGGGTGAAAGAATTTCACAACATCACCGACTAAATAGGAATTGCCCTAGACATAGGTAAAGATTCCCTGGTGAAGTCGTTCGATTTATATTGAGGAAGCTCTAGCTCGTTAATGCATGCTTAGTGATTAGATTTCCAGGTAGACATACTTAGGAAACCGTCATTTAAGTATAGGAGTCTATCACGAGACATCGGTTATTCTTTACCTTAGGAGCTTTCACCATAGCAATGTACGTTTAATGAATTGGTAACGATTTAGGATAACAATGTGCAACATGAGCCCTAGTCACCTCTCTCCCTTGGAAGTCTAAATCTCTCTTTACTTTCGCTTTAGCTTATTTTACTTTCCTTTTTAGTTAAATCTCTAATTTACTTTTGTTCGTTATCAAAATCATAAACTGAATAACTTGTCCTTGAGGTTTGACAACCTGAACTTAGTTCGTTTCTATTACTACACACGAGTAATTCACTTGCCATCAAGCATGTTAACTATTAGCATGTCAAATTTTTGGCATTGTTGCCAGGGACTTGTTTATTTTAGTTTATGATTTTATTGTTCATATTTGGTTTTGCTTGGATTTTTTTGCTTTTTTTTTCCCAATGATTGACCGTGATAAGTTTAACATTCAAGCGTCTGAAATAGTAGCAGAATTGGAAAGGTTACTATATAGCACACTTGAGCTTTCTGATAGCCACGCCCGAGCGTTCGAGATAGAAACTTCTAGCATCGAGTCTTCCACTACTACACCTTCTCACCCGGTTGAAGTTCCCTTACCTTCTCCCTTTCGTTTTTGTCATGTTTAGTTTTGTTTCTTTATCTTATGTTCAAGCATGCACTTTTTGCATGTTTCTCTTTGAGTTTTGATGGTTTTGTATTTTGAGTACATGACATGTAGTACCCGAGGTTTGCTTTGGAAAATCTTTTGTTGTGGATTTGAGCTTGGAGTGGATTCCACGTGAATAAGGTTTACTTTTCAGCATCCTTGGTGTAAGTACTCTCTTTTACCTTTTTGAATGTTTATGATCGAGTCAACATTGAAGGGAAATGTTGAGTTTAAGTTTGGGGGGTTATGAGTAGTGCGTAATGATTTTATGTGTCATGTGTCTTTGCTTTTAGCTCAAGTTGGGGGCAATCGTTGTTATTGCATGTGTTTTGTGCTAATTTTTGTGAAAAATCAAGCATAACAATTTTTTTGTTCTAATATATGCACAAAACCAGAAATGGTGAAGAAACGAGGCAAACGTGCAACGGGGACCTCTCCCAACCCGATTGCGGCTCATACGGTGGTGATAAGCTCGCCGGCGGGGAAAGGCACGAGTGGAGTGCATGTTTTGGACCAAAATTTGGGTGAAATAGATGCGATACTTGACTGTTAAGAGCTTCATCTTGATAAGGGTGTTGGTGAAGCTATGGGTCAAAGTGTTAGTCAATCGGCAAGGAGGCCCGCTGTTCCGGTTGAAATTCGGGCATCTTAGGAGGAAGCGATGACAGGGCTACAAAAAGCTCTGACTGAAATTAGGGCTTCTGAGACGAGGAAAACCCAAAGTTGGAGTGCTTTATCAGTGGCAATCGTGAAGGGGGAAATGGACTCCAATTGCAACAAATTAATGGAACTGAGAAGGAGATTATCATCACTCGAGAGGAGGTAGAGCCAGAAATAGCCTTCTGGAAACATTTCCTCTTTGCCTATATTCTTAGCCAGGAAATTCCTACCCCTGTCATGGTGAACTTTCTCAAAACAAGATGGAAGGGGCTGACGTTGCCGCGCGTAGTTAAGTACTTGAATGGATTCATCCTTCGTTCTGAGAATGAGGAAGTCCTAACTGCAGTGCTCCAAAGAGGTATACAATTTTTCTATGCTAAACCTATGATTGTGAAGAGATGGGAAGGAGGGATGGAAACTGGGGACATTTAAAGTCCGTACCAATTTGGGTACAGCTTCCTAAACTTCCAATTGGTTTACGGGGTGCCACAAGTTTGAGTAGAATTGCTAACAGAATAGGTAAGCCTATGTACACTGATGAGTTGACGGCGTAGAAGTTAAGACTTGATTATGCTAGAATTCTTGTGACATTTGAGGTTGGTAGTGGATTGCCATAGGTAGTGCCAATAAGAACAGAAGGGAAGGATGAGGTGATTATGCAGGAGGTGAAGTATGAGTAGATTCCCTTATACTGTATAAAGTGTAAGAAATGGGGGCATAAGGAAATTGGCTACAATAAACCAGTTTACCAAATTTTTCAAGTGAGGCAGGTAGGGGAAGTGGGAGGGAATCAAAAGAAAACAGCAGAAGATTATCCCACACATTCCCCAACACCGAATGTTCAGGGTCATAATATTACTCCACCTCAAGTCAGGGATACGAATGGAGTTGGCTAGTTTGCTGCTAAAGGGAAAGGAGTGATGAGAGATTGGCAGGAGGTGACGAGTATAAACCACAACAAAGGCCATTCCTGGTCTGAGAAAGCTAAGACCATTGAAGTATAAAATGCTTTGTCCAACCTGTTTCATGTGCTTGGATAGGGGGTAGTGTCGTAGAGGGGGGTACGGGGGGCCAAGAAGACCCGCCTGAGCAATGAACATTGGAGCTTGGAATATTAGAGGTTTGAATACGTCTGAAAAATAGCTCATTGTGTGAAGGTTTATTCAAACCAGGAAGTTAGATATTTTGGCACTAATAGAAACTTGAGTAGAACCACAAAAATATAAGAAAATTCGAAATCAATTTAGTGAAGATTGGGATGTGATAAACAATTATATAGCGGCAGTTAATGGGAGGATATAGCTTATGTGGAATAAACAGAAGGTGCAGTGTAAGGTGGCTAAAACCACTGATCGACAGATTACTTGTAAAACAGTGATCGGAAAGTACTCATCATGCTATCTATCATCTATGGGAAGAATGAAAAAAGTGGGAAGACTTCGTTATGGAAGGATCTGGCACAACAAAACTATACTGACCTATGGGTCTTGTTAGGTGATTGGAACTCCACTTTTTTCTAGGAGGAGAAAGTCATAAGTGATGGTACGTTTGCTAGTGGAAATGAGGATATGTGTAGGTGTTTTGAGGTGGTGGGACTGGCTGATGTGCCCTACACTGGCCATTATCACATATGGAGTAATAATCAGGATAAGGAGACACAAGCTTATTGTAAGCTTGACAGGGTTGTTGCCAACAGTGCTTAGTTTATTCATATGGATGGGGCAACGGTAATTTTTTCGGACAATGATCTTTCTGATCATTGTTCCATGCTACTCTCAGTCAAAGATCTGAAATTGGGCAAGCCCTACTTCAAATACTTAAATGGTTGGAAACTCCACCCCAACTACTTTGAAATCATCAAGAATGCATGGAAGACAGAGGTAGGAGGGTGTAAAATGTTTCGTTTTGTGCAAAAGTGCAAGTTGATTAAAAGTAAATTAAAAGAGTTACATAGAGGCCACTTTTCAAATATCTCTAGCCAAGTCAATGACGCTAGGGGGAGGTTGCAGGATACTCAATTGAAGTTAAGGGAGCTACCATTTGATAATCAACTTATCCAGGCAGAGAGGGAGCACTATAAAGTGGTCAGGAGACTAAGTAAACTTGAAACGGAGTTTCTCCGGCAACACGCGAAAGTGGATTTTTATTTAAAAGGTGATGAAGGAACAAAGTACTTCTTTGCCAGGATACAAGCAAGGAAATCACAGGGGCATATTTTCCACCTCCATAACAGTCGTGGTGAATCTATTACAGAGCCAGAGGATGTGAAGCAGGAGATCTTGGATTTTTATCAAAACCTCATGGGTACGGTGAGTCCAGCCCAAAGGGAGGTGCAATCTGAAATTGTCCCGCAGGGGTATCAGTTGAAACAGGAAGATGTGGACATCTTAAATAAGGCAGTTACTAGGGGAGAGGTGAAGCAGGCTCTTTTCTCTATCCCCGGGGATAAAAGCCCGGGACCAGATGGGAATACTTCAGGGTTTTACAAGAGTTCGTGGCATATTATAGGAGACGATGTTACAAATGTAGTGATGGGATTTTTTCGAAAAAGGAAACTCTTAACTGAAATAAATCACACACTCCTCCATTTGATTCCCAAGTGTAAGGCACCAACCACAGTAAGTGATTACAGACCTATTGCTTGCTGTAGTGTTTTATATAAAACTATATCTAAGATTATCTGTAATAGGGTAAAGTTAGTCCTCCCTGCGCTTGTGGATCAAGCCCAAGGGGCATTTGTTTCTGAGCGAACTATTTTGGAGAACGTTACTTTATGCCATGAACTCGTGAGGAGGTACAGTAAAAAGGGGATCTCTCCCCGGGTGGTTATGAAAGTGGATGTGAGAAAGGCTTATGATACGGTCTGTTTGGAGAAAGTTTTGTATGCTTATGGGTTTCTTGCGAAACTTATATCCCTGATTATGTTATGTGTTACTATAGCTAGATATTCTATCATGTTGCAAGGCGCTGTTTTGGTAATTTCAGAGGGAAAAGGGGTTTGAGGCAGGGAGACCCCATGTCTCCTTATTTGTTTGTTTTGGTAATGGACTACCTGTCAAGGAGCTTCAAGACTCTGCATCATGATCCGAATTTTAGATTCCACCCTAGATGCAAGAAGGTTGGGCTCATAAACCTCTGCTTTGCTAATGATCTCATGATGTTCTGTAGATGAGATGAGAGATCCATTAGTAAGTTACATGGGATTTTTGAGCATTTCTCAGCAGTTTCAGGGTTAAAAGCAAATCTGGACAAAAGCCAAATGATTTGCGGGGGTGTGAAAGAAGAGGACAAACGGTCATTCTTGCTAAAAACAGGGTATGTGGAAGGAAGTATGCCAGTGAGGTACTTGGGAGTCCCTCTTATTTCATCTAGACTCAGTTAAATCTTGACAACCTTTGATTGAAAATTTTTTAGCTCGAGTTTCTTCCTGGACTGTGCGATACTTATCATTTGCAGGTCGTGTTTTGCTAATTAAGGCTGTTATTTTTGGAGTTCAAATGTTTTGGAGCCAAGTGTTTCCTATGCCTCTAACAGTGCTTCAGGAGATTGACAGAGTTTGTAGATCCTTTCTATGGAGTGGGAAAACAGTTGGTAAGTACCAAGCTTCAGTGAGTTGGAGACATATCTGTGCAAATAAAAGTGAAGGTGGACTTGGACTTACTACCTTGATACAATGGAACAAAACCGTAATTTTCAAGCAAATTTGGAACATTGCTCAGAAAAATGATTCGTTATGGATTAGATGGATTCACTCGTATTACTTGAAGCAAGGGTCTATATGGACATTTCAAGCAAAAATGACTGACCCTTGGCTTTGGAAGAGGATGACAGTAATCTGAAATTTGTTTTTAGATGCTATTGACAGTGTTCAGAATACATGGAAAGGGGGAAAATTCTCAATACACCAAGCGTATGAACATGTAGTGGAACATCATGAAGAAGTTGTATAGAGAAAACTTGTGTGGGGAAAAGGGGCCTTTAGCAAGACATAGGTTTATTATGTGGCTTGTGGTCTTGGATAGATTAAAAACAAAAGACAGGCTCAGTAAATGGAAAAGGATAGAGGATGATAGATGCCTCTTATGTTCAGTGGATGGGGAAACTCGAGATCATCTTTTCTTTTCTTGTGAATTTGCACAGGAGGTATGGAAGCAAAGTTGGTCAAAGTTGGGGATTGGCTCTCGACACTTCACTTGGACCGATGCGATACTTTGGTCTATGAAGACTAGTACAGGTAAAACTAAGTTGAGCTGCTTCAAAAGGGCTTTGTTGTTAGCAATTGTATATTTTTGTTGGATAGAAAGAAATAGGAGTCTTTTTGAGATGGGTAGACTTTCTGCCAAAAATGTTGTTGATCATATCTGGAGTGTGATGAGGAGTAAATTTGATTGGTTTTGTTAGCCTAGGTATGCCTGGAGTAGTTGTATGAGTTGGTTCTGGTATTAATAAAATACGCTTACTAGTTCCAATTTTTTTTTATTTTTGGTTCTAGGATGTTAGCTTGCCAATTATTGCAATTAGACTTGAGAACTCGAGACAATGGCATGATATCTTCTATGCTTCTATTGGTCTAAAATGAAAAGTTACACATTTTGATTATGCTCATTTCAACCCTAGTTAAGAATCAATCTTCCTTAGATGATACACATTGCACATAAGTCAAAGGTAGAGGGATTGAAAGGGTTCTCCATCCCGAGAAATATGAGGGGTATACCCCAGATATATTAACCTAGATTTTTAATGTTGTTTTGAGATGATTAGTTGTTTATGGGTCCGTAATTCTGTTAATGGAATGAATAGTTGAGAATTGATTGGTGTGACCTCGAGAATTCGATCAGGCCAACGAGTATTAGAGGTCACCAAAGCACCATTGCCTACAAACTATACTCGTTGAGCTAATTTGAGCTTTGCTCAAGCCAATCAGGTATGAGTTGAATAATAGACCTCGTTCTATTTCGTGGCCTTTGCCACTCGGGTGATTAAGTTCGTAGGAGTGTCTTAACACTTAGAACCCTAAAACCGACTGGTTTGGGAGTTGTTGACCCAAAGCCCGTTACATGGGTGGCAAAGGAGACCTAAGGGGGTAGACATCGCACGAGGTCTTATCTTGTCATAAACGTAATTCATTTCAAAGCGTGTTAATGTCAAATGCAAAGTGAACGAAAAGAAACACAATTATGACCTTTAAGTTTTCTATGATTTAATAAGCTTTATGATCTATCGAAAGTTGGTAGATATGTGGAATGTTTCATAATACTCTAGATCTTATCTCACTACACCCTTTGAAAATTGGTTCAATTCTAGGTGTTGAATGAGCATTGTCTTCATTTGTGTATATGTTGTTGAGCTTTATTGTCACTTGATTTGTACCATTATATCGTAGTTCTTGTTTCAAGTTGTCTTAGTTGGTTTGAGCTAAACATCCTTAGATTTTGTGGGTATATCGTATGCAAACCCTCACAAGACTATAACTCGTCCTTTGAGGTAACTCAAAGGTTCAAAGGCTTGTTGCACATGCTAAGTGTAACCGTTCACTCCACGAATGTGAGTTAGGTAACTTCTTTTTGTTTTTCCCTTGTTTGGTGATGATCTCGTATCTTACGACTTTTATTGCTCGAGGTCGAACAATTGATAAGTTTGGGGTGGGGATTGATAAGAGTCATTTTTATGTGTTTTGAAGCCCCTTGAGTTTATGTTTTAGGTTCATTTATCACTTGATTCCTGCCACTTGTGCGTTTAATTCATGCATTAAGGCATTTTAGGCCTTAAATGGATGCAATCGAAGAAAGGGCAAAAAATGATGTATAAAACAAGTTCAAGCCAAGATGCTTCACACCTCACGCCCAAGCGCAGCTATAATCATTCCTGGGCACCCAAACAAGCAAGAACTAAGCTGAAGTTATGCATAATGGCACCTACATGCCATTTCCCCATGCCTAGGCGCCACATCCGCCACACCTTCCACTCTTAAGTGCCATTTTTGTAAATTTAGAGACCGAATTTGATGAAGTGTTCTTTTACAAAGTTGTATATCTATGTCTTATCTTTACATGAAAACTTGAATCATCCAAATAGGGGGTCTGTGGAGAAAGTTATGAAGGAAACAAGATTCCTGCGCCGAAAAGCAAGACAACGGTTCAGACTTCACACCATGGCGCCTAGGGACCACTTTCGCGCGCTTAGGCATCATTTCAGCCATGTCTAGGTGCCATTATACATGCCTAATTGTCCTGCAACTTCTTCCCCAAGTCATTTATCCCATCTGGACCGCGCCTTGGCGCCATTTCGATCAAGCTTGGGCACCGGTATAGTAGTTTTGAAGAGTATAAAGGCCAAAAATCAAAGCAAAAGAAGGGGATTCAAATTCTTAGTGATTTCTGGGTATTTCCATAGATTTGGACCATCTTATCATCATCCTTGAAGAGCAAGAGAAGAGGGGAAAGAAGGGATTCAAGCTTCCAATCAAAGATCCGATCATCAATCGAGCAAAGAGAGTTTCTTAGCTTAGATTCATTTTTGTCTATGAAATTGAATCTTATGCTTTCCTTTTCCCTTATGCATTTTATGTGCTAAATGGTTGAACTAGGGCCATGAGAAGGCCATGTTGTTAGTATTGTGATAATAAGATCGTTTTCCGTCTCAATTCGTATATTGCTATATGTTGTGATTTTGTGGTTGAATGCCTTCCATATGCTTGATCACCATGTGTTTGAAATCATGCCTAGGTGAATTATTCGAGAGAAAATTGACTTAGGGTGCAAGAATTTCATAGCATCACCGACTAAATAGGAATTGCCCTAGACATAGGTAAAGATTCCCGAGTAAGGTCGTTCCATTTATATCAAGGAAGCTCTAGCTCATTAATGCATGCTTAGTGATTAGATTTCCGGATAGACATACTTAGGAAACCGTCATTTAAGTATAGGAGTCTATCACGAGACATTGGTAATTTTTGACCTTAGGAGCTTTCACCATAGCAATGTACGTCTAATGAATTGGTAACGATCTTAGGATAATAATATGCAACATGTGCCTGAACATGAGCCCTAGTCACTTCTCCCCCTTGGAAGTCTAAATCTCTCTTTACTTTTGCTTTAACTTATTTTACTTTCCTTTTTAGTTAAATCTCTAATTTACTTTTGTTAGTTATCAAATCATAAACTGAATAACTTGTCCTTGAGGTTCGATAACCCGGACTTAGTCCGTTTCTATTACTACACACGACTAGTGTACTTGCTATCAAGCACGTTAGCTATTAGCGTGTCAAGTTTTTGATGTCGTTGCCGGGGACTTGTACATAATTGGTTTTGCTTGGATTTTTTCATTTTTTTCCAATGCCCGACCGTGATGAGTTTAACATTTAAGCATCTGAAATAATAGCAGAATTGGAAAGGTTACTATATAGCACATCCGATCTTTCTAATAGCCACGCCCGAGTGTTTGAGATAGAAACTTCTAGCACCGAGCCTTCCACTCCTACACCTTCTCACCCGGTTGAAGTTCCCTTATCTTCTCCCCTCTCCACGGGTATAGAGGTAATTAATGTCCATGATGGTAAATTGTCCTTTAGTGTAGGAGATGACATGGTTATTTGTGTTAACTATGAGGTTTTTAAGCATCCAATTGATTCTACATTATCTTTATGCATTGATGCTTTTGATCCTTTTAGTGTTGAGCTTTTTCAAGCAAGAAGAACCAATAATCTCCTCGAGTCCTACATCACGAACTCCAAGTTTGTCAGTTCGATGGGTGAAGGAAAAAGAGCTATTGTCCATAGCTTGAAGAATAGTCTATATCATCACCCGACGCATGGGGAAAAAAGGATGATAAGTGTGTTGTTGGACTTTAAACAAATTTTTGAGTGGATGATTGCTTGGTCCCTAATCAAGCTGCTTCTCACAAACACCAAGCCAAGTTTCATTCTTCATTGGAGAGTGAACAAAGCATTCATAAGTCATCCTCCTTGAGCCGACTTGGTAAAGTTAAGCTAATGACTATAAACAAGCGCTTCTTGGGAGACAGCCCAAGTTTGTAAGATTTCTTTTCTTTTTGCTTTCGTTTTTGTCATGTTTAGTTTTGTTTCTTTATCTTATGTTCAAGCATGCACTTTTGGCATGTGTCTCTTTGAGTCTTGATGGTTTTGTATTGTGAGTACATGAAACGTAGTAGCCGAGTTTTGCTTTGGAAAATCTTTCGTTGTGGATTTCAGCTTTGAGTGGATTCCACGTGAATAAGGTTTACTTTTCAGCATCCTTGGTGTAAGTACTCTCTTTTACCTTTTTGAATGTTTATGATTGAGTCGACATTGAGGGCAATGTTGAGTTTAAGTTTGGGGGGTTATGAGTAGTGCTTAATGATTTTATGTGTCATGTGTTTTTGTTTTTAGCTCAAGTTGGGGGCAACCGTTGCTATTGCATGTGTTTTGTGCTAATTTTTGTGAAAAATCAAGCATAGCAAATTTTTTGTTCTAGGATGTTAGCTTGCCGATTGTTGCAACTAGACTTGAGAACTCGAGACAATGGCATGATAACTTGTATGCTTCTATTGGTCTAAAATGAAAAGTTACACATTTTGATTATGCTCATTTCAACCTTAGTCAAGAATCAATCTTCCTTAGATGGAGAACCCGAGACATATGAGGGGTATCCCCCAGATATATTAAACTTGATTTTTCATGTTGTTTTGAGATGATTAGTTGCTTATGGGTCCGTAATTGTGTTAATGGAATGAATAGTTGAGAATTGATTGGTATGACCTCGTGAATTCGGTCAGGCCAACGAGTATTGGAGGTCACCAAAGCACCATTGCCTACAAACTATACTCGTTGAGCTCATTTGAGCTTTGCTCAATCCAATCAAGAATGAGTTGAATAATAGACCTCGTTCTATTTCATGGCCTTTGCCACTCGGATGATTGAGTTCGTAGGAGTGTCTTAACACTTAGAACCCTAAAACTGACCGGTTTGGGAGTTGTTGACCCAAAGCCCGTTACATGGGTGGCAAAGGAGACCTAAGGGGGTAGAACATCACACGAGGTCTTCTCTTGTCATGAATATAAGTCATTTCAAAGCATGTTAATGTCAAATGTAAAGTGAATGGAAATAAACACAATTATGACCTTTAAGTTTTCTATGATTCAATAAGCTTTGTGATCTATCGAAAGTTGGTAGATATGTCGAATGTTTCTGAATATCGTAAGGATGCCCCTCAATCATAATACTCTAGATCTTATCTCACTACGCCCTTTGAAAATTGGTTCGATTCTAGTTGTTGAATGGGCATTGTCTTCCACCACTGAAGCTAAGTACATAGTTGTCGCTGAAGAGGTAAAGGAAGCTGTTTGGATGAGGAACTTTGTCCATGAGTTGGAGGTAGTTCCGTCCATTACTAATCCGGTACTTCTGTACTGTGATAATAATGGAACAATAGCTCTGTTAAAAGATCCTAGGTCTGACCAAAGATCCAAACACATCCTTAGGCGATATCATCTCATCAAGGAGATAGTGGATAGTGGATAGAGGCGACGTTCGAGTAGAATGAGTCGACTCGGCAGGAAACATAGCAGACCCCTTCACCAAAGCTCTGAGACAAAGTGTATTTGAAAAACATCTAGAAATGATGGCACTAAAGTACAAGGGCAATTGACTCTAGGGCAAGTGGGAGATTGATAGTGTTAGGTGCCCGGTGAGCCATTTGTTTTGGTCTCTGTCATCTTAAATGTAAAACATTATGACAGTTTTGTTTTAAATATTGAATCTTTCTTTATGGTATACTTCTTTATTGTTATTACTTATGATAGTATATATAATTAACATATGTAGGTCTGGGTGTTAATAGGAACATGACATGTTTTGCTTGATTTCATATTTTTGCTTGTAGTGCTGAATGTTAAAATGAGTATTTGTTACCGATTTAATACAGTATACATGTATATATAATGTATGCATATCTATGCTTCGTATATTATATGTGTGGTATATCATATAACTATATATTAATTAATTAATTAACATACATAAAATATTAATATATTAAATAATTTATAATATATAACTTTATATACATAACAAATTATTACGAACAGTATTATAATATATTTTTTCATTATTTACTAATTATTAATAAACGTAAATTTACATGATTTGACTATTAGAATAACTTTTGTTCCCTTTAGATATAACATCAAAGGGTTTATTGCAATTTAGCTCCCTGTGAAATTCGTATATAGCAAAAAAAACTCCCTATGAAAAAACAATAGGCAATTTAGCTCCCTGTGTTTTTCGGAATGAAGCACACTGCCTCCCCGCAGATTTTACACTTTTAAGTTTTTTTGGATGGACAAAAATACCCTCGTAGGCAGACAGCTGTGCGCGTCTTCACGAGAAAATTCATAACTCATTGTTGAAAGCTCGGATTCATGAACCGTTTTATTCCCATGAAACTAGACACATAGGCTATCCAAGCATATATCGCACATAATCAGGAGACATCTAGAACAAGGCAGTTTTGTATTCAAAGCTACCTAAAAATATGTCGGCTGTGCAGATAGCTGTGCGTGTTTTCACAAGAAAATTCATAACTCATTGTTGAAAGCTCGGATTCATGAACCGTTTTCTTCCCATGAAACTAGACACATAGGGCTATCCACACATATATCTCACATAATCAGGAGACATCTATAACAAAGCAGTTTTGTATTCAAAGCTAGCTAAAAATATGTCGGCTGTGTAGATAGCTGTGCGCGTCTTCACGAGAAAATTCATAACTCATTGTTGAAAGCTCGGATTCATGAAACGTTTTCTTCCCATGAAGCTAGACACATAGGTCTATCCACGAATATATCGCACATAATTAGGAGACATCTAGAACAAATCAGTTTTGCATTCAAAGCTAGCTAAAAATATGTCGGCTGTGCAGATAGCTGTGCGCGTCTTCACGAGAAAATTCATAACTCATTGTTGAAAGTTTGGATTCACGAACTATTTTCTTTCCATGAAACTAGACACATAAGGCTATCTATGCATATATTGCACATAATCAAGAGACATCTAGAATAAAGCAGTTTTGTATTCAAATATAAGGGGGGACCAAATATAAGGTAATTAAGACTTTTTATAGCAAAAAAGGGGCAAAGTGGACTTTAAACAACAAAAACAGCATGCAAAGTCTCAGTTTTGGCGCGTGGGGAGTTTTTTTGCTTCATTCCGAAAAACACAAGGAGCTAAATTGCCTATTGTTTTTTCACAGGGAGTTTTTTTGCTATATACGAATTTCATAGGGAGCTAAATAGCAATAAACCCTAAAATCAAACACTATCCCTTTAAAAGACCACTCAAAAAGCATTTGAAAATGGTTAAGCCACACGCATTCCCGCGGAAAAGAAATAAAATACTAGTTTATGAAAATAAAACCAAACACACTCCCAACACCCATTTTTAACACTCATTTTCACCAAAATACATCCCAAAACAAAATTACATAGCCTATAATTTGTAGTCAAATAGTTGACGACTAAAACTACGACCATGGTACAAAGTACAACTTTCCCATGACATGCAATATAGCTTCAAATGCTATAATTGCGATGATCATCACCAACACGGTGGTAGGAGAAATATTTATTACGGGAGCTTCATCAGTATGGAGTTGGAGCATAGTAGTATTTTCTTCTCCCATCATTCCTCCACCGCCTCTTCGCCTACGCATTCCCATCTCCGCCGCCGCTACACCAACCCTTGGGCCCCTACCATTTTTTTTAATGAAATAAAATGTTAGTAACAATAAGATACGCCTAGATAAGTTTAACATTTGGCTGAAATGATGTTTTATTGTAGACAACTAATATGTTATTTAATAAATGTTATTATTATAACTCAAAACACTAAGAGAAAAAATGAACTCAACTAGATAGACAACTCAACTATAAGATGCACAAGGCAAATTATATCAATGGGAAAATTTAAATGATAATGTTAGAAACTTAGTCTTATTCTATTAAAAGAAATTAATGCAGTACAATTTAATTATTCGTCAAACTCACCTCTTTCTTCTTGTTTTAGTTACAAAATAGTTTTTGTTTTATGTAAAATTTATAGAGGTATAAAGTTTAAACGTACACATGTGTGCACTTATTACAAACTTAAAATGCTTAAAGAGTAAAGAAGCCCCGATTATAATATTAGATATATTCCATGTTACATTAATAAAATATTTGTATATTGGGTGGTTGGACGTAAGGCAAGTGTTCATAATTTTATTTTATACCCATTAATTATAAAATCATGTGATATTTTTTATTCATTTATCCACCCAATGTCTATTCACCTGGTGTGAAATTTAATTAACCGTAACATTTTTATGGTATTAGAGTTAAAATGATAGTAGAAAAGTAATAGGAAGTACAAAAACGTAAGTGCATAGTTGGTCTTTCTGTTGTCTCACTTTGTTCCATGGCTAGATAAAAATAAGTTTTTTTTAAAATAAATATGATGATTTGGTTTATGTGTGATTTAACGTGATTTTTAGAGAAAAATGCACAAGAGTTATGAATGATTAAATATGTAAACGGAAGAATCTCAAAATCCCACCATAGGACGCATATTTAAATAATAAAAAAAAAACAATACTTGGAGATAATTTTTTAGGAATTGTTTGACAAGAGAAATTCAATATTAGACTGAGACCATTGGTCTGTAAAATTGAGGGGTGTTATTGTCGAAAACACATTAATCATCTCAATTTGATACCATACTGTGAACTAAAGGTGTAAATTGGGCTTGACTCATTAAGGCTTTTTAATGGCTTGGCGCATTAATCCACTGGGCCGACCAGCCTCGGCCCGTGTAAACTTTTTTTTTTTTGTAAATATAATAATATAATATTAAATATTTTTTAAAAAAAGAAGTATAAATGAGTGTGCAACGACCCCCAACACAATGGTCAGCAATTGCTGACCGTTGTGTTCAAACGGCCAGCATAATGCTAGCCGTTTGAACATTTTGGATTGCAACAGTCGGATTCTCACCGTTGCTTGTCCAAATTATTTTTTTTTGGTTTTTATTATTTATTTAATTCATGAATGATTTCCTATAAATAGATCACATTTGATTTATATTTTTTACACCAAACTCTTCCAATCTCTCACAAAAATTTCAATATTATCAAACTCAACTTTATACACTTGATATTATATCAATCATATTATTCATTATATTTAGTTCAACAAATATAATATTAGTTCAAATATATTAAAAATATACTTTATATTATTTTCTACGATTGGCGGAGACGTAATTATACTTCCCAAATTGAAGTTGTAGAGGTCTCAATTTTGCAATGTTTGGCGGAGGAGTAATCCATCTTCCCAAATTGAAGTTGTAGAGGCTCGGTTTTGGGACGTTTAATCAAACCGTAATATCAGTGATTGGTAACATTTACTTATTCACAAGTTTTGATATTGTCATTTATTTTGTGTGAATTTATTGTTAATTGTATGTTAATTTCATATTTCATTGTTATTGTTTTTTGTGTGATTTTTTTATCTACGATTATTTTATCAAATCCACAAAAAATGAATCCTCCTAGTGAAAGTAGTTCTCGTAGAAATGTAATGGGAACCGAAACTCAAAATTATTTAAGACCTGAAGACACTCCTTAATGTTTTCAATCCCCACCACCATTTAGTATACCCGAGATTCATACGACTTTTCAAAATATCTCCCCGAAACACAAAACTTCATCTAGTGTGAAAAATCAAGGGGAAAAATTAGTGACGTTTGGGCATTTATGAAAAGATTTGATGATGAACATTTTGTATGTGTGTGGTGTCCCCATTGAAAATTTAAACACACAGCAGAATCGGGGGTGGGGGGTATTTCAATTGAAAACACATTTAGATAAACACCACCCGGAATGGCTTAAGATACTATTAGAGAGGAAGGGAAACCCGGAAGTAGACTTAAGTGCATCTCATACCGTTGAAACTTTTGTTTACAATGAAGAAGTTATGAGAAGAGGACTTGCTCAATTAGTCATTCAATTCGAACTCCCCTTCTCATTTGTGGAAAACCTTGTGGTTGAAAGATTTATACAACAATGTATTTGTCCACAATTTAAACATATATCACGAAATACATGTTTGAAGTATGCTAATAATTTGTTTAACCAAGAGGTAGTTCATTTAAAGGTGATTCTTCAAGACTTTGGCTCAAGAGTTGCTCTAACTTCCGACATGTGGCAGGGTAGGGGCGACCCATTATGTTTGTGTAACCGCACATTGGATTGATGATGATTTTTTCCTACAAAAAAGAATTATTGATTTTGCACAACTTGAACATCCTCATTCAGGAGACATGATTGCACAGTCCATATACAGATGTTGTACTTATTGGGGAATTTTGGAAAAAATTATGTCTATATCTTTAGATAATGCAACTAATAATACTAATGCTATATCTCATTTAAAAAGGTATTTAAATCCGATCTTAAGTGGTGCGTTTTTTCATATTAGATGTATTTGTCAAATTATGCATCTTTGTGTTATAGATGGTTTGTCTAAGATAAAAAACATATAAAAAAAATTCGAGTTTGCCTAACTCATATTTGCACGTCAACTAGAAGAACACAACAATTCAATAAAATGTGCAGTGATGCTCGTTTAAAAGAAAAAAATATTTATCTTGATATGCTTGTTAGATGGAATTCAACCTATCAAATGTTGACCGTAGCACATCCGTATGCTAAGATAATAAATAATTTATTTAATAATAACATGACGGATGAACACAACATGCCATATATATTAGATGAAGATTGAGATGTTATTCATGTAATTGCTTCTTTATTAGAAGTTTTTCGTAATGCTACAAAAAGGTTATCCGGTTGTTATTATCCTACTTCGAACATCGTATTTGGTCATATGATCCATATTGCTAAAATGTTTAAAACACATAGATCTGATGATATCGTTTCGTCTATTATTGAAAGTATGGAAAAAAAAGTGGCTTAAATATTTCAGTACTATCCCTAACATAGCGCTTCTAGTAACAATATTGATCCAAGATGCAAATTGGTAGGTACATTATTTTTAATTAAACAATACTATGAATGTTTCGATAATTTAGACGTAGATATAGATGTCAAAAAATTGAAATGTGAGAGTTTGTTCACATCATTAATAGATTGGTATAACACGAATAACATTAACCAAAATGCTTATGGCCCTACTTCAACGAGTTTAGTGAAAGAGAAAAATGTTTATATACTGGTCTTTTGAGTCAAATGAAAAAATCAACAACTACATCAAGTGGACCTAGTAGCGAACTAAGTAAATATAGCAATGAAGAGGTTGATCCTAATGAAGAATTTGATATATTAGAGTGGTAGAAAAATTCACAGAAAAGGTTTCCTATCTTGTCTACCATTGCCTGTGATGTACTAACGTGTCAAATGTTTACAGTTGCTTCAGAAAGTTGTTTTAGTGCAGGTGAGAGGACAATAACGAATAAAAGATCAAGAATGACGAAAGAAATGGTGCGAGTATGCATACTCTATAAGGCTTGGCTAGATCAAGCATGGAGAAAACAAGAGATTCGACGAGATGGTCGGAAATTTATACCACCAACATTCATGAATGAATAATCAAGCGACGATGAAGGCAATGTGGTAGTCGACGATATAGAAGATGATGACGAGACACAAGAAGCCAATATTCAAAACTACTATCAACACTTAAATGATGCAAACCACCATGACGATGTATTTCCAATGCCAGATATTGGGAATGATTTTATAGATGCTATGAACAACTGAGAATTAATAATGTTCCTAGTATAAATGTATTTTACAATAAGTGGTAAATGTATTTACTAAGTTTATTTGACCATTTTAATGAAATCAAAGTACTTAACATCTTTAAATATATATTGTCATTAGTCACTACTTTTTTTTTTACCAATGAAATTTTTTAATATTGGTTCTATTATCCACATTCTATATTTCACTTACAAAAAAATATTAGATAACAAGTACTAAATAAAAGATGTATTCGATTAAATAACTTAAATAAATAATTAACAACAGTAAATAAATATATAATAGATTAAATGACATAAATAAATGATTAACAAAAGAAAATAAATATATAATACATTAAATACTGTTGGGCTTGGCTTGGCTCTTCAATTGAAAAGCCTATCATGCTTAGCAAGCCATTCACAAGCCAAGCCGGCTTGACTTGTTTGCTAAAGGGGCCAAGCCGGCCCTCTTAGTAAACAAGCCATGCCTCAACAAGCCAAAGGGGCCAAGTCGGCCATCTTAGCAAACAAGCCAAGGCTTATTAGGCTTGTTTGACACTTTTACTGTGAACCATGATATTAGTCCCTGTCTAGCATAGAATCACTTGTTCGACAGCCATCGCCATTCTCAGTTCATTCCCGAGATGGCCCAGTTGTCACAAAAAAAATGAACTGCCGGGCTACTAAAAAATAAAAGCTAACCTAGTATTAAAGGCCCAAATTTAGATAAGAAATACATTTCAGTCCAGCCCATTTAAAAGCACTATAAAGACTTACAAAAAACCCTAACCCTAATATTCTCCCTCTGAAGGCTCATTTCCTACTGCTGCAGGCGAACGTCTCGAAGCGCTCTCGGCAGTTGAGAAGAAAATTAATCAAGCATGGGTAATTTGAATCTCTGTGTTAATAGAGAGATTAATTGGTGAAAAATGGTTGTGGGGGGTTTAATTTAATTTAATAGGTGAAAAATGGTTGTGCAGGAAAGGTTCACGGATCGTTGGCTCGTGCGGGAAAGGTGAGAGGACAGACGCCCAAGGTGGCGAAGCAGGACAAGAAGAAGAAGCCCCGCGGCCGCGCCCACAAGAGGATGCAATACAACCGCCGTTTCGTCACTGCCGGTAAACCCTAAATTAACCCACTCTTGTGTAACATATATGTATATGATGTATGTATATACCGTATTGTGATGTTAGTTTTGGTGGAGAAACGCTTAGTTGTTGCTTGGCAGTTTGCTGTTTTGCCCAATATTAATGAAATTAGAAAATGAACTCTCATAAGCGCAATGAAAAAGGTTCTAAACCAAATTATGTCACTCGGTTTGCTTTATGTTTTAATATTATTAACTTGATCTAGACGAAACAGCGTTGCTGAAGCAACTTATGCTTATTAGTTAATCTGCTGAGGAGAAATTTATAATTAAGCTCAAATATTTTGTTTGGAGTTAAATTTATTGTGCTTGGAATATGTTGAGATTGCTTGGAATATTGTTTGATATTGGTTTTTGCTTTTGTGTACTTGCAGTTGTTGGTTTTGGGAAGAAGAGGGGACCAAACTCATCTGAGAAGTAAAGCGTAGACTTTCTTATAGGTGAACATGTGTTTGGAACCTTAATTAATTGTTTTTACTATGTCATAGTGTTGCTAGTTGCTAGATTGAACTTTGTGGCACTTGTTCTTTTGACATTTTGCAATTTTGAACATTTTTAATACTCAATGTTTGGATATAATTGAGATGGCTTAATTTCAAATTGCAAGCCCTGGTAACTCTTAACATTTTATTATTTGCTTTATCAATGAATACTCTTTATGTTATCAAAAGTAGAAATATGTTCAGGTATCTGCTAACTGATTCCTGATCAACTTCTAAATAGAAGTCTTGAGGTTCTTTCTTGATTGCTGTGCTACTCACATGATTCATTAAGTATTCTGGAAAGTAAATACCAATTTGCATTATCTGTACAAATTCTTAATCGATGGATTTATGGACATGTCCTTGAGGCGTGATTCAGGATGTTGCTGAAACTGTGGGAACGCTGGAAAACTGCATTTTAACATCACAGAAATGGATGAATTAATTAACCAGTTGGTCTTTCGATTTTCTTATTCATTTTGAATGCATGTCCATTTTTGTTCTTGATTACCCTTGGGTTTTAGAATGAGAATGATTTGAACAGGATTTCCAAGCTATGTTGGATAGAATTAACATCTATAGTCATTGCTTTCGTTCTCGTTGAATTCTTTCTTTCCGAGGGGTTTGTTACTTTAAATTCCTTGTTACATTTTGTTGGGAAATCTATAGTAGTACTTTCTCGTATAAGTATTATACCATGTCCTGTTTTCCCAATGGGGAAATCTTGCATGTCAAGAGTAGAACTCATGTATTGCATTTACAATGTTAATACTGATGAGGTGTATATCCTCTCTCTCTCTCTCTCTCTCTATATATATATATATATATATATAGATTATCGAGAAAATGTGTCTTGGAAACCAACAAATGAATTTTTTATTTTTTTAAAAAAATGCAAGTTTCTCCCGGACTTTGTTATAAAAATCTAAAGATATAACATGTAATGACATACTTGCAAGTGGACTGCCAAAACCTGAAGCACGTCTCTCTATGGTTTGCTTCAAGCTTAAGATGACTGGCAATACTAGCAAATGCGTTAATTTGTTAATCGTGCCTAGCCTGAACATAATCTCAAGTCTAGCCCAGGCAGCAACTTAAGAACATGAACTCCTGGTTCATTTGTGAGCTCACTTTCTGACATATTGAAACTTTCAGATAATGCTCTTTATTACATCTGTATATTATATCATTGTGTCCTTTGGTTTAAGTACACACTAGGAAATATGAGATCCTTAATTTTATTAACAGAAATTACAACTAGACTCCCTGAGGTCTGGCCTAAATACTGATGGCCAAAAAATTATCGTGATTGTATGTTCTTGCTCATTACATTTTGTCAATGGGGCTTTACTAGGAGTCGGAATGGCCCCATACCTTTGAACGTGAAATTCTATGTCACACCGGTATCAATGGTCTTGATGTGGTGTACACCATTGGATCGGGGCGTATTTTAATAAATGCCACGTATGTAGATCAAGTTTATAGGTCTGCATGTACCAAATCCACATCCCAACTTTGGGATGGTCAACAAGCCTCATCGAATAAATGAATTTGGGAGTTCTTCACTTGTCTTTATGTAGCTTCCAAGATATGCACCCCTTAAACCTCATGATGCTTCTGTTGGGTTTCGCAAAAAATCAAATAGACGTAGAGGAAGTTTTAAAATCAAAACCCAACGTGAATTCTCGGTTTGCATAGTCGAATCAATTAATCGCGAAAACGAATAATTATTTACCCGTTGAAGTGAAGTGGTTGGAGAATCTAATTTCTCCTCTAAGTTTCGAATTGTTGAAGTCTCGAATCCTTCAATTCTCGTGTGATTTACTCTTCTTGAATTCCTTGAGTTTTTCTTGAAGTTTGATCCGAACAACGAACACACGTTGTCTCTAGATTGTCACGTGCGGATTGATTGACGAATTTTTTTCACTTTTTCCCTTGGAGGCCGATGGCTAGTGTATCTAAGAGAGAGAGAGAGAGAATGGTTTTTTCTTTTTCTTTCTAGGAGAGTTATGATTTCATGTCTTGTTTAGGTCAAAGAGTCATTTTATAATCACTTGACTTATTGACCAAGATAAACAAAAAGAGACCTCGTTGGGCATCCAAGTGGACGCCCAATTTACCCTAGTAGGCCCGGGATTTTTTTTGTTTTAGTTAATTATCTATTTAATTAATAATTTATTATATCCAATTAGTTAATTAATTAAATAACCAAATTAATTAGATAAATTAATTCATTAATTTATTTTCGTAAGAAATTAATTAATAATTAATCTTATCTTTATAATTAATTATTTCATCCAATGAATAATTAATTAATTATTTGATTTATCCAATAAATTAAATCTCCTAAAATAAAATAGAAAATTCTTTTCATTTTTCTTTATCAATCCTTTAGCGCGATTCTTTAGATTCGTTTCATTTGGCAATGAAAGGAATCCAAATGAAGTGGGTAATACCTAGCCATTCACGTGGCCCATTTCGTAGCCCAAACGAAATCGAATGATTGGATCATTCCACAACCTTCCATTGTAAATACCGTAAGTATAAACCCTTTGTTGACGTGCCCCAGTCAAGCGAGAGTCATGGTTATGTCAAACTCACTGGACTTGACCATATGTATTAATTATAATAATACGAGATCATTGAGATCGATTAGTGCCTCGTACAATCGTTTCTTTTGCTTTGGCCAAAGACTTTGATTCCTATTTATCTATAATCACATAGGGTACTTTGTCATTCACTTATGAGAGAACTAATCTCATATTAGATATCAGCTAAGACTACCATTTGCCCATCAAGCCGCATTTTGAGGTCGACCCTACCAACAGATGAATTGGGTCTAACTACTCTAGTGCAATACTTGACGTCACAAGTGCATCTTCAGCCTGATACTTCAGGTCAAAGGTTCACTTATACTTATTATGCATAATCAGTTCTTTTATTGACAGTCACAGAGTGAAAACCCATGTGACAGAACCGATGCGAGTCGTGTTCGAGCATATCAGTTCCACTGATGTGCTTATAGTCTTAAGCTCCCACCATCATGGTGTTCGAATGACACTCCCATGTCAAAACTAAGATTATACAAGTGTTCTAAGTCTTTATTGGTCCATCAAAAATTTCATATTACTTGCGAATGAGTTTAAGTAATCAAGATCAATCTCTCTAATGTCAATTTTCCTATCCCATGGGAAGTAGAGGGATTGCATTGAAAACATGGACAAAACGTTTTACACTACTTATAGATGCAGATAAGATTTAAGTGAAAAGCTAAAGAATGCCTTTTTATTATAAATAATAAATAAATTTATTACAAGAAAGATGCCCTATCATTCTACCTGTATGACATCTGAGGGCATAATCCTAACAATCTCCCATATGCACTCAATCTCACTCATTGTGGTATCTTTGCAGAACAACCTGAGGTAGTGGTTTGGTGAACGGGTCAGCTACATTGTCAGTTGAGGCTATTTTCTGGACTGCTATCTCTTCTCTGCCAACAATCTCCCTGATGATGTGAAATCTTCTCTCAATGTATTTAGACTTGTTATGAGACCTTGGTTTCTTGGCTTGCGCTATTGCTCCATTGCTATCATAATAAAGTGGCAATGGGAGCTGTGCACTTGGAACCACTTCAAGTTCTCTAAGAAAATTTCTCATCCAAACAGCTTCTTTGGCTGTCTCTGAGGCTGCCATATATTCTGCTTCAATAGTGGAATCAGCGGTTGTGCTTTGCTTGGAACTTTTCGAACACACCCCCCACCTTTAACCGTGAAAACAAACCCTGAAGTGGATTTTCAGTCATCAACGTCAAAATAAAAGTCTGAATCAGTGTAATCTTCCATCTTCAGATCTCCACCTCCATAGATGAGAATCATATCCATAGTTCTTTTGAGATACTTTAGGATATTCTTCATAGCTATCCAATGTTCTTTTCCCGGGTTTGCCTGAAATCGACTCACCAAGCTTACAGCATGAGCAATGTCAGGTCTTGTACCAATATTGCATACATTAGGCTACCAATTGCAGAAGCGTAGGGTACATTACTCATCTCCTTTCTACTTCCTCACTTTGAGGACACATAGATTTAGATAAGTGTACTTCATGCCTCATGGGAAGAAACCCTTTCTTAGAATTGTCCATCCTAAATCTCTTTAGGACCTTTTCTAAGTAAAGGGTTTGGGAGAGACCTATCATTCTATTCGTTCTATCTCGATAGACACGAATTCCTAGAATGTGTGTCGCTTCTCCCAAGTCTTTCATGAAAAATGTACTCGAAAGCCATTTCTTGACAGTAGTGAGCATTCCCACGTCATTTTCTATAAGTAGAATGCCATCCACATATAGTACTAAGAACGAGATCTTGCTCCCACTAGTCTTCTTGTAGACACAAGGTTCATCTTCGTTCTTGATGAAACGATATCCCTTTACAGTCTTCATCAAAACGAAGATTCCAACTTCTAGATGCTTGCTTGAGACTGTATATGGACCTCTCAATTTTACATACTTTATGGATATCGGTCTCGGATACAAAACTTTTTGGTTGTTCCATATAGATGTCCTCTTCTAGGAATCCATTTAGAAAAGCTGTTTTGACATCCATCTACCATATCTCATAATCTAAGTATGCATCTATGGATAACAGTATTCGGATGGACTTTATCATGACCACGGACGAAAAGGTTTCTTGATAGTCAATTCCTTCTTTTTGATTATAGCCTTTTGCTATGAGCATGGCTTTAAAGGTGTCAACCTTGCCATCGCTACCTATCTTTCTTTTGTAGATCCACTTACATCCTATAGGTTTGATACCTTCAGGACGATCTACCAAAGTCCAGAATTGATTCGATTACATAGAGTCCATCTCTGTTTCCATTGCTTCTCCATCTTGAAGCGTCGACATCCACCATCGCTTGATCATAGGTACTGTTAGGAATCTATAAGAGTGAAAAACGCAGCGAAAGAAAAATTTTGGATTCCTAAAGGTGAATCACTTTAGGGATTCGATGATTTTTAATGGTTTTCAAAAATCAAGCGAAATTGATTTACCTTATCGATTTCGTAATCAAATTTCGCGTAACAGCAACTCCTTGAGCTCTTGTCTCTAAAGATTCATGAGAAACGAGCCTTCTAAAGATCACCAAAAACTCCCTCTTGGAATGTGGTGGAGGGCTAGGGCGAGTTTTAGGTGATAGGATTCCTTCTTCTTTTTGTGTGTTATGCAACTAGGGTTACAATGTCTTGTTAGCATTAGAGTCACCTTATAACTTTAATGACTCAACAAACAAGTCGGAGTCTCTTAGGACTCTATGGTGGCCGCCCCTAGGGCTTCCTTTTGGACGTGGGTGGGCTTTAAGTTGGCCCATTCAATTTAGCCCACCTTTTAATGTATATTTAATTTATATCCCATTTAAATCCAAGATACATTAATTAATTAATCAATTAATTTCATTTAATTAATTTCCAATTAAATATTTCATTTAATTCCAATTAAATACTTTCATTTAATCTAATTAAATTAAATATTTAATTCATTGATTTAACCAAAAAATCAATGCGTCCAATTAGTTATATCTTTCTAAAAGATTAACACAAAAAGACATCCAGTTCGTTTCTTATAGCGCGACTCTTTAGGTTCGTCTCAATTGGCAATGAGAAGAATTACCAAAGGATGCAAGTGTCACCTAGCTAGTCCCGGAGACTCACATCGCAACCCAATTGAGTACAAAATGAACGAATCATTTACGAACCTCTGGACCATAAATACCATATGTGTATAAGCTCTTCACTGATGTATTCCGATCAAGTGAGAGTCAAGGTTTATGTCCAACTCACTAAAATTGATACTGTGCATTTAATCATAGCATGATGAAATTACCAAACTACCCTCCACGTCCCACATAAGTTAGTTTCATTGCTTTGGCCAAAAACTTATAATTTCATATGTCTATGATCGCACAAGATACTTTCTCGTTTACTCTCGAGACAGTGAATTCCATCTTGGTGATCACTGAACAAGTGCTACTTGACTTATCGAGATCGCACTTCGAGGTCGGCCCTACCAAAGGGTGAGTTGGGCCTAACTACTCTAGTAAGAAATTCAATAGTACAAGTACATTGATCCTGAACCCTCAGGTCTAAGGCTCATGCATATTATTATGGTCAGTAATCCAATCATTGGCAGTCACCGAGTAAATACCCATGTGACCGGATTACTGCGAGCCGTGTTCGAATATATCAATTCCATTGATATATCTATGACACGTGTCCTCACTATCCCATAGTGTTCGACTGACACTCCTTGTCAGATCCTGTGTCATACAAGTCGAATTTTAATGCCCAATTTAGATTCCTTGACTTGCGAACCCTTTTAAGTGATCAGGAATAAGACTCTCCTTATGCCACTTCTTTATTCCATAAAAGGCGAAGAGTCAACCTCAATACCCAAGGCCTGTTTGTTCAATACTTATTGATGCATGAAGTTTTACATGAACAGAATAATAATTGCCTTTATTAATTATCAGTTTGTACAACATAATTGAATACCCTATCCCTATACAATCTTTTTGTCCTCATTGACATCTAGGGCATATACCTAACAGGTACAAGGATCATTTTCATGACTTTCTTGTACTACAGTGTGAATCTTTGGATCTCCCTGTAGTAGATACCCATACCTCTCAGGTTCATGTGGTATTCTACTAGATCTACGTGGTGGTTGTGCTACTATAGAGTCAGGTCTTGGTTCTTGGACAAATGTCTCATTGGCAATTGCACTTTGTTATTCTAGAACAATCTTTCTACTTTTGCCCCCTTCCAAGATAAATTCATCTTCAAGGAAGTGGGCTTGTAGGGCCACAATGATTCTTTGATCTTCATGTAGGTAAAAGAAGAATCCCATGGAATCTCAGGATAACCAATGAAACATCCCATGAGGGATCTTGTCTCCAATTTCTCCACTTTAGTCTTCTTGACATAAGCGGGACATCCCCAAATCTCAATGTGGTTAACACTTGATTTCCTATTATTCCACATCTCATGTGGAGTTTTAGGAATGAATTTGGAAGGACATCTATTCAATATATAAGCAGCAGTGAGGAACGCATGTCCCCACAACGAAATGGGTAAATCAGTGTAACTAAGCATGGAATGAACCATGTCCAACAGTGTTTGGTTCCTACGCTTGGCTACTCCATTTAGTTGAGGATTCGTTGGTGGGGTTAGTTGCAACATTATTCCTTGTTTTTTAAGGAACTCATCAAACTCGGCGCTCATATATTTTCCTCCACGATCTGATCGTAGAGTTTTTATATTTTTCCCAGTTGATTCTCTACTAAAGCTTTGAATTCTTTATACCTTTCAAATGATTCATAATTTTGCTTTATCAGATACACTAGACCATATCTAGAATGATGGTCTTTGAAAGTGATGAAGTAGTGGAAACCTCCACGAGCCATTTCTCCAAATGGTCCGCAAACATCGGTATGCACTATTCCTAAGACTTGAGTAGCTCTTTCAAAAGTCCCGGTGAAGGGAGATCTAGCCATCTTGCCTAAGAGACATGATTCACATGTTGGATAGGAATAGGACCCTAGTGAGCTTAAAAGCCCATCTTTTTTCATTTTGTAGATCTTGTGCTCTCCAACATGGCCTAGTCTAAGATGCCACATGAGTCTTAAGTTAGCTTCTTGCCTACGATATTTATGTGTTACAACATTCACATTAGATGAATTAAGGACATTTAAATAATACAAACCATTAACTAAAGATGCATTGCCAATTATTTTATTTTCATAATAAATGTCGCAATTCAATTTAGAAAAACGGAATGTATAACCAATCTTAACTAATATAGGAATGTCAACAATGTTCTTAAGCCCCTTGGGCAAAACTAAAACATCATTTAAAAACAATAAATATCCAGAATTCAAAATCAAAGAAGTAAATCCAATCCTAGCAGCTGTGACACTTTCCCCGCTGCCTACTTTGATCATCACTTCTTCTCGGCCAAACTTTTTACTTCTCTACAGATCATGATCCAAACAACATACATGGGCACTTGCCCCCGAGTCCAGAATCCATGAAGTAGAAAAAACGGTCATAGAACAATTAGTTCCAAAAACGAAGAGTTCCATACCTTTTGTGCCTTTGCCTAATTTAGGACAGTTCCTCTTCAAGTGGCCAAGCTCACCCCACTCGAGACATCTGTCGGTCTTCTTAGGCCCTTCGCTCATATAACCATGTTTTAATTTATTTTGAGTTCTTGTGGATACTCCTTCTTGCTTTCTCCTTTTTTGTTGGGTTTCGAGAAAAATAACATAAACACAGCGGAAGGATTTCAAAAATTTTATTTTAAAACCCAAAGTTGATTCAATGATCGCATATTCAAATTGAACAATCAATTAACGAATAAATAGTTACTCGTTATTACGAATTTGATGAAGAACTTTTCTTCCTCCAAAAACTCGAAACTTGAAAGCTTCCAAATCTTCAATTCTTTATTTGAATCTTCAAATCTTGCTTTGATCCGAACAATGAAATTACGTTGTCTCTATATAATCTCGCCCGGATCAACAAACGAAAAATCCCACTTCTTTCTCTAAGGGGTGACGACTAGGGTATTAGAAAGGGGAGGAATATTTTCTTTTTTCTAGGAGTTATTGTTAGGATCGGTATGCCCCACAAGCGATGACGCCGCAACGGAAGAAATAAAGTATATAAAACACATATATATCGGCATCCCAAGCTAGGGGGTCAAAGTAATGCACAACAAAAACTAATACGAGTAAAGGGGTTTTAAACCGATTACAAGATTTGGGGAGTTATTAAAGTGAGGGAGTAAAACCACAACACAAGGAAAACCACACCAAAAACTTTGGCTCTCATTTTCGAATCGTCTCCTCAACATGGAGGGGTTCGAATCAAACCACCATAAGCTCCTAAAGAAAGAAGCCTCTACAAGGACACACCTCAAGTAAGTTCATACCTTAAGCAAAAGATTGGCTAAATATATGCTCTAAGGAAATGGAGTCTATGTAGTGAGAGGTGGAAGACAAGAAGAGTTACTAAAAGAAATATCTATGGAAGATAATCTTTTACAACTAATCTTCCAGAAGAAGTTCTATAGAAGAAAGTCTTCAAGAATCACAAGAGAAGCTAGAAAAATCTAGAGATGAAGAACAAAGCTCTAAGCTTTTTTTTTCTTTTTAAGTTTTCATCAAGTTTTAAATGAGAGCAAGAACACCTCCTTTTATAGCCACCAATTTTCGGCCATATGGTGTTAGGTGGAGTAGAAGACTTGTTTTTCTTCACCTACCACCTCATTCTCACCTAACATTCCATTCTCAACTACCACCACATGTGTAAGAGAATATTTTTCATTTTTTTCTTCATTTAAAAAACATTACAAGTCAAACTTTGACTAGCTTTGAATTTCACTCTTGTGACTTCATTTAATTAAGTCCAACTTAATTAAAATGACTCCCAAGTCTTCCAAGACTTGTTAATTAAATAATCTTCATGATTAATTAATAGTAAAATTAGTAGCTTAAATATATTCTCGGATAATAATAACTTCCGTTAATGATTAATCTCCAAGATTAATTAATAGAAAAATTATTTTCCCAAGCCTACTAATTAAAATGTCTTCCACTTTATTAATTAATCTCATTAATCAATTTCACTTTAATCCTAAACCGGATTAATATTCACATAGCAATTGAACTTTCTTGAGTAAGTGTGTAACCCCATTGTAGGTTCGTTCATGTACTAGTAGTAGGAACACAACCCCGTTGTGCCTTTGCAATTTTCATTGCTAGATTTAATTACTCCAAGTATTTTAATCCGACCAAGAATTAATTACCGATTAATTCATGGTTCCTACAAATCAAGGTTAGTACTAGCCACGCGCCAAGAAAACCTAGCCATGAACGATTATTAGGTGACCTTTCCGCATTACGATTTTCGCATAAGTAAAATCCTTCCATCAAATATCCCGATCGAATCTAGGACTTGGATGTCAGTCGAAATCCCAGTAACTCGATTCTATGTATATCGATCTAAGTGACATTGACCAATTTATCAATCAAGCGAGGAAACACTGCTCCTCCTTATTGATACTACTCCGGCCGGAGGTTCCCATGGTCAATACACTGTGAAGTACATAGGATATGCGCCGATGCTAATGATCAGTGACGGATTCTTTCTTGGCACTCACGTGCCTCCGTACATAACCAGACTGGACCCAATATGCCCCACTTTATGACTCACCTGGAATCGTGTGACAAATCTAAGTACAGTGGGCGATGCACGAGACGACCAATGGTGCCTCAAGTCATGAGGACCAATCTTATGCCTACGTAACCGAGGAGATTCCAAATTCGATATTGACTCCAATATGGAATCTCGGCGGGGTTGTTCAGTTTACTCGATCCCAACGAGAACCCACATACATGCACTGATGTACACCGTATCAGTATCCATTGGATAGGATACACTCTCCAAGAGTGTGCATTGTACGTGCAAGTCTTTACGAGTCATTGATATCCCTATCTCAATGATTCTATGACTTGGAACATCTTTAAGACCACGACCTTAGAGACGTATTCCATGATTGGCATCCCCGATACCAAACACATCTCATAGCTTAAGAGTGATCTAGGGGACTTTATCTAATTGCATAGAATGATAAGATAAAGAAGAAAAGGCCATTTATTAAATTACTTGACAAGATACAATATAAGACTGTTTAAAGAGTTGGCTACTACACCCTACAAATGGCGCACCAGGCACCTAACTCTTTCAGTTATGAGAGTTATAATGTCCTCTTACTTGTTCAAAGTCAAAGAGTCCTTATAGACCTCATGACTTATTGAACAAGTCAAAACAAAAGAGCCCTAAACTAGGGCATCACATGGACGCCCATTTAGGCCTATTAGGCGTCCACTTTGGACGCCTTCTAGAAGCCCGAGATTTGTTTTGTTTAATTAATTTTTTATTTCAATTAATAATTTATTATATTCAATAAATAAATAAATTAATTAAACAACCAAATTAATTAGATAAATTAATTCATTAATATATTTTCCTAGAAAATTAATTAATAATTAATCTTATCCATATTATTAATTATTTCATCTAATGAATAATTAATTATTTAATTTATCCAATAAATTAAAACTCCTAGAAGAAAATAGAAATTCTTTTTTTATTTTTCTTTGTCGATCCTATAGTTCGACTCTTAACCAAAGGAAGTGAGAAACACTTAGCCAGTCACGTGGCCCACTTCGTAACCCAAATGAAAATGAATGATCGAATCATTCCGAAACCTTCCAATCATAAATACCGTATATGTATAACCCTTTGTTCATGTTCCCCGGTTGAGTGAGAGTCATGGCTATGTCAAACTCACTGGACTTGACCATATGTATTAATTATAATAATACGAGATCATTGAGATTGATTTAATGCCTAGCACAATCATCTCTTTTGCTTTTGCCAAAGATTTTGATCTCTATTTATCTATAAAGGGTACATTCTCATTCACTTATGAGAGAACAAATCCCATATTAGATATCTGCTAAGACGACCACTTGGCCATCAAGTTCGCATTTCGAGGTCAACCCCACCAACGGGTGAATTGGGTTTAACTACTCTAGTGAAAGACTTGGCATCACAAGTGCATCTTCAGCCTGATACGTCAGGTCAAAGGTTCACACACACTTATTATGCATAATCATTTCTATCATTGACAGTGATAGAGTGAAAACTCGTGTGATAGAACCGATGCGAGTCGTGTTCGAGCATATCAGTTCCACTGATATGCCTACAATCTCAATCTCCTACCATCCCATGATACCAGACAGGCACTCCCATGTCAGAGCTAAGATTGTACAAGTATTCGAAATCTTTATTGGCCCATTAAAGACTTCATATAACTTGCGAACTAGTTTTGCCAATTAAGGACTTTATTAGAATGTTCTTCACAACTATCCAATGTCCCTTCCCTGGGTTTGCCTGAAATTGACTCACCACGCTTACAGCATAGGCAATGTCGGGTCTAGTACACAGCATTTCATACATCAGGCTACCAAGTGCAGAAGCATAGGGTACATTACTCATCTCCTGTCTATCTTCCTCACTCTGAGGACACATAGACTTGGATAAGTATACTTCATGTCTCATGGGAAGAAACCCTTTTTTAGAATTATCCATCCTAAACCTCTTTAGGACCTTTTCTAAGAAAAGGGCTTGGGAGAGACCTATCATTCTATTCATTCTATCTCTGTAGATACAAATTCCTAGAATGTATGTTGCTTCTCCCAAGTCTTTCATGGAAAACATACTCGAAAGCCATTTCTTGACGGTGGTGAGCATTCCTACGTCATTTCCTATAAGTAGAATGTCATCCACATATAGTACTAAGAACGAGAGTTTGCTCCCACTAGTCTTCTTGTAGACACAAGTTTCATCTTCTTTCTTGATGTAGCCATATCCCTTTACTACTTCATCAAAACGAAGATTCCAGCTTCTAGATGCCTGCTTGAGACCGTATATGGACCTCTCAAGTTTACATACTTTATGGATATCGGTCTTGGACACAAAACCCTTTGGTTGTTCCATATAGGTATCCTTCTCGAGGAATCCATTTAGGAAAGCCGTTTTGACATCCATTTGCCATTTCTCATAATCTAAGTATGCAACTATGGATAACAGTGTTCGGCTGGATTTTATCATGGCCACGAGCAAAAAATTTTCTTGATAGTCAATTCCTTCTCTTTGACTATACCCTTTCGCTACGAGCTTGGCTTTAAAGGTGTCAACCTTGTCATCGTTACCTATCTTTCTTTTGTAGATCCACTTACATCCTATAGGTTTGATACCTTCAGGAAGATCTACCAAAGTCCAGACTTGGTTCGATTGCATAGAATCCATTTATGTTTCCATGGCTTCTCTCCATTTTGAAGCATCGACATCCGCCATCGCTTGATCACAGGTATAAGGATCATCTTCATGACCTTCTTATACTGCAGTGTGAAGCTCTTATTCCCCTTGCAGTAGATACCCATACCTCTCAGGTTCATGTGATATTCTACCAGATATACGTGGTGGTTGTGCTATCATTGGTTCAGGCCTTGGTTCTTGGACAGATGTCTCTGAGGGAGTTTCATTTTGTTCTTACAGAACAATTTTCCTACCTTTGCCTCCTTACAAGATGAACTCATCTTCAAGAAAGTGAGCTAGTAGGGCCACGATGATTTTCTGATCATCATGCAGGTAAAAGAAGAATCCCATGAAATCTTCAGGATAACCAATGAAACGTCCCACGAGGGATCTTGTCTCCAATTTCTCCACTTTAGTCTTTTTGACATAAGTGGGACATCCCTAAAGCTTAATGTGGTTAAGACTTGATTTCCTATTACTCCACATCTCATGCGGAGTTTTAGGAATGAATTTGGAGGGACATCTGTTCAATATATAAGCAGCATTTAGGAGCGCATGTCCCCACAATGATATGGGTAAATCAGTGTAACTAAGCATGGAACGAACCATGTCCAACAATGTTCGGTTCTTTCGCTCGGCTACTCCATTTAGTTGGGGAGTTGCTGGTGGTGTTAGTTGTAACATTATTCTCTATTGTCTAAGGGATTCATCAAACTCGACACTCATATATTCTTCTCCACGATCCGATCGTAGAGTTTTTATATTTTGCCCAGTTTGATTTTCTACTAAGGCTTTGAACGCTTAAGACCTTTCAAAGGATTTAGACTTTTGCTTCATCAGATACACTAGACCATATCTTGAATGATCATCTGTGAAAATGATGAAGTAGTAGAAACCCCCACGAGCCATTTCTCCAAATGGTTCGCAGACGTCGGTATGCACTAACCCTAAGACTTGAGTAGCTCTTTCAAAAGTCCCAGTGAAGGGTGATCTAGCCATCTTGCCTAAGAGACATGATTTACATGTTGGATAGGGATCCGACCCCAGTAAGCTTAAAAGCCCATCTTTAAGCCCATCTTTTTCCATCTTGTGGATCTTGTGCTCTCCGGCATGACCTAGTCTAAGATGCCACTTGAGTCTTAGGTTAGCTTCTTGCCTACGACGTTTACGAGTTACAACATTCACATCAGATGAATTATGGACATTTAAATAATACAAACCATTAACTAAAGAAGCATTGCCAACTATTTATTTCCATAGCAATTTAATTTAGAAAAACGAAATGTATGTCCAATCTCAACGAAGATAGGAATAGAGACAATGTTCTTAAGCCCCTTGGGCAAAACTAAAACATCATCTAATAACAATAAATGTCCAGAATTCAAATAAAGAGAAGTAGATCCAATCCTAGTAGCCGCGACGCTTTTCCCGTTGCCTACTTTGATCATCACTTCTTCTCGGCCCAACTTTCTACTTCTCTGCAGATCCTGATCAAACAACAAACAATGGCACTAGCCCCTAAGTCCAGAATCCACGAAGTAGAAAAGACAGTCATAGAATAGTTAGTTTCAAAAACAAAGAGTTCCATACCTTTTGGGCCTTTGCCTAATTTGGGACAGTTCCTCTTCCAGTGGCTAAGCTCACCGCATTCGAGACATCTATCCATTTTCTGAGGCCCTTTGCTCTTATACAACCCTTGAGCCTTTCCCTTACCGTTTTGAACACCCCCTTTAGCTCCAAGTTCGCTAGACTGCTTCTTGTTCTTTTTCTTCTTAGACTTAGACTTTTTAGGTCCAAAAGAGATGATCAAGGCAGTTTCCTTTCCCTTTGGTTTTATTTGAGATTATGCAGTACCCAATTTTTTCATTAGCCCAGCTAAATTATACTCTATCTCATTGCAGTTAAAGTTAACCACAAATTGGGAGAAGGAATCAGGAAGAGACTGCAAGATTAAGTCAGTTTGAAGGGTGGCGTTCATTGTGAATTCGAGAGTTTCCAATTTCTCAATCCTCGAAATTGTTTTGAGGACATGATTGCCAACCTTCTCACTCTCTTTCATCTTGGCTCCGAAGAGCTCTTTCGATATCTCATATCGAGCAGTTCGACTGTGCTCACTATAGAGCTCTACCAGGTAAGCTAGGATAGCTCTTGTAGTGGGCATCTTATCATGTGACCTTTGAAGATCATTGGTCATAGATCCCACCATGTATCCTCTCACCCGGAGGTCGTCCTTAACCCATTTTTCATGGGCTTGGACCTCTTCCTCGTTGGCACGTGTTCTAGCAAGAGCAATCGGGATATCAGCCTCCATGACATATCCCAGAGATTCCATATTGATGACAATCCTGAAATTTCTAAGCCAGTCCACATAGTTGGATCCAGTAAGAGTATTCTTTTCGAGCAGAATTGAAAGTGGGTTTGTCATATTTGAGAGAGATAAACGAGGAAAATAACTGCAGAAAAGAATCAGATTTAATTAGATTACTTTTTTTGACTTAACCAAGAAAAATTAAGGACTTAAAATTTGTCTTGGCTCCCACTGCATTTTTTGAATCCCACACTCCCATGTGAAAATCTGGAATCATCATTGGCATCGATTCCATAGTGGGTATTGAGGTCCTCAATTAATTAGATGGGTTGCAACCTATTCGGTTTTTGGCCCATTAATTATTTGAAGTGATATCTAATATCAATTTATCCAATAAACATTTCAATAGCTTTCCCCATAGTTCACCAAACCGCAACCGAACAGGTTTCTACGCTCGTGAACTACCCAAGTTCATTCCCACTAACTCCTATAATCTAACATTTGAATTTTACCTTGCAACCGAACAGGTTTCTGGGGTGAAATATGCTTCAATTAAGGCATTTCATGCACTTAATAAAATTTTAAATTATTTCTAAATGCATAACCCCTGTAACTGGGAAGCATTACACATTTATAGTAATTTTAATTTTAGAAAGCTTAGTGGAGGGTGAGGATGTCAAACATCCTTTTCTAATTTGGTATTATTTATTTGGGAGAATTTAAATTGTCAAAAGTTTTGGTCTCATTTTGCACATTATTCAATTTATATAGCGCTTTTACTTTATATTGATCATGCATAAAAAATACAACTGATAATCATGCCTTTCAATATAAATATTCATGGAATTTAAATAAATAAATTCATCACTTGATCATGGACTTTTACTAGCGGGCCCGAGCCTATGGGCCATCACAAAAAGGCATAAATTAAAACCTATTTAACATTCTTGGGCCTTTTGACTTTATCAATTTTGAACTATTATATTTTAATTCCTAAAACAACTCATGCATTATTTCTAAGAATATAATAAATAGCCTCAAACTTGATAACCCATAAATTATAAAGGTAAAACAAATAAACCTAAATCCATGATCGGTGTTTCAATCACATAAGACATGCTCGCAGCAATTAATACATGCTCGCAATATTAAATCACTTATGTTGATTATTAAAAATTTAGTCCAACTAAATAGTCCTTTAATAAACTCCCAACTTTTATTTATTGTTTATTTCAATTAAAATCATTCTAGTCCTACTAGATGACTTAGATATACAAAATTCATAATTAAGTATATCTACCTTTAATTAAAATAAATTAGTCCAACTAAATAAATACGTAAAATATGGAATTCTATTTTATTATGATTAAAAGCAATCATTAAATGGAAAGACTTTTATTTGATTAAAGAATTAATTATTAATCATCCAAGAAAAATAATGTATTCTATATTCAAATATCCAAGTATTTTCTAAGTTGAGGAAAAATTAATAATATTTAATCCATAAATTAATTATTAATCTCAAGAAAAATAATTAATTATTTCTAATTCAATATTTAATTCCAGTTAATCTTATTGGGCTCGATTTCATCAAACCCAAGTTACCATCCTTTTGGTCTACTTGAATTTAATTCAACTGGGCTCAAATTAATTAATTTGAAATAACATGCACACTTTATTAATTTCTGTTGGGCTATTTTTAATTAAAATCCATATCACCTATCCAGTGGCCCACTTGGAAGCCCAAATTAATTAATAAGTCGTGATTGATTAAATTTCTTGTTGGGCTTAATTAAATTATATCGGGTCATCATCCTTTTGACCCACCCGAATAATTAAATTTACCCAAATTCAAATTTTAATTTCGACCCGTTACATAGCCCATTTACCGACCTGGATCCCGAACCCAAATTAGCGAATTGGGTGTCGAAACACACGACCCGTCGGGCCATGCACACGGCTCGATGGGCCGCGACAGGGTAGCCAGGCCACGTGCGGCAGCTGCTGCACACAGATTTCTTGGGGCTCTTCGAGACCCCTTTTTCCTCGTTTCTGATTTTTTTTTATCCATCATAAATATACCCAGATATACAACAAATATAAAAAATCAAAATCCATGCTTTAAACCATAAAAATGCAGATTTAATTAACACATAATCGCATGCTTCAAAAACACATATTATGCATATCATAAATCATATAAACTCAATTAAATATGCGAATCAGAGAATGGCTCTGATATCACTGTTGGGTTTCGCGAAAAATAACATAAACGTAGCGGAAGGATTTTAAAATTTTTATTTTAAAACCCAAATTTGAATTCAATGATCGCATATTCAAATTGAACAATAAATTAACGAATAAAAACTTACTCGTTATTACAAATTTGATGAAGAACTTTTCTTCCTCCAAAAAATCGAAACTTGAAGCTTCCAAATCTTCAATTCTTTATTTGAATCTTCAAATCTTGAACTTTGATCCGAACAACAAAATTACGTCGTCTCTAAATAATCATGCGCGGATCAACAAACGAAAAATCTCACTTCTTTCTCTAAGGGGCAATGGCTAGGGTATTAGAAAGGGAGGAAATATTTTCTTTTTTCTTTTTTCTAGGAGTTATGAGAGTTAAGATGTTCTCTTACTTGTTCAAAGTCAAAGAGTCTTTATATACCTCATGACTTATTGAACAAGTCAAAACAAAAGAGTCATAAACTAGGGCATCACATGGACGCCCATTTAGGCCTATTAGTGTCCACCTTCTAGAAGCCTAGGATTTGTTTAGTTTAATTAATTTTTTATTTCAATTAATAATTTATTATATCCAATAAATAAATTAAATAATCGAATTAATTAGATAAATTAATTCATTATTATATTTCCCTAGGAAATGAATTAATAATTAATCTTATCCATATAATTAATTATCTCATCTAATGAATAATTAATTATTTAATTTATCCAATCAATTAAAACTCCTAGAAGAAAATAGAAATTCCTTTTTCATTTTTCTTTGTCGATCCTTTAGCGCGACTCTTTAGGTTCATTTCGTTTGGCAATGAGAGGAAACCAAAGGAAGTGGGTAGCACCTTGCCAGTCTTGTGGCCCACTTCATAACTCAAACGAAAGTGAATGATAGGATCATTCTGAAACCTTCCAATCGTAAATGCCGTATATGTATAAACCCTTTGTTCATGTTCCCCGATCAAGTGAGAGTCATAGCGATGTCAAACTCACTGGACTTGACCATATGTATTAATTATAATAATACAAGATCATTGAGATTGATTTAGTGGTAGCACAATCATCTCTTTTGCTTTGGTCAAAGACTTTAATCTCTATTTATCTATAATCACATAGGGTACATTCTCATTCACTTATGAGAGAACAAATCCTATATTAGTTTCATCACATCATTTGGCACATATTGCTACATGGTAATGCCATTTGGGCTCACGAATGCAGGGGCCACCTATCAACGACTGGTCAACATGATGTTCCGTGATCAGCTAGGCAAAAATATGAAAGTATATATAGATGACATGGTGGTGAAAAGCCGTGTCACCCACAGCCATGCAGACGACTTGCAATAGACATTTGAAACTCTGATAAAGTACATGATGAAATTGAATCCAGCCAAATTGGTGTTTGGAATTAAAAGAGGAAAGTTTCTCGATTATATGGTCACAGAAAGGGCGATAGAAGTCAATCCTGAAAAAATAAGAGCCATCCAAGATATGAAGGAGCCACGGGATGTCAATGAAGTACAACATTTGAATGGATAATCACGACTTTGAGCCGCTTTATCTCAAAATCTGCAGAAAAGAGTCTGCCATTCTTCAAGGTGCTAAGGAAGATGGACGGTTTCAACTGGATAGAGGATTGGAAGCGCGCCTTTCGGGAGCTAAAATAGTACCTAAACTAAGTGCCGTTACTGACCAAACTCGTGCTGGGTGAGCCACTGATATTATTCATATCGGCAGCTGAGAGGGCCGTCAGCACTGTCCTAGTAAAAGAAGAGGAGAGTGTGGAAAAACCAATGCATTATGTCAGCAAGGTATTTAGTGATACCGAATCCAGATACTCAGAGATAGAGAAACTAGCTTTTGCTGTGATAATTGTTAGGTGTTAGCCGTCTATGCCATTGAGGAATTAGATTTAAGAGGGCGTTTTATTTATATTGTATGAACATTATTATTTGATTAATAAAAGGCATTGAGTTCATTCTTGTAAATCTAATAGTGGTATTGAATGTATTGAACAACTAAGCCTATAAGATCGAGGTTTACTCACCATTGCTTATTTGATAAGCAGGAGCACTGGTGGAGTTAAGTGCTTGATCTTATAAAACGGTTATAAAATGGTTCGCAAGTTAAAGAATTTAAATTGGGCATTTAGATTCGACTCGTATGACACTTGCTTTGACATGGAAAGTGCTAAAATCTTACACTAATTGGATAGTGGGTGCTGATGTCATGAATATGGTTAATAGAGTTGACATATTTGAACTCGACTCGTTGTAATCCTATCACATGGGTTTTACTCAGTGACAGTCAATGATGAGGATTACCGTTACAATAGTATGAGTGAACTTTAGACTTGAGGAGTGATTTACATTGTGCTCATACCATTGAATAAGTTATTAGAGTAGTTATGCCCAATCACCCATTGGTGGGGTCGACCTCAAAGTACGATTCAATTGGTGCGTTCGACAATGGAAAATGGACTGTCAATAGGGGATCTCGAAAGTAAACGAGAAACAACCTGTACGTCATAGGTATTGTGAAATTAAAGTCTTTGGCCAAAGCATTAATAACTGACTTATATTGGATATGAAGGGCAGTTTATTAATTTCACATCAGTATGATTATTAAGTACAATATCAAGTTTTATGAGTTTGACGTTCCAGGACTCTTACTTGATCAGGTTGCGGCAGTGAAGAGTTTATACTCATATGGTATTTATAACATAAAGATTTGCGATGAAATATTCATCTCGTACTTGATTGGGTTTTGGTATAGCTTCACGGGATGACTTGGTGATAACTATATCCTTGGAATCCTCCCAATGCCAATCAAGATGAGCCTAGAGAGTCGCGCTATGAAACGATAATATAATAAAGGAATTAATAAAGTACTATTAATAAAAAGAGAATAGTATTTAATCAATTACCAATTAGATTGGACTGAGAATATTAATTGAATACTTAACACTGGGCTTGGAGTAAGGAAAAGCCTAGTGCACCTATCCCTAGAGTAAGATTGGCCGCCCCCTTCATCTCCTAAAGTCAAGGAGTTGCTTTTCATTTAAGCACAAGGCGTTTGACTAAAAAAAATAACTCAAGTCAATTTTTCATCTTAGAGAGTGAAAAAGAGTAAAACACAAATCCTTCTCCTTCCACAAAAACCCTAAGGCGTCCAACCCAGTCTGAGGTAGAGGAAGTCGAGCTTCAAGATTGAAGGTTATCGTTCGTGTGATTATCTAGAGGAAGGAACGATCCATTGCTTCTCTTAAAAAAGGCTAGGCTTTTGTTTTCATCGAAAAAGTTAATTAGATTACCACCTATTCTTGATATCCTTTTTGTGATTACGAGATTATAAAAAATCTGAATTGAATCCGGGTTATGTGAATCGATTAAAATTTTTATCCGCTGGTTAGATTCACAACAGTAATAACAGCGAGACGACTGAAGCCCTACTTCTTAACCTATAAAATCATAGTGAAAACCAACCAACCATTAAAGACGGTGCTGGGGAAAGTAGGTACCTCAGGCAGGTTGGTAGAGTGGGCAATAGAGCTAGGAGAATTTCAGATTGAGTATGCAGCTCGCACCACTATTAAAGCACAAGTCTTAGCTGATTTTGTTACAAAAATGACAAAGCCAGAAGAAAAAGAAGAAGAGAAAGAGAAGGTATGGTTGTTTCATATAGACCGGTTGGCTACTCATACCTACAGCGGGGCTGGAATCTTGCTGACTACCCCAGAACGAGACTAGCTAGAGTATGCAGTGAAGTTTGAATTCAAGGCTATCAACAATGAGGCCGAATATGAGGCCTTCATCATCAAGTTGAAAATGGCAATAAAAGGATGAACAAAGAATCTAAAAGTATATTCCGACTCCCAGCTGGTAACCAAGAAGATAGAGGGAATTTTTGAAGCAAAGGAAGAAAGGATGGCGAAATACCTAAAGGCAGTGGAATCTTTGAACAAGAATTTTAGAATATTTGAAGTTCATCAGATACAGCGTGCTGAGAACAGCACGGCTGTCTACCTGTCAAAATTAGGTAGCTCAATAGTTGATTGCAGGTCCAGACAGATTACCATACAAACAGTTGATGGACAAGACCGATTGGAGGACAATTATCTTGTGATACCTCACAGACGGAACCTTACCAGCAGACCAATACAACAGATAGAGAATGCTCATGCGAGTTGAGTGATTTGCCTTGATAGATGGAGTCCTATATAAAAAAGGTTTTGTGCAGCCTATTTAAAATGTATATCTATCGAAGAAGGGAAGTACATCCCAAGAGGGATTCATGAAGGGTGTTGCGACAATCAAACTGTAGAAGAGCACTCGCTGGAAAGACCTTGAGAGCCAATTGTTAGAGTGTATGCCCTCAAATGCCATAAAGAGGATAGATTTATAGGGCATTAACTTGTAACTAAACAATATCCTTTTATTATATGTAAGGCATTATCTTGTTGTTTTCATATAGGCGTTTGTAAGGTGTTAATAAACAACGTAAAGTCCTTGAGTATAAGGCAAACCTTCTACTTCCTATGGGATAGGGAGAATGGCACTAGAAGGGTTTGATCTTTATTCTCTAAATAGGGTTCGCAAGTCTAAGAAAGTATTTGACTGGACATCAATACAGAACAAGGCTTTGTATGATATAAGTTTTGACAGAGAAAGTGCCATTCGAACACTATGGGAATGATAGTGGGAACTTATGTCATGGACATATAAGTTGGACTAATATGTTCGAACACGGCTCACATCAGTTTCATCACATGGGTATTCACTCACTGACAGTCAATGATGAAACTGATAAGTTGTAATAGGTACGCGTGAACCTTAGACCTGAGGAGTCGAGTTGAAGATGTACTTGTGACATCAAGTCTGTCATTAGAGTAGTTAGATCCAAATCACCCTTTGGTGGGATCAACATCGAAGTGCGACTTGATGGGCAAGTAGCATTGTTAACTGATTAGCAAAATGGGATTCATTATCTCATAAGTGAATGAGCTAAGTATCTTATGCAGTCATGAATGAGTGAGGTTAAAAGTCTTTGGCCAAAGCATAAAATGACCTCGACTCATTATGAGCTAATCATATGGTCAAGTCATGTGAGTTTGACTAAAACCATGACTCTCACTTGACTGGGATACAAGAATAAAAGGTTTATACACGTACGGTATTCACAGCGTATATGGTTTGGAATGATCCTATTCATTCGATCTCAATTGGGATACGATGTGAGCCACGTGACTGGCTAGGTGTTACTCACATCCTTTTGGTTTCCTCCCAATTGCCTTTTGAGACGAACCTAAAGAGTCGAGCTTAAAGGAAGTGCAAAAAGAAAATCGTAGGAAAAGACTTGAGAGAATTTTCGGTATTGGATATCGAGATTAATTAATTAATCATTAGATGATTTTATTAATTAATTAAGTTAATGAATTAATTAATTCCTCATGGGAATTTAATTATAATATTAACATGAATTTAATTGATTATTTTATTTATTTATTTATTGGATAAATAATATTAATTATTGAATTAATTAATAAACAAAAACCCGAAGGCTTAAAAGCCTACAAGTGGGCGTCCAAAGTGGACGCCTATATGGGGCTTAGGAAGCCTAGGTTATTGTTTTCTATTTTAGTATATATATACTACTTAGTGAAAAAATAACTAGGTCAAGAGGATTAAATCACAAACTTTCTCTCCAAGTCAAACTCCCCTCCCTTTCTCTCTCACTCTAGCCATCCATCAAGGTAAAGAAGAAGGTGATTTTCATTTTTGACTTCGGCGTGGCAATTTAGAGACAGCGACGGATTTGCTGTTCAAGAAAGGATTGCATTACTGGTTCAGATTTCAACGTACGCGAGAACGGTAATTAATTTCATAAAACCCAATTTACATACGAGAAATAGAGATGAGCCACTGGGATTAAACTTATAATTCTTCCGCTGCGTTTTTGTTTTTATGCAATTTTTCCCAACACCAGTTACTTTTGGCCCAGCCTGAGAGGAGATACAACCGAGCTATTTAAAAGCTTTAAAAAAATTCAGAAGCACACTAACCTCATACTGAAACCAGCGGAACATTTGCATTCCCTTAGTGTCCCATCTCCATTTTCCAGATGGGGGATGGACATAGTAGGACCCTTCCCAGTAGGGCAAGCTCAAAAGAAAGTTTTGCTGGTGGTAGTAGGTTACTTCAGTAAATGGGTAGAAGTAGAAGCATTAGCTCGGATAATAGAAGCAGAAGTAATACATTTTCTTTGGAAAAATATAGTGTGTCGGTATAGTATACCTAGAGAAATAATATCCAATAACGGAAGACAATTCAGCGGAGCTAGACTAAAGGACTGGTGTAATGAAATGGAGATTCAGCAACATTTAAGCTCGGTGGCACACTTGCAGACAAATGGCCAGGTAGAACTCACCAATAGGATATTAGTACAGGGACTGAAGAACAGATTGGAAGAGGCAGGAGGCAGCTGGGTGGACGAGCTACAATCGATATTATGGTCCTACAGAACCACTCCAAAGATGACCACAGGAGAAAGCCCGTTTATGCTAGTCTATGGAACTGAGGTAGTAATACCACCAGAAGTTAGCTTGCAAACCCTTTGAATTTAAAATTTTGAGGTAGAGCAGAATGAAGAGCTAGATATGATCGAAGAAGGAAGGAGATAGCACATCGACGAATCGAATAATATAAGCAGCGCATAGCAAGATCGCAAGGAGCAAAAGTGAAGACAAGGACATTTCAGGTAGGTGATCTCATGCTGAAAAGGGTGGATGCCACACATGCTTTCAAAAAACTAGGGCCCAACTGGGATGGCTCATAAAAAGTTACAAAAGTTGTAGAACGGTGAAGGAAAGCAGTTGCCCAGGCCGTGGAATATACAAAATTTGAGGAAGTGTTACACCTAAAAAACAGCAGGGAATGAAAATCCCTTGGTTTACACATTTGTCATTTCTAGTTTTAGCTGCTTTATGATGATTTCTGGAAAAATGTAAGCCCACTTTGGCAGGGCAGCAAAATGTAAAACCAGCTAAGTATCAATAAATTTCGACGCCTCTTTTACATTAATATACCTCTCTGAAAGAACACACACACACACACACACATCATTTGCATTTGTTAAAATTGTAGCCAAGAGAGAGCTGGTGATGCGAAGGTAGACGGTGATTAGAAACGTAACACTTGGGTGGGCTACCGAGGTTCGTATAAGCTGGGAGTAAATCAGTTGCAGATCTACCAGGCCCCATGCCAAGAAGAGATAAGGATGGTTATGTTCTCCAGTCTCGTACAGGAGAAATAAGGACAGAAGGGTGTGGCTCCGGCCCGTACCTCAGAAGATATAAGGATGCAATGAAGAAAAAAGGTTGGGAGGGTGTGACTCCGGTCCACTTCTCAGGCTAGGATGAGACTCTAAAGTCCATTATGATGCCATGAAGAAATAAGGCATAAAATCAAGGATAGGAGAATAAGGTAGGTTTTCACGGTACCATCTTGGCCAGGTGCGAGTCCGTGACGAGTAAATGTGTGGGACGGAGTGGAGAATTAAGGGAGTCACAAGGGCTGCAAAAATGATAAAAATGTAAGTATGCACACCTACATACAAGACACTAAAATATTTATCATTATTGCCCAGCTAAAAAGCAGTAAGTTTTGTTGTAAAGAATGTATGGTGATAGGAAACTATACAGCCTGTTTCTTAGCAAGCTATACTAATCAGCTGCCCCTGTAGCTATGGCAGCAGGAATCTCAGCAAGGCGATCAAGCCTGGTAAAAAAAGGTACCCAGTAGGCAACATGTCTTTTGTGAATTAAGGATACTTATCGGTAAGGTGTAAAAATATATTTGTTGAATATTTAACATAATTATGCCTCATGATCTTATTGTGAACGCAAGATAAAGTTTCTTACAAATTTTCGCATTGGCAAAAAGTTATAATTTTCCAAAGCATAACAAAAAGGGTAATTTTTTGGTTTCCAACTAAATATGCAGAATTTTCCTACATAACCCATCACAACTGGTATCATTCATTTTTACCTATCACAAATGCAATATGCCTAAGAAAATTCATAGGAAAAGCATAAGGCAATGAAAATAAGGAAGGAAACAATAAGTAGCAATATTCAATCCCCTTCAAAGCAGATGAGGGAAAAATAAAACAACCAACATTCATCTGCCTACTAAGGCTGGCCAAAAACAACAGGGAAAATAAAATATTGTCTGAAGGCACGCAGGCCTGAAGAAAATCAGCAAGATAAAAACCCTACTCTATGTTAGCAGGGGTATTTCCAACCATTTCGGTGGTTTCATCATCGTCAACAATTGGCTGGCCAGCGGGATCCACAGCAAGATTCTCAACAAGGCCCCCAGTAGGCTGATCAACCAATAATACAGCAGGAGTGGCTGAAGGAAGAGCCGGCTCAGCTTGGGCAGGTGGTGGAACTATGTTTGCTATACCAAGGATAGAGGCATCCAACGCAACCTCATCATCTAAAAATGAATCATCGCTTCCGGGTGGTGGCATGCCTCGTGCCACAAACTGCGCCTCACAACCTTCAAAATCTTTATAAAAGAACTCTAGGGACTTTTCCTCCACTTTCTCTTTGAACTCATCTGAAGTCATAAAAGCTATGTTGACCTGATCAGCGAAGGCTTGACCTTCCTCGGAGCCGTGAGACATCCCATGGATTACATATGGTTAAGGGAGTGGTCGGGATACTTATGGAATACTCTCAAAGACCATAATCCTAAATAATGTTCCAAGTCATAGAGGTTGTGAGATGTGAGATGTCACAACAAAGTCATAGTTTCTAAGGTTATCAGGGTTCGACCGTCGCCATACCCTAGAACATGGACGTGAAACTGATGAAGGGATTCTACTCACATGACGATTGTAACTCTGATAGGTTTTCTTTTCATCATTGACATCTAGGAAGTCGTGGCGATGTTGCTAGACATCGAAGCACGACCAATAGGTGCCTTGGGTTAATTTGGTGAAGTTAATCCAAGGTCTAGTTAATTATTGGGAATATTTAGTCTAGCCTATGAGAGGACTTATTGCTAGCTTATCAATGAGCCAGAGGGGTCACACACATAACTTAGTGTACTACTTATTGGCTAGTTAATTCTTTGTGAATTAATGGAGGGATTGCTTAAATGGATTTAATTAATCAAGAAAAAAAAGAATTTAATATTTGGTATTAATTAATGGTCCTATAATTTAATATTGGAATATTAAATTGGGAAGGATTAATTAATTAATAAAAGAAAAATAAATAAATATATATATATACACATATATGTGCGCTGTGCATGTATATGTATGTGTGGAATTTTGGTAGAATGATTTGTCTTGTTCACCAAGTTTATATATATATATATATATTATTATTATCTTATAAATATATTTGGTAAGTGATAAGAGGTGTTTTTACGTGTTTTAAAGACCGTAATTCTTAAGATTTGGATTCACTTATTGCTTAAATCATGTCACATTTGCATTTAATAGGTGTGTTATGTGAATACAGGTAATAAATGAGAATACATGAAGAAAAGGGAAGAAAAACGATGTACAAAACAAGTTCAAGCATGTTTTTCAACACCTAGGCGGTTTATGCATCTCCTACCACATTCGAGCGATAATTCCGTACATTTCAAGACCGACTTAGACAAAGTTTCCTTCTACAAAGTTTTAGATGAATGTCTTAGCTTCAAATGGGAACTTGAAACATCCAAATCGGTGGTCTATAAAGATAATTGTGAAGGAAATACGATTGCTGCGCCGAACAGAGAAGTACATGTGCCAGGATACGCCCCAGCGCCCTCCTAGTCATGCCTAGGCATGGATAGTCCGAATGTTACTCCTTTTTCAGCCTAAATTCCAGCATTATATGATGGGTAAGAATCACTTTTGGCCATAATTCAGCACATGTGTTGAGGGGTTGTCATAAGTGTGTTTCTTGGTAGATTTACTTTATGGGTGCCAAATCAGAAACAACCTCCATGTTGAAACGTAATTTGGTTATACTTAGAGATCGAATTGGACAAAATGTCCTTCTGGAAAGTTGTAGATCTATGTTTTATCTGAACATGGGGACTTGAATCATCCAATTTGGAGATCTGTGGAGAAGTTTATGAGGAAAATACTAAGACTGCGCTGGAAAGCAAGAAAATGGCAGCATGCATGTGTTTTGTTGAAGTTTTCACATGGTTATGCTTGGTGGAATTCTTAATGGCCGAAAGTTCAGCATTTTTTAGCTGGTTGGAATCTTAAAAGCCAAACTTTAAGCATCACCTTAGGTGGAATTCTCATTGGGGAACTTTAATGGGAATTCTTAATGCATACTTTAGTGGAATTTTAGCTATAAAAGGAGGGGGAACCCATACTCTTCATCATTCACTATCAATTTCAGATTCTTGGAGGAGAGGGGGGCAGCCCCTAATCTGATTTCTCCACCATTCATCACCATTCTTCATCACTCTTGGAGGGGAAAACTAGAGGAAGGAAAAGAGCTTGGGGATTGAAGGCTCAACTTCAAGATCCATCATCATTCACCATTTAGGGAGTTTTTAAGAGCTTTTCATTTCATTATGTCTATGAATATTCCTATTATGTCTTTTATGCTTTCAATTATGAACTAAATTCGTAAGACTAGGGCCATGTAAGGCCAAATTGTGATATATGCTTACAATAGATGATTGTTGAGGTTGTTCTTATATTGTTATGTGATGTGAATTGTGTTTTTGTCTATCTTGCATATACTTGATCACTATATGTTAGAATCTTATGCCTAGGTTAATATTTCGGGAGAAAATTGACTTAGGGTGCAAGAAATTCACATCATGACCCGCAACTAATGAGGAATTGCCCTAGACATAGGTAAAGATTCCCGGGTGAAGTCGTTCGATTCAAATCGAGTGAACTCTAGTACATTAATGCATGTTTAGTGGTTAGATTTCCGGATAGGGATATTTGGGAAATCACGATCTAAGTATAGGAGTTTATACGCGAGACATCGGTTATTCTCTACCTTAGGAGTTTTCACCAAAACAATATAAGAGTAATTCTACAACAAGAGCCTTTATAAGTATATTTGATCAATTTAGACCTAGCATGTGCCTTAGTCTCCCTTTATAATTGGTTTTAATTCATTTGCACAACCTTGTTCTTATCTTACGCGTTTCACACTCATTTTACTTTTATTGTAGTTGTTTTTTTGTATAAAGTCATAAACTAGAATTCAAGTCTCTGTGGTTCGACAACCCGGACTTTTCGTCCACACTTATTACTACACACGACTAGTGCACTTGCTATCATAGCACGTTAGCTTTTAGCGTGTCAAGTTTTTGGCGCCGTTGCCGGGGACTTGTTCATTTTAGTTCTTGATTTTCATTTTCATTTTCATAATTCATTGTTTTTCGTTATTTCTTGCTCTTCTTTTATTTTTCTTGTTGGTCTAATTTTGTTTCGTTTGTTTTCTTTTTAGGGTTGTTCTTGGTGCATGACCCGCTCCTCTAACGAGCCTTTAATTGATTTTGAGCCTGAAATTGAACGTGTTCTCCGGGCTAGTAGACGAGTTCGTGAAATGGCGGATGATGACTATCAAATAAATACACGTTTCCCCGACATGAACTTACCGGAAAATCGGGAATGGTTCCAAAATCTATTCCAATCTATTCAACCGGCACCTCCTCAAAGACTTCCATCGGTCCGGGAGAGTCTACCTCCGAGGGTCCACACCATACCGGGGCCCGTGGTCTTTCCCAATTTCTATGCACCAAATTATCATATTCCATCACACATCTTTAGCATGGTGCAAGGCGAACCCTTCTATGGAGAGCCCCACGAATCGCCTCATGAGCATTTGGAGACTTTAGACAATACTCTCATGACTACCCAATTTCATCCACGGGATCTTGATACAATTCGTCTAAGAGTCTTCCACTTCTCATTAAAGGAAAGGGCGACCATGTGGTACAAGTCTCTACCACCCCAATCCATCACAACATGGGGACAATTGGTTGATGCCTTTTTGAGCAAATTCTTTCCACCTTCCAAAATCAACGAGCTAAGGAGCAATATTAAAGAGTTTAAGCAAGGGAATCATGAGTCCTTAGCCGAGGCATGGGCTAGATATAAAAACATGCTCCGAAAATGTCCGGATCACAACCTAAGATTGAGCGAGCAAGTATTACGATTCCATGATGGAGTCCGTTCGCGCATCCGAAATAGGCTCAATGCCGGCGCCGGTGGTGATCTCCTTGGGCTCGATTGCCAAAGTGTGTGGGACAAGATTGAGCAATTAGCCCGGGAAGATGAACTCTATCCCGATGATGAAGAAATCACACCCACTAAAAAGATTGCTTGTGTTCAAGAGTTGGGCGAAGAAGTTGCTTTGGAAACAATGGTTGGCAATGTAAACTATGTTGGAAATGCCAATCGAGCTCAATTGAACTTCCATGTGCCCAAAAATTTTCCAAGGAGGCCCAATCCGGCACAAAATGCCCATCCCGGTGTCTATCAAGCACCAAGGCCCCCATTCAACAATAACCAAGCTCAAAGGAAAGGTAATCCTCATGTACAAAGGTAAGTTAGGCCTCCTACAACCGATGAACGTCTTGATGAGGAAATAAAGAAATCGGATTCAGCAATCAACGAACTCCGTACTATGATGAAGGATTTAATGATGGATATGAAGGATTTGAAGACACAAATGGGTCAAATGGCAAAGACAATCAGCGAGAGAGCCCCGGGAACTTTACCAAGTGACACGGAAAAGAACCCGAAAGAGCAATGCTATGGAATCACCTTGAGAAGTGGCGAACAGGTAAAAGGTGATAATGTTTGCACTGATGCGCCCGAGGGCCCATCCATCCACGCCCAGGCGCCCTTGTCGCTGCGCCAAGGCGCCGATTGTCACGCCCAAGCGCCACATTTTGTATCCTCCACAGCTGGCCCTTCAACTCCAACGCATCATCCCATCGAGGTTCGTCTTCCATTTCCAAATGAACAAAAAACGAAAAAGAAGGATATGGATCAGATTTTCCGTAGGATTGTGGCGACTCTTTGTGAGGACCCGGGGAGGCTCACCATTCCGTGCACCATTGGCCCTCTTACTTTTGAAAAGGTTATTTGCGATACGGGAGCAAGTATCAATCTCCTCCCGTATTCTCTCTTCAAGAAGTTGGGCCTTGGAAATCCCAAACCGACATCAATGAGCCTCCAACTCGCCGATGGATCAATTAAGAGACCAAAGGGGATAATAGAAGATGTTATTGTACAAGTTGACAAATTCTTTTTCCGGGTTGACTTTGTGGTCCTTGATATGGAGGAAGATGTTGAGATGCCCTTGATTCTAGGAAGACCTTTCCTAGTCACTAGCAATGCCAAGATCGACATGGGAAAAGGTAAGTTATCATTGAGGGTAGGAGATGTAAAAGTGATATTTGATGCTTCTAATAACAGGAAACCATCTATGGATGATCTTACTTGTTCCAATATCGATGTTATTAATCCTTCTCTTGATGAGAAATGTGCAAATGGCAAGGCTAAGGGCACACTCGAGTTGGAGGATGAGATTCCCTATGATAAACACAACAAAGAGGGAAAAGAAGATTTATGCATGAAATACATTCCACCCCATCGCCGTGCTCGTAAGATTGAAAAGACTCATCCAATACAAAGGGCTTATTGCAAAATCCCGCAATATGAGTGGAAGCAAGTAGACCATGGAGCTAAAAGGAGGCATGACAAGGATTTGGTCGTGTTAAATGGACCACCTATTTGAACCTCAAAGAGCACAAAGTCGAGCTACCGACTCTAAACTAGCGCTTCTTGGGAGGCAACCCAAGTTTGTAAGTTTGTTTTTCTTTTTTGATTTTATTTTTGTTTTGTTTAGTTTGTTTCTTTATGTTGTGTTCAAACATGCACTTTTGACATGTATGTTTTCTTATGCTTGATGGTTTGAAAAGTTGAAGTGTTAGATATGATGCAAATTTGGACCATGCTCATTTTACTCGAGAGGAGGAGAAGCTATAGGATTATGTATTGGAAGTTTAAGGATGTTTTTCAACATCCTTGGTTGTAAGTGTTCTTTTACTGTTGTGTATGCTTGTTGTAACAACATTGGGGACAATGTTGGATTTAAGTTTGGGGGTGTTTAGAAGAGTACTTATTTTGAACTTTGATGGTGCAATCCTAATTTTTAGCTTAATTTTAGGGAAAGTTTGTTTGATATCATGTTTATATGCTTCTTTGTTGAGAAAATCAAGCATGAAAATTTTTTAGTCCTTCCAACTGATGCATTGAAATTGATTGACTTGGAAAAATGGCATGAATTCTTGAAATAATTTGAATTTAATGGAATATATATCTTTGAAATTGCTCGTGGAGACCTTAGACTAGAATTGATTCTTTAGATGATTACAATGCACTTAAATCGAAGGTAGAGGAGTTGAGAGGATAACCATCTTGAGACACTTAAGGAATTATTCCCAGAAATATTAACTTAGATTTCTCATAAAGTTATAAGTTGAGTAGTAATTTTATATGCTAACAATGAATTGAAAAGGTTGAATTTTGGTATGACCAAAAGTGGTCAGGCTAATACGTACCGGAGGTGAAAAGTTTCATACCTATATACTGTACTATTATGCTAATTTGAGCTATGCTCAAGCCAAAAGAAGTGAATTGTTTAAAAGATCTAGTTTTATTTCGTGGCCTTTGATACTCGAGTGATTAAATCCTCAGGAGTCTCTCTACACTTAATGCCCCAAAACTATCTAGTTTGGGAGTCATTGATCTAAAACTTGTTACATGGGTGTCATAGAAAGCCTAATGGAATAAAACATTGCACATGATCTAGCCTTAATGAAGTTTAATGGAAATTCCATATGAATTGAATGTTGAATATTTGAGATAATGAAATTTAAATAGCTATGAGATTATCTATAATTATTGTGCCTTGTGTTTGATCAAAAGTTGATAGATATGGGATTAATGTCCAAAATTTGGTAAGGATGCCTCTCGACTATAATACCCTAGATTTATTTTTCACTACACCCTAGGGAGTCGTTTCAAGTATTGGTGTCACATGAGCAAAAGTAGTTGATATGTATATATATATTTGTGAACTTTAAATGTTGATTTTATGCCATTCATTCTTGTTGATCATATTGAGATGTGTTGATTCGGTTGGGATTGAAAATTTGCTAGATTTTGTGGGTATATCGTATGCAAACCCTCACGAGACTATAACTCGTCCTTTGAGGTAACTCAAAGGTTTAAAGGCTTGTTGCACCGGCTAAGTGCAATCGTTTACTCCACGAAAGTGAGTTAGTTAGTTGTTTTGTTTTCTCCCATTGAATGATGTTGGTCTTGCCTTATAGCTCTTATTGCTCGAGGTCGAGCAATTGATAAGTTTGGGGGTGTTGATAAGAGGTGTTTTTACGTGTTTTTAAGACTGTAATTCTTATGATTTGGATTCACTTATTGCTTAAATCATGTCACATTTGAATTTAATAGGTGTGTTAAGTGAATACAGGTAATAAATGAGAATACATGAAGAAAAGGGAAGAAAAACGATGTACAAAACAAGTTCAAGCATGTTTTTCAACACCTAGGCGATAATTCCGTACATTTCGAGACCGACTTAGACAAAGTTTCCTTCTACAAAGTTTTAGATGAATGTCTTAGCTTCAAATGGGAACTTGAAACATCCAAATCGGTGGTCTATAAAGATAATTGTGAAGGAAATACGATTGTTGCGCCGAATAGAGAAGTACATGTGCCAGGATACGCCCCAGCGCCCTCCTAGTCATGCCTAGGCATGGATAGTCCGAATGTTACTCCTTTTTCAGCCTAAATTCCAGCATTATATGATGGGTAAGAATCACTTTTGGCCATAATTCAGCACATGTGTTGAGGGGTTGTCATAAGTGTGTTTCTTGGTAGATTTACTTTATGGGCGCCAAATCAGAAACAACCTCCATGTTGAAACGTAATTTGGTTATACTTAGAGACCGAATTGGACAAAATGTCCTTCTGGAAAGTTGTATATCTATGTTTTATCTGAACATGGGGACTTGAATCATCCAATTTGGAGATCTGTGGAGAAGTTTATGAGGAAAATACTAAGACTGCGCTGGAAAGCAAGAAAATGGCAGCATGCATGTGTTTTGTTGAAGTTTTCACATGGTTATGCTTGGTGGAATTCTTAATGGCCGAAAGTTCAACATTTTTTAGCTGGTTGGAATCTTAAAAGCCAAACTTTAAGCATCACCTTAGGTGGAATTCTCATTGGGGAACTTTAATGGGAATTCTTAATGCATACTTTAGTGGAATTTTTTGCTATAAAAGGAGGGGGAACCCATACTCTTCATCATTCACTATCAATTTCAGATTCTTGGAGGAGAGGGGGGTAGCCCCTAATCTGATTTCTCCACCATTCATCACCATTCTTCATCACTCTTGGAGGGGAAAACTAGAGGAAGGAAAAGAGCTTGGGGATTGAAGGCTCAACTTCAAGATCCATCATCATTCACCATTTAGGAAGTTTTTAAGAGCTTTTCATTTCATTTATGTCTATGAATATTCCTATTATGTCTTTTATGCTTTCAATTATGAACTAAATTCGTAAGACTAGGGCCATGTAAGGCCAAATTGTGATATATGCTTACAATAGATGATTGTTGAGGTTGTTCTTATATTGTTATGTGATGTGAATTGTGTTTTTGTCTATCTTGCATATACTTGATCACTATATGTTAAAATCTTATGCCTAGGTTAATATTTCGGGAGAAAATTGACTTAGGGTGCAAGAAATTCACATCATGACCCGCAACTAATGAGGAATTGCCCTAGACATAGGTAAAGATTCCCGGGTGAAGTCGTTCGATTCAAATCGAGTGAACTCTAGTACATTAATGCATGTTTAGTGGTTAGATTTCCGGATAGGGATATTTGGGAAATCACGATCTAAGTATAGGAGTTTATACACGAGACATCGGTTATTCTCTACCTTAGGAGTTTTCACCATAACAATATAAGAGTAATTCTACAACACGAGCCTTTACAAGTATATTTGATCAATTTAGACCTAGCATGTGCCTTAGTCTCCTTTATAATTGGTTTTAATTCATTTGCACAACCTTGTTCTTATCTTAAGCGTTTCACACTCATTTTACTTTTATTGTAGTTGTTTTTTGTATAAAATCATAAACTAGAATTCAAGTCTCTGTGGTTCGACAACCCGGACTTTTCGTCCACACTTATTACTACACACGACTAGTGCACTTGCTATCATAGCACGTTAGCTTTTAACGTGACAGTAAGATCTTTTAGTTGGTAAAGATAACTAATTAAAAGGAAAGATCTTATAAGATATATATATATATATATATATATATATATATATATATATATATAAAGATATTAGATAGATATGGCAATATCTAATTAGTTGGAAAGGAGTCCAACTAATTGAGGAAAGAGAACAGAAGAAAAGGAAAACATTATATATATATATATACACACACACACACACACACTCACGCATGTCTATAATTTTTAGGGAAGGAGACGTGCTTGTGTGTGTGTTGTTCCACTAGTATGGACTCTATATATATGTGTATATTCCACCCTCCTTAAAATAATGAAGGATTAATTGAAAAACATACAAGTCCTTTTCTATTATTCTCTCATCTTTTTCTTTCACAAGATTTCTTCCAACTCACGTGTTGAGTACGGAAAATACTAAAATATATTCCTTACTCTTTTTCCCCAAAAAGGCAAAATTAGATATTCTCTTAGCTAGCACTGGTGGAGATAATCATGGGTACGAGCTAGGGTGTGGATAAACTCAGAGGCTCCACACTTGGGGCGTTAGGGCAAATCCAATTCGGGGAGGTGTAGCAGGGAGCAGCTTAAAAAGACGTTTGTGCTTTAAGTTCTTCGAGAGGTAAACATGAGAAAACCTTCTTTTAGGATAGTTTTTGAGTCCGATGGTACCATGTCTACCTAGCCTTAATTTGGGGATGTCGCTTTTATTTTTAAATCTGTATTTTTCACTACGCCGGCAACCTCGGGGTTGTACCTATCCAAATAATGGTATCAGAGCTAAGGTTTTGGCATGGCTTGGATTCTTTTCGTGTTTTATATGCTTTAATCTATGTTTTTATTGCATATTGGAATTGGTTGGATTTTCTGTTTAATTTTTTGGATCCGTTGATTTGGAATTAATCTGAAATCGAGGGGGCTGTGTTTTTATGTTTTGATTTTAAAAAAAAGGGGGTGTCGCCGTCGTGCAGTGGCGGCGCTGTCCAAACAGCGCCACTGCACGACAAAGATAACTATTCTCCGTTGTGAACATCGACGCGCTAAGGCGGCTTGTGCGCAGGCAGCAGCAGCGCTGCGCGTCACTGTACGCAACGCGCCGTCGAGAACGATGTTGCTCCGACAGTGCTGTCACGTGCGACAGTGCGTGAGGAGAATAGTCAGGCTGCCTCGATTTGACCTAAGGGGTTGAAATGTAATAACCCCTATTTCCAATTATTTTTTGTTGTAATTGCGTTTTAGGCCTTGGGTCGTTTTCACAATTTAAATTTAAAAGAACAAGCCTAATTTGTGATTTTAAAAATTAAGTTTTTTGAATCTCAAATTAAAATTGTTTTAAGTTTATTCTAATTTTGAAAGTTGAAATAAAATGGGAATTTTATTAATTTCCAAGATTGAATAAAATTGGGTTTTTTTAAATTGCTTTTAAATTAATTGAAAAACTATGACTTTGTCATGTGGGTTTCCAAAATTGAGTTTTAGAAATTAAAGTCTTTGGATCCATTAATTAATTTGATTATCCTTAATTAAAGACGGTGAATATTAATTCATGTTTGCATGTTGGCATGTTTATGTGATTGTGGGGTGATCCGGGTTGAGCCATAGACTAGTCGTTGTTATGATTTGAGGCCTGCGTGCCATGTTTTCTTTAAATGTAATTTTATGAAGACGAAAGTGGAGACGTTCAAGCTCATGGAGATTTTAAGACCTTAGTATAGGGTTTGGGTCCTTAGATTAGATTGGTTAACACCTTGATGGCTTGGGGTGTTTAGGCAATGGCTCGACTAAGATCACATTTACCGCTTTATGTATGATTACTTATTTTCTTATGTTATGTATGTTGTGCATGTTTGCATAATCACCTAAGAAAGATAAGTAATTGAAAGTGTGAGACCTTGTTTTTGGAAACACCTCTTCCAAACAATATTAAGTCCCTAAATGGATAAATCGGGGGCTCGGAAGCTCCTTGATTAGGTCCAATGCCATCCATCACTAAATGTGAGAGGGAATAGCATGAGGCTTGTCACCATTGTGTCACGAGTCGTGGAATGGTGGCAAGATTAAGTTTACTAATCTTACATTTAAGCATTCTATATAACAATGGTGTTATATTAGAAGAGCACACGTGTTTTAGTTTCACTAAGGAGTCGTCCATGAGTCATGGGACCACTTGGCTACTGTTATGATGTGAGAATTTGATGGGTTGGACTTAAACACAGACTAGTGTACGGTTGCATCGTGTTCATGGGACGTACATGAAATGTGAGGCAAACATCTAGAGGACCACCTGGAAGTGGATGTGGTCGTCATGCCTAGTCATGTATTGCCGCCCATTGTCTCATGAATTGTGGAATGAGGTTGGAATACATGGCAGCTTGAGCCCACTGCAAACTATTATGTTTCCTGTCTTCTGTCTATTGGGGTGACTGAATTCGAAAAGTTAGTGGGAGCACACATGTATATTTAAAATTTCTTAATTGCATGTGGATATATGTTAGAACTGAATGCTAATAGTCATTTTTTGCTTTATCGCATTCACACAGTAATATCATGAGTATCGTTTATACATGTCTCTGGATTCTCAAACGCAACAAGTTTGATGGCTTGAACTATACCTACTGGCGCTTGGCTCCGGATGTATATCTCAGGCTCAAGAATTTTGATTACATAATCAAAGGGGAAGTCCCACCTTGGCTCAAGCCAGCAATTTTTGCTCGTACTTTAGAGTACTGAACAAAGCAAATCGATGATGAGGCTTATGTTCAACGTTTTATATTCTCTATGATGTCTGAGCGCATGATTGAGACATATGGAAAGGTCAGAGCCAATGATCTCGTCGATCACTTGGAGAGGACATTTGGAGACAAGACTCCAAAAAGTGATTGCCCTCATTGCCATGGGATGAAACACTTGAGCAAGGATTGTTCTGCTGCCTTCAAAAGCCACAAAGAAGGTGTGTTTATTGTTGAGGTTAATTTTTCAATTAACCATGCTTCTTGGGTGTTTGACACCGGCTGTGTTGCTCACCTTTGCAATGATTTGCAGGTGCCGTCTAGAAGTAGAGAGCTAAATGACGGGGACATGGTCCTGAGAATGGCTAATGGAGCGTCTGTCCCTGCGAAGGCTGTTGGAAACATCGTTTTAGTTTTTGAGGATAGTAGTAGGTTTATTTTAAAAGATGGTTATTATGTTCCTGAACTGATTAAGAACCTAATTTCAGTTTCTCGTTTGGACAAAGAAGGTTTTTCTTTTATAATAAATAATGGATTTTGTTCAATGTTTTTGGGTTCTAAATTGATAATTAGAGCATGTATGTATAACAACCTTTATGTTTACCTACACACTAATTCTCTTGTAATTCAACCAATAAACAAAGGGAAGCGTAAATCTAATAATCCACCTAATGCACAAATCTGGCATGCTAGACTTGGTCCTGCATCTAAGGATAGGATTCACAAGTTGTCAAGTTTCCTCGAGCTTGATGAAGAAGAGGAACTACCAACTTGTGAATCTTGTCTAAAAGGTAAAATGACAAAGTCACAATTTGGAGGCCAAATGGAACGCGCTAAGGATTTACTTGAGTTAGTTCACATGGATGTGTGTGGACCACTCAGTGTCAGTGCATTAGGAAACTATTCTTACTTCATAACCTTTATCGATGATTACTCTAGGTATTGTTATTAATATCTTATGAGATATAAATCTGAAGCTTTTGGTAAGTTCAAAGAATTCAGAAATGAAGTAGAGAAACAAACTGGTAATAGTATTAAGGCTCTTCGATCTGATCGAGGAGAAGAATACTTGTCCGGTGAGTTCTTAGATTATTTTAAAGAGAAAGGGATTCTCTCTCAGTGGACGCTGCCTGGAACACCAAATTACAGGGTGTGTCTGAGCGAAGAAATCGCACGTTGATTGACATTGTCCCTTTAATGATGATGTCCACCGATTTACCTACGTTCTTCTGGGGCTATACTATGGAAATGGAAGCTTATCTATTGAATAGAACACCGTAAAAAAGTGTTCCTGAAGTGCCGTATAAGATGTGGAACGGCAAATCACCCTCATACAAGTACCTTGGAATATGGGAGTGTGCTGCTTATGTCAATCAGCTAGTGGAGATAAGTTAGATTTGAGATCTACCTTATGTAGATTTGTGGGTTACCCTAAGGCGTCCTATGGGTACTATTTCTATCATACCTTGGAACAAAAGGTAATTGTTTCAAGGAACGCTGTGTTCTTGGAGAAGCAACTCTTCAACGAGAACATGGATAGAGTGATAGAACTTGAGGAAACTCAAGAGACACAAACTCCATTGGCAATGGATGAGAGGCAAAATGAACCACAAACTATAAGTACATAAATTCCACCTCCAAGTAGATCCGAACGGATCCCAAGACAATGTGAGAGGTATTATGGTCTCTTGCTGAAAAACAAAGAGGAGGGTGTCCCCTTAGATGAAGATCCAAGATCCTATGATAAGGCAATGTCCGAAAAGGACTGGGGAAAATGGTCTGAAGCCATGGAATATGAAATTGAATCCATGTAGTCCAACAAGGTTTGGACCTTGGTAGACCCACCACCAGGCATTAAGGCCATTAGTTGTAAGTGGGTATACACGCAAGTTAGGAGTAGATGGAAATGTTGCCACTTTCAAGGCTCGCTTGGTGGCGAAGGGTTATACTCAAAGGCAAGGAATTGACTATGAGGAGACTTTTTCGCCAGTCGCGATGACCAAGTCAATTAGGATTCTATTGGCTATATCTGCCTATCTTGATTATGAGATTTGGCAGATGGATATGAAAATGGTTTTCCTCAATGGAAATTAATGAGGAAATCTACATGGAACATCCAGAGGGTCTCATATCCAGTGGGAGCGAGCACAAGTTGTGCAAACTACAAAGATCCATTTATGTTTTGAAACAAGCTTCCCGAAGCTGGAATTTGAGATTTGATGAAGATGTAAAGGAATATGGCTACATCAAAAATGGTTATGCACCATGTGTGTACAAGAAAGTTAGTGGGAGAGCCATGAGCTTTTTTGGTACTCTACGTTGATGACATTCTTCTCATTGGAAATGATGTAGGAATGTTACAATCAACGAAGGGTTGGTTGTCGACCAATTTTCAACGGAAGATATGGGAGAAGCATCCTACGTTCTTGGTATGTAGATACACCGAGAAAGGGAAAGTAGGTTTCTAGGACTCTTCCAATCTAAGTACATGGAACGAATCTTGAATAGAGTCAAAATAGAAGATTCCAAGAAAGGATTTCTTCTGATGAAACATGGAATCTCTCTTTCCAAATCCATGTCCCCTACGACACCCGAGGAAAGAGAGAAAATGTTAATTGTTCCCTATGCTTCTTCAATTGAAAAAATTATGTATGCTATGCTATGTACTAGACTGGATGTGGTTTATGAACTCAGTGTGACAAGCCGGTGCTAATCAAATCCAGGGGAAGACCACTGCACTGTTGTAAATATATTAAATCTTTCTATATGGTATGCTTCTTTATTGATATCACTTGTGTTAGTATAGATAAAGATCCCATGGATTACATATGGTTAGGGGAGCGGTCGGGATACCTATGGAATGCTCTCAAAGATCGTAATCCTAAATAATGTTCCAAGTCATAGAGGCTTTGAGATGTGGGATATCACTGGTCTCGCCAAGACTTGTTCATGCATGTAACTCTCCCAAGAGGTCGACGTGTTCCATTGTCGATGGCTAGTATGGTAATACATGTATGAAGATTCATACTTTGGGTGAGTATGGAATTGAACGGCCCCGCTAAGGATTTCTAGTTAGTGCTGTCGAACATAGAGTCCTTGGGTTTCGCAGTCTGAGATTAGTCCTTAGACTTGAGATGTCGTTGGAAATGGTATTACCTACTATACTTTTATATGAACGTGCACTCCAGAAGAGTCATACGGCGTGTATGTTCTATATAGTATGGTAATACAGTGGAACAAGTGGTTGTCGTCGAGGGATTCATCCAAGGTCATGAGTACCCGGTATTTCCTATGCTGTTGTGATAATCTAAATGATCGATGAAAGTCTTTGATCAAACCATTTGTCTTCTAAGAGGGATTGGTGGTCCCGGCTTAGAAGGCTAGATCATTAGATGTCACAACACAGTCATAATTTCGAAGGTTATTAGGGTTCGACCGTCACCATACCCTAGACCATGGACAGGAAACTGATGAAGGGATTCTACTCACATGACGATCGTAACTCGGATAGGCTTGCCTTTCATCGTTGACATCTAGGAAGTCGTGGCGACGTTGACAGACATTGAACCATGACCAATACGTGCCTTGGGTTAATTTGGTGAAGTTAATCCAAGGTCTAGTTAATTATTGAGAATAATTAGTCTAGCCTATGGGAGGACTTATTGCTAGCTTGTCAATGAGCCTGAGGGGTCACACACATAACTTAGTGTAGTACCTATTGGCTAGTTATTTCTTTATGAATTAATGGAGGGATTAATAAAATGGATTTAATTAATCAAGAAAAAAGGAATTTAATATATGGTATTAATTAATGGTCCTATAATCTAATATTGGAATATTAAATTCGGAAGGGCTAATTAATTAATAAAAAAGGAAAAGTAATATATATATATACATATATGTACGCGTGTGCGTGTATATGTATGTCTGGAAGTTTGGTGGAAAGATTTGTCTTGTTCACCAATATATATATATATATATATATATTAATATATTATAAATATATTTGGTAAGATCTTTTAGTTGGTAAAGATAACTAATCAAAAGGAAAGATCTTATAAAAAATATATATTGGATAGATATGGGAACACCTAATTAGTTGGAAAGGAGTCCAACTAATTGAGAAAAGAGAATAAAATAAAAGGAAAATAGCATATATATATACATACGCACGCCTGCCCCTAATTTTTAGGGAAGGAAGCGTGCACGTGTGTGTGTTGTTCCACTAGTGTGGACTCGATATATATGCGTATATTCCACCCTCTTTAAAATAGTGAAGGATAAATTGAAAAACATACAAGTCCTTTTGTATTATTCTCTCCTCTTTTTCTTTCACAAGATTTCTTCCAACTCATGTGTTGAGAACGAAGAATACTAAAATAAATTACTTACCCTTTTTCCCCAAAAAGCCAAAATTCAATATTCTCTTAGCTAGCACTGGTGGAGATAATCTAGGGTACGAGTTAGAGTGTGGCTAAACTCAGAGGCACAACACTTAGGGAGCTAACGCAAATCCAATTATGTGATAAGGAACCGAAGGTCTCACAAGAAATCTAAACACACGGAGAGAAGTTATTTGAGAAATCGTAGGAATGAACACACGGAGATAGGTATAAGATACCATAGCGATTGGCTTTGAGTGCAAGTGGGAGATTATTACGTATGTGCCCTCAATGCCAATGAAGAATTAGATTTAAATAAGGGCACTGATTTATATTGTACGAACATATATATAAAGGTAATGAGTTTTTATTCATGTAAAGTTGCATTAACTGTATTGAACAAACAAGTCCCTAACATTGAGGTGTGCTCACCACCACTTATTTGATAGTGTGGAGGCACTGGTGGAGTTAAGTGCTCGATCTTATAATAATGTTCGCTAGTTAAGGAATCTTAATTGGGTATTAAGATTCAACTTGTATGACACTTGCTTTGACAAGGAGTGCTAGTCTTACACTGATTGGATAGTGGGAGCTGGTGTCATGGATATGGTTAACGGAGTTAATATATTCGAACATGACTTGTAGTAATCTGATCACATGGGTTTTTACTCAGTGACTGTCAAGGATTGGATTACTGACTACGATAGTATGCGTGAGCCTTCGACTTGAGGATTCACTATCATGATGTGCTTGTGACATTGGATCTATTACAGGAGTAGTTAGGCCTAATTCACTTGTTGGTGGGGCCGACCTCGAAGTGCGATCCCAATGGGCAAGTAGCAGTTGTGAGGTGATTGCCAACAAGGGTTTCACTGTCTCGAAAGTAAACGAGTAGATACCCTATGTGATCATAGGTAACTAAATGGTTCATAGCATAACATCGAGTTATGTGAGTTTGACATATTCCATGACTCTCACTCGATCAGGGTACATCAGTGAAGGGCTTATACTCATATGAAATTCTTAATCAAGAGGTTCATAGTGACATAGTCATTCGTACTTGGTTGGGCTACAATGTGGGGCCACGGGGGCTGGCGAGGTGTCACCCACATCCTTGGTATCCTCCCATTGCCAATCAAGACGAACCTAGAGAGTCGCGCTATCAGGAATGAGCGGGAAATCACTTTGTGTACTTCGTGGGGCATTTTGATAATTAATTGAGTGGATAGATTAATTTAATTAGTTGTTTAATTGGATTAAACAATGAAACATTAAATTAATTTGAATATTTGTTTAACTAAGTTAAATGAATTTGGTTAGATCAAATATTAATTAATCACAAACATATTCAATTAGATTAAATATGAAATGTAATTAAATTAAAGTGGACTAAGTTGACTGGACCAACTTAGCCTACTTGGGAATCCACATGGCCCTATGAGGCGTTTAACCTAAGTCCAATTTGGAGGATTCTATTTAAATCCTCCGACACTTAGACTTGGGTTAAGAACTTATTAGTTGTCACCAACCAATTACACAGTAAAGTGTAGAGAGAATATATTCTCTCCCTCTTCTTCTCTTCTAGCCGCCATTTGGAGATGGAGGGGGAAGATTTTCGACGAATTCCGCACATAATTATCTAGAGGCAGGAGTTCTGGGGATTGCTGCTGTAGACAGTAGATTAAGAAACGAAACACGCTACAACGAGGTTAATCAATCCTTTCGCGTATTTCTTGTTTTTGTTTAAAATCAACAATAGCCCAAATTGATCCCATGGCTTTGGGAATCAAAATTTTATTCCGCTGCATTTTCGTGTATCGATTCCCAACAATAGTATCAGAGGCAAATTTATGGCTTCGTTGATTTTATATGTGTGTATACGTGTTTAATTTGATGTTCATGTTTATTGCGTTGATTGTTTGGAATAATCATTACCTATGGATCGAAAATAGAGAAATTCTGAATTTGCAAATCAAAAGGAAATCTTGGCCGCAAAAAGGATTTTGGAGAATTAAATTTTTTTCCTTTCCATTATATGGATACAAAGTATGATATTGTATGAATTTACAATTCTCAAATCAATTTGTTATGGGATGGAAAATAAATCACAAGAATTGTGAATCTGAAATTTCAAATTTTGGATTGAAATCTGAGAAAATCGAAATCTGGAAAATTGAAGGGCCAAAGGTGTGACCCGAGACTGGCCGAAGAGCCACAGTGTGGCACGGTGGCGACACCACACAAGCGCTGCAGCAGTAGGAGCTTTGCAGTGCAAAAATTCGCACACCAGGCGTGCTTTCTCCGCACACATGTGGTGGTGTAAGGCGGTGCTTTCAGCGCCACCATATTCCGATAAGGGTGGCGCTGGAAGCACCACTCTTCTCTGCCTTTGAGGTGCTTGAATCGACGCCGGAGATCGCTGGACATGACCAAGAATAGCCATGAAAAACGGCTGTTGATTTGCGGCTTAAATAGGCTGCGATTTTGGGTTATTCCATTGCTCTGCCGCCGGCCATGGTGAGGAAGGTATCGGGAGGAGGTGGCGACGCCGGGCGCCACAGTCGTGACCGGAGAAGTCACCGGCGGTGGCGTGACGAAGACGCGAGGAAGAATGGCTGCTAGGGCAGCAGTTTGTGTGTGTTGGGCAAAGCCTAACACTTTGAATTGTGTTTGGGCTTGACCCAATATTAATTTGGAGTTGGACTTGGCCCAACGTGCAAAGAGTAAGTTGGGCTTGGCCCAACACTTAGAATAAATAAGGTGTTTTATTTGAGGTTTTGACTCAATAACACTTAATTGAATTAATTTAGGTCTTGACCCAATACAATTCAATTATATTAAAATTGGGTTTATTTCTCCTTTCAAAATTAATAGTCTTCTTACAGACAAAATTAATTTTTGTTTTGTTTTAATTAAGTTGGATTTAATTTACTCGACAAAATCAAATTGTAGTCTCTTCATCTAAATTGAATTTTGAATTTAGCCCGACACAAATTAATTATATTGCGAGTTTGGAATGACCCAACCCCGATTAATTAAATTGAGTGTTGAGCTTAGCCCATCATCAATTAAAATTCAACTGGAAATTGGGCTTTATCCCATACTAATTAATTTAATTAGATTGAGTTAAAATTGGGCTTGGACTTAGTAACAAATTGAATTAGCAATTGGGTAAGACCCAAACCCGATTATAGTAATTAGGCCCTCCTTTTTCCTTGACAATGTCAAAGTCTCAATTGTGAATCGAATTAAGTTTGATTTATGAAAATTGGATTTGATAAAATTGAATTATATTTGATTTGCTTTAAATTAAATTAAGTCTTATTTCATCGAACGAAATTGAATGTGATTTGATTTTGTTGATAATTAATTATATTTAATTTGCTCATCCAAACTAAATTAGATTTAATTTGAACTTGATTAAAATAGACTTAGTTAATGATTCATTAAAGCCCATAGAAATATTGTTAGTCTTTATTTCGCCTAGATTAAATAAGTTTTAATCTTTCATAGAAATATTGTTAGACTTTATTTCGATAAAGATTAAATAAATTTTATTCCATTAAAGCCCATAGAAATATTGTTAGTCTTTATTTCGATAAGATTAAATAAATTTTAATCTTTTAAGCCCTAGAATTCAAGTTGAAATTAATTTAGCGATGAATTAAATTAGATTGTATTCTTCTTATGGCATTTAATTTCCACTAGGATAAAATTTGATTTAATCCTTTGTGTAAATTAAATTAAATTAAATTTCCAATTGAAATTAAATTAAATTAGACTTAGCATAAATTGGACTTAATCTTATAAGCCTATGAGAACTGGGTGAACTTAATTTGCTTTAATTAAATTAGATTTAATCTTCTCATTAAAATTAAATTGGATTTGATTTTTATGAGTTAGTTTTCGATCCAACTTAAATTAAATTGAATTTAATTATTTATTAAATAAGATTTAATATGATCATCAAATATGTGTTTAATAGTTTTACTGCTCCCTTTATTATGTGATGGTGACACCTCATATGGACTTAGGGTTTTGGTTTTCTTTCTTTTATCTGGGTTGTATTGGGTTGGAGTTTGACCCCAGCTTGTATCTTTACTTTATTAGAAACTTGTATAGGCCAGCTTCTTTGTAATAAAATTAGATAGGCCCAATGGAGCATGGAGGTTCCACAATAAGCTTGGAGCTCGAAGATTAGATTTTCTGTATAGGTGGAAGCTCTTTTAATAGATAGAACCCCTCTCCGATTGGCTCATGGCTCGAGCTAATCTAGGTAAAGTCCATATGAGTGTGTGTTATTAGAATTGCTAGGTGTTTTCTAATTATTATATTTCCTTAACGGCACTGAAAGAAATTAATATGCCTTTGTGAGGCCTTATAAAATTACAAATTCTCCCGAATAAAAGACACTAAGTAAGAAAGGGATATTGAATATCCTGGCTTTCTATCAAACTTTTAGAGATAGAATTATGGGTTATGTATGGCATCGTCCCGACTAATGGGGGTTATACACTAATTCATAATTCAAATCTCTCTAAGTTCATTTGTTGCCATTGGTCGAAGAAAATCTCATCCCATACACCATTACAGGTTGCAAGATCAGATTCAACTGTTAGATCGATAGGAGTTGATGGAAAAGTACTTAAACGGATCACCACTAATATTTCGTTACAGGCTAAGGTTAAGTGATCCATGAGCTAAAAGTAAGATTGAGTTGGACTGATTGGCCTGGAACGCCACTTCAGAAATTCCAATGAGCCATATATCGTTACAGATTGTAACTCATTGAAAATTTTGAAGAACTCAATCTCTCACTACGAAATTTGTCCAACAAGATTTTCGTTTATTGCAGTGGGAGTGCAATGGTTCGAAAAATGTAGTGGCAGCTAAGTCAAACTAAAGTTCTAATTTTACTTGGGTACAACATAATCATCTAATCGTAAATTTTAGCTTATTTTTTGCATTATATAACTCTCTTTAAAAGGACCCTTAGTTATTTTGCTTGAGAATGTTCCAACTAACCTAATTTAACGAATCATTAGATGGTATGCTTGTTGCAAGCATTACTCATGTCCCAATAGAGGGGTCAGTGAGTAGGGCTATGGTATGAGCCACACTGAGAAATAGAATTTGGTTCTTGGAGAGCTAATGTCTTATATCTGAATTCTTAGAGCTAGTGCTAGAAAGAAGTGCAGAGTTGGTAGGACGAGAGATAGTCGGAAATGAAACTAGTCATTTGGGATACACCTCGGTTCCTTTTGATAATTCTGGACACATGATGGATGATTGGTTTGTTTTACCAAATGGAAATAAGATAGTTGTTTTTCTGCCTTCGTCATTAAATAATACTTCTTTAAGTTTGGTAACATTAGAGCTAGCATTTTTTAAAAAATAAATCAGCCAACCAGACGTCCTTGCTAAATCGTTTAAGCAAATTTGAGCATCCGGAATAAGTGTACTGCGCGTAGAATGCTTGGAACAAACTAATAAAATAGTTTGGTACCCCTTTACCGGGAAGATATTAAAAATACCACTCAAGTTTATAGTTTTGCATGCTGACGTGTGTGATCAATTGGTTTGACCTGTTCTTTAGAAAGAACATCATGTGGATTCACAATTGACACTTCCAGGAACTCCGAAAGATGAATAGGATAGTTTCATGCGAGAAAAAGACTATGTTAGACAACGTTGGTTCTATGCTAGAAATTGCACATTCCACATTCCACATCAGATGTGATGCAGGGAACACATTGTCTTTCAATAAACGAGGGTATAAAAATACCTGACGTAAGTTGAATAAGTACACAGGTAAATATTTGGAGGTTGTTTCTATGAGAAACAAATTTTTGGTAACCCAATGAATCTCTAGGAGATCTCTTTCACCTACAGAAAGATTGAAGAACCATTGTGGCTTTAGAGGCCCGATTTCTCAAAGATTAGATCGTTTGAGAAAACAAAGAGTAGTAGAAAGATAATTGTGGGAAACAAAATAGACTTTATTCAAACCAAACCCAATAAGACACATCTGCTAATGCGATGGTCTAGTAGAGTATCTCAGCCGCCTGAAAGATATGGTAATCTGCTGTAATAGCAGAAGGATGCCATGAATATGATTCCTCTACTCATGACCAAGCGATGGTGGGCATGGACAATGCAAAATGATAGAATACTATGAAAGTAGGAATGGATTGATTAGTTGGATTGGCTTGGCCAAGTTGATGGACAAAAATGGCGTAGTCAATATAAGGGCATTGACTATGAGAAAACCATTTTTCTCCCAGTAATAATCAAATCCATTAGAACTAGGCTTTTGATAGTAGCACACTTGAATTATGGAACCTATGACATTGACATGAAGGCTCGTTCATCATGGATTCCTTTGGAAGGATGTCCAAATAGATCGGCCCAAAGCTTCATATCTAAGCTGATTCTCATAACGTGTGGTAGCAGCATAGGTCCATTTATAAAATAAAATGGATGCCTCGTAGTTGTAATTTTTGCTCTACTGATAGAATGTCATCAAGAATGAAATAAACCCTGTGCTGCAAGAAGGTTAGTGGGAGCAAGCTAATATTCTTGATATTGTATCAAATCGTTGACTGGGTCAAGACGAGGCTCTCAAGCACTCTTTCCATCAAAGACTTGTGAGAAGATACCTGTGTCCTTTGGATTTGCACCTATAAAGATAGAGCAAACAGGGCGATAGGACTTTCTCAAGGCCTCCACCTAAAGATTGTCCCAATTCAATGGTTGATAGATAAACACTAGGAGAGGTCTCTTGTCTATGAGACATAGACCTCATCTCTCTAAATCTGTGAGAAGATCAAAGAGAGATGTGTGGCATGGCCTATGCTTGGAAGTCGAATGTCTCATGTTGGCAATGTTATGCACGAGACGGGACCTTGCTTGCCTGTTTAGGAAAGAAAGTAGGTTTTAAGCTAACCTAGGAGAGAAGCATTGGAATGCGATGAAAAGTATTCTATAGTACTTAAGAAGAACCAAGAATGTATGAACACGGAGCGATTACATAGTTTTAGATTTTGAATCTGATAAAGATGATCAAAAAATCCATTTATGGGCCTGTATTCCGTCTGAATGGTGGAACAGTGTCTTGGAATAAATTCCAAACAAAGCACAACTGCCAATTCCACAAATGAGGTTGAATGTATGGCAACCTTTGAGGATGCCAAACAAGTTGTTTAGATTGAGAAGTTCATAGATGAACTTCAAGAGGTTCTTAGCGTGGGAATTCTGTTGTCACTAAAGTGTGACAACAATGGAGCTATCGCGCAGGCTAAGGAACCAAAGGTCTCACAACAAATCTAAACACATGGAGAGAATTTATTTGAGAAATCGTTAGATTGAGGCAATAGTATTATGCAGAAGATAGCTTCAGCTCACAATGTGACTGACCCACTTACTAAGTTATTATCAAAGGCGGTGCTAAAGCGACATCTTTAGAAGATAGGTATAAGATACCATAGCCATTGGCTTTGAGTACAAGTCAGAGATTATTAGGTGTGTGCCCTCAATGACAATGAGGAATTAGATTTAAATAAGGGCACTTATTTATATTGTACGAACATATATATAAAGGCAATGAGTTTTTGTTCATGTAAAGCTATATGACATTAACTGTATTGAACAAACAAGTCCCTAAGATTGAGGTGTGCTCACCAACACTTATTTGATAGTATGGAGGCACTGGTGGAGTTAAGTGCTCGATCTTATAATATGGTTCGCGAGTTAAGGAATCTTAATTGGGCATTAAGATTAGGTTTCTAAGCTAATCCTCAAAGTTAGGCCCAATAAATTTATTGGTTTGAATTAAGTTCTTGAATGGATTAGACATTTTTCAATCTACAAAGGTTTCGAGGCAGATATATTAGCATCCATTCTAAAATAAAGTCATTATACAGTTTGGTCTTTAATTGTACAAGCCTCCCACTATTTTTCTAAATTCCACCATCCTCTGGATAGAATTTGAGGAAAAATTAAGTTTTTCTTAGTGGGCTTGAGATCTATTTAAATTAATCAAGTCACCCCAATTATATTAGTGTGATTGATCCATTTAGATAGTAGCCTCCCCCGGCCTTCCACCTTGTTGAATGGTTATCAAGATTGTTTTACCTCGTCTTTCACATATGGCCCAATTATATGGGTGTCCAATATGCTACCTCAACGTTAGGCCAGACCCATCAAATATTTCATGGTCAATCCTCTCAGTTCATTGCCCCTATTATATGAGTGTACAATGAGTGATTAGATCCCACAGAGCAACTCTATGCTTAGTGACAATCATAGCCTATCTCGACTAAGTTAATCCTCAATTATATGAGTGATTCACCTAGCCTCAACGGCGCTTCACATGTTGCCACTTATGATGGAAGGCATGGAAAAGAAATCCAATTTCAATTCCATATTTCTTAGGAGGGAATTGCATAAAATATTGGTCTCACCAGATTTAATTTATCTTGTTTAGTTTTCTATCCTATGCATGCATTCCAAACACATCACATATATATTGACAGAAAAATAAACCATTCACAAAGCGGTAAAAATAACCTAACTATTACAATGGATCGCCACTACATACATAGTCTTCGATCGGCCTTCGTTTTCTTTCTTCGTTTTCAATTACATAGACTATAATCTAATTACATTCTACTAATCTAATGACAGAGAAAAATAAAATAAAAGCCAAACCGATTATTTTTACAACCCATCGAAATTACATACAACGAATTCATCCTATCACAAAAAATCATGCCAAGCCATATAATATGCGATATCCAAAATTTACCTACCTCTTGTTCAAAATAAATTGCAATTTATTTGGGATAATTGGATTTTTCACAAAAAATTATTTTCCAAGAAAAATGATAATTTCCAAAAATCTAATTTTTAGAATTATTGAAAAAATAAATTTTAATTACGCTGAAAAACTGGGTCTGGTTTGGGCTGCCCGACCCGCTTACAGCGCGTGCTGGACACGTGCGGTCCGAAACTGCGTGCTGTTGTTTCGGCCCATTTTTTCAAGCGATTCGGGCCGAAACAGCGGGTTTTGCACAGCGGTGCAACTAACCCACTCGGGCTGGGTTATTACTCCTCTTTCAAACCTTTCGAGTTGTCCATTTTGCTACTTCCCACCTCCAGTGTTTTTCAAATCCAAAAACTCTCTATCAACCCAAATCACCCAATTATATAGTTTTTCTCGAAACCAAATTTGTCATAAAAATTCTAAATTTTTGATACAATTAAATTCCAAACTAAATTCAATTTATAATAACTCAAGGCAACTTGATTTAAACATGCTTTCAATTTATTCACACGAAAATAAATAAAGCATAATAAATCACACAAATTAGTTCGATTAAACTAACCAGGCTCTGATACCACTGTTGGGTTGGGTAATCCCCAAGTTAGGTTAGGACAACGGAATTTAAAAATTTAAAACTACCCCAAAACAGGATTACATTGGCTTGTTTAATCGAGATAATTAAAATGGGAAAACTATACTACGCAAAATATCTTTCGCGCTTTTTCCCTCGTAAAAGTTTCTGATCTTTTTAACCTGAACAAATACTCCCTTGATCAAATTCTACAGAGAAGACGCCGGCCTCCTCCAAATCCTGAGCTTTGATTTTTTCTTTGTATCTTCAAGCGATCCAATCGTCTCGCCTCTAAGATGTATCCACACCTCCGTATAATTCCCAATAATTATATATGTGGTTCTAGCCTATATAATTATTTTAGATCTAATCTAAGCTTATATATGAATGTAGGAATCTATGTGAAAGGTTAATCTCAACACATGAGCAAAATCTTGTCAAGAAATAATAGGTGAGGGGCGAGTTTATGGAGAAAATAAGAAGACAAAATTTCTTTTTTTTTCTTGTTGGCGGTGAACGAAAATTTCATTCAAAAATAAAGTGTATGTATGTTTTTCTTAAGTTTAATTTGATTAGAAGTCAAGATCAAAATATAATCTTTAAGATTTGACTTTCATCTATTCCTAATCAAACTCTATTAAGGAGTTTCCTAAAAATAAGGAACTTAGCTTGCAAGCTAACGTGTTCCCTTTTTTCTCTCCCAAAATATTTCCTTGATTCCAACTTGATCAAGACTTGGAGAGGAATTAAATACTCCCCATAAAACTGTCCGCCACCTCGCCCCACTTACTCTTGGAATCCAAATTTTTTATCCAACTTGATTTAATTTTTGACTCCTTTTCTAATTAAATAGTCCAACCATTTAATTAAATATTCCATAATAATTAAAGTCCAACCTTAATTATTATTACCCAATTATTTCTTTAATTCTATTTAATTTTCGACTTCCTCTACTAATTAATTAAATAAAACCCTTGGACATTACTTAGTCCATTAATTAATTAATCTTACTTGATAATTAAATAGTCTAATTAATTGATCTCCAACAAATTAATTAATATTCCTCTTTAGGTAAGTACTAGACTTTCCTAATTTCACCTCAACTTCCAAAGTTGATTAATCATATCTTTTAAGCAGGAACCTCAGGAGTTAGTGTGTGACTCCTTAGTCTCATTCATGTTTTAGTAGTAAGTACACTTTCCTAAAGTGCCATTGTACCTTTCTATATTTAGAAAGTACTAGATTAAATCTTCCTTGATTTAATCAAACCATGTATTATTCACCATAATATCGTGGTATCTACAAATCGAGGTTACTGTCTAGCAACGCGCCCCGAAGACCTAGACACAAACGATGTTAAGATACTCAACCTATCATAACCACGATCTTCGCATATGTAAGATCCCTCCATCAAATTTCTCGAATTGGTATCTCGAGTAATGGCTTAGTCGAAACTTTACGACCCAATCACTATGTTTCTTTTATTGCATGATATCGATTCATGCAATCCAAATGAGGAAACATTCCGCCTCTTTGGATTGCCATACTTTGGCTAAATATTCCTTGAATCGATTCGTTAAACAATACATAGGAAATGTCTAATTTGCTAAATCAGTGATGGATCCCATCTTGGTCTCTCATGTACCTTGACACATAATCATACTATACCCAAGATATCCCATATGACGACTAGTGATGGAATCATGAGATAAGTCAAAGTATAATCGACTATGCTCAAAGTGACAATGGAACCTCAGGTCCATAAGGATTACTCTTATGCCTACGTTGTTATAGAAAATTCCATATTCGATAACCATTTTATGAATTTCCTGGCGGGGTTGTTCAGTTTACTCATTATCCAAATGAGAACCCTCGTGTACATCTATGCCTATGGAACGGGGCACATTCTCTAAGAACTATGTACACAAGCAAGTCTTTTGAGTCTTTGTCAATATCCCTTATCTTGACAGACCCATCTCGGACTTGAAACTTTTTAACAATCATGACCTTAGAGACATATTCCACCATCGTCATTCTCGATGTCCAATGATGTCCCATAGTCATGTGTGATTTAAGGGACTTCTTTCTAAGCATATAATAACAATTTAAGAACAAATAATGCCATAATATAATTGACTTTATTCATAAGAATAAATTGTCTCATCGAGTTTATTATATAGTAAATGGAGCCTAAAATTGGCGCGTTGGGCATTTACTCTATCAATGGGCACCGGAAGGGTTTGATACTTGATCACTTAAATAGTTCGCAAGTCGGAGAATCTCAATTGGGCATTGAAATTCATGTGGACTTGTATGACACATGCTCTGACAAGGAGTGCCAGTTGAACACTATGAGATAGTGGGAGTTTGTGTCATCGATACATTGATGGGATTAGTGTATTCAAACACGACTCATAGTAATCTGATCACATGGGTTTTTACTCAGTGACTGTCAATGATTGGATTACTGATTATGATGGTATGCGTGAGCCTTAGACCTGAGGAGTCATGGTCACAATGTGCTTGCGACGTTGGATTCTGTCATCAGGGTAGTTAGGTCCAATTCACCTGTTGGTGGGGTCGACCTCGAAGTGCGTTCCAATGGGCAAGCAGCATGTGCGGTGATTGCCAAGAGGGAATTCACTGTCTCGAAAGTAAACGAGAAGTGTCCTATGCGATGATAGGTAAATGAGATTGAAAGTCTCTGACCAAAGTTGATAAACTAACTAGTGTTTAGTAATCTCATATTACTATGATTCTTTGCATAACATCGAGTCTTGTGAATTTGACATATTCTATGATTCTTTCTCGATCGGGATATGTTAGTGAAGGGCTAATACTCATACGGCATTCATAATCTAAAGGTTCGTAATGACATAGTCATTTCGTATTCAATTGGGCTACAATGTGGGGCCACGGTGCTGGCTAGGTGTCACCCACATCCTTTGGTATCCTCCCTGGTGGTCCCAAGTGGCATACGAAAGGGTCTAGAATGGGGGAGGGTTGAATAGACCCTAAAGTCTTTTTCGACTTCAAAAAATCGTATCACTTTTTAAAGATTTGAACGCTTGGAAAGCTGAGTGCTTAGGTCAGGCGCTACAGAAAAGATAACTTAGACTTAGTGACTTTAACACTTTACTGAATTAGGGTAAAGTTTAAATCGCTTAATCAGGGTTAGCACAGTTGAAATAATTTTAAAGCTTTAGCGTTCTGTTTTGGTTAAATAGTAGCTTAGCAGTTTAGCTTATCTTTCTCAGAATAAATAAGAGACTATAAAGTAAGACAATAATAAACGGTAAATAACACAAGAATTTGTAAGGTTCACTGGGTGATGTAATCCCAGCTACGTCCTTCTTCTCCTTTTTCACTTGGAGGGAATTTACTAAGTTGATTATCAAAGAATCACACAGAATCTTCTACAAGATAGTAAAGAGGTGAAAAATGATCTCGCGCTCCTTGATCACACAGATTTCAGCACCAATGAAGATCTTCTTCTACAAGCTTCTCTCACTCAGAAATACTACCTGTAAGGGGTTTCAACAACTTTGGCACTCAGATGAAAGGTTGAGGGTTTTGTCACACAAGTTTTGTTTGTTTTTGGAAAGATCAAACAACTTGGAATATCTCAGTAAGAGTTTAGGTTTCTTTTTTGGAAGATGTTCGAGATATTTGTGACTGTCTGGAATGTATGTAAAAAGCTTGAAAGATTTTGGCTATGGAGTTTCTAAGCTTTTCTTGAGAGAGTATTTCAGCAAAGTTTTCTTGTGTTGATCGTTATAAGTTCAAAGAAAAGTCAAAATCAATATAAGTTAGCGTTTGGAAGGTTTAGTTAAGTTAGCTAAAGTTAGATTAGCTTCAACAAGTTGTTTCAGCATTAAATCATTTATTTATTCATATAAGAGAATTAAGCATGCATGATTTAGACTGAAAGATAGATAATTTAAAGCGACAAACAGAAATATATAAAAAACATAAGCATTCATCTTTTCTGTCGCTCCCTATTTGCTTCTTCTTCTTGATAGATTTCAATCGCTAAGTCCAGTAGAAGTCTATCAACATCTATCATGGTTGTATGCTGGACTTCATTGTAGTCATGTCTTCTTAGTCTAGCACTTTCATTTAGCTCCATCAACCTTTCCACCCAATCCCTCGGAGGGATCCCAAGTTCTCGGATCAAGTCATGATAAATGTCTTGTCTTCTATCCTTGGTGGATTTCCAATTAATAGGTCTTCTAAGCGGTCCGGCATATGGGTGAGAACCTATACTCTCTAAGAACTCAATGTCTAAGTCCGGAAGCAAGTGCCTGCCTTGATAATATCTAGGCTTTGGCTACTTAGTAAGCATTTTTTTTATGCTCACTATCTCTTCAAACATAGATCGCCAGTGCTTGTTGCCTGTCTTAGAGATGGCCTTGAACTGAGATTTTTCTTTACGATCTTCCCCCTTCTTGGCATCATCAAGGGAAGTCTTTAATTCAGCAATGTCCCGACGTAGAAGCTTGACTTCATCTACCAAAAGAGCAACTTGCTCAGCGACACTTTGAGAGATTAGATTGGAAGTATTGTGACACTCAGTATCAGCGGATGCATTCTGGGCAAGCGTCCTGTTGAAGTTGTCAGAAAGTTCTTTGATCAAGGGAGTGATAATATTCATCATAGTGATTAAGAGCTTGTTTGCATGACTCATGTCAGCCTTAAGCAGTCTCTCTACGTTATGAAGCATTTCGTTGCTGCGCTCTTCCAACCGAGAATAAGAGCCCGTTAGATCGCTAAGAGAATTGCGAACGGCTTTCTTGAAATCTCGTGCCTCTGGATCAATTTCTGAGTCTGAGTCCGAGTCTGAGAAAGGATGCTCAGGATCATGTGGGCTAGAAACTGGAGCTTTGCCTTTAGATTTGTCTCTTACAAAAGTCTCTTCAGGCTCATCAAGGACTTCCTGAACTTCCTGAATCGCTTGATCCATGGATGGATCTGCAGTCGCTGATTGATAAATAGATTCTTCAGTAAGAATCTCGACTACTGGGGTGCTAGAAATATCTGGCAAAGAAGCTTCTGGAATTTGAGCGGCTTCCTCAGTAGGAGTGATATCCTCTACTATCTCAATAATCTCCAAGGGAGGAGAAGGATTCTCAACAGCAATGACCCAAAGGGGGCCAATCGCTTCCATGACATGCCTTGGACTAATCAGGTTGGTCTGCGGAATAAAGAATATAGCATCTTCACGCTCTTCAGTGCTTAGTGCAAATTGCACATCTTCTGGCAGATCAATTCCTGAAATGTAACAGTTGTAGAAGTCCAAAATAAATTGCATGAGTGCTTGAGCTGCTTCTTGGTCCAATGGCCTGATCAGCGATATCATTTTGGCCACTTAAATGTTCTGTTGGCAAAAGAGCACAGGATGAAGATTGTATCCTCGGAAGTCACTTAACCCAGAATATTGGTTAAAAGTGATATCCAACGCTTGTGCATTTTTTATCATTGCTCTTCTGTCTTTGTAGAACTCAGCAAACTCAGCATGATCATTATCAATGCTCAAAGGAACTTCACTTTGTCCTGGCAAAAGAGGTCGTTTACTAGTGGAGGCATCTTCGTTCAGATCTGGAAAGATGCGCTGAACAAACACTTGATGAGGGTGAAACACAGAGCGTCCTCCTTGACTGAATAAGGCTAGCTGTTAGCGGATGTAGCGTTCAATAGGTTGGCTGTAAGCTGGCAGATCGCTAATGTTTCCGACAATATGCTACCGTTGTTGAAGCAAAAAGGTAGCAAACCTTCGGTGTCTGTATTCGATTCCAAATTCAAATAAGAATGGATATCTCACGAGTTCTTCAAGAGTGTAGAAGTGTAAAATGAACTCTTCAGCCCATCTGGCTGTATCCATCATCCACCCCTTTCCAAGCTTGTCAGCTTTCTTCTGATCTTTTCTAGTAGCAAGAAATTTCTCAAAGCGTACTGTTTCTTCATCATAGTCCTCAGCCCATAATCTTACAAGGTACTCGCGGGCTTCAGCTTCTATCCAAGCTTTAATAGGATTGGGAAGCTCAACGACAATTGGTCATTTTCCTTTTTACAATCTGAGCGGCCTTGGAGATAGAGCATTCTGAGGAGACTGAACGACTTTGGGATAGGCAGAGTATCCAATCCTATTAAGAATTTCTTCGTCAGGATTCTTTGACCAATCACCCATATGGGGATTCTTGATGACGATCATGTTCTGGCGCAAGGGATAAAAGGACTCTTCAGAATGGCCAGTGAGGTTGAAACGCTTCTCGTCAAATTCTACCATGTTGAACGTTGGTCGCTTGATATACTCAAGACGTGATTGAAGACACTCAAGATTGTAAAGTGATAGGAGTCATTTTTATGTATTTTTAAGCCCCTTGCGTTTATGTTTTAGGTTCATTTATCGCTTGATTCTGCCACTTGTGCATTTAATTCGTGCGTTAAGTGATTTCAGGCCTTAAGTGGATACAATCGAAGAAAGGGCGAAAAAATGATTTATAAAATAAGTTTAGGCCAAGATGTTTCTCATCTCCACACCCAAGCGCAGCCATAATCATGCCTAGGCGCCCAAACAAGCAAGAAATAAGCTGGAGTTACGCAGAAGGCGCCACTTCCCCACGCTTGGGCGCCAAATTTGTCACACCTTTCATGTTTGAGCACCATTTATGTATATTTAGAAGCCGAATTTGATAAATTATCCTTCAACAAAGTTGTATAACTATTTCTTATCTTCATGTGAGAACTTCAACAATTCAAATGGGAGGTCTGTGGAGAAAGTTATAAAGAAAATACGATTGCTGCGTTGAAAAGCAGAAAAACGATTCAGACTTCGGACCGTGGTGCCTAGGCGCCACCTAATCCGCGCCTAGGTGCCGATCAACTATTCCCCAAGCTACTTAGGCTACCTGGATTGCACCTAGGCACCATTTGGGTCACGCTTGGGCACCGATACAACTATTTTGATGATATAAAGGCCAAAAATGAAAGGAAAGAAAGGGGATTCGAATTCTAAGTGAATTTTGGGGATTTCTTGGTATTGGGACCTCACTTTTCATCACTTTGGAAGAGTAAAAGAGAAGGGAAAGAAGAGATTCAAGCCTCCAATTAAAGATTCGATCATCAATCCAACATAGGGAGTTTCTTAGCTTTAGATTCATCTTTGTCTATGAACATGTATTTTATGCCTAGCTTTTTCCTTATGCATTTTATGAGCTAAATTGTTGAACTAAGACCATGAGAAGGCCATGTTGTTAGTATTGTGATAATAAGATCGTTTTCCGTTTCAATTCGTATATTGCTTTGTGTTGTGATTTTGTGGTTGAATGCCTTACATATGCTTGATCACCATGTGTTTGATATCATGCTTAGGTGAATTATTCGAGAGAAAATTGACTTAGGGTGCAGGAATTTCACAACATCACCGACCAAATAGGAATTGCCCTAGACATAGGTAAAGATTCCCGGGTGAAGTCGTTCGATTTTAATTGAGAAAGCTCTAGCTATTTAATGCATGCTTAGTGGTTAGATTTTTGGGTAGACATACTTAGGAAACCGCCATTTAAGTATAGGAGTCTATCACGAGACATCGGTTATTCTTTACTTTAGGAGCTTTCACCATGCAATGTATGTCTAATGAATTGGTAATGATCTTAGGATAGCAATACGCAACATGTGCCCTAACATGAGCCTTAGTCACCTCTCCACCTTGGAAGTTTAATCCCTCTTTACTTTCGCTTTAGCTTATTCTACTTTACTTTAGTTAAATCTCTAATTTACTTCCTTTTGTTATCAAAAATCATAAACTAGAATTCAAGCCTCCGAGGTTCGACAACCCGGACTTATTTTGTCCATTTTTATTACTACACACGACTAGTGCACTTGCTATAAAAGCATGTTAGCCTCTAGCGTGTCATGGAGACCAAAATCAACGAAGCGCTCGAAGAAATTAAACTTAACAGAATTGGAGACATCAGTCCTGTGGAGAGTGTTCTGAAAGTTTATCTCCATATCGACTAATTATCTGGTGTCTAGCTCCCTGGTGGCAAAGTAGAACTCATCATTTGCATCATAGCCACGGGGAAAGAAATTTATAACATGAGGAGGAGATCCGGTTGGAGTAGGGACAAAGGCAATTGACTTGGTCGGGATGGGGGCCACTTCTATAGACCGCTCAGTGTCTACAGTCGCTTTACTGACTGGAGATATTTCAGCATCAGGAATGACTTGAGCTACTTCCTTAGCGATATCCACAACCTTGGTCATATCGACATCTACTTCAACAGGAACCTCAGAAGGTGGATGTGCATTAGCGTCTGGTGCATTTTGAGCTGATACAAGCAAGCGTTTGAGAAAAGCAAGCAAAATTTCTACTAATTAGAAATTACAAATAAGATACTACAACACTTACCCTGAGGAATATCATCGACTGACGCAGTCGCTTGGTCTGTTTCAATATTTGGTACAGTTTCCTCAGGCTCCCGGACAACTTCTTCTGGATCTAAGTCAAGAAAAGAAGTAATGTGATCAGCACGAATGGGAATACGTAAGTTCTCAAGAGTGTTAAGAACAGTCTGGATATTTGTTTCACACTTCGCTGAAAAGATTTTATCCTAGCGTTAGAGACTTAAAAATAACGAGGAAAGGATATAATACATTGCTTTTCACAAGTACTTACCCTGAACAAGGGAAAGCCTCTCAGATTGAGTAGGGACTTGAGGCTCTGAACTGGGTTTAGGAACAACGTCCAAAGAAGTAGGAGGAACACTTGCTGGCTCTTCAAGCGCTGGCTCGACTGGAGCGCTTGTTGATGCAACTGGAGTGGATGAAAGAGTACGCCTGCGGGCTAGCGGTACTTCTTCTTCTTCTGGAGAGAAGATAAACGCTGGAGGAGGTGAGGGCGATTTGGGAGAAGGAGAGGGAGTGTTTCTTCTTGGGCTCCGACTTCTTCTTCTGCTTCTTTGCTGGCTTTGATGGCTCAATGACTTTCAAAACTAGTTTTCTTTTAGGTCGCTTGACCACCACCGCCTCTTCCGATGAAGATGAAGTCGCTTGCTCTTCATCATCGCTGCGAACAACTCCTTCGGTAAGAAGTCGTTCATGTTCTTCTTTGGGAACCGCTGCACCAACACGTCTTCTTGGTTTGAGCAGCTCACTGATAATTTTCTTCCCATAGAACTTAAGAGCTGGGACCTTTTTTCCAGCGCTGTTGAGGAAACCATTAGCGCGAAGAATACAACTAAGTACAATCCCATAAGGATTGGGATTTACTGACTCACCCATCGCTGCTTTAAAGCGATTGAAAATGTAAAGTGACCAGTTGATCTTCAACTTGGTCAGGATGGCAACCATCATCTTGTGCTGGAGATTGGAAACCTTATCGAAACTACCCTTCCTGTACTCTATCATCTTAGAGAAGATGTCAGCAAGAAGTTGGATACGTAGGCAGCTTCAATGTCTTCTTTCTTGATTAAAGCCCAGACTTTGGTAGCATCACCTAGAGTAACATTCTCAACTTCGCCACCATCATTTTGCAGATTGAGTAAAGATGATATAAGTTGAGGAGTGAGAACGAAGGTTTCACGAGCAAAGGGAAAGACGCAGGAAATAGAGTTTCCATCGTCGGAGATTTTTGCGTTCTTGAAGAAAAATAGGGCTTCTTCCTCATGAATGTTTGAATGGGAAGTTATCATGTCCCGCAAACCAGACTCTTGGACCAAGGGAAGAACAATCCTTAGAGGGAAGCTCTGGTTGTCATGAAGGTAGTCCCAGTTAACAAGAAATCCGGCGTTAACCGTGACTGGTTTATGGGTTTTGGAAGATTTTTCGGCAGTAGATTTTGAAGATTTGGGTGCCATTGATGAACTAAAAAAGCTTCGATTGAGGAGAGAAAGGAGAATCTTTTTGCCTTAGGGAGAATTTTTTTTACAGTAGGAGTATTTGGAAATGATAAAGTTTTACTGTAATGGTGGTGAGGGGTTTAAATAGGAGGCAAAAATAACTCCTCAACTAGTAGATGAGTGACACGTGTACAAAAATTAATTTTCAAAATAACAAAAATTAAAATCTGAGTCGTCTAGACATAAAGACGAATGTCAAAAAGTGCGGTAAAATAGAGTAACAACTGTGAATTATAAAAGTTTGAAATTCGCAGTTATTTTTTCAAAACGTTTGAATAATTTGAAATTTTCAGCGTGAATTACACGCGCCTGATAGTACACTGACACGTACTCAGACATGTGCAGTTACTGAACCACCTAGATTTTGGATAGGAATCATTAATCGTCAATTTAATTTTATAAGCACGTGTGGGCAGTTTTCAAATCTAATCTTTTGGACTTATCCACACGCTACCTTTTAGCGATGAAAACTATGCATGATTTTTCGAAAAAACATACTTAGTGTTTAAGTGGGAATATTCTTAAACACTGAAGTCTTTTTGATAAAGGTCAATCTTTTTGGATACAAATCAATTGCTTGGATAAAATATATTTTCATTTAATTTTATTAGAGATTGATTTTGTCATGCATAACAGATAAGCGCTAGTGATCAATGCATAAAATTTGCAAAGTCATTTTTGATCACAGTCGCTCATAGATTGAGACAAGTACAATTTTAAAGTTCCCCTTAAAATTGATAACTTATTTTAATTAAAAAAACTTTTAGACATAAAAATTAAAGTGGATTCCCCCTAAATTATATACCTACGAAATATAATGCTTTATGATTTAAGCGTTTAAATCGATCATACCTATTTCACTTCTCAAAGTGGGAAAGCGTTATTCATTGAGCGCTTTGGTGAAGATATCTGCCAATATTTTTTCAGTTCCAAAGAAATGGCAGCGAATGTCAATGTGTTTAGTTCTAGAATGAAGGACAGGATTTTGGGTCATAGCTAAAGCACTTTGGTTATCACAATGGATTGGGGTAGGACCTAAGATTGTTCCATAATCTCTAAGTTGTTGCCTCATCCAAAGAATTTGTGCACAACAGCTCCCAGCGGCTACATACTCTACTTCAGCGGTAGAACTCGCCCTGGATTGTTGTTTCTTACTATGCCATGAAATTAGTCTATCACCTAGAAATTGACATATACCACTAGTACTTTTTCTATCAATTTTGCATCTAGCAAAATCTGCTTCTGAATAGCCAATTAGTTCAAAAGGAGAGTCCCTTGGATACCATAAGCCCACATTTTGTGTGCCTTTTAGGTATTTAAGGATCTTCTTGGCAGCATTTAAGTGTGATTTTCTAGGATCAGCTTGAAAGCGTGCACACATGCATACCGAAAACATAACATCGGGTCTACTGGCAGTAAGATAAAGAAGTGATCCAATGATACCTCTATAGCTAGTGATATCAATTTTCTTCCCACTTTCATCTTTATCTAACTTAAGCGTTTGCCTCATTGGAATTCTTGAAGATGATGCATTTTCGTTACCAAATTTCTTAATCATATCTCTTGTATATTTAGCTTGATTTATAAATATGCCATTAGGGAGTTGTTTAACTTGTAATCCTAAGAAGAGAGTTAATTCACCCATCATGCTCATTTCAAATTGATCTTGCATCATTTTCGAAAATTTCTCACATAATCGCTTATTAGTAGATCCGAATATAATATCATCAACATAAATTTGGACTAAGAGAATATCTTCATTATGGGTAATTTTAAATAACGTTGTATCAACGCTACCTTTTGAAAAGCCTTTACCTATAAGGAAGATAGAGAGAGTGTCATACCATGCTCTTGGTGCTTGTTTAAGGCCATAGAGTGCCTTGTCCAATTTGTAGACCATACTTTTCCCATGGTTGTTGATGAATCCTGGTGGTTGTTCCACATATACCCCTTCTTGGAGTTTACCATTCAGGAAAACACTCTTCACGTCCATTTAGTACATTGTGAACTTGTTGAATGCGGCAAACGCTAGGAACATCCTGATTGCTTCAAAACGAGCAACTGGGGCATATGTCTCATCAAAATCAATACCCTCTTCTTGACAATAACCCTGAGCGACTAATCTGGCTTTGTTCTTATAACAATGCCATCTTCATCCATCTTGTTCCTAAAAACCCATCTAGTCCCAATAACTCCTTGGTGAGTTGGTTATGGTACTAGCGTCCAAACCTTACTTCTCTCAAATTGGTTAAGCTCTTCTTGCATTGCTTCTACCCAAATTGAATCACTGAGCTCTTCATCCACTTTCTTTTGTTCCATTTGAGATAAGAAACTTGCAAACATGGCCTCATTGATTGTAGCGGCCCTAGTTCTAATAGGTGCTCCAATATCTCCAATGACTAGCTCTGGTGGATAGTCTCTAAGCCATTTACGGTCTGGTTAAAACGGGTTGAGAGACTCTTGATTATCAATCGCTTGACCCTCATTTGTCTCTGGCGCAGTCGCTGCATCATTCACAGTTCCAATTTGCTCTTGATGATCATCAGCGATTCTGACAGTATCATCATTAGTAACCTCACGAGTAATCTTGGTATTGGACACAAAGATCTCATCATCCTCTTCATCATCACTATCATTACCAAGATTGATTTGTGACACTTGTTGGGCAAGATCTTCAATTCCTACATCATCAGGATTAACCTTACTCGGTTCTTGGTTAGCATCATCAAACACAACATGAATGGATCCTTCAACCTTCGATTTGATCTTATTTAGGATGCGAAAACTCTTTTCGTTCTTGGCATAGCCTAGAAAGATTCCCTCATCCGCTTTAGGATCAAACCTCTTTAGACTTTGGGATCCATTGTTATGAACGAAACATTTTGAACCAAATACATGAAAATATGAAACGTTAGGCTTACGTCCCTTCCACAACTCATATGGAGTCTTCTCATGTTGCTTGTTGATCATACACTGGTTCTTGAGTGTAGCAAGCGATATTGTTGGCTTCGGCCCAAAACCTTTGAGGCAGCTTAAACTCTGCAAGCATCGTCCTAGCGGCCTCTTTAAGCATTCTGTTCCGTTGCTCGGCAACTCCATTCTGTTGAGGTGTTCTAGGGGCAGAATACTCATGAATTATTCCAAAATCTATACAAAACTTCTCAACAAATTGGTTAGTAAATTCAGTTCCTCTATCGCTTGTAATTCTTGTCACCTTGAGATGTTTATAAGTTTGCAATACGAATTAGCGATGTGAGCTTGACACTAGTTTCATCTTTGGTCGCTAGGAATTTTACCCATGTATAGCGAGAGAAATCATCAACTATTGCTAGCGAGTATTTTTTACCACTCACACTTATGATTTGAATAGGACCAAACAAATCTAGATGTAATAGTTCAAGAACTCTAGAAGTAGATAGGCATGGTTTCTTCTTAAAAGATGATTTAACTTGTTTACCCATTTGACATGCATCACATAAGCAATTTTTCTGAAAGGAACCCTTAGGTAATCCCTCTACTAGATTTAGCGATATTAATTGAGAGATTGCCTTAAAGTTGAGGTGATTCATTTTTCTATGCCATAACCAACCCAATTCATTTTGATTTTTAGCAACAAAGCATGTGGGGTTATTATCAATTGTAGAATCCCAATCTACTAAATATACATTGTTTGTTCTTTTTCCTCTTGATTTAGTAGACTTGGTCTTAGCGTCATTAACATAGCAGAAGTCGCTTGAAAATTTTACTTCAAGGCCTTTATCACAGAATTGACTAATGCTCAATAAATTATGCTTAAGACCCTCAACATATTATATATCACTAATCATGATGTTCCCCCTATGCATGATACCTATACCTTTGGTTTTACCTTTGGAGTTATCATCGAAAACAACTTGAGGACCATTGGCTGCTTGATAGTTGATCAATAGATCCTTGGAACTCGTCATGTGTCTTGATGATCCACTATCCAAGTACCAAACTGAAGTATCAGTGTTGGCTCTAGGTACCTGCATTTAAAGAATAGTTCTAATTCTGGTTAGGTACCTATGTTGTCTTGGGTCCTTCAACGTTAGTAACTTTGGTTTGAATTAAAAGTTTAGGAACCCATATTTGCCTAGTCTTCATTGTATGAATACTGGCCTTCTTGGGTTTCACATTGTGTTGTGTGTGCTTTTTGTTCACCTTGTGTTGTGTGTGCTTTTTGGGTGTATAATAATATCCTTGATTATAATAGTAATCATAATCATAGTCATTATCATAATCATCATAGTATCGATAATATGATATTGACTGCTTTGGATATTGATTCTGGTATTTTCTTGGCACTGGCTTGGGTTGCACTTTTGGTGTTGGACGCTTAGCGCTTGATTCACAATGGTCAGGTTTATCCTTAGCCTTTTGAGCGTTTGGATGAACCCGTCTTTGTGAATCATTTGCTTTCGCCTCTCCCTTACCTGAGTCAGCTTTGGCTTTCTCATTTGGCCTCGTACCATTGTCGCTTGGTTCATTCAGCGTTTGACTTTGTGAACCTTTCTCAACAAAGAAAACACCCTTTCCTTTGTTGTTTGCCGTAACATTAGATTTATTTGGCTGTTTACCGAATGTATTGCATCTTAAACCGATCTTTTCACCAAACATTCTTGTTACCTCAGTCACATTATCCAACTTTCTTAAAGCTTTTGATAATGATAAGACGAGCTGCTCTGATTTGGCAAGTCTAGCGATCAAATTAGCTTCTCTCTTGACTATTATATCAAGATCGTCTTTTTAATTGAGTAATTTCACTCTCAAGCAATTGGTTCTTCTCAATGCATTGTTGCTGAACTTGCAACTCTGCTTTGAGCGTTAATTTATCACTTGTGAGCGATGAAATAATAGCGAAGTGATTTTGATATATTTTGGCGGCATCTTGACAATCTTAATAATATTCATTAACTTTGTTAAGTAATTCTTTATAAGAGAGAGACTGAGATAATTCAGTGGTTACCTCAGGTAGCGAATCGTCAGACACTTCATCATCTCTTGCCTTGAGACAAATCAATGCTGAGTCGCTTGCTGGCTCATCATCACTACTTTCATCTGATGATTCTTAATCCTCTTTAGGTGCGGAGAATGGTTCAGATTCTGCTAGTAAACCTTGTTCGCGAAGGTTGCTCCTGAATTGGTTTCTATCAGCATAGTCTTGCCTTGTAGGCTTAGACACATTTGGATAAGGGCAATTTACCTGGTAGTGCCCTGGTTTCCTGCAATTATAACACAAATTAGTTTTCATTTTCTATTCAGTGGTTAATCGCTTTGAAACAACTGGCGCTGAGAGATTCTGAGTAGGAGTTGTAGGCGCTTGGTAAGGAACTGGCGCTATTGGTTGAGGTGCAGAGTATACTGGCGTTTGATATTGAGGTGCTGGTGCAAGGGGAGGAGTGTGAAATGAAGTTTGTCCAATAGGATTTCTCTTTTCATATCTCAGAAACTTTTCTTAACCAATAAAGCCATCTCTTTTTCTTCATTGGATTCCGTTGATTTCATCTTATTAATCGCTTTACCCTTACTTTTAGTGGTAGCGATTAAAGCTCCTGATTTAGTCGCAAAAGTCGATGTGTCGCTGACTTCACCCAGTTCGAACTCAAATGCTTTTAATTCTGAAAACACATGTTCTGGAGTAAGAGTCTCCAATGTCTGTGATTCTCTCATAGCAACAGTCTTAATCAAATACTTGCTTGGAAGACTTCTGAAAATCTTATTGACCATTTCTTTGTTGGTCAACTCCTTGTCTAATGACGCTAACTTGTAATGAGCAAAGTAAACCTTGCGTCCAATTGTTCTAGCGTCTCATTGGGCTGCATCTTGAAATGCTCAAATCTTTGCATAGCTATGGAGAGCTTGTCCTCCTTTATTTGTGCTGAACCTTCACACACTATAGCCAACTTATCCTATATCTCTTTTGACGTCTTACAATGTTTGATTTTGTTGAACAATGCATCATTATCTCCTAACGCTGAGTAAAGTGCACTTCATCCAACATTATCCAGATTCGCTCTTTTTCTATCATCTGGCGTCCATTCTAACTTGGGCTTTTCAACATTACCATTTGGAGTTGCTTCATCAGCTCCAGGCGCTCGAGTTATCACTTTCATGATCTTAATGGGTCCATCTGAAATTACACCACACATTTCATTATCGTAAGAACATAAATACGCAAATGCTCTAAGTTTCCAAGAATCATAGTTTGACTCTACCAACTTAGGCATTTTGTTAAAAGCCATAATGAGATGTTTAAAAGAAAAATTAAAGCGACTAAGTTTAGAAAAACGGATCTAAACAAGCAGTTACGCTCGGAAACGCTTAGGTTCCTACTTCAACTGCTCTGATACCACTTGGTGGTCCCAAGTGGCATATGAAAGGGTCTAGAAACGGGGGACTGAATAGACCCTGAAGTCTTTTTCGACTTCAAGAATTCGTATCACTTTTTAAAGATTTGAACCCTTGGAAAGCTGAGCGCTTAGGTCAGGCGCTACAAAAAAGATAACTTAGACTTAGTGATTTTAACACTTTACCAAAGTAGGGTAAAGCTTAAATCGCTTAATTAGGGTTAGCACAGCGAAAATGATTTTAGAGCTTTAGCGTTCAGTTTTGGTTAAATTGTCGCTTAGCAGTTTAGCTTGTCTTTTTCAGAATAAATAAGAGACTATAAAGTAAGACAATAATAAATGGTAAATAACACAAGAATTTGTAAGGTTCACTAGGTGATGTAATCCCAGTTGCGTCCTTTTTCACTTGGAGGGAATTTACTAAGTTGATTATCAAAGAATCACATAGAATCTTCTACAAGATAGTAAAGAGGTGAAAAATGATCTCGAGCTCCTTGATCACACAGATTTCAGCACAATTGAAGATCTTCTTCTACAAGCTTCTCTCACTCATAAATACTGCCTGTAAGGGGTTTCAACAACTTTGTCACTCAGATGAAAGGTTGAGGGTTTTGTCACACAGGTTTTGTTTGTTTTTGGAAAGATCAAACAACTTGGAATATCTCAGTAAGATTTTAGGTTTCTTCTTTGGAAGATGTTTGAGATATTTGTGACTGTCTGGAATGTATGTAAAAAGCTTGAAAGATTTTGGCTATGGGGTTTCTAAGCTTTTCTTGAGAGAGTATTTCAGCAAAGTTTTCTTGTGTTGATCGTTATTTATGCATGTACGTCCTTGTTTAGGGTTTGCTGGAATGAGGTATTTATAGGCAATTCTTGGGATTTATCCGTTGGACAAATGTGAGCGCGTGCTCTTCACGCGGCGCATGAAACAACCTTTTCTCTGACGTTCCTAAAATCTTGCTAGTTCCGATTGGACGGGAGTAGGCTTGAACTCTGAAAACCTGACAGTCTAGTCAAAAGGTGGCTTGTCCACAAGTCATAATAGCTTATCACATTTAATGCTCTTATCAGGCATTTAATGCATTTGAATGTATTTCCCGTTGGAAATAAATGCTTGTTGAGTGATTGCATTTAAGTCCTTCATGACTTGAGAAGTTAATTCAGGTGAATTTTCTATTGATGGCTGGAGTGATTTGAGCGCTTGATCCGTAAATCCTGAAATAGTCTTTTAGCGTTTGACAAACGCTAAGAACAAATCTTCATCTTCATTTGGCTTTAGACGCTGATCTTCAACTTTATCTCTAATAGACTCACCTAGAATTCTATTAGTAATTCGGTATCTAATACTTAGTCTAAAATCTACAAAGATAAAAATTACAAAACTAAATAAAATTACATACTTTCAAACGCTTATACAATTGATCTATGAAAACAAAAACTTACATGATATTTTGGGGTCTAACATAAAATCCTATCTTGTCATCATCAAAACATCTAACATAAATTCCTAACACTCCCATTATCAATCGTGACAAACCTAGAGAGTCTCACTATAAAGAAATAGACGGGGAAATCAAGTCCTGTATTTGGAGGGTGGTTTGGTAATTTGTCCTTGGGAAGGACAAATTAATTAATTGGACCAATTAATTTAATTGGTTGTTTAATAGGATTAAACATGGATAATTAAATTAATTAAGTTGACTTGGTCAACTAAAACTATTAATTAATTTTTTATTTGATTAATTAATTAGAATATTAATTTAATCTATGTGTATATTTAATTAGATGAAATATTAGACGATTAAATTAATTGGACTAAATTGACATGGTCAATTTAGCCCAACTATAGTCCAAAAGCCCAAAGTGGGCGTGTGACATGGGCTTAAGCTGGAGGATTTATTTAATCCTCCAACACAAGCTAAAATTTGAAAAAAATAATTTCATAACACCCAATTCACATAAAGTGAAATCCTCCACCAGAAAATACTAGACAGAGAAAACTCTTCTTCCTACTCAATCTTGCTTAGCCACGTATGGAGATTAAAGATGGTGATTTACCGGAGTCTATTCTTGCGCGATGATCTAGAGACGGTACACTTGAACCGTTGGAGATTGAAGATTTGCGAGGTTCAATGTTGAATACACGAAAAGGTAAGTTTTTCGTATTCATTATTTTCTTGTTTAAATCAACGAAAAGCCACAAATTGATCTCAGTTTGGGAATCTGAATCTTTTTTTCATTTCCGCTGCACATGCCGACAGGATTCCCAATGATAAACTCTTAGTTCTTTATTCTTGTCAAGTAAGAGTCATGGAGTAAATCAAACTCAGACGCTGGACTCTATGCTTAAACTATAATAAGTCGAGATCAGTGAACTTTCCTTTTTGAGTCTACTAAAAAGCTCAGATGCTTTGGCAAAAGACTTTTTGATCTTACTACTTGCCCATGGATAATTACCTTTTCACTTATGAGAGAATGAATTGCATCTTAGATATCTGTTGAGACTACTACTTGCCCATGAGATCGCACTTCGAGGTCGGCCCCACCAATGGGTGAAACTAACTACTCTAATGACAAGTCTAATGTCATAAGTATATTTTCAACTTGATTCCTCAGGTCAAAGGTTCAGACACACATATTATAACTAATCAATTCCGTTATTGACTGTTAACCAATGAAACCCATGTGACAAAATCGATGGGAGTCATGTTTGAGTACACTAATCTCCATCAATGCACCTATAATATAAGTTCCCACTACGTCGTAGTGTTTGACTGACACTCTCATGTCAAAGCTCACATTATACAAGTCTTGGCTATTCTTGATGTCCAATTGATCAGAAATTTTAACTTGCAAATAGATTGAGCACACAATTATGAAGCTCTTCTAGTGCCAACTTCCTTACCATATAAGGAATAGAAAGTTTACTCTTATGTACATGGACATTATTGTTGACTACTACTTATTTATGTCCATAAGAATTATGTAAATCAACTAAAATGTCTTTTATTAGATAAGGCAAGAGAACAATTACGTAATCAATGCCCTATACTATTTTATTCTCTGTGGAATTCGAGGGCATATACCTAACAAGAATTTACTTAAATCTCTAATAAATTATGCTAAAACACAATTTAATCAAACAAGATTTCCAAACAATTTAGGGTTTCTTGCCAAAATTCTCAAATCTCATGTATTAGATAAGTATGATGGTGGGACCCAAAGGGATTGATAGTATTTTGCGATGGAAATTTCAAGGGAGGCGACGCATTTGGCAGCGAAGACATCAAGGGAGTTGGAGAGGCTTTCTCGCATCGGTGAACTCAAGGGAGAGAGGGATTTCAGCCATGGTGACTTCATGGGAGGAGAGGCATTCGTGACAGGGGCTGTGTGTGGTTCAGTTATTGTGAGTGTTGGGTGAAATGGAGAGTTGGAGTAGATGATGCTGTAAATTGACAATCAACAATAATTTTTTCATATATATATATATGAATGTATAATATGTATATATATGTACATCAATATTATTTTTATATGTGTTTTACGTAAAAAGAATGATGATGGTAAAATTCATCAGTCAGAAATTATCACGTGAATTACCACGTGGGATGAAGAGTCTGATCCAACTCACGACAAACTAGGTTGGGGGTTAACGAATTTATAGACTGCACTCACTTTAAGTGAGCTGCCTACGCACCCGATGAATATGAGATCAAGTCAGTTCGTAGTTCTATGTTGAAATAACTCTCAGTCCTAGCCAGTGGATTTTTTTGAGAGAATGTATAATGAATGGCATCAGCCCCTTTGAAGGTATATATAGGGCTGATGGTGAGATATGGGTCGTGGGATCAATCTTAGCAGTAGCTCACCAGACTTATTAATATACCCATTACTTAGCCCTTAGACTATTAAAATAGCCTAATTAACTTTATGGCCTTAATAGCTTAATGTGTCATATTCCCAATGGGCCGTCAGCCCTTTAGGCTCGACTAGTATGTCAGCCAAGAACTTGATCCACGGGTAGCGCCACGGCCCGTGCCGGGCGTATGTTAATTATCATAATGACCCTAGACATTTTTGGTGCACATCATAATGTCCCCCACTCCCAGGTGTACTGTATAGCATACCAGGGAGTAGAAATATGTACGGGCGTATGGCGAACTTCGTCGCCTTGGGGGTCTAATGAGCCACTCTTTGGAAGGGGGATATCTTAAGTGTTGTCTCGAGGAAATGTAGGTATTAACTTAAGGCAACACCCATGGCTACCGTGAGGTCTTACGCCTCGGCATCAAGCGCCGTGAGGTCGGATGCCTCGGGGTCGAGCACCGTGGCGTCAGATGCCTTGCAATGCCAACATGTGTGAGGTACTTTGATTTGGGTATGCGTTTCATGTCTTAGAGGGGAGCTCTTATGTTATGAACCTCTATCCCCACTTGACTGATAACCCCAAAGGGGTTATTAAGTTAGTTGATGAGGCAATTTAAAAGAATTTTAGTTTGTGAGATGTGCTCTAGGCATACCTTTATTTGTGATACGCACCTCATAAATATGGTGGGGCATGCCTGGCCTAAGGGGAGACTTGAGCCTCACCCATAGGAAGCTTGCCGTATCAGAGGAGACTTAGAATTGTGAGGCCTCTATATGGGGTTTCATCAATCCGGAGGGAGCCTATAATTTTTTACATCAATTCAGGAATTTGCACTCCGGAGGGGGGCTTGGAATTTATTAGGTGTGTCTTTGCCCCAAGACGAGGGGGTAAGGGATTTGGCCTCGAGGTATGGAGACAAGGTCTCTTGTCTCGAGGTGAAAGGCCTTGCCTCGTGATATGGGGGCAAGGGTCTCTGCTTCATGCGAGTGGGCTAGATCCTTCGCCTCGAAGTGTGGGGGCAAAGTCTTTGGCCTCTTTGTATGGTGGCAAGGTCCCTTGTCTCAAGGTGAGAGGGCAAAGGCCTTCATTCCATGGCGAGTGGGCTAGGTCCTTTGCCTCGAGATGAGGGAACAAAGTCCTTTGCCTTTAGGTATGGTGGCAAGGTTTTTTCTCTCATTATAGTGTTGGATTTATTACCTATGGTCTTCTGCGTTTGTTAGATGTTTTCTTATGTAACAACCATGAAGTAGGTTGGATTATATCTCAAAAATGTTTGTTGCTCACCTATTGGGTAGGAGAGTCTTCACTTTCAAGAGGGATTTTGGTAGCAAGCAGATGTATAGCCTATATGTGACGAGGGGCTCGTCCCACTGCTGTCCCCGCGGGCCTCCTCTTGTACCTCATGGATGTGTGTTGTTGCGGCGTGTAGCCTTAGGGCTTTTTGCTGAGGTTTTTTACCTCCTGGTAATTCCTCGTCTAGATGTTGCGCAAGTCACCTCGTATAGGCGGGTGAGATTTGACACCATGGTCTAGCCTCGTATGGCATATTTACTCGTGAATCATATGTTGGGACTTTTTAGGCCTCAAGTAAGTCTTTACTTCTTTTTTCGTGGCTTTGTGAACTTTAGCGGGGTATACCACGTAGCTTCATGAGCACTAGGTCAATTACTTAATTGATTTGTTGTGCCCCATGGCTTCATGAGCACTAACGGGGTGTTTTGTGCCCTGTGGCTTCATGAGCGCTAGTGGGATGCTTTGTACCCCGTGACTTCATGGGCGCTAGTGGGGTATCTTTTATGGGTGCCAAGCGTCCTATCCTCTCTGGCGTTTTTCTATACTTGAGCATCACTTGCTAGCATCTTACTTAAAAAAAACACTAGCATTTTGTTTACTAGTTACTCACTAGCGTTTTGAAAGCACTAGCATTTTGCTAGCTTGTTTAAACCCATCAACTTGTGGGGTATTTTATATTGAGATTTGTATTCCTCTATGTAGATGCATATCCACACATAGGGGTTAAATAGAGGTAGGTGTTAGGCCTCACATTCAGAGTGGGAGAAGCCGGGTAGCGACCTCGGGAACTTAGCCCGCATCGTGCCTTGCGGCATTGCTGAGAGGCTTGATCCCTCGTGTGATGCCTCGCGGCTTGGCCGCGAGTGATGCCCCGCGGTCTTGCCGCGAGGCGTTATATTTGCCTCTCGAAGTCGGTTTAGCCCTTGTTGGTTTTTTATTTTTGACTTAGCATATAACACATTTGTGAGCTACTCATTTGTCCTTTATAGGCTTTGAGTAAGCCTTATATTTTTCTAATCACGTTGCCTCATGAGCTTTGGTGGGGTGCCCATGGTGGCGTTACTTGTTAGCTCCATGTGATGCCAATGGTGGTGCTATTATGCTCCTGGCACGTTTTCTATAGAGCCTCAACCCCTCTTAATACTGCTGAAGGGATTATAAGGTGGACAAGCCTCATTTGAGCCTTTGCTAGCTCAAGGGACTTTTATTGTTCCATATATATTGACCACTAATTGGGTCGTAAATTATTGAATGCAGCCTCAATTGGAAATTTTTATTTCCAAAGGGCTATGTTGGTATGTTATTTTCTTCTTCAAATACTTATGTAAATAAGTCTCATGAGATTTATAGGACGTTGCGGGTGCTTTTGAAGACCCTCTTATTAGCGCGACTTGAGCGTTAATCGCTAGCGCTACTTACTTATAAAAACACTAGCTACTGTACCTACTTGCCCCCTCCCCCCCCACTCCTTAGTGTTTTTGTGTGATTCACACCTTAAGGAGTAATGCTTGTACGAGATTGAGGGCATTTTTTGCAAGTGAATAGTCAATTGAGAGCTTGATTTTGCCCTTTATTTACGTCTTGAACTGGGCAACATGTTTTGCGGCATGGTTCTTTATGACCACGTTATGTTTTGGAGCTTTTTTTTTTTTTTTTAGTGTGACATTGGTCATCACTTAGTTTTAGTTGCATAATCTCAGTTCAGAACCTTAGTGGGAGGGGGGATCTTTTTGTGGAGCCTCGACCTCTCTTGGTATTGCTGGAAGGACTATTAGGTGGATAATCCTCGTTCGAGTCTTTGGCAGCTCAGGGGATTTTTCATGGATATTGACAATCTCTTTTCGCCTTTTACTTAGCTATCTTGGCGTGCCGTTGTCATGATTTCATGAGTGCTAGATCAATTGTTCAAATATTTTGCCTTAGTACCTTGCAGCTTCATGAGCACTAGTTTAGGTACTTAGCCATTTTAACACACCGTTGGAAGGATTTAATGAAAGCTAAAGGTGAGTGTCTCTTAGGCATTTTTGCTACATTTGAGCTTCACTTGTTAGCAATTCACTTTTTAAATGCTAAAAACAATTGGCCTAGCTAGCCATGGCCTCAACATAATAGCTTGGCCTTGAAATATTAGCTAGTTATGGCCTTAACATATTAGCTAGTCACTAGCTAGCTGTTTGTTTATATCTCCACTCCTTGCGCCCCTACTCCTTAATATGTGAAACAAGTTCAAGAGTAAGTTACAGATGGGTGTTTCTATGACACCTGGGAGTTAAACTTTTCTCTTGTAGGCTTACCAACGATAGGTGTTTTTTTCATAGCGTATAGTGTTTCGCTGATAATTAGAGCACTAGGCCCTATTTGTTGAGTGTCGACCCTTGTGAATTTGATGTCTGATGCCTTGAGGCTTATAGCCTTGCAGCTTTTTTCACTAGGGTGACATTTTTCTTTTTTGTAAACTCTTTTGCACCATTATTTGCTCAACTTTTTTCATGGTTGTTTGAAAAATATTTATTTTTCGGGCGTGGGGGACCTTTAGTTTTGGTACAATCGGCTGTCGTATGTTTGCAAGCCAGCGTCAAATTTTTAGAGTTTTATTGCCCCCCATTCCTTGGGATTTTTAGAATTTTAGGAGGCTTGAATAGCCATAAGTGTTATTTATTTGTGGCATGAGGTGAATTATCATGCTAGTCATATTGATATGATCTCGGTACCGGAGTCCATGTCGAAGGAGGGATAGTTTTTGAAACCTCATTCCCTCTCGGTACTACTAGAAGAATCATAAGGTGGGCTAGCTTCAACCGACCTCTCGAGCGTTTGGGGGCCTTTTGTCGGTCCACCTATGTTAGCCTCGAAAAGGGGCTTTAAATTTTTTGAGTAGCTTCGGTCGGAAATATTGGTTCCGAAGAGCCTTTTTTGGGTGTTGTTAAACCACCTATTCATCAATGACGTACACATTCATAAATAACATGATAGCACATTATGGTATAATGATAAGAGGTGTTTTTACGTATTTTTAAGGCCGTAATTCTTATGATTTGGATTCACTTATTGCTTAAATCATGTCACATTTGCATTTAATAGGTGTGTTAAGTGAATACAGGTAATAAATGAGAATACATGAAGAAAAGGGAAGAAAAACGATGTACAAAACAAGTTCAAGCATGTTTTTCAACACCGAGGCGGTTTATACATCTCCTACCACATTCGAGCGATAATTCCGTACATTTCGAGACCGACTTAGACAAAGTTTCCTTCTACAAAGTTTTAGATGTATGTCTTAGCTTCAAATGGGAACTTGAAACATCCAAATCGGAGGTCTATAGAGATAATTGTGAAGGAAATACGATTGCTGCGCCGAACAGAGAAGTACATGTGCCAAGATACGCTCCTAGTCATGCCTAATGGATAGTCCGAATGTTAAGCCTAAATTCCAGTATATGATGGGTAAGAATCACTTTTGGCCATAATTCAGCACATGTGTTGAGGGGTTGTCACTTGGTAGATTTACTTTATGGGCGCCAAATCAGAAACAACCTCCATGTTGAAACGTAATTTAGGTATACTTAGAGACCGAATTGGACAAAATGTCCTTCTGCAAAGCTCTGAACATGGGGACTTGAATCATCCAATTTGGAGATCTGTGGAGAAGTTTATGAGGAAAATACTAAGACTGCGCTGGAAAGTGGCAGCATGCATGTGTTTTGTTGAAGTTTTCACATGGTTATAATTCTTAATGGCCGAAAGTTCAGCATTTTTTAGCTGGTTGGAATCTTAAAAGCCAAACTTGCATCACCTTAGGTGGAATTCTCATTGGGGAACTTTAATGGGAATTCTTAATGCATACTTTAGTGGAATTTTGGCTTAAAAGGAGGGGGAACCCATACTCTTCATCATTAACTATCAATTTCAGATTCTTGGAGGAGAGGAGGAGGAGGAATCGGTCCTCAAGCTTCATTCATCACCATTCTTCAACATTCTAAGAGGAGAAAGCTAGGAATTGAAGCTCCAATCAAGGGGCCATCATCTATCACATTAGCCTTTCATTTCATTCATGTCTATGAACATGTGTATTTATTCATTATTGTTTTTCCTATCATGAACTAAATTCATAAGACTAAGGCCATGTAAGGTCATTGTGATATATGCTTATAATAGATGATTGTTGAGGTTATACTCCTATCTTCCATATACTTGGCTTATGCCCTTGGGTGCAAGAAATTCACCTCATGGCATCTAATGAGGAATTGCCCTAGACCCTGGGTGAAGTTGTTCGATTCTAATCGAGTGAACTCTAGTACGTTAATGCCCGGATAGGAATATTTGGGAAATCATGATCTAAGCATAGGAGTTTATACGCGAGACATCGGTTATTCTCTACCCTCGGAGCTCTCACCATTATAAGTGTAATCCTTCAACAAGAACCTTTATAAGTATATTTGATCAATTTGAACCTAGCATGTGCCTTAGTCTATATCTTGCTCATCTTTGTTCTTGTTCTTTATTCTTACTTTGTTTATTCACTTCATTACGAATCTTAAACTAGAATTCAAGTCTCCGTGGTTCGACAACCCGGACTTTTCGTCCACACTTATTACTACACACGACTAGTGCACTTGCTATAATAGCACGTTAGCTTTTAGCGTGTCATATAACTTAACATACACAGCATTTGGAAGGAAAAGGTGGCTTGAGGCACTTAATATGTATGCAGATAAAATCAATGCAAAGAGTACAGGGGTGCACATAGGCACCTCAAAACTTAAGTAATAGTAGGTTATGCTGGTGAGCACCCCTACTCAACACTTAGCTCGTGGCCAACTCGAAATTATTCAATAGTAATATAAGAAATAAGATAGTTTTTTATTCACTTGATACCTGTTGACACCTCATGAGGCTTAACAACTTGGCAAGATTGGGGGATGTTTCCCAGGGTGTCTATCTCATGCTTGGTCTCCAGAACCGGCATGCATGTGGCCTCCCTTGGCGCCCTTGCATTGGAGTCTCCCTCTTTTGGGTCTCCCAAACTCACCCCAATGATCCCATTCAGGGGAGCATTGTCTTTATCTAAGTTCGCCATGGTGGGAATGCCTCCTGTTAGGATTATGCCCTCAGATACCATAGAGGATAGAATGGTAGGGCATATATCTTGTAATTAACTTATTTCGATATTATTAATAAAGGCATTATTTAATTTTCACTTAAATCTTATCTGCATCTATAAGTAGTGTAAAATATTTTGTCCATGTTTTCACTGTGATTCCTCTACTTCCTATGAGATAGGAAGAGTGGCACTAGAGAGATCGATCTTTATTACTAAAAACAAGTTCGCAAGTAAAATGAGGTCTTTAATGGAGAAATAAAGACTTAGAACACTTGTACAATCTTATCCCTGACATGGGAGTGCCTGTCTAGTACCATGGGATGGTAGGAGATTAAGATTATAGGCACATTAGTGGAACTGATATGCTCGAACACGTTTCGCATCGGTTCTGTCATATGGGTTTTCACTCTGTGATTGTCAATTACAGAACTGATTATGCGTAATAGGTATAAGCGAACCTTTGACCTGAAATATCATGCTGAAGATACACTTGTGACGTCAAGTATTTCATTAGAGTAGTTAGACCCAATTCACCCGTTAGTGGGGTTGACCTCGAAATGCAGCTTGATGGGCAAGTAGTAGTCTTAGATGATATCAATATGGGATTTGTTCTCTCATAAGTGAGTGAGAAAGTACCCTATGTGATTATAGATACATAGAGATCAAAGTCTTTTTCCAAAGCAAAAAGAGACGATTGTGCGAGGCACTAAATCGATCTCAATGATCTCGTATTATTATAATTAATACATATGGTCAAGTCCAGTGAGTTTGACATAACCATGACTATCACTTGACTGGGGTACACGAACAAAGGGTTTATACTTATACGGTATTTATGATTGGAAGGTTGCGGAATGATCCTATCATTCGTTTTCGTTTGGGCTACGAAGTGGGCCATGTGACTGGCTAGGTGTTACTCATTTCCTTTGGTTTTCTCTCATTTCCAAACGAAACGAACCTAAAGAGTCGGGCAAAAGGATTGATAAAGAAAAATGAAAAAGGAGTTTTTATTTTTCTTCTAGAAGTTTGAATTTATTAGATAAATTAAATAATTAATTATTCATTAGATGAAATAATTAATTATAAGGGTAAGATTAATTATTAATTAATTTCCAATGGAAATATATTAATGAATTAATTTATCCAATTAACTTGATTATTTAATTTATTTATCTATTTATTGGATATAATAAACTATGAATTGACTAAGAAATTAATTAAAACAAAAGAATCCTGGGGCTTGAAGAAGGTGTCCAAATGGACGCCTATTAAGCCTTATCATGGACTCCCAATTTACAAAGGGGTCTTTTGTATATTTTGGTCAATAAGTCATAAGATATAAAAGGAGTTTTTGACCTAGAACAAGACAAGTGACTTCATAACTCTCCTAGAAAAAAAATAAAGAAAAAATCCTACTTCCCTCTCTAATACTAGCCGTCGCCCCTTAGAGAAAAATAGTGGGAATTTTTTGTCACTCAATCCGCGCGTGATAATTTAGAGACGGCGTAATTTCGTTGTTCGGATCAAATTCAAGAAATTCGAAGAATTCAAGAATTGAAGATTATACGTGGATTGAAGAAATCAAGGATTCATCAATTCAAGTTTCAAGTGAAGAATAACATTTTTCAACCATTTCGCTTCAACGGGTAAGTAGTTATTCATAAAGCGGAATTGTCAATTTGAATATGCGATCAAAGAAATCAACATTGGGTTTTAAAATAAAAATTTTGAAATCCTTCCGCTGCGTTTATATTATTTTTCGCGAATCCCAACACCTCTATCTCTACCCCGCGGTCCCTAGGGGCCTTGGGTGGTCGCCTCGGACGATGCTACCACCTTTTGCAAATAGCCCCTCTTGATGAGCTTTTCAATTTCCACCTATAGATGGTGGCACTCCTCGGTAGTGTGGCCCTTGTCACAATGGAATCTTCTGTATTTCTTCGACTTAAGGCGGCTAGAATTGTCTTAGATCTTCTTAGGCTATTGGACTATGCCTTGTTGCTCAGCGATGACTAGAACTTGTTCCCTTGAGAACGTAAGGGGGGTATACTTAGCGAACCCCGGAGGAGGCATGTGTTTGTGCTCCTTAGACTCCGTCATCTTGTCATCCTCTCTGGCCTTTCTCTTATTGCCACCACCCTCATTCTTGATTGGCCCTACTGTTTCCTCCATCTTATGTATTTTTCAGCTCTGGCCAACAGTTCTTCCATGGTCGACGGGGGCTTCCCAGCTATGGACTCCTTGAATGTACTATTACGTAAGTTCCTCTGCATTATTACTAATAACAACTCATGGTTGACGTGCGGTACTTCTGACACCGCTATGGAGAAATGCTGTACATACTCTCTCAAGGACTCACCATCCTCTTGAGCCAACGTGAACAAGAAAGATGTTGTCTTGGGGTACTTCTTGTTCATGGACAAGTGATTAAGGAAGTGCTTAGTCAGCTGCTCAAAACCAGTGATGGTACCAGCGGGCAGTTGATTGAACTAGCTAAGCGCCCGTTTAGAGAGTGTGGTTCAAAATTTTTTGTAGTAGGCTGCATCACTGACGTCATACATGTTAGCTTTGGCATTAAACTTGTCAACATGCTCTTGAGGGTCTCCAGTTCCCTCATATTCATTCAAGTGGGATATCTGAAGTCCTTATGATAAAGATTCTGCTAAAATTGCTGGGCAGAAAGGACTTCTCTTAGGGGGAGCTACAGCTAATGGTACCAACTGCATATCATTGTAACTTCTATGGTCATCTAAACTTTCATCACGGCGGGGTTCACGTCTACGTCTTCCTTCACGCCTTGGCAAGGCCTCTTTGGGGGTCAAGGATGCCCGACCTCTACGTGGTGACCTTGGAGGCTTTGGCAATCGGTCTCTTCCCCTCAGTGGACTCTCGTGAAGTGAGACCACATTGTTTACTTCTCTTTCGCGTGCTACCCCATTCACAGGAGAATTGGATCGCCTTGATCCAATCCCGCCGAAAGGATTCTTAGCCTCTAGAAGGGGATGGGCTAGGTTCTACTCTCTGGGAGTGACTTTTTTCACGAGGCTCTTGGCCTCTAGGAACTGACTGAGGGGGTAAAACTTGAGGACCCTTTTCTTGAGGTAGGGCACCCCCTGATGACTTCTCATGTGGGGTTCTTGCCCCCTGAAAGTTGATGGAATAGGCGTCGAGCGTGATGGGTGTGCCTGGGCATATTGCTGGACCGCCTACGTTGCTGCCCTCACAGAAGCGTCTTCAACAAGAGCAAGTAGTGCCTCTTGAGTGATATCGAACACCCTAGTTGTAGGGGGTGGAATCACTGCTAGCATTACGTGATGCGTGTTTTGCTTGTTCACCAAGGATAGTACGACAGTACCCCCGCCATCACCCTGCCCGTACAGGGGATCTTCTCCACTGACTTGAACATTGGGCTGATCTTCAGGTGTTGGGTTAGGAACTTCATCGACTGCTGCTGGCTGATTGTTCCTAGTCATCCTATCATCGGTAATACGTGCTTGGAACCTAGTTTGCATATTCAGTGGCTGGAGCATTGTTCCCACAGATGGCGCCAAGCTGATGATGGTCAAATTCGTCAGTCAGAAATTATCACGTGAATTACCATGTGGAGTGAAGAATTTGATCCAACTCATAACAAACTAGGTTAGGGTTGATGAATTTATAGACTGCACTCACTTTAAGTGAGCTGCTTACGTATCCGATGAATATAGGATCAAGTCAATTCGTAGCTCTATGTTGAAATAACTCTCAGTCCTAGCCAGTGGGCTATGGGTCGTGGGCTCAATCTTAGCAGTAGCCCACCAGACTTATTAATATACCCTTTACTTAGCCCTTAGACTATTAAAATAGCCTAGTTAACTTTATGGCCTTAATAGCGTAATAGGCCATATTCCCAATGGGCCGTTAGCCCTTTGGGCTTGACTAGTATATTAACCGCGGACTTGATCCATGGGTGGCGCCCCGGCCCGAGCCGAGGGTATGTGAATTACTATAATGCCCTTAGACATTTTTGGTGCACATCAAAGAAATATATTATTTTTATGTTTATATATATATATATATGTATTTTTTTTATATCTTTTATTAAAATTTATTTGAATTTCTAAATATTTAATTAAACCAATAATTTTCATTTTATCTCATCTACCCCTTCATTCTTTGTTCTTATTACATTTTCCCCTTATATGCAAGGGTTATTTGGTCCAGAAACCAAGTCAACCTAGGGGAAAAATTGGATTTTAGAAAAAAATTAACGGAAGGATTTCTTTGTTAGATGGAAGATGAGGCTAGAAATAAGCCTATAACTATCCAATCTCAAGGGAAATGATTGTACTTAGCTCTTAAGTTTTGGCGTTTCCCTATAGTTCTTAATTTGTGTGTACTTCTTTGTTCCCTTTAGAAACTAGGATGAAACTTCATGATGATTCGTTTTGATTATATGTAAGCACTTCCCTGATATGCCAAATTAAAATTATCTAGCTTTTTTTTTTTTTATGAATGTAACATTTAAATATAAGATAAAAAATACTTTACTATTCTTTTATTCAATAATATGTAAGAAGCAAGATGTACATGATACTTGGAAAAATGTGTTTCTAAACTTTTGTCATAGAAACATATATTATATATCATTATGAATTATACAAAATATATATCATCATTTATAGTCATATGTGAGAAAATGAAAGATTAATAATTAAGTCTCGTCTCGACTCTTGGAAAAGCTCGAGTTCAGTATAGCTTGAGTTTGTTGGGGAATTTAATGCACTCCCGGTTCGGTCAAATTCAAATGTATTTCACAAAATGAGTGACCAATCACGTGGAAAGTGCTATTCTATTGCTTTGTTATATACATTTAAATTTGACCGAATTGAAACCGGACTAAAATTTTCCGAGCTCAAACCAGATGCATATCCAGCCAACTCATCAAACTCACAGCCGGGTCGACTCTTCTTACACCCCTCTCCTAGCGTCATTATTTCCTTAAACCCTCTTCGCGGAGGGCATAGCCAAGTTTGGTAGGTAGAGTTTTCATTTCTATAGCCAATTTATTACTGTCTAGGGTCTGTATTTGATATGCCCATTGGGCTAGGTGAAAGGCCCAAACGCATCAGGAAGAAGCCCACCTGGGCCAAGGATTTTATTTTGTGAAGTCCAGCAAATTGATTTTTATCCAACAACTTTTGATTATTAATTTTTAATTTAGCAAGTTATTATTAATTAGTTTGAGATAGTCAATGTGATGAGAGACATGTGGTCTCTTATCTGTTAGTGGGAAGTTGCTAGTTTCCATCTTTTTAGGATTTGATATTTTCGTGTAAGTTAGATATTCAGTTTTGCTGTTCTAATGGAAAAATATCAAAAATTGCAGTAAAGTAAAGTCTTTCTTCTTCCTCTTAAGTATTCTTGGGAGTGTTGGTTCCATGCTCTTATTTTGGAACCTTATCAATTGTTGCTTTCATTCTTGAACCATGCCTCCATGCCGTGATCCCCATCCTCCTTCACTTAACGACCAACTCCATACTTTAAACGACAACCTTCGAGCTTTGCAAACCTGTTTTGAAGCTGTAGATGCCGCTGCAAAGAAGCAAGAAATCGAGAACCAAAAACACCATGGAACCCTGCTGCAGCTCCTTTACAAGATATTACCACAAACAGCCACCCCACCACCACCCACAATATCCCCACCCGCCTCCAACACATACCATGACGCCTCTTCATCCACAGATCCCATTTTTCACTTACGAACAAACCCCCTGTTTGTGCCCACCATCGACCTCAACATCTCCAATGTCAGTTTTCCTCCTTTTCATGGCACAAATTCAGAATTCCAGCACCACCCTACGAGTATGCTACAAACCCAATTCTCATCTTTTTCTCAAAACCACTTACTCAAGTCCATTAAACCACTCCCTCACCCACCAATCCACCCCTATACTCCACCAATTCTTCAAAACCGTTCCAACAATCCAACAACAAGTCCATCAAAAACTTTCAATCAACCCATCCAAGATCAATTTTGCATTTTTCCATGACATTGAAACGATATTCCATGTCCCATTGCTTCGATTTTATAACGGAGACCTCCCTCCTGCCGCGCTTGACCTTCCGCTGTTAGACCAGGACGATCACCCATGCCTCGAACCCATGACATTTCTTAAGATAAACTCACTTTTGAGAAAGGGGACAACTATGAAGCAATGGCTGGTTAAATGGAAAATGAAGAGGCCCGATTCCTCGCACATCCACCCCATTCTTACATATATCCAAACTGAAAGAATTCCATGGAGCGCCGCCGGAAAAACCACCTGCGCTACCCACTCATATACATGAAGAACCCATTTCTCAAATCCCAGAAGCTATTTTGGAAACCACGGAAATTATCAGAGAGGGGAAAAAGAAGCTTCAAGCATTAGTCACATGGTCAAATTCTTGAAATGAAGACACTACCTGGGTTGACTTTGAACCACTTATTGAAGCCTACCCCAATTTGATCCATGCACATGCTACATCAAATAGGCAATCTGGGCCAGATAAAAACAAAGCTGCAAACTTTCTCAATTTGGGCCTTGAGGACGAGGCCCTTTTCGGGGAATGGAGTATTGATATGCCACCCATTTGGCTAGGTGAAAGGCGCAAACGCATCAGGAAGAAGCCCACCTGGGCCAAGGATTTTATTTTGTGAAGTCCAGCAAATTGATTTTTATCTAGCTGCTTTTGATTATTAATTTTTAATTCAGAAAGTTATTATTAATTAGTTTGAGATAGTCAATGTGATGAGAGACGTGTGGTCTCTTATCTGTTAGTGGGAAGTTGCTAGTTTCCATCTTTTTCGGATTTGATATTTTCGTGTAAGTTAGATATTCAGTTTTGCTGTTATAATGGAAAAATATAGAAAATTGCAGTAAAGTAAAGTCTTTCTTCTTCCTCTTAAGTATTTTTGGGAGTGTTGGTTCCACACTCATATTTTGGAACCTTATCAGTATTCCTGTTAAATTCCAAGTAGATGTGTGCATACACACCTTGATGCGAGATTAGTTTCCATCACTCTAATGGCTGTAAAAGCTTTTATCTTTGACAGTTCCGAAGAGAATCCCCAACTGGGTTTCTCTAGACGCCTATCTTTCTACATTATCATGTGCAATCAACTTCCAACCCACACAAGAACCCAATCAAACCCAATCGAATTTCCCAAAATTCGAATTAAAGATTCATTTTTTATAGAATAAGCTTCAACCAGAAATTATAAAAATCCTCTTCTCCTCCTCCTTCCTTCACCTATGAAGAAGATAATGCACCACTGATTTGCAAGCGTGCATCAAGTCCAAAAGAAATCAAGCCCGAAACTACTCAGCAGATGCTTGAGATTGGTGATCAGGGTAAGTACTTTTACAAGTTAGTATATCGATTCCTTATAAGTCTTAGTTATCCTGCTAGCACTAGGATAATTTTCCAGCTCATTTGATAGGAATGAGGGACACTGCTGAAATATTTGCTGGATTAAACATCCGAATCGCTGTGGTCGTTCTCTCTATCATTGATCCTATTGAGGAAGGAGTGTCTATGGAGCCTGAGGCCTACGAACAATCTGTTCCAAAAGCCAGAGCAACTGAGGTCGAAGAAAGTCCTTAGGGTAAGCAATTAACCTTTTTATATAAAATTTCTACCAGGTAGAAATTCTCTTTTCTCAAACGCTTTACTTTTTTTCAGCTCCAGTTTCAACTAATGCTAAAGCAACTCCTCTATGGAGGTAGATGTCGATCTAACATCGATACTGGAGATTGGTAAAGAAGTTCTCCAAGCTATACCTAACGTTGAAATTTCTCTAGCTAAGGAAAAGGCATTGGAGGCTAAGAAGTCGACAGAAGTGGCTCCGATTATCCCTTCTCCTCCTCCTCATGTTGTCAACTTCTTTCCCATAGGCTACAATGAAGAAATTGAATATTACTACGCCTGGAGAGAAAAAGGCATGGAGTTAACCTTTCAAGAAACACTCAAAAACCCTTTTTTTCTGACGCTCAAAACTTTGTAGTATATGGTCGCTAGCATCTCTAGGGCTCAGATCAAAGAAGCGTATGCTTTCCAAGTTGGGATACTTGTGCATGCCTCAGCAAAATATTGCTGAGTTTGATAGGAAGCATTTTGAGAAGATTGGCAGAAGTGAAGATCAAAATTTTCCACATCGCCACACTTACGTCAGCTTCAAGAACCTCAACATTCCAGGAAGGCACAAAAACCCCGATGAAGAAATTTTAAATCTAATGGGTCACTCGGCCTTGCCTAAGGTGGTTCGCTCTCCCTAGAACGCTCTCTGTCTCCAAAACCCTTGTACCTATGGAAAGAAAAAGGTCCGATGTATGTTGAAGGACCCAATCCTATTAATAAATGGGTTGAGGAAGCGACCCGTGAATACCTTGCCAGAGTCTAGGCTGATAAATTCGACGAAGAACGTGAAATATTCGAAAAGTTAGTCGAAGCCAAGAAAAACAGAAGCGAAGCGTCTAAAGCAGGATTCAAATGGATAGCTGATGCATCAAAGTGGGTGAAGAATTTGTGCTACACCATTATACAATCGATGAAATGGTGCGGTACCTATTCTTATTTGAATTTGGTTATGAGTATTAGCAATGCAGTTTTACTATCTTTCTACTCACAAGCACCAGGAACTGGTTGGAGATGTCAGCGACTCGCGTTATTACCGCCAAGACATTGAATGCTACATCTGGATTGCTCTTTAGCAGATCATCATGGGCAAATTCATTGACCACTCTAAAGATGCTTCCTCCAGCAAACAGTTTAAAGAACGAGTACTTGGACAGAATCCTTGAGCAAATAGGGTCCTTGTAGATACTCATGCTGAGTTTCACAGAGGTCGCCAAGCATTGGTTGAGAATGCCCACTCACTTGATATCACTTTTAATGAATAGTTCCGTGTTAGCGAAGAGGCTACAACTTTTTGCCAGAATTTGTTCTTGAGCAATGCTACCACTTAGTAAGAATGCATTCTATGATGACGCCAGTGGATGTATCGTTGCCTTTATCAATTCGGCCTATCCTTCTGGACTTCTTCCAAAAATATATCGTAGGAGTGACTCTTCCCAAAGATGTTATCTTAGCGTTCAACATTGAAAAGAATGAAGATGCTTTGTTATTCATTCTGGGAACTCACTGCCTAAGTCCAAGGCACGTGATTGAAGAGATTGGCCCAATCTGGGTCATCTGTGTTCAGAAACCATCATATTATGTGGAAATCATAGAAATGGAACTAGACATAGTTCCATCTATCATTGAGCCAACTCTTCCTATTCCAAGTGCTCAGGCAGAAGAATCGCTTGTTGCAACCGCCAATATGGATTTTGATTCAGAAAGTAGCTGATGCCTTAGAGGCACAAGCGGATGAACCATTCGTATGAGATCCCACCAAGGGAAAAGTTGATGCCTCTTTAACATACAGTTTAATTTCATCTCCTACATATTCCTCTTCCAACTCATCAGATTCAGAGGAAGCGATTCATGATAAAGAGACATTCAGAAAGTGATCATGAATTCCCTCACACAAATATATGGTTCATGTTCTCACGTTCTTGATCAAGATAAGGAACATCTCAAACTTTTCACTGAGACAGGGTTTAGGGACATATCAAATGCCGCGCTGAAATGTACTACCATAGTACTTGATGGGGTTGTTCTGCTAATCACCGACCTTTATGCTTCTTTCTACCAGTCACTTACAGAGAATGCCGCTGCAGATGCTGATAGACACCTTTGCTCAAACACTATTAACTCAGTTCTCATTAACAAGGTTTTCGTGCTGGTAGAAGAATTTAAAATAATGAATGAGCACTTAGCCACTATTGGCTCAACTTTGGCTGTTGATTCCAAGAAGGGGGAAAAGGAGCCAAAGACTAAGTCGGTTAATGAAACTGACGATAATCACTAGAAGCAGATATTTGATGCTACCAAGAAATGAAACGTAGGCATTACAAGCAAAGGTTTCTCCTCCTTGACGTTGGCACTGAGTTCCTAGAAGCAATGGGCTTTCCTCCCTGTGCCGCTCTTTTACAAAGATCCCTCAAATGGAAACCTTCTAGTGACAAAGTCCGAGACATTTATGAAGATCTTATTCGGATGCCTGGAGTTAGACCAAGAGATTAGGTGGAAAAGCTTCTAGAACTTGAAGCTGAAGCCTCGCGAAGTCGTGAAGATTATGTCAATGAATATCATACGACTATGATAGACATTGACATTTTTCTTCAAGACTAAGCAAGAGAAATCTATGAGGTTGAGCAGCAAAGCGACAACAAAGGAAAAAAAAGCTTATGTTTTTACTTTATGTTTTATCTTGTAATTTTCTTTGATATCTTCTTCTTAGTTGTAAACATACATGCTTGAATGATATATAAAATTGATTGTCTATGAAACACCTTGTTGAAGCTAATTGTGCTAACTTTAGCTAACTCAACTAACTTTCGAACGCTAACGTAATATCTTTTGATCTTTTGTCTAACTCTTGAACTATAAAAGAGTTAAGATCTTGACATCATCAAAAAGGAATAAAATGTTAGGAAATTTCATATTAGAAGTTTTGATGATGATAAGATAGGATTTTATATTAGACCCCAAAAGAATGTAAGTTTATGCTTTCATGGAACCAATGTATATGCGTTGAAAGTTTATTATTTTGTTAGGCTTGAATTTTATCTTTTTAGATTTTAGACTAAGTATGGAAGCTCAATCACTGATAGACTTCTAGGTGAGTCTGTCAAAGACAAAGTTGAAAATCCGTGTTTGAAGTCAAAGAAGATGAAGATTGTCTTAAGCATCCGTCAAGCACTGAAGATATTTCAGGATTTATGAATCAGGGTCTCAAGCAATAAGATGCACCTAAAATAAATATCTAAAGTCAAGAGGGACTTAAATGCAATCGATACGAGCACTTAACTCCAACGGGAATTAAATCAAATGCATTTAATGTCTGATAAGAGCTTTAAATGTGATAAGGACTATTGACGTACATAAAAGCCACTTTGACTGGATTATCAGAGTTTAAGTCTGTCGTATCCAATCCTTGCAGCAGAATTTCACGAATTTCATAATGGAAGTAGTTCTACTCACTCGGGCGAAAGCATGCATCTGCACATGTGTTCAACGAACACTTTTACCAAGATCGCCTATAAATAGGACTATTTAACAAACCATAAAAATAAAAATACACGCACGTGAAAATTTATTCAAGCTCGATTGCAAACTCTTTGCTGAATTAGTCCAAGTCTAAATACTTCCAGGAAAAACTCACCTTCATATATCCTAAATGCTTTTATTTAATCCCATAGACAGCCACCAATATCTCAAACATCTTTCCTAGAAGTACCCTAATTAAATATTGAGATATTCCAAGTTGTTTGAACTTCTAAAATCAAACAAACCCTGCAACTTCTTTTTTCTCTATGAAGAAGAAGTTGAAGATCAAGCATTATTTCTGGGGTGAAAGAAGCTTATTAGTGAAGAGATCTATGAGAGTTGAAGTCTGTGTGATCAAGAAGCTCAAGATCATTTTCTTGTTATTCACCATTTGTAGAAGTTATCTGAGTAAAAGGCTTTGAGTAACATTTAGTGAATTCCACCGAGTGGAAAGGAAAAGAAAAATGTAGCTGGGATTACATCACCCAGTGAACCTTACAAATATTGTGTCATTCACTTTACTGTTTTATTGTTTTCATTATTATCTAATAACATTCATCAAAAGCATATAAAATTAGTCAAACGGCTAATTGGTATAACCGAATGCTAAAAGGCCAAAATCATTTTCGCTGTCCTAACCCTGATTTAAGCGATCTAAGTGTTCCTACTTTGGTAATTGCTAAATCACTAAGTCTAAGTTATCTACATTCAAACGCCTAATCAACCGCTTAGCTTTTAAAGTGTTCAAATATTTTGTGGCAAGAAATTTTTTGAAGTATCAAAAAAAACTTCAGGGTCTATTCAAACCCCCCTCCTTCTAGAACCTTTTCGTATGACACTTGGGACCAACAGACCATAACCTAGATTGAGCCAAGTCAATGTTTCAATCATAAAGAAAAGAAAAACTGCACTAAATCTTCCAAAACTTCTTCATGCATCCTCCTGACTCGACTTGAATTTTTTCTTGGGTCTATTCTATTTCTAATTATTACTTTGATGAAAAGGCAACCTATACAAAAATCTAAAGAAAGAAGTAAAACGTAGGCTCAAATCGGTCTTTACAACCCATTAAAAAGAAATACATCATAAAAAATAAGCCTAAATCAATGAATCATGTCTCCCATCACATAACATGTCAAACATGATATATATAGATAAAGCAAGAAAACATATACTTATGTTGATTCATGAATCAAAATTTAATTTTAATTCAAAAAATATAATTTAGAGGTATTGAATTAATTTTATCAATTAGAATCCAATTTCAATTGAAATAAGAGTTATTTTAAATAAAATCCAATTTTAAATAAAATAATCATAAGCTAACTTTAAATCAAACTTTCAATTTTAAAATTAAAGTCCAACTTTAATTAAAAAAATTAAAGTGCACATTGCCTCAATTTTAATAAAAATATTTAATTTTGTATTAAATTTTGTTTTAAAAAAATTCATTATTTTAGTAGACGTGGGTCCACCACAATCTACCTGGGTCGGGTCGGGCAAAACCTGTGTGCAATGGGCACCCAATCCATGCACACGGGTGGGCCGCTTTGCATGGGCCATTCGCAAACAGCAAGCTTGCAATGTAAATGGGCTCGCAACAGAGAGCCGAACTCCACTTATTGGAGTGGGCTCACATGTGCAGCCCATCTGTCTTGACAGCCCAGTGATTAGAAGGCCAACCCACGTCTGCTATTGCAGATGCGTATTCCCGCTGGCAGTGGTGCCTATTGGGTTTTGAACATAAAAACACGGAGAAAATAAAATACCCATGGTGGATTCATCTTTGATTTCACATATTCAAATCATGTTGAGAAATATGTACCTTTTTTGCGTAATTAAAATTTCTGAACCAGCTTCTTGATTCTTTTTGGAGCAGCAATAACGTCACTGCCTCTAAATCACCACACTGGAACCGAAAGCAAAAATCCTTCCTTCTTCTTCTCTTAGACGGCTAGAGAGATGAGAGAGAGGGGAAGAGTTTTTCTTGGAGAGAAAGTCACAAGTGAGGCTTAGGTTTAATTATTGACTAAGTAGTATATTTATACTACAATTAGAATAATTAACCTATTTAACTAAAGGATGGACGCCCAACTTGGGCGTTTTTAATGCCCTCCGGGCTTGGTCCATTTTGTGCATTTATTTAATCAATTAATTCATTAATATTATTTATCCAATAAATATATCAATTTAAATAACTAACTAGCACATGTTAATTCCAAAATTAATTTCACAGGGAAATTAATTAACACATTAACTTAATTAATAAGATCATCTAATGATCAATTAATTAATTACGATATCAAATACTAAAAGATCTCTCTCAAGTTTTATTCCATGATTTTCCCTTTACAATTCCTTTATGCGCGGCTGTTTAGGTTCGTCTCAAAAGGCAATTGAGAGGAAACCAAAAGGATGTGGATACCACCTAGCCAGTCCTGTGGTCCACATCGTAGCCCAATTGAGAAAGAATGTATAAAATCATTCCAAACCTTTCACGGTGTGAATATATCGTACGAGTATAAACCCTTTCTTCATATATCCCAATCAAGTGAGAGTCATGGTTTAATCAAACTCACTGGACTTGACTATATGCTCAGCTCATAATGAATCGAGGTCACTGAGTATACTTTCATGTCCAACATAAGTATCTCTTATGCTTTGGCCAAAGTCTTTGGCCTCACTCATTCAGGACGGCATATGATATTTAGCTCATTCATTTATGAGAGAATAAATCCCACATTGCTAATCAGTTAAGATTGCTACTTGCCCATCAAGCCGCACTTCGAGGTCGACCCCACCAACAGGTGAATTGGATCTAACTACTCTAATGACAGACTTTGATGTCACAAGCACATCTTCACCGTGATTACTCAGGTCTAAGGTTCACGCGTAACTATCACAACTTATCAGTTTTGTCATTGACTGTCATTGAGTGAAAATCCATGTGACATAACTGATGCTAGCCGTGTTCGAACACGCTAGTCTAACTAATGTGTCTATGATACAAGTCCTCACTAACATACTCATAGTGTTCGATTGGCACTTCCCTATCAAAACTTATATCATACAAGTCTATGTCCAGTAATGATGTCCAGTCAGTGCTCTCTTCGACTTGCGAACCAATTTAGATATTAAAGATCAAACACTTCTAGTGCCATTCTCCTAACCCATAGGAAGTAGAATGTTTGGCTTAATATCAAGGACTAATTGTTGTTTATTTAAACCTTACAAATGCCTATAAGAAACAACATCAAAGCCTTTTATTAAAACAAAAATGTTTAGATACAAACTAATGCTCTATGATTCTCAAATGCCATAAGAGGATAGAATTATAAGGCATTAGTTTGTATCTAAACATTCTTGTTTTAATAAAAGGCATTTGATGTTGTTTCTTATAGGCATTTGTATGGTTTAAATAAACAACTATTAGTCCTTGATATTAAGGAGAACATTCTACTCCCTATGGGTTAGGGAGATTGGCACTAGAAGTGTTTGATCTTTAATATCTAAATTGGTTCGCAAGTCGAAGATAGTATTGACTGGACATCATTACTGAATATAGACTTGTATGATGTAAGTTTCGACAAGGGAGTGCCAAACGAACACTATGAATATGATAGTGGGAACTTATATCATAGACACATCAGTTAGACTGGTGTGTTCGAACATGGCTCACATCAGTTATGTCACATTGGTTTTCACTCAATGACAAAATTGATAAGTTGTGATAGGTACGCGTGAAACTTAGACCTGAGTAAACACGTTGAAGATGTGCTTGTGACATCAAGTCTGTCATTAGAGTAGTTAGATCCATTTCACCCGTTGGTGGGGTCGACCTCAAAGTGCAGCTTGATGGGCAAGTAGCAATCTGAACTGATTAGCAATATGTGATTTATTCTCTCATAAGTGAATGAGCAAAATATTCTATGCCGTCATGAATGAGTGATGTCAAAGACTTTGGCCAAAGCATTAGAGATACTTATGTTGGACATGAAATTATACTTGGTGACCTCGATTCATTATGAGTTGAGCATATAGTCAAGTCCAGTGAGTTTGACTAAGCTATGACTCTCACTTGACTGAGATATATGAATAAAGGGTTTATACTTGTACAGTATTCACATCGTCAAAGGTTTGGAATGATTCTATACATTCGATCTCAATTGGACTATGATGTGGACCACGAGACTGGCTAGGTAGTATCCACATCTTTTTGGTTTCCTCCCAATTGCCTTTTGAGACGAACCTAAAGAGTCGCACTTAAAGGAATTGTAAAGTAAAAATCATGGAATAAAACTTGAGAGAAATCTTTTGGTATTTGATATCGTGATTAATTAATTGATCATTAGATGATCTTATTAATTAAGTAAATAAGTTAATTAATTTCCTAGTGAAATTATTAATTAAACAAAGACACAAATTGGACTAAGCCCGAGGGCATTAAAAATGCCCAAGTTGAGAGTCCATATGGATGCCCGGGGCCTTTAGTTACTTAGGTTAATTATTCTAGTTGTAGTATAAATATACTACTTAGTGAATAATTAAACCATAGCCTTACTTGTGACTTTCTCTTCAAGTTAAGACTCTCCACATCTCTCTCTCATCTCTCTAGTCGTCCAAGAGGAGAAGAAAATAAGGGATTTTCGCTTTCAGTTCCGGTGTGGTGATTTAGAGGCAGTGACGTTATTGCTGCTCCAAAAGAATCAAGTTGCTGGTTCAAAAATTTTAATTACACGAAAAAGGTACATATTTTTCAATATGATTTAAATATGTGAAATCAAAGATGAATCTACCGTGGGTATTTTATTTCCGCTGTGTTTTTATGTACAAAACCCAACAGTGATATCAGAGCCAATCTCTGATTTTCGTATTTAATCAAATACGTGATTTTATGTGTTTTTCATATTTTTGAAGCATGATGAATACGATGAAATTTTATGACTTTAAACCATGATTTTTTTGTTTTTTTCTTGGATATTATTGCATGATAATATAGTAGAATTAAAAAATCAAATTGTGTAAGAAAATGGGGTTGAAAAACCCCGAGGGATCGTGTATAGCGCCCGCAGCCTGTGCGCACATACAGGGGCCTGGCCGTGACCAGACCCCCTGCTGACAATGGTCGTGCGCTGGGCGCACGTCTTGGCTCACGTGGGGCTCGGGCTTTCGACACTCGGATCGGGTGGGTCGGGTCGACATGATTTCGGGTCTAATTTTTAATAAACGGGCTTTGGGCTATTTTAATTATCCGCGTGGGTCAAAAGGATGATGACCCGGATTTTAATTAAATAAGCCCAAATTGGTTTAATTAAATTATTAGACATTCAATAAATTGGTTTTGGGCAAAACTCATTAAATTTAAATGGGCCAATGGATGGTGATTTAAGTTTGATGAAATCGAACCCAATAAGTTTTTATTGAATATTATTTATTAGAATAAAATAATTAATTTATTATTCTTGGAGTAATTAATTAATTTATTTAAATAATAAATTCTCACTAGATGGTTTATTATTATAAAATTGAATAAAATTTGGAATTTTATTGGAAGAATTAATTAGTTGGACTAATTAATTATTATCTTGATCACCAACGTAATTGCTTTATTTATCGCGAGCATGTATTATGTGATGGTGACATTATTCCTAGGCTAAGGTTTTCTTTTTGGATGTATTTTCTTTTATGGGTTGTAAGGGCCGGATTTGAGCCCAATATTTTTATTCTTAGAATTATGTATAGGATGTTCGTATTCTTATGTAATAGATAGAATTAGAATAGGCCTTGAAGAAGAAGACGATCCAAAAAGAAAAGGTGCTTGGAGCCCAATAAGAATAATAGTATAGTTTTTTCTTTTTTTTCTTTTGATGGCCCATTGGGTTGGGCCCTCTAGAAAATCCCATGAATACATGTGATGGTTTAAATGCTTACAATGCATGTTTCATTAGATGTAAGAATGCATGTACAATCCAATCCTGCACTATAAAAATGTTAATGTGCAAAGTGAGACATAATTAAATGTTTAGAACATTCATTCTCCCAAAAGAAATAATACTAAGTTTTAAAAAGGGGCACTAGGCGTCCAATCCCTCCACTAAGCTTGATGAAATCAAGAATTGAATCTAATACATGGCATCTTCCCAGTAAGTGGGGGTCATATATTAAGACACAATTCTGAGATTTCATAAAGTGTATTAGATGTCTTAATCGAGACATATTTCACCCCAAATATCGTTAAAGGGTTGCAACGTAAAATTCAAATGTTAGATTAAAAGGTGTTAGTGAGAATTAACTTAGATAGTCCACAAACCTATACATCGTTAAAGGGTTGCGGTTTTGATGGATTACGGGAAAAGAAGATTGGACCGTCTATTGTATAGATTGATGTTAAACCATCACTTTAATTAAGTAATGGAGAAATATCGTTAAAGGGTTGCCATCTATTACATTGATTAAAGAAATCAATCTCCACTACGAAGTAACAAACAACGATCACTTCCAATTTTCACAGTGGGAGTGTGAATCTCAAAAAATGTAGTGGGAGCCAAGTCATAAATCGAAGTCCTTGAGTTTAACTTGGTTATAGTTTAGTTACAATCATCTAATCAAGTCTGGTTTATTTTCTGCAGTTGTAAATTGTTTTATCTCTCTCAAAACCAAAAATGTCTCCCAAACCACTATCAAAACTGATGGAGAATACTATTCTCACTAGACCAAACTACATAGAATGGCTCACAAATTTAAGAATGGTCCTTGGCAGTGAATCTATAGACTATGTGTTGGAAGTTGGTCGTCCTCCCATCCCTAGAAGAGATAAAGGTGATGAAGTTTGCCTAGCTCGTTGGGACTGGTGTTGTGACAACCATAGAGCATGAGTGTACATTTTAAGCTCCATGTGCATTGAGTTGCAAAGATCCCATGATAAGATGGAAGATGCGAGGGATATAATCCTTCACTTGGATGAATTGTTTGGGGAACGCGGTAAGACCGCTAGATACTTTATATCAAGAGATCTCTTCCGAACAAAGATGATTGAAGGTGAGGATGTTGGAGAGCATGTTTTCAAAATGACGACCATGATAGAAAAGCTTAAATCTTTGGATTTCTACATGGACCTACATCTCCAAGTTGACCTCATCTTGCAGTCACTCCCTGATTCATTCTACTACTTCGTCTTAAATTTTAACATGAATGACGTTGAGGGTTCATTAGTTGGGCTACTGGAAAAACTCAAAGTTGCTCAAAAACAGATAAGGGCGGATGAGTGGAATAATCTCATTGCTATCACTGTTCCTAATTCATTAGATGGACAAAGGAACAATAACAACAATTTGAAAGTGGGAGCTTCCAAGGGGTCTCCCAACAAGATGCACAGAAAGAGGAAGAAAAGGGCAAAATATGAGGACAAATGCTTATGCTGTGGTGAAATAGGCCACTGGAGGAGAGACTATCCAAATATGAACAAAGGAGCAAAAGGTAAGGAACTTTACGTTTTTTAAACTAATTGTTCTATTACCATCTTTTCCACTTCTTAGATTGTTGATTCAGGAGCTAACACTCATGTATGTTGTGTGAATCAGAATCTGGAACAAAGTAGGAAGCTGAGCCCTGATGAGGTCAAGATAAGAGTAGGGAACGGGCAAAGCGTCGCAGCTACTGGAATTGGATCTACCTCATTACTTTTAAATTCTGGACATTTATTATTTCTGGATAATGTTTTGGTTTTACCCAATGGGCTTAAAAACATTGTTTCAATTCCCGTTTTAGTTAAGAATGGTTATACTTTCTGTTTTATGGATGAACGTTGCAACATTTATTATGGTAATAAATTAGTAGGCTTTGCTTCTTTAGTAAATGGTTTGTATTACCTCAATGTCCAAAATGAGTGTTCTGTAAATACTATATAAAAGAAACGTGGTAGGCAAGGAATTAACCAAAGATTGATTTGGCATCTTAGACTAGGTCATGCCGGTGAACACAAAACTCACAAAATGGAGAAAGATGTATTCATAGGTCCATTGGGATTGGATCCCTATCCTACTTGTGAGTCTTGTCTCGAAGGAAAGATGGCTAGATCTCCCTTCACAGGAACTTTTCAAAGAGCCTCACAAATCCTAGGTTTAGTGCATACCGATGTTTGTGGACCATTTGAAAAAATGGCTCGTGGAGGTTTCCTTTACTTTCACATTCACTGATGACCATTCTAGGTGTGGTCTGGTGTACTTTATAAAGCATAAGTCTGAATCTATTGACAAATTCATGGAATTCAAGGCTTTAGTGGAAAATCAAACCGGACAACATATAAAAGCACTTCGATCTGACCAAGGAGGAGAATATATGAGTGCAGAGTTTGATGAATACCTCAAAGAGAATGGCATAGTACTATAGCTCACACCTCCAGCGACACCACAATTGAATGGAGTAGCCGAATGAAGGAATCGAACTTTGTTGGATATGGTTCGTTCCATGCTCAGCTACACTGACTTACCCATTTCACTGTGGGGTCACGCGCTCCTTACAACTGTACACATTTTAAATAGATGTCCCTCTAAGTCCGTTCCTGAGACACCATATGAGATATGGAGAAATAGGAAACCACTACTTAATCACATTAGGATTTGGGGATGTCCGGCTTATGTCAAAAAGACAAAAGTAGACAAATTAGAGGCTAGATCTTTAAAAGGGCATTTCGTTGGTTATCCTGGGGATTCCAAGGGATACCTCTTTTACCTGCATGATGATCAAAGGATCATTGTAGCTTTACAAGCTCACTTTCTTGAAGATGAGTTCATTCAAGAAGGTGGAGTAAGTAGAAGAATTGTTCTTGAAGAACAAGACGAAACTCCGATGGATACATCTACACAGGAAGTAAGAACCGAACCTTCTGTATCACAACCACAACCACGAAGATCAAGTAGGGTACCTCAACCTTCTGAGAGGTACGGATATCTACTGCAAATGGAGACGAACCTCTTTTTTGTATTAGAGGAGGGTCAAGGAGATGATCCCTCCACCTATGATCAAGCGATGGTGGATATGGATGCCGCGAGATGGCGTGAGGCTATGCAAACAAAAATAGACTCGATGCATTCAAACCAAGTCTGGACACTTGTAGATCGGCCGGATGGTATTGTACCAATCGGGTGTAAGTGGATTTACAAGAGAAAGATTGGTGTTGATGGCAAGGTTGACACCTACAAAGCCAGGCTAGTGGCGAAGGGATATAGTCAAAAATAAGGAATTGACTATCAAGAAACCTTTTCGCCAGTAGCCATGATCAAGTTTATAAGAATTCTACTTGCAATAGCAGCTCACCTAGATTATGAGATACGAAAAATGGATGTCAAAACTGCTTTTCTGAATGGATTCCTAGAAGAGGATATCTATATGGAATATCCTAAAGGTTTTGTATCCGAAGAAGGTATCCATAAGGTGTGCAAACTTGAAAGGTCCATTTATGGACTCAAACAAGCATCTCGTAGCTGGAATCTACGATTTGATGAAGCAGTCAAAGGATTTGACTTCATCAAAAATGAAGATGAGCCATGTGTTTATAAGAAGGTTAGTGGGAGCATGATATCATTCTTTGTGCTATATGTAGATGACATATTGCTGATAGGAAATGATATAGGAATGTTCACCACTGTTAAGAAGTGGCTTTCGAGTACTTTCTCCATGAAAGACTTAGGAGAAGCTACATACATTCTAGGCATTCGAATCTATAGAGATCAAACAAATAGAATGATAGGGCTCTCTCAATCCCTTTACTTAGAAAGATTCTAAGAAAAGGTTCCTGCCAATAAGTCACGGAATAAAACTCTCAAAGATTATGTGTCCTCAAAGTGAGGAAGATAGAGAAGAGATGAGCATTATTCCCTACGCATTAGCAGTGGGTAGTCTGATGTACGCAATGTTGTGTACACGACCTCACATTGCTTATGCAGTAAGCGTTGTTAGTCGATTTCAAGCAAACCCAGGTAAGTGTCACTGGACAGCTGTGAAAAATGTCCTGAAGTATCTGAAAAGAACTAAGGATATGATTCTCAACTATGGGAGTGGTAACCTAAGAGTGGATGGATACACCGACTCAGATTTCCAATCGGATGTCGATGACCGGAAATCCACATCAGGGTTCATATTCACCCTCAACGGTGGGGCGGTGTCTTTGAAAAGTTCCAAACAAATTACAACCGCAGATTCCACCACAGAGGCTGAATACGTGGCTGCCTCAAAGAGGCTATTTGGCTAAAGAACTTTCTTGAAGATCTTCAAGTGGTTCCAAGCGCGGAGCTCCTGTTGCCACTTTATTGTGACAATAATGGAGCAATAGCGCAGGCAAAGGAACCCAGGTCTCACAACAAGTCCAAACACATTGAGAGAATATATCATATCATAAGAGAGATCGTTGCCAGATGAGACATATCTGTTTAGAAAATAACCTCAGCAGACAACGTTGCTGACCCATTGACCAAGCCATTAGCACAGGCGGTGCTAGACAAACATCTTGCAAAGATGGGTATCAAATACCGTAGCAAATGGCATTGAGTGCAAGTGGGAGATTGTTAGAATTATGCCCTCAAATGCCATAAGAGGATAGAATTATAGGGCATTAGTTTGTATCTAAACATTCTTGTTTTAATAAAAGACATTTGATGTTGTTTCTTATAGGCATTTGCAAGGTTTAAAAAAACAACAATTAGTCCTTGATATTAAGGCGAACGTTCTACTTCCTATGGGTTAGGGAGATTGGCCGTAGAAGTGTTTGATCTTTAATATCTAAATTGGTTCTCAAGTCGAAGAGAGTATTGACTGGACATCATTACAGGATATAGACTTGTATGATGTAAGTTTGGACAGGGCAGTGGCAGTCGAACACTATGAGTATTATAGTGGGAACTTATATCATATACACATCAATTAGACTGGTGTGTTCAAACACGGCTCGCATCAATTATGTCACATAGGTTTTCACTCAATGACAGTTAATGACAAAATTGATAAGTTGTGATAGGTCCGCGTGCACCTTAGACCTGAGTAAACACATTGAAGATGTGCTTGTGACATCAAGTCTGTCATTAGAGTAGTTAGATCCATTTCACGCGTTGGTGGGGTCGACCTCGAAGTGCGGCTTGATGGGCAAGTAGCAATCTTAACTGATTAGCAATATGGGATTTATTCTCTCATAAGTGAATGAGCAAAATATCCTATGCCGTCATGAATGAGTGAGGTCAAAGACTTTGGCCAAAGCATTAGAGATACTTATGTTGGACATGAAAGTATACTCAGTGACCTCGATTCATTATGAGCTGAGCATATAGTCAAGTCCAGTGAGTTTGACTAAACCATGATTCTCACTTGACTGGGATATATGAATAAAAGGTTTATACTCATACAGTATTCACATCGTGAAAGGTTTGGAATGATTCTATACATTCGATCTCAATTGGGCTACGATGTGGACCACGAGATTGGCTAGGTAGTATCCACATCTTTTTGGTTTCCTCCCAATTGCCTTTTGAGACGAACCTAAAGAGTCGCGCTTAAATGAATTGTAAAGTAAAAATCATGGAATAAAACTTGAGAGAAATCTTTCGGTATTTGATATCATGATTAATTAATTGATCATTAGACGATCTTATTAATTAAGTAAATAAGTTAATGAGTTAATTAATTTCCTAGTGAAATTAATTATGGAATTAACATGTGTAAGTTAGTTACTTAATTGATATATTTATTGGATAAATTATATTAATTAAATAATTAATTAAACAAATACACAAATTGGACTAAGCCCGAGGGCATTAAAAACGCCCAAGTTGGGCGTCCATATGGACGCTTGGGACCTTTAGTTACTTAGGTTAATTTTTCTAGTTGTAGTATAAATATACTACTTAGTGAATAATTAAACCCTAGCCTCACTTGTGACTTTCTCTTCAAGTTAAAACTCTCCACCTCTCTCTCATCTCTCTAGCCGTTCAAGAGGAGAAGAAAAGAAGGAATTTTTGCTTTCGGCTCTGGCGTGGTGATTTAGAGGCAGTGACGTTATTGCTGCTCCAAAAGAATCAAGTTGCTGGTTCAGAAATTTTAATTACACGAGAAAGGTACATATTTCTCAACATGATTTAAATATGTGAAATCAATGATGAATCCACCGTGGGTATTTTATTTCCGCTGCGTTTTTATGTACAAAACCCAACATTCCTATCGGTAATTTATTGTCTACATATAGCACAAGGAATGATATCTTGCTCCCACTAACCATCTTATAAACACATGGCTTATCTTCGTTTTTGATGAAGTCAAATCTTTTGACTGCTTCATTGAAACGTAGATTCCAACTTCGAGATGCTTGTTTGAGTCCATAAATGGACCTTTCAAGTTTGCACACCTTATGGATACCATCATCGGATACAAAACCTTTAGGTTGTTCCATATAGATATCCTCTTCTAGGAATCCATTCAGAAAAATAGTTTTCACATCCATTTGCCATATCTCATAATCAAGGTGAGCTGCTATTGCAAGTAGAATTCTTATAGACTTGATCATAGCTACTAGCGAAAAGGTTTCTTGATAGTCAATTCTTTCTTTTTGACTACACCCTTTTGTCACTAGCCTAGCTTTGTAGGTGTCAACCTTGCCATCAACTCCAATCTTTCTTTTGTAAATCCATTTACACCCAATTTTGTACAATACCATCAGGCCGAACTACACGTGTCCAGACTTGGTTTGAATGCATCGAGTCTATTTCTGTTTACATAGCTTCATGCCATCTCGCGGCATCCATATCCACCATCGCTTGATCACATGTGGAAGGATCATCTCCTTGACGCTTCTCTATTACAGAAAAGAGGTTTGTCTCTCTTTGAAGTAGATGTCCATACCTCTCAGGCGGTTGAGGTACCCTACTTGATCTACGCGGTTGTGGTTGTGATACGGAAGATCCAGTTCTTACTTCCTGTGTAGATGTATCCCCCGGAGTTTTGTCTTGTTCTTCAAGAACAATTCTTCTAGGCTCCACCTTCTTTAATGCACATCTTCAAGAAAGTGAGCTTGTAAAGCTACAATGATCCTTTGGTCATCGTGCAAGTAAACGAGGTATCCAATGGAATCCTCAGGATAACCAACAAAATGCCTTTTTAAGGATCTAGCCTTCAACTTGTCCACTTGAGTCTTCTTGACATAAGCAGGACATCTATTTCTCTATATCTCATATGGGGTCTTAGGAACGGACTTGGAGGGACATCTATTTAAAATGTGTACAGCTGTAAGGAACGCGTGACCCCACAGTGAAATGGGTAAGCTAGTGTAGCTGAGCATGGAATGAACCATGTCTAACAAAGTTTGATTCCTTCGCTCGGCTACTCCATTCATTTGTGGTGTCGCTGGAGGTTTGAGTTGTAATACTATACCATTCTCTCTGAGGTATTCATCAAACTCTGCACTCATATATTCTCCTCCTCGGTCAGATTGAAGAGCTTTTTTATGTTGTCTAGTTTGATTTTTCACTAATGCCTTGAATTCATTGAATTTGTCAATGGATTCAGACTTATGCTTTATCAAGTACACTAGACCATACTTAGAATGGTCATCAGTGAATGTGATAAAGTAAAAAAAATCTCCACGAGCCATTTCTCCAAATGGTCCACAAACATCTGTATGCACTAAACCTAGGATTTGTGAGGCTGTTTGAAAAGTCCCTGTGTAGGGAGATCTAGCCATCTTGCCTTTGAGACAAGACTCATAAGTAGGATAGGGATTCAATCCCAATGGACCTATTAATCCATCTTTCTCTATTTTGTGAATTTTGTGTTCACCGGCATGGCCTAGTCTAAGATGCCAAATCAATCTTTGGTTCATTCCTTACCTACCACGTTTCCTTTGCATAGTATTTACAGAACACTCATTTTGGACATTAAGGTAATACAAACCATTTGCTAAAGAAGCAAAAGCCTACTAATTTATTACAATAATAAATGTTGCAATGTTCATCCATAAAACAAAAAGTATAACCATTCTTAACTAAAACGGAAATTGAAACAATGTTTTTAAGCCCATTGGGCAAAACCAAAACATTATCCAGAAATAGTAAATGTCCAGAATTTAAAAATAATGAGGTAGATCCAATTCCAGTAGCTGGGACGCTCTGCCCGCTACCTACTCTTATCTTGACCTCATCACTGTCTAGCTTCCTTCCTCGCACCAGGTCCTGATTCATACAACAAATGTGAGCACTAGCTTCAAAATCAAGAATCCAAGATGTAGAGAAAACGATCATAGAACAATAAGTTTCGTGAACATAAATTTTCATACCTTGTGCGCCATGGCCCATGTTTGGACAGTTCCTTCTCTAGTGGCCCAGCTCACCGCAGTGTAGGCATCTGCTTGTTTTCTTTGGCCCCTTACGCTTGCGATTCACAGGAGCTTTCTCTTTGTTTTTATCGACACCACCCTGAGCTCCAAACTCACCATGCTGCTTATTGGTTTTCTTCTCCTTGTTCTTTCCCTTTTGGGGTCCAGAGGAGATAACCAGTGCAGTTTCCTTTCCCTTAGGCTTTAATTGAGATTGTACAGTAGTTAATTTGTTCAGTAGCCCAGCTAAGTTGCATTCAATCTCGTTGCAATTGGAGTTCATGACAAATTGGGAAAAGGAATTAGGAAGAGATTGCAAAACGAGATCCGTTTGAAGTTGTAGGCTATTGTAAAATCGAGAGCCTCCAATCTCTCGATCCTCGCAATCATCTTGAGGACATGATCCCCAACCTTCGCACCCTCTCTCATTTTGGCTCAAAAGATCTCTTTAGATATTTCATATCTTGCAGTGTGGGTATGCTCACCATAGAGCTTGACCAAGTGTGCCAAGATTGCCTTCGCCGAGGTCATCTTCTTGTGGGACCTTTGAAGCTCGTTTGTCATCAATCCAAGCATATACACACGCACTCGGACGTTGTCCTTTACCCATTTTTCACGAGCTTGGACTTCTTCCTCGTTGGCATGTGTTCTGGAAGGCAGAGCAAGGATGTCTGTGTCCAACACGTATCCCAAGGACTCTATGTTGAGAACAATTCTCAAGTTCCTTAGCCAGTCCACGTAGTTGGGTCCGGTAAAGATGTTCTTTTCGAGTAAAACGGAAAGTGGGTTGATTTTCATTTTATTTTGAGAGAGATCAATTTATAACTGCAGAAAATAAACCAGACTTGATTAGATGATTGTAACTAAACTATAACCAAGTTAAAATCAAGGACTTTGATTTATGACTTGGCTCCCACTACATTTTTCGAGATTCACACTCCCAGTATGAAAATCGGAAGTGATCGTTGTTTGCTACTTCGTAGTGGAGATTGATTTCTTTAATCAATGTAATGGATGGCAACCCTTTAACGATATTTGGTCCATTACTTAATTAAAGTGATGTCTAACATCAATCTATCCCATAGACGGTCTAATCTTCTTTTCCCATAATCCACCAAAACCGCAACCGTTTAACGATATATAGATTCGTGGACTATCTAAGTCCATTCCCACTAACACCTTTTAATCTAACATTTCAATTTCACCTTGCAACCCTTTAACAATATTTGGGGTGAAATATATTTTGATTAAGGCATCTAATGCACTGTTGGTCCCAAGTGCCATACGAAAGGGTCTAAAAGGAGGGGGGGTTGAATAGACCCTGAAGTCTTTTTCGACTTCAAAAGATTTCGTACTGAAATTGTTTTTGGACGCTTGAAAAAGTAGACGCTTGAAGAGTCTAACGTTTGACTTAAGCGTTCACTTAAAATATAGGCGCTTTGGTGAAGCGTCTAACGAAGACTGTTTTTATAAAGTTAACTTAGATTTCAAGAATTGAATACTTTAACCGAGTAGGTTTGAGCGTTCAGTTCTTTGATCAGTGTTAGCACAGCGGAATGATTTTTGTAGCCTTCTTTTAAAAACTTTAGCGTCACAAAAAGTTTCTTAGTTCTTAGCGTTCGATTGTGTTTTACTTAATCAGTTTATGCAATGATACGATAGATAAAAGAATTGACTGAAAAGTAAATGACACAATATTTGTAAGGTTCGTTGGGTGGTGTAATCCCAACTACGTCCTTCTTCTCCTCGAACACTTGGAGGCAATCCACTAAAATGATTCTCAAAGAATCACACAGAATCTTCTACAAATTAGGGAGAGATGGATGTCGATGACTTGAGCTCCTTGATCATACAGATTTCTGCTCCAAATCACTTCAATCCCCTTGCTTCTTTCATCCAGAAATATGGCAAGTATCCAACTTCGACTTCACACAGATCGCGAGGCTTGCATAGGAGTTTTTCTAAAAAGGGTTGGTTTGATATTGATGAAGTTCAAACAACTGGAAATATCTCAGTAGTAGTGTAGTTTCTTCGAAAGAAAGTTTGAGATATTGGGTTGACTGTCTCAGGATTTGATGAAAAGCAAAGAGATTATTTTCTTGAGAATTCTGGCTTTTCTGAGAGTTTAAGGAATGAGACTTCAATGCAACAGCAATTTGGCTTGATAATTGTTCTCTCTGTGTTTGGCTTGTTGTTGAAGTTTTATTTATAGGCATTCTTGGAAAAAGTGTCTGTTTGACACATGCAAGGGCGCGTGTCTCTCACTTCCGCGAGTGAACAACTTTTGTCCTTTTTCCTGAAATCTGCTGCACAAAAGTTGGTGCTGCAGTCTTTGAATAGTTGACAGTCCAATAGGGTGGCTTCTCCGTACGTCTGAAAGTGCTTATCACATTTAATGCTCTTATCAGCATTTAATGCATTTCAAATAAAGGCCCGTTGGATTTTAATGCTCTGAGAATATTTGCATTAAACTCCTTACGATCTGACGCTTCAGGAGAATGTTTGTCATTTGATAGACGTTTCATTCATGAGCTGAAAGTTCCATTTAATCTGGAGGACTATTTAATGTTTGGACGCTTGGAAAAGTCTTCAGACTTCATTTAGAAGTGTAGACGCTTCAAACTTTATTCACTATTGATTTCTTGGACGCTTGAAGTCTTCAGATTTCGCCGTCTTGATAAGCTCACTCAAAAAGTATCAAACGCTCTAACTGACTTTTTGATCTAAGAATGTCAAAAGTAAAAGATAAAATAGAGCCTATACATTTCTAATGTTCAAACGCTTATACAAGTATCTATGAAATTTAAGCGTACATAACTTTGGGGTCTAACAAAATTCCTAATTGTCATCATCAAAATCTTAACATGAAATTTCCTATCAATCTCCCCCTTTTTGATGATGGCAATACTCACTCTTTTATAGTTCAAGAGTTACGACAGCCAAAGTTAATAAGCGTTATGTTAGTAAGTTAGAGTTAGTTAAGCTTCAACGAGATGTTTCAGCTGAAAAATGTACTTTATATATATTCGGAGAATTTATACATTTTACAAACTGTGTAGAAACAAAAGAGAAGATTGGATTACAAAGAACTATCATGATCTACTTTCTTCTGGTAAGATTTCGTCGTCTGATCATTTCTGTTCTGATGGCTTCTTTGATGAGATCTTGAAGGGTGATCATTATCTGATGATCTCTGTCAATTACGAAGCGATTTTCCCTTTTTCTCGTTGTTTCATACATTTTATGCCGTCGATCCCATTCGGATGGATCAATACCTATATGCCTAAGCACTGCTCTGAACGCTTGAGAGAAGTCAGAGAACTCCATTTCCACAGCCAAGTCTTGAGGAGTAGTAGGCTCTGGAAGTGGCGCTCGCTCCATCGGTATATTGAATTGTTCAAGTAACGCTTGAGATGGCACAGGTATATCTGCTCTAAAAGCGATGGGAGGAAAGCCAGTTCTTCTACTAGGAATTCCTGTGGCGGCAACCCATGAAGGGTAATTGGATTCGGGCAAAGGAGGAGGAGGTGGCAAGAAGACAAAATCTTGTGGATTTTTCGGCTCTGGACGCTTAGAACTTGAATGCGCTCTTGAACTTGCAGGAGCTTTCCTCTTTTCCCCCTTATTGCCATCATCAGTCTTTACTGCATTTTCAGTAAGAATGGCAATTTGAGCGGCCATTTGGGCCATGGATGCAGCCAACGCATGAAACTTTGCTTCAAGAGATTCTTTCACTGCAATCTGATTGGCTGCAAGTCCATCGATCATCGTCTGCATACAAGAAATAGCGGCATCTACGGCAGCATCAGCAGCTTCGTGCATATGAGCAGCTTGAGCGCTCATATTCTCCTTCTCGATCTTAGCCAAGTCTTCCTTGATCCAGTGAAGAGATTCTGCATGATTTGACGCTTGAGCGTTCATCTCTTCCAACGTGTCAGTGAGGAGAGGCACAAATGTTTGAAGCACATTCTGTGAGGTAGCTTGTTGTTTAAATTTTGAAGTGTGCTTTAGTGACTCTAGAGATGGTTGTTGAAATTCTGGATCGAATACAGACTGATGGATTTCCATCCCAGCAGCCTCAGAAACAGTTGAAGTTGAAGCGTCAGGCACAGCCTCTGGTTGAGACGCTTGAACTGGTTCCACTATTGGTGCTAAGGCAACTTCTGCATCAGATGTGGAAGGTAAAGAAGGGACAGTAGTTAGATAACTAAAGTCAGAGAATCTGAAGTTGAGCCTTCCAAAATCTGAATCAGCATACTCCGTTGAGGAACTGTTGATTAAATCATTTACTCGAGAAATAGGAATGGTCGAGAAATCCCTTAAGGTTCGGATTGGAGTGTCCAGTGCTATGACCCATCCTGGTCCTAAGATCTAAAGCATGTGATTAACAAAGATCTTGCACCGTGGAGCCTTAATAAAGAATAGAGCATCGTCACGTGGAGTGAATGAGAAACGTAGCACTCTATCTTTTAGCATCTCCGATGGACGCTCAGACTCTGATACGTACATTGCCATGTATTCTTCAACGTAAGGCAGGGCTACACGCGAGATGTTCGGATTTCTCTCGAGTAAAGAGAGTACATAGCTATAGTGTTCTATCAGTTCCTGTCGGAAAGAGGAGAGCAATGGATACCCAAAAAGAGGTCTGATAATGGATCCATTTAGCTTCCTTAGATTTGCAGTGAAGACATTGTCGAAATCCCGTAATGGAGGGAGCATCTTCAACATATGTCTGATGTTGTCTTCCTGCTGGCCAGGTGTAAGCGTCAAATCTAAAATAGGCTTTGTTCCGTTTGTTGACGCTTGGCCACAATAATTGATTGGCAAATCTGCAATCCTAGCCAACGCTTCACGCAGAAAGCGTTCAATTGGTTGACGAAAAGATGATAAGAGAGCAAGTGGGCCAACTCTTACTTCTCGGCGCTGTAAGCAATATCGCGCAAACTGTCTTCTTTTATCTACTATGCCGAGTGTGAACAAGTGAGGTCCCTTGACCAGTTCTTCAAATTTGTAACGCTGGCCGATGTAGGTTTCACACCAGGTAACCTCATTCATGCAGAAGGTTGTGCCTGCATTCAGAATGGCACGAAAGCCTTCATGATGAATATCTCGGATGGCTTCAAAGCGATGCTTATCAGGCTGATAGTTTGCATTCAGGACACTTTGTAAGAAGTAATCAGCCTCCTCTCGAATAAGAGCATTTAGATAGGCAGGACGCTCACCGATATAAGGACTTTTATTCTTCCACAATCTTAGGGGATTTGGAAGACTCGTATTAGCAGCACTGTGCACGACTGTAGGAAAGTGGGAATAACCTTCTTTGTTTAAAATTTCCTCTTCAGGATTTAAAAACTCCACAGGTAGACGCTCATAGACCCTAATCTTGTAGTTTCTTGGAGCAAAACCTGAAGGCTTACTGCGTCCCATATCCAGAAAGTAAGCTAAGTCCACATCCCCTTGTGGAATTTTATCAGTACCCCATTTTTCAAAAATCTGTATAGAAGCTGGGGTAGGTGGTAGAGGATCTCCATTGGCCAGTGCCAAGTAGTATGCAAATTCAACGCTTGTGACTTCATTGCTAAACAGCATTTCCACAAGAGCCCGATCACTATCAATTATCTTGGCTAAATCATTTTCAGCGATGATGTAGCGTTCTTCATTATAGCTAGCTGGGATTCTTCTTCTTCAGGGACTAGAGGCATGAAGTTGACAGAGTGATCAATTGTTCTGGAGGGGTCCAGACTGAAGAAGTGCCTTGGCACAGGAGAACTCTCTATTGATTTTGTAGCGTCTTCAGCAATGCTCTGATCTTTTGAGATTGCCTCTGCTGTAATCAATGTTGTTGGTGGTGGGGAAGCTTCCTCTGAGATAGGCTCCTCAATGTCCAAAGTCATGCTTCTGACAACATCTTTGGCAATGGCCACCACTTCAGTCAAGTTAACATCCAGATGGACATCAGTTGACGCTTCAGCCGCAGCTGGAATAAGAGCTGAGAGAGAAACATCCTCTATAAGAGCAGGATCTTCTACAGATGTAGGAACAAAAGAGCTGTGGGAAGAAATAAACTTACCCTGAGAACTTGTCTCAACAGTAATACTTTGAGCGCTTGGCTCAACAGTCTCAGGCTCTTCTGGAACAAGAGCAACTCGATGCTTGCTAGTCCTGGAACGCTTGAAAATTTTCTTTACGTTAAATCCTTCATCGAGCTTAAGCGCTTGAGCAGGAGGAGCAGTAGCTGGTTCATCAAATTCGATTTGTTTGATGGTTTCTTCCAGCTTCCTCCGCTTTAGAGGTAACTTGTCCTGTGCATCCTCATCAGTTTCCTCATCATCTTTCTGAGGAGCAGGAACAGCTTGTACTTTGGGCTTTCTTGGAGCCCTCTTCTTGGTAACAGCCGGACGCTTCACGGCTTCTTCTGGCACTGGACGCTCAGCTTCCTCATCGGACGCTTGACGTACTTCCAGACGCTCAGAGAGTGGTTTAGCAGCACCACCAATTTTGGGAGGATTAAAGAGATTGTTTATAATCCTTCTTCCCAGCAACTTTGACTTATTCAACGGAAGGCCAGACGAGTATACACACTGCGATTTGTACAGCATGTCACTTAGAACAAGCCCATAAGGTTTATTCGAGGCGCTTAAACATTCCCAAAACCTTCCAAAAATGTACTCACTCCAGTTGATCTTTATGTTGAGGAGTATAGCAGTCATCATCTGAAATTGTACTGGGTTCACCTTATCAAAGGTTCCCACTCGGCATTCTATGATCTTGCTGCAGAAATCAGCCAACAGTCGGTATTTGGATACCAGGTCTTTCTTTTTCAAAGTACTGAGTGTAGAGTACATCGTCGTACGCACTCATGGTTGTCCATGCTTCCTTGATCTGTTTTAAAGTAACACAGTCCAACGCCTCACCCTCATTTGAAAGATTGAAGTTTTTGGCAATGGTGGAAGCAGACAAGATAAATTCCTTTGGAGACTCCTTCTTGGATAAAGGAATTAGACAAGAGATAAACTTCTTGTTCTCTGAAAGTTTAGCAGTTTTCCAGAAGGTGTCGACTTCAGTCGGAAACAGATAGGAGTATTGGGTCAAGAACGATTTAAGCCCACTTTAACGACCATGTCCATCATGTCTGTTAGATTGATCTAATTCACTTCTCAAAGTGAGAAAACGTTGTTCGTTGAGTGCTTTAGTGAAGATATCTGCCAATTGTTTGTTAGTTCCAATGAAGTGCATGGAGATATCTTTCTTTTGAACGTGGTCACGAAGAAAATGGTATCTAATGTCAATGTGTTTGGTTCTGGAATGAAGAACAAGGTTTTGAGTCATGGCTAGAGCGCTTTGGTTATCACAATGAATGGGGGTTGGACCTAGGATTATTCCATAATCTCTAAGTTGTTGTCTCATCCATAATACTTGTGCACAACAACTTCCTGTAGCTACACACTCAGCTTTGGCTGTGGAGGTAGCTATGGATTGTTGTTTCTTGCTATGCCATGAAACTAACCTATCACCTAGAAATTGACAAGTACCACTAGTGCTTTTATGATCAATTTTGCAACCTGCAAAATCTGCATCTGAGTAACCAATTAGCTCAAAAAGAGAATCCCTAGGATACCATAAGCCCACATTTTGTGTGCCTTTCAGGTATTTAAGGATCTTCTTGGCAGCAATTAAGTGTAACTCTTTAGGATCGGCTTGAAATCGTGCACACATGCATACCGAAAACATAATATCAGGTCTACTGGCAGTAAGATAAAGAAGTGAACCGATGATACCTCTATAATTAGTAATATCAACTTTCTTTCCACTTTCATCTTTGTCTAACTTAAGCGTTTGGCTCATTGGAATTTTTTAATATGATGCATTTTCCATACCAAATTTCTTAATCATATCTCGTGTATATTTAGCTTGATTAATAAATATTCCATTAGGGAGTTGTTTAACTTGTAATCCTAAGAAGAAAGTTAATTCATCCATCATGCTCATTTCAAATTGTTTTTGCATCATTTTCGAAAATTTCTCACACAGACGCTTGTTAGTAGAGCCAAATATAATATCATCAACATAAATTTGGACTAGGAGAATATCTTCGTTATTGGTAATTTTAAATAACGTTGTATCAACGCTGCCTTTTGAAAAGCCTTTACCAATAAGAAAGATAGAGAGAGTGTCATACCATGCTCGGAGTGCTTGCTTAAGCCCATAAAGTGCTTTTTCTAGCTTGTAAACCATACCCTTACCATGATTGTTGATGAATCCTGGTGGTTGCTCCACATACACTTCTTCTTGGAGTTTACCATTCAGGAAGGCACTCTTCACGTCCATTTGATACACCATGAACTTGTTGAACGCTGCATACGCTAGAAACATGCGGATTGCTTCAAGACGAGAAACAGGAGCGTATGTCTCATCAAAGTCAATACCCTCCTCTTGGCAGTATCCTTGAGCTACGAGTCTGGCTTTGTTTCTTATCACAATGCCGTTCTCATCCATCTTGTTTCTGTATACCCATCTAGTTCCAATAACTCCTTGGTGAGTTGGTCTTGGTATTAGCATCCAAATCTTATTTCGTTCAAACTGATTAAGCTCTTCTTGCATAGCTTCAATCCAACATGGGTCGCTTAGCGCTTCATCCACTTTCTTAGGTTCCATTTGAGATAGAAAGCTTGCGAACATAGCCTCATTGAACGTAGCGGATCTAGTCTTAACAGGCGCTTCAATATCTCCAATAATCTGCTCAGGTGGATGATCACGCAGCCAAAGTCTGTCTGGTTGGAAGGGGTTAAGAGGTTAAACAGGCGCTTGAGGATCATACGCTTGACTACCTTCTTGCGTAGGCGCTCCAAGTTCAAAATTCCTTGTGTGCTCTTGATGATCACTCTCTTCATGATCATCAGCATTTGTTACATGATTATCTAGAGTAATCTCACGAGTAATCTTAGGAGGTGGCACTGAGATCTCATCATCGTCGTCAGTATCTTCATCAATAGTAATCTTAGACGCTTGATGACATAGATCTTCAACTCCTACATCATTTATATTAACCTTACTCGGTTCTTGGTTAGCATCATCAAAAATAACATGAATAGATTCCTCAACCTTTGATTTGATCTTATTGAGAATGCCAAAATTCTTTCCATTCTTGGCGTAGCCTAGAAAGATTCTCTCATCCGCTTTAGGATCAAAAGTCTTTAGGCTTTGGGATCCATTATTATGGATAAAACATTTAGAACCAAAGACGTGAAAATATGAAACATTTGGCTTACGTCCCTTCCACAATTCATATGTAGTTTTTCCATGCTGTTTGTTGATCATGCAACGATTTTAAGTGTAACAGGCCGTGTTGATCGCTTCGGCCCAAAACCTAGGAGCGAGCGTTCGGTTCCGGCGCTCAGCAACACCATTTTGTTGGGGAGTTCTGGGAGCGGAATACTCATGTTGTATTCCATTTTCTGGACAAAACTTCTCAACAATCTTGTTAGTAAACTCAGTACTGTGATCGCTTCTTATTCTTGCAACCTTAAGATTTTTCAATATTTGAAGTTGCCGAATAAGCGTTGTTAACTTGTCACATGGTTCATCTTTGGATGAAAGAAATTCCACCTAAGTAAATCGAGAGAAATCGTCTACTATCACCAAAGTATACTTCTTACCGCTTACACTGATCATTTGAACAGGTCCAAACAAATTCATGTGAAGTAGTTCAAGTATTCTAGAGGTAGATAGATGAGTTTTTCTCTTGAACGATGATTTAACTTGTTTACCCATTTGACAAGCGTCACAAAGACGATCCTTATGAAATGGTCCATTTGGTAATCCCTCTACAAGATTTTGACTTATTAGCTGAGAGATTGTTTTGAAGTTGAGGTGATTCATTTTTCTATGCCATAACCAACCCATTTTAGATTCATTTTTAGCAACAAAACATGTTGGGTTGTTATCAAGTGTTGAACCCCAATCTACTAAATATACGTTGTTAGTTCTTTTTCCTTTCAGTTTAGTAGACTTAGTCTTAGCTTCATTTATATAGCAGCAGTCACTTGAGAATATGACTTCAAAGCCTTTATCACAAAATTGACTTATGCTTAATAAATTGTGCTTCAGACCCTCAACATAATAAACATCACTTATCATGATGTTCCCCTTATGCACAGTACTTATACCTTTGGTTTTACCTTTGGAGTTGTCACCAAATACAACCTGAGGACCATTGGTAGCTTGATAGTTGATCAGAAGATCTTTGGAACCAGTCATGTGCCTTGACGATCCACTATCAAAGTACCATACAGATGTATTGGTTCTAGCTCTAGGCACCTACAATCAAAAGGGAAGTTCTATTTCTGTTTAGGTACCCATTGTTGCTTGGGTCCTTTAACATTAGTAACATTGTTAGTTTGAATTAGAACTTTAGGAACCCATATTTGCCTAGTCTTCATCGTAGGAATACTGACCTTTTTGGGTTTCACAACGTGTTGTGTGTGCTTTTTGGGTGTATAATAATAATATCCTTGATTATAATGGTAGTCATAATCATAGTCATAATTATAATCATCATAGTATCGATAATATGATCTTGACTGTCTTGGATATTGACGCTGGTATTTCCTTGGCGCTGGCTTGGGTTGCACTTTTGGTGCTGGACGCTTAGCGCTTGATTCACAGTGGTCAGTCTTATCTTTAGCCTTTTGAGCGTTCGAATAAACCCGTCTTTGTGAATCATTTGCCTTAGCCTTACCCTTGCCTGAGTTAGCTTTGACTTTCTCATTTGGCCTCTTACCATTGTCACTTGGTTCATTTTGTGTTTGACCTTGTGAACCTTTTTCAACAAAGATAACACCCTTTCCTTTGTTGTTTGCCGTAACATTAGATTGATTGGATTGTTTACCGAGTTTATCGCATCCTAAACCGGTCTTCTCACCAAATAATCTAGTTATTTCAGTCACATTATCCAACTTTCTAGAAGCTTTTGATAATGATGAGATGAGTTGCTCTGATTTAGCAAGTCTAGCGATCAAATCAGCTTCTCTCTTGACTATTATATCAAGATCGATTTTTAATTGAATAATTTCACTCTCAAGCGATTGGTTCTTCTCAATGCACTATTGCTGAACTCGCAACTCTTCTTTGAGCGTCACTTTATCTGTTGTGAGTGATGAGATAATAGCGAGATCATTTTGATATATTTTGGCAGCTTCTTGACATTCATTGTAGTATTCTTTGACTTTGTCAAGTAATTCATCATAAGAAAGAGGAATAGATAATTCATTGATTACCTCAGGAGATGCTTCATCATCTCTGGCCATGAGACATATGAGCGCTGAGTCATCTAATGGCTCATCATCATCGCTACTTTCTTCTGATGATTCTAAATCTTCAGGTGCGGATGCTGGTTCTGATTCTGCTAGCAAACCTTGTTGACGAAGGTTGCTCCTGAATTGGTTTCTATCCAAGTAATCCTGCCTTGAGGGCTTGGATACGTTTGGATAAGGGCAATTTACCTGGTAGTGCCCTGGTTTCCTGCAATTATAACAAAGATTAGTTTTCATCTTCTGTTCATTTGTTAACCTTGCAGTGTGTGGTTTTGAGACTACTGGAGCTGAGGGATTTTGAGTAGGCACTTGGTATTGAACAGGCGCTTGGGGTGAAGGAACATAATACTGAGGCGCTTGAAACTGTTGTTGCACAGGAGAAGGCGCTTGATATGAACTTTGTCCTTGATTATTGAAACCTTTTCCTTTCATTTCATAACTTCCTGAATCTATTCAGCAAAGCCAACTCCTCTTCCTCATTGATATCTGAATTCTTTCCTTTATTACCCGATTTACCTTTGATTGAAGCAATAAGCACTCCAGATTCAATCACTGGACTACTCACAATATCACTTGCAGAATTCAACTCGAACTCAAATGCCTTGAGCTCTGAAAAGGCATCTTCTGGAGTTAGGAGATCCAGCATATTTGATTCTCTCATAGCGGTTGTCTTCATTAAGAATTTACTTGGTAAACTTCTAAAGATTTTAACCACCATTTCTCGGTTCTGTAAATCCATTGCCAACGATGTAAGTTCTGTAACTAGAGCTGTAAATCTTATATCCAATTGCTCTAAAGTTTCATTGGGTAGCATCTTAAATCCATTAAACTTTTCCTTGGCAATGGAAAGTTTGTTTTCTTTGATTTGAGCTGAACCACCACAAATTGTAGCCAACTTATCCCATATTTCTTTAGTGGTTTTACAAGACTTGATCTTGTTAAATAAGTTGTCATTATCACCAATAGTCGTATATAGAGCGTTACGACCAACGTTGTCGAAATTAGCTATTCGACGCTCATCTGGAGACCATTCTTGTTTTGGTTTCTCAACGTAACCATCGGGAGTTTCTTCCGTGGCTCTTGTGATAACTTTTTATATTTTGATTGGCCCATCTGAAATAATATCACACATGTCAACATCACATGAACAGAGATATGTAAATTCTTTGACTTTCCATATGTCAAAATTTGATTCAGTCAGTTTGGGAACTTTAGCAAATGCCATATCGAAAATTTTAAAAGCAACTAGATTTTGAAAGAAAAGGATCTAAACAAGCAGTTATGCTTGGAAATTTTAAAATTTCAATTTTAACCGCTCTGATACCACTTGTTGGTCCCAAGTGGCATACGAAAGGGTCTAGAAGGGGGGGGGGGTTGAATAGACCCTGAAGTCTTTTTCGACTTCAAAAGATTTCGTACTGAAATTGTTTTTGAACGCTTGAAAAAGTAGACACTTGAAGAGTCTAACGCTTGACTTAAGCGTTCACTTAAAATATAGGCGCTTTGGTGTAGCGTCTAACGAAGACTATTTTTATAAAGTTAACTTAGATTTCAAGAATTGAATACTTTAACCGAGTAGGTTTGAGCGTTCAGTTCTTTGATCAGTGTTAGCACAGCGGAATGATTTTTGTAGCCTTCTTTTAAAAACTTTAGTGTCACAGAAAGTTTCTTAGTGCTTAGCGTTCGATTGTGTTTTACTTATTCAGTTTATGCAATGATATGATAGATAAAAAAATTAACTGAAAAGTAAATGACACAATATTTGTAAGGTTCGTTGGGTGGTGTAATCCCAACTACGTCCTTCTTCTCCTCGAACACTTAGAGGCAATCCACTAAAATGATTCTCAAAGAATCACACAGAATCTTCTACAAATTAGGGAGAGATGGATGTCGATGACTTGAGCTCCTTGATCACACAAATTTCTGCTCCAAATCACTTCAATCCTCTTGCTTCTTTCACCCAGAAATATGGCAAGTATCCAACTTCGACTTCACATAGATCGCGAGGTTTGGATAAGGGTTTTTCTAAAAAGGGTTTGTTTGATTTTGATGAACTTCAAACAACTGGAAATATCTCAGTAGTAGTGTAGTTTCTTCGAAAAGAAAGTTTGAGATATTGGGTTGACTGTCTCAAGATTTGATGAAAAGCAAAGAATTATTTTCTTGAGTATTCTGGCTTTTCTGAGAGTTTAAGGAATGAGACTTCAATGCAACAGCAATTTGGCTTGATAATTGTTCTCTCTGTGTTTGGCTTGTTGTTGAAGTTCTATTTATAGGCATTCTTGGAAAAAGTGTCTGTTTGACACATGCAAGGGCGCGTGTCTCTCACTTCCGCGAGTGAACAACTTTTGTCCTTTTTCCTGAAAATCTGCTGTACAAAAGTTGGTGCTGCAGTCTTTGAATAGTTGACAGTCCAATAGGGTGGCTTCTCCGTACGTCTGAAAGTGCTTATCACATTTAATGCTCTTATCAGCATTTAATGCATTTGAAATAAAGGCCCGTTGGATTTTAATGCTCTGAGAATATTTGCATTAAACTCCTTCCGATCTGACGCTTCAGGAGAATGTTTGTCATTTGATAGACGTTTCATTCATAAGCTGAAAGTTCCATTTAATCTGGAGGACGCTTGGAAAAGTCTTCAGACTTCATTTAGAAGTGTAGACGCTTCAAACTTCATTCACTATTGATTTCTTGGACTCTTGAAGTCTTCAGATTTCACCGTCTTGATAAGCTCACTCAAAAAGTATCAAACGCTTAATCTAACCGATTTCTTGATCTAAGAATGTCAAAAGTAAAAGATAAAATAGAGCCTATACATTTCTAATGTTCAAACACTTATACAAGTATCTATGAAATTTAAGCGTACATAACTTTGGGGTCTAACAAAATTCCTAATTGTCATCGTCAAAATCTTGACATGAAATTTCCTATCATGCACTTTATGAAATCTCAGAATCGCGTCTTAATATATGACTCCCACTTACTGGGAAGATGCCATGTATCAGATTCAATTCTTGATTTCATGAAGCTTAGTGGAGGGATTGGATGCCTAGCGCCCCTTTTAAAACTTAGTATTATTTTATTTGGGAGAATTAATGTTCTAAATATTTAATTATGTCTCACTTTGCACATTATCATTTTTATACAACAGGATTGGTTTTTTATGCATTCTTACATCTAATGAAACATGCATCGAAAGCTAGAAAAGATCACATATATTCATGGGTTTTTCTAGAGGGCCCAAGCCAATGGGTCATCAAAAGGAAAAAGAAAAACCTTTACTATTCTTCTTGTTGGGCTCCAAGCACCTTTCCTTTTTGGATCGTCTTCTTCTTCAAGGCATATTCTAGTTCTTTCTATTACATAAGAATATTGATATCCTATACATAATTCTAAGAATAAAAAATATTGGTCTCAAATCCGGCCCTTACAACCCATAAAAAAGAAAATACATCCAAAAGAAAACCTAAGCCCATGAATAATGTCACCATCATATAATAATACATGCTCGCGATAAATAAAACAATTATGTTGGTGATTAAGATAATAATTAATTAGTGCAACTAATTAATTCTTCCAATAAAATTCCAGATTTATTCAATTTCATAATAATAAACCATCTAGTGAGAGTTTATTATTTAAATAAATTAATTAATTATAATTCTCCAAGAATAATAAATTAATTATTTTATTTAAATAAATAATATTCAATAAAAACTAATTGGGCTCGATTTCATCAAACTTAAATCACCATCCATTGGCCCATTCAAATTTAATGAGTTTGGCCCAAAACCAATTTATTGAATGTCTAATAATTTAATTAAACCAATTTGGGCTTATTTAGTTAAAATTCGGGTCATCATCCTTTTGACCCACCTGGATAATTAAAATGGCCCAAAGCCCGTTTATTAAAAATTAGATCCGAAATTAACTCGATCCGACCCACCCGACACAAGCGAAAAACCCGAGCCCATGTGAGCTAGGCCGTGCGCCCAGCACACGGCCCGACGGGCAAGTGCCGTGCACTAACAGTTGCAGGGCGGCCAGGCCCCTGTGTGGGCATCGGGTGGCTCACAGCCACCCGATGTGCGCACGGCGTGCGTATTGCGCAATTCTCTGGGGTTTTCGACCCCGTTTTCTCACACAAATTGATTTTTCAATTCTACTATATCATCATGCAATAATATCCAAGAAAAATGCAGAAAAATCATGGTTTAAAATCATAAAATTCATCATATTCATCATGTTTTTCAAAAACACGAAAAACACATAAAATCACGTATTTGATTAAATATGAAAATCAGAGATTGGCGTTGATACCACTGTTGGGTTTTTTACATAAAAACACAGTGGAAATAAAATACCCACGGTGGATTCATCTTTCATTTCACATATTCAAATCATGTTGAGAAATATGTACCTTTTTCGCATAATTAAAATTTCTGAACCAGCTTCTTGATTCTTTTTGGAGTAGCAATAACGTCACTGCTTCTAAATCACCACGCCGGAACTGAAAGCAAAAATCCATTCTTTCTTCTCCTCTTGGACGGTTAGAGATGAGAGAGAGGTGGAGAGTTTTTCTTGGAGAGAAAGTCACAAGTGAACTTAGGCTTAATTATTCACTAAGTAGTATATTTATACTACAACTAAAATAATTAACCTAGTTAACTATGGACGCCCAACTTGGGCGCTTTTAATGGCCTCCGGGCTTAGTCCATTTTGTGTATTTATTTAATTAATATTATTTATCCAATAAGTATATCAATTAAATAACTAACTAACACATGTTAATTCCAAAATTAATTTCACAAGAAAATTAATTAACACATTATCTTAATTAATAAGATCATCTAATGATCAATTAATAAATTACGATATCAAATACCAAAAGATCTCTCTCAAGTTTTATTCCATGATTTTTCTTTTACAATTCATTTAAGCGCGCCTCTTTAGGTTCGTCTCAAAAGGCAATTGGGAGGAAACCAAAAAGATGTGGATACCACCTAGCCAATCTTGTGGTCCACATTGTAGCTCAATTGAGAACGAATGTGTAGAAGCATTCCAAACCTTTCACACTGTGAATATCGTACGAGTATAAACCCTTTATTCATATATCACAGTCAAGTGAGAATCATGGTTTAGTCAAACTCACTGGACTTGACTATATGCTCAGCTCATAATGAATCGAGGTCACTGAGTATACTTTCATGTCCAACATAAGTATCTCTAATGCATTGGCCAAAGTCTTTGACCTCACTCATTCATGATGGCATAGGATATTTAACACATTCACTTATGAGAGAATAAATCTCATATTGCTAATCAGTTAAGATTGCTACTTGCCCATCAAGCCGCACTTTGAGGTCGACCCCACCAACGAATGAATTGGATCTAAGTACTCTAATGACAGACTTTGATGTCACAAACACATCTTCAACATGATTACTCAGGTCTAAGGTTCACTCTTACCTATCACAACTTATCAGTTTTGTCATTGACTGTTATTAAGTGAAAACCCATGTGACATAACTGATGCGAGCCATGTCCGAACACACCAGTGTACACTAACCTACTCATAGTGTTTGACTGACACTTCCCTGTCAAAACTTATATCATACATGGGAATTCAAAACTTATATCATACTTGAGTCCTAGATTCATCTTTATTTAGTTAAGTTAATTTAATCCAATTAAATAAATCAATCAAATAATTAGTTAGAGGAATTCAAAGGATGTGGGTGATACCTAGCCAGTCTCGTGGCCCACATTGTATCCCAAAAGAAAACAAATGATCAGATCATTGCAAAACTTTTTATGTCATAAATATCATGTGAATATAAACTATTAGTTCTTTATTCTTGTCAAGTAAGAGTCATGGAGTAAATAAAACTCAGACGCTTAACTCTAGGCTTAAACTATAATAAGCCAAAAAGCTCAAATGCTTTGGAAAAAGACTTTTTGATCTTACTTATTACTCATATATATGCATAGGATAATTACTCGTTCACTTATGAGAGAACGAATCCCATCATAGATATCTGTGGAGACTACTACTTGCCCATGAGATCGTAGTTCGAGTTCGGCCCCACCAATGGATGAAGCTAACTACTCTAATGACAGATCTAATGTCACAAGTATATCTCCTACTTGATTCCTCAGGTCAATGGTTCAGACACACATATTATAGTTAATCAATTCTGTCATTGACTGTCAACGAGTGAAACCCATATAAAAAAATAGATGGGAGTCACGTTTTAGTGCACTAATCTCCATCAGTGCACCTATAATGTAAGCTCTCACTACATCTTAGTGTTTGACTGACGCTTCCATATCAAAGCTCACATTATATAAGTCTTAGCGATTCTCGATGTCCAACTGATCAGAAATTTTGACTTGCAAATAGATTGAGTACACAAGTATGAAACTCTTCTAGTGCCAACTTTCTTACTATATAAGGAATAGAAAGTTTACTCTTGTGTATATGGTCATTATTATTGACTACTACTTATGTATACCTATAAGAATTATGTAAATCAACTAAAAAGCCCTTTATTAGATAAGGTAAGAGAACAATTACATAATCAATGCCCTAAACTATTCTATTCTCTATGGCATTCGAGGGCATATACCTGACAAGAATTTACTTAAATCGTGCTAAAACACAATTTACTCAATCAAGACTTCCAAACAATTTAGGGTTTCTTGCATGCCAAAATTCTCAAATCTCATCTATTAGATAAGTATACAGGTGGGGCCCAATGGGATTGATCGATAGTATTTTGCCACGGCAATTTCAAGGGAGGCGGCGCATTTTTGGCGCCGTAGACATCAGGGGAGCTGGAGAGGCTTTCTCGCAACTGCGAACTCAGAGGAGCGAGGGATTTCCGCGACGTTGACCTCATGGGAGGAGAGGCGTTCGTGGCAGGGGCTGTGTGGTGGTTCAGTTATGGTGAGTGTCGGGGGTGACGTGAAGTGGAGAGTTGGAGTAGATGATGCTGACAATTGACGATGAACAATAATTTTTTTTCATATATATATATATGATTTTTGTATATATATATATATGTATAATATGCATATATATGTACATACATATTATTTTTATATGTGTTTTACATAAAAAGAAATATATTGTTTTTGTGTTTATATATATATATATATATTTTATATATGTTATTAATATTTATATGAATTTCTAAATATTTAATTAAACCAATTATTTTAATTTTTATCTCATCTACCCCTTCATTATTTGTTTCATTTTATTACATTTCCCCCTTATATGCAAGGGTTATTTGGTCCAGAAACAAAGTCAACACGCAAACCAAGTCGGAAAAAAATTGGATTTTATAAGAAATTAACGGAAGAGTGTCATTGTTAGATGGAAGATGAGGCCAAAAATAAGCCTATAATTATCCAACTCAAGGAAAATGATTGCACATAGCTCTTAAGTTTGGGCATTTCCCTATAGTTCTCAATTTCCTTTCAGGAAAATTTTAGTCCAGACCCGACTTGGCCATACTTGAGTGTATTTCACAAAGAGAGTGTATTACACTTGCCATATAATTGGCAAGTTATTTTATAAAATACACGTGGGTTTGGTCGAGCCGGGAGCGAGCTAGAATTTCCCTTTCATTAGGTGTGTACTTTTTTTTCCCTCTAGAAACTACGATGAAACTTCATGATGATTCGCTTTGATTATATGTATGGACTTCCTTGATATGTCAAACTGAAATTATCTTCTTGTTGTTGTTGTTGTTTTTTATAATTTCTGAAATTATATAGTACGTCTACAATAAATAATAATAGTGACAAAATTTGAAGTTATAATTAAAAAATTGTCACTAAATATACATAATAAATGACAATATTTTTTGTTTGTCACAATTATAATTTTTAGTGACAAGAGTTTTTTTTAAATTGTCACTATTGACAATTAGTAACACACATTTAATCACAACTTAATGACAACACAAATAAAATGATACTATATTTGTTGTCACTATAAATGTTTCACTAATCGTCAATAGTGACAATAACGTTTTTGTCGCTATTTATAAGAGTGACAACTTTTATACAATTCTTGTCACTATTAATTAAACTTTTGAATATTATTTTTGTGACAAAACAAATTTTTTTGTCACTTAATATTTATAATTAGTGACAACTTTAATTTTATTACTTGATATTTTGTTATTAATATTTCATTTATTGGTGGCAACATCAAACGCATTCATGCACGGCTGCGTGTCTCTCTCTCTCAGTAAACCACATCTCATTAACAGTTGGCAGGAAAAAGTTCGAATGGATTGGAATAATTAAAGCAGTAATAAAGAGCGCTTGTTGATAGAGTTAATTTAATTAAAGTTAAATTAGCTTGTTGATAGAGACTTATGGAAGCAAGCCAATCAAATTGATCAACTCCTTATTTTCTTACATAGTCGTATATAGAGCACCATATAGTCGTATATATATATAGCACCATTTAGTTAATTAAATTGATAAACTCCTTATTTTCTTACACAGTCGTATATAGAGCACCATATAGTCGTATATATATTAATTAAATTGATAAACTCCTTATTTTCTTACATAGTCGTATATTGAGCACCATATAGTCGTACACCATATAGTTATAAGATATATTTATATCATGATTGGAGTGCTATGTATGACATTTTAAAAGAAACATCATATATAATTAAAATTTGTTTTATGTCTTGAACAAGATATCTCCGCGTACTTAGTTTGCCATAAGCTTTGGATTCAAAATAAAATGGGAATGGGAACATTAATGGTAAACACAAGTCACATCTTGGGGTTATGAAACAAATATCATTTTAGCGCAAAATTTTGTTTTATATGGTATTGCGGTTCATGCACTATAACTAACAATATTGGAAGTGATAATGTTAAAAATTGTTTATATATATTGAGTCATATTTATTTTTGCTTTCTCACAATAAAGATTTTTAATAACAAAAATTTAGCTAATATTGTAACTATTGACAATTAGTGACACATGTATAGTGACAACACAATTAGAGTGATAACTATAATTGTTGTCACTAAGTTGTCACCAAATGTGTATAACTAATTATCAATAGTGACAACAATTTTCTTACTACTAATTATCAAGAGTGATAACTTCTATACAAATTGTCACTATTAATTAAACATATAAAACCTATTTTTGTGACAAAACAAAGATTTTTGTCACTAAAAATTTACAATTATTGAGGGGCTTTAACATTTGCATTTAACATTTTATCTAATATCTTATTTTGTTATAGTGACTTATACGTATATGCATATCATAAAATTATTTCAAAAAATATAATGATAACATAGAATATATACATTTGACATATAAGAGTGTTATGAAATACTATATGATACATTATTTTTTCTAATAAAAAATGCATAAAACAAAATATGGAAGGGAAAAAATTAAAGGAATCAAGTTTTATTTATTTATTTATTTCTTTTGTCAATAGCCATTTGGTCTAGCGGCATGAAACTCTCACTATTAAGTGTTAGGTCGAGTGTTCGGATCCCCACCTTACACTCCCACGTTTGTAATTAAAAAAAAAGTCTAATCTTATTTTTGGTAGTAATTAAGTCTAAATTGACACGAAATAGCAAATTAGCAGTGCTGCTTTAATATTGAAAGCTCATTATAAAGGCAGTGTAAAAAATAAAAATAAGGCATTATAGTATAACTATAATTAAAAGATTTAATACATTTCCATTTCTGAAGATGGATATTACGAACAAATTAGTACTTTGAGTGTGCTTTAATAACTGTAGTGCTTTAATTTTGTAAAACAATGAAACAAATTATACAAGAAAAAAAATGAAAAAGAAGAAATAAAAAAATAATAATAAACATATAAAGATGATATAGTAATCATCATGTTGATGATTTTCATGCAGCAGTACGTAAGAATTTTGCTTTGCTGATTCCTGTTTGTGTGTTTTAGAACCAATTAAAGCTGAGATAGAGAGAGAGAGAGAGAGCAGCTTTAATTTTCTTTCTTTGATTCTCTGATCACTTTTTCTCTTTTGTGATATATATCATGATATATATCTTCTTTCTTGCTTAATTTTTCCATGCAATATGGATTAATTCTTTTGAACAGTTAGTTTCAGTTTGAGCCATCAGAGAGCTTAATTAGAAGAATTCATGTGATATATATGATGATCCCTGACTCATAGAACGCGCCAGCGAGCTTCAAATAGTGTATATGTATATATGATCGATATGATGAAGATATATGTATATATATACGTGGAAGTGTTTTTGGTTCAATTTCTAGAAGCTCTCTCTTTAATTGAATTTGTAATATATATAATTTAATTAATTTCTAACCATGATGATCATGATCTGGGTTGTGAGGGTCAGACCAGAAGTTGGAGTACTTCAACCATTCTGCCTCCTGTGGGTTTGTCATCGATGATTCCTGCAATGCAAATTTAACCATATGCATTAACGCTTAACTAGCTAGCTAGGTCATGTTTTCATTTTGTTGCACGTTGTTGTGTGTGGAATGAATAAACAAAATTTATATGTGCAAAAATTGATATATATATATATATATATATATACTAGGAGAATCGTATCTAAATTATCATTATTGACAATTAATAGCTTATATATTGGTCGTGATGATTATACATACTGTTACTAAATTGTCAGGCAATAACTCTAAAACTCGTTCAATGAATATAGGCCAGGGGTAAGCGTATCAACATTAGTTCGGTAAATTGTTATACTGACAATTAAGGATCAATAATTCTTTATTTTTGCAATTTAAGGATTCATCCCATGGTAAAGAAAAACAAATGATAGAAAGTGGCATGTGTCAATCACAAAACCAAATTTTCAATGTTGGGGTGAAAATAACATATGAAGTGTGAGGACCAAAAATGTTAGCCTGCACCAAGTTATAGGACTAAAACTGTCATTTTCTCTTAATTTATAGAACTAAAATTGCAAATACACTTAACCAAAAAGTTGCAATTTTAGGTACGTTACTTATGATATAAGTGGCATTTTTTGTCCTCAAATGATGGTTTTTCTCGAAAATTGATAAATATCACATTAAAAAAGGCATGTGCTGGCGCATGCAAAATTTTGATCAATTTGTCATTTTTCCACGAGATTTGTTCAATTCGTGAAAATTAGATAGTTATTGTCTTGAAATTGTCCATCATGACCCCTTAGTTATAGTTACAAGATGAATATAATTTTGCCGAGTTATCACAATTTGTGATAAATTGGACACAAGTCTTGTATTATTTCCTGTTAATAGTCGAAAACTTCTTTTCACTACCACACTTGTGAAAATCAGGCAAAATTACAAATTTGGCCTCGTAACTTGTCTCAAGTCCCATTTTATTTATTTTGTCCCATTTTAATAAGTTGTTAGTAATTTTTCATACTATTAAACTTAATCTAAATAAACTTAAATATTTTGGCTATGTTTGTTTGTGTTTTCTAACCCATATTTTCATTTTCAATCTCATTTGAAAATGAAAATACACACTTTACACCATTCTCATCTGAAAATACACTTATTTTTATTTTCACTTTTACATTCTCCAATAATTACATTTCACTTTATCAAATCACACTCACATTTTTCTCTCTCTCACATTTCCTTACAAAAATTCATATTTTCGGTAACAATTGTGGTGTTATAGTGGAATAAAATACATGATTTTAATCTTCATAGGCACGTACACATTTTAAGACCCATTTTGAATATTTTTAACTCTATTTGGGAGTGTTTTTTATCATTTTTACTTATAAATATATTTAATCAATATATTATTACCTATTATTTTATATATATTATTCACATAATCATTACTTTTAACTAATTCAATCATTTCACACATCATCAAATCATCAATTCCAATAATTTTCAGAAACACAACCAAACATGCCGTCATTTTCACACGAAAATCAAAAAACTCGTTCTCTCATACATTTTAGGAAATAACGGTTGAAAATGAAATGAAAACGCATCCAAACAAAGCCTTTGTCTCTCAATTTTCTTGTTTGGTTCTTGAATTAATTTTTTCAATGTTTCAAACAAGTTTTTAATAAATTAGCAGTGCTTTATTTTATTTTATTTTATAAACAATACAAAGTTTATACCTTTATAGATTTGTATTATTGACTATTTTAATAAACAAAAATCTAAAAATCAAATGAACAAAACTACTCTATCCATTTTTTTATTTTTGTTTATTACAATAAACAATAATGTAAAACTTATAAACTTGTTTAATTTTTATAAAAAATAAATAATTATTTAAAAACTTGTTTAGAATATTAAAAAGTTATAATTCAATAACCCACACGAAGGAAATTAAAAAAAAAAGACATTTAAATTTATTTAAAATAAGTTTAATATATAGATTGTTTGTATATCGATTTTAAAATAAAAATAATTGTACGTAAGAATTATTCTTGATGAAAAACTTTCATGAGATTACTTTGTATTTTTTTTCTTTTTAATAAGAAAAAAAAGGAAAGGAATGAGAAATAGCAAATAGAAATAAAGAAATATTTAGAGTATAAAGGGTAGTATATATAATTTTTTATACATACAGTTGGTGAATGTCAAATTTTAAAACATAAAGGGAGGTCTTTGTCAAATCATAATACCTCTTGGAAGAGATGAATGCAAATAAACCCGTTATCTAAGATTTTGTCACCAGTCATTTTTCTATTTGTTATAAGTGTATTAGTGTAGTGTGTGTCTGGGGTGTAGGGCTTGAGTACAAGTTTTTCCATTTACAAGCAACAATAACCGTAAAAACTGTTTCTTAAATATTTCTTTTTATGCAATGGTAGTTTTCTTTCATAGGATGCCACACGGAAAGGATTCTATCTAGGGTCAGTGTCAATCCTCTTTCTTTCTTTCTTTCTTTTCCTTCCTTTCCTTTTCGCTTTGATTTATTTTCTGGCTGATGAGTTTTATTCTTGTATATAGTTTATATTCCAAAGTACATCCATGGATATTGCTTTCCTCAATTAATATAAAATTAGGGAAAATTACACTAGGTACCCTTGAGGTATTATCTAATTACGGTTTACACCCCCTAATTCAAAATATTACATTTAACATTCTGTAGTTTAATATATTGATGTAAGGTTGGGCAAAATTCTCTAATGTTCATGAATTAATAAGGTTTCTCAGTTAATCCTCATATTACACCATAAATGCTCATATTACACCAAATAGAAACACAAATGCAAGAAATTCAGTAAGTTCAAGAAGTTCTAAACCTAACAAATAACACCATAATTATACTAATCCTAACATATACACTCATACTGTTTACCATGCATAACAAATAACACCCATAATTATACTAATCCGTACAACCTTACATCAATATATAAAACTACAGGATGTTAGATGTAATATTTTAAACTAGGGGGTGTAAACCGTAATTAGGCAATACCTCAAGGGTACCCAGTGTAATTTTCCCTATAAAGTTATTTTGTACTAATTGTTCGGATTCTCCTCTTATACATTACTTCTAAAGTTCAAATAAACAGCCTTACAAAAGCTTATATATATGTGTATAGCTCCAATTTATCACTTTTATTTTTTCAAAAGTAGAAGAAAGCAGGATTCTTGCACAGCTTCCATAATTGACGGCTTTTAGTTTTAATTTACCTCGTGTAATTACTTATCTATCAGGTTTTGGCCAACACTAGTACTACAGAAACGAGAAAAAATTTAACTAAAAAAAAAACCTATATATATATATATAGCAGTGATACAATACGGAAGAAATATTAGTTGAGATGGCTCGATTATATATTTCCTAGCTTTTAATTTGCAGAACATATGTTAATTACATCAGCAATTTCAAGGTTCTATTGCCACTTTTTTTGTTTTTATCATATCAATATAGGGCAAAATACAATATACGCCGTGATATATGTAATTGCGAAGAACCCCTCAGTGTAAAAATAAATATAAAAAGGCCTCCATGTGAAAATATAAAGAAGCAATTTAGCCCTATGTAATGCGCCACTCGTGTTTTGCGGGTTGTTATACTTTTTTTTTCACCTTTATACGACTATTTTGCCCTTAATCTAACGATCATTGAATCATTTTCTTTTTCTAAGTAACGATTGTTGAATGTAATATGCTCAGACATCGACAGTCAACATTACATACCTATATATTTATTGAACTCATTTAACCATATATGATCTTGATAGACCAACTGTCCATATAGAACATCCTATATTCATATAAATATATAATTTATAATTTTAATTTATAATCTCACTTGATCTAAATAGATCATATACGTGTTGTTGGTATTATTATCACATCAATTATTATATATTATCAAATCTTGTTGCATTGCCTCCGCCACAACCGTCAGACATTGTTTCACTGCCTCGCCCCCCACCGCCAAGAAGCCCAAGTCCAGACGCCCCCGCCCCGCCCTCGCCCTCGCCCAGAGTGGGTGTTTATTATTCCTCTTAGTGGGGGAGGGCGGTGGCGACCATGGCAATGGTGTGGGGATGGCCAAGGAGGGTGGTGGCAGGCTTGACGAGGGTGGGTGGGGTTGGCTGGAGAGGGCGGTGGGCAGCATGACAACATGGGAAAATTCTTATATACACTCTGTGTGTAACTCAGTTGTATGCACCAAGACGTAACAAAAAACAATAAAAGATGTATATTCAACATAAAACAAGTCAAATACTTTTAATTGTATTTTATTGTGTCTTGGTGCATGCAAATGGGTTTCACACCGGGTGTATATATGAATTTTCCGACAACATGGTAGATAGAAGGAAAATTGGTGTTGGATGGGGGACTGAGTTTGGATGGTGGAATGAGGGAAAAGATGTATTAAGGCTAGGGTTTTTATAAAAGTTTAAATACAAAATAATTATAAGATAAAATATAAAAATACAATATTAATATTTTTAATATATAGGGACATTTTTATCCTCATAAAGAAAATTTACGAGAAAATAACGCTCGAAAGAGACGAAGAGCATAATTTCAAAAAATTTAGAGGCTTTCTAATATTTGCTTTTGCCCTTAAGTTCTTTTTCGCGATTTCATATATCACATGGGGGATATTGTATTTTCGCCTATCAAAATATATATTGCACTGATCCTTTGAATAAGAAAATGCTTCTAACAATGGTTTATAAAAGTAATGCTCTCCATCTAAGCACGGATCTATGAACATATTAGATATACAAACCATTTGAACGGACTCAAGAATTGTAGACTTGAACATGACAATATCTACATTTAGTTTATGATGTGATACAATACCTTTTAGTAATTTTTTACATTTGTTATCACTTAAATAGTACTAAAAGTGGCCTATGCTTAAGATGTTCCTTGTAGATTTTATATCTTTATCTTTTAAAAGCAATGATTATGTTTTTCCTTTTGTATGGGTTGGTAGTTCCAATTTAGACATAATATATACAAGAGAAGAGACATGAAGACTGAGGCATGCATTTTGTAGGGTGAAAAGGATGAAAATAGAAATAGTTACTTGTTTGGTGTCAGTGGATGAGGTGCAGCCCATGATGACTTCCTCCAATCCAGACGCAGACCGACCTCCAATTTTATCATGCTCTTCTTCCTGCTGCTGCCCCCAAATACAATAATATTAATAAAATATTCATTTTCAACAATTAATATATATAACAAAGAAATACATAATCATCCACTTGATCATGTATTGTCTGCAAAAAGATAGCTACTCTAAAGTGAAGTTTTATGATTGCTTATGAGCACTGCACTATAGCTGGCACAGAAATTTTTGCCACTTCTAAAGCCATATATGTTAAGAAAAAATATATATATATATTTTGTTTTGGTTTCTAAGAAAAAATTATATATATGTATAAAATGAAAGAGACTTGTACGTACCACTTGGTCAATGTCTTGACTCAACTATAATCATTTATGTCTGTCTCAAAATGCATGGTTCATAATGCAATTATCTACATGATCTAAAAGCAACTTCCTTTCTTCATTTATTTCTTAATTATTTTATTGTATGATCCAAAATGAGTCACTTTTTCCTCGTATAATTTATCATTGTGTTACCATTATGTACCAATCTTGTATTTTCAGAACAAGACAGATCTATTGTACGAGAAAATAGGGGAAAATTACAAATTGAATCCCATAATTAGAAAAGGGTGGGGTGGGGGAGGGGGGGGGGGGGGTGAAAAAGTTGGTTTTGTGTTTTGTATCGCTGCAAAAAGGGTCTCGTTGAGTTACATGATCAATTTTGCCGCTCTTTACAATTACAATACTAATTTTGCAATTTTCCCATAAAATAGTGGATCTATGGCCTCTGTGCCACCATCTTAGTAGCAGTTTTAGAAAGTGTCAAGACTTCAATTCCATAAATTATTATTAATTATTTGTTTTTGGTGGACCCTATATAGATTTGTTCATTGTTATCCACACAATCTTGAACCAATATTGATATACAAATAATAAATATTTTACCTGAAAATTTTGATTTGGGAGCATAATTGTGGGGACATGGAAATTAGAATGATGATCATCAAGAATATTAATGGAGGTATGATGAAGGGATGGTGAGATGATAGTAGAAATGGAGTGTGAAGGCCTGCTTATGTGAAATGCTGTAGAAGTAGTTGCAGTTGCCATGATCTGATGGGCCACGTGATGCTGTGGGATGTCATGCTCGTGGGTCACGTGATGATGCTGTGGGATGTCACGCTCTTCGCACGTGCCTGATGCCCCTTCATGACCACCTTCCCTTGCTATTGAAGCCTCTCCAATATTCCCACCCTGCAACCATTAATCCATATATATACATTCCATAATTAATCAAACAAATTACATATATTGTATTTCTTTTTCTCTTTGAATATATATATATATATATATATGGTTTGATATTAATTTCTTCTGTGTTTTAATTTGGTAACGGTGGGTGAACTGCAAAGTGTTTAATTAATTAATTAATTAATTAGGAGGGTGTTATTATCAATAAAGTGTGGTATAATTTTCATGCTTTTCGGAGAAGCAATGAAAATGTGGAAATTAAGATGTTCTTTTCTTTCCATCATAACATACATATGCATGCATTATAATACTGGGACCTCACTAACAAGTCATGCTTCATCTTTGTCCCAACATTTTATTACATTATCAATAGACGTAAATAAAAGCATGCTCTATAATAAGAATAGCTTACTAGCTAGGGGTGTAAAAAAAAATCTCAGTGCACTAATTACGAATTATACTTGGAAGGTCCCGATAGCTGGAGTCCCAAGATAATTTAGATCGTTACATATATATATGATGTTGAATTCCCTACATATGAATGAATATACATGAATTCCCCACATATGAATGAATATACATGCGTGTTGGAGATCAAACGAGACCTCCCAAATATAACTCACTAAGTACCACTTCGTCTTCCTAAACAAAATTGAACTCCCTTGTCGTGGTTGACCCTTTAATTTGATTAGAAATTATAATTTTCAGTTAGTTTATCACAAAGTAATTGAGTCATACAAATACTAATATGTGAAAATTAAATTAAATAAACTTAACATAATAGACAAGCCAAAAGATTAAAGATCATTTCGACTTTGTAGTAATACAAAGGAATCCTTATATGCATTAATTATAAGGAAAAATTGCAATATTAGTATGTTGCAATTTTAATCTCATTATTCACAAACTTGTCACATTAGTCCCGTAGGATTCTTTTTTTCATTTTTATTTTCCGTTTGCAATTTTGGTCTCATCCGTTAAAAATTAAATGTCGTTAATTTTATTACTAATCACGTGCAAGGCACGCGACCAAACTAACGGTTTTGGTCCATTTTAAAGATTGGGACTAAAACATCAAAAAATGCATCGTATAGGAATAATTCAAATTCGTAAACGATTAAAAATGCAACATGCCCTATCATATAGAACTAATGCTGCAATTTGCCCGCAATATGAACATTTATGTTTGAAAATTTTCACAAAAATGTTAGTGAAAAGAATGTATGGTATAAGCAAAAAAGAAAAAAATCTTATCAAAGTTCTGCACACTTTTGTAGAGTTTTGAGAGATTATTTGCAGATTGAATCAAATATTGGCGTACCTCATCAAAGCTCTTTCTGAAGGGAAGAAAGCTGAAATGATCGGCTTTCAACTGCTGTATATCTAATGCAGTATAGCCCGAAATAGGAGCACCAAGATTTGCAGCTGCTGACAAATCATCTCTTTGTGGTATAATTTCTTTGGAAGTGCTGCAACTCCCACTCCCACTATCTCTCCTCCTATAAACATTAGGATCACTATTCATTCCCTCTCGACCACCAATACTAATATTATTATTACTGGTAGTACTACTACTTCTCTCACTCCAATTGCATTGCCTTGGCTGAGTCTGATAGAATATTTTTGACACAACAAGCTCCCCTTCTTTCTCCTCTTCAAATTGCCCTAAATGATATTGATGCATCACCCAATTCGTTTTCTCCGGCTTTCGGTTTTTCCCAAAGTTTGTATACAAAACCAAGATCTTCTTGCACCCTTTTTGCTTCCCATTCACCATCACTGGCCTTGTTTTGCCAGTCTTGTGCCACCGGGTCTCACCGCCTTGCAAGTCGCATTCAGTTTGGATTTTTCGCCTCTTTCGTGTACCGGTGGTGTACGCCTTTGACGGTCTGTGGAAAAAGTGCCTGCTCAATCCATCTCTTGTTACTCCTGGAAAAATAGGAAAAAATAAAAATGTTAAGTAAAATAAAATCAAAGTTAGTTTACATAGGTACAACCAAATTATGACTTCCTATAGTGTCAGGTCCGGGCTTGTTGTCCTACACATTACAATCGAGACTAAGTCCGTAACCATAAGCTATGTTTAGTTATTGAATTTTTGTAGCAAAAATACCTTTTTTTTCAACAATTCAATTAATATTACTCGGCTCTTTATTAGTTAGATTTTTTTTTATTTTATGTTTTCCCTCTCTTCACTAAAATTATTAATCCAAAAAATATATATAGCATTAAATATTCTTGAAGTTGGACAAGAAAACAAGAGCGAAGATAATAAAAACAAAACCCTAGTACAGATATTTCTTTCTTTCAGTTGCTTATGGTTCTAACTTCCAAGAAAAGCGTGACATACCAATTTATATAGCTAGTAAAACCTAACTTGGTGAATTATGGTACAAGCAACAATAGCTAGCACACACACAGTAACACACAATTATGGGAAGATCATATATATATATATATATATATATATATGGTGCGATGGAGTGGTTTTGACCTGGAAGTTTTTCAGGATGCGTGTAGCAAATTCCATCTTCACCTTCAATAGTAGGAATGAACTCATCAATTAACGGATGAGATTTTGATTCTTTTCCTTCTACTTTTGCTTCAAGGTGTTCTATTAACTCCTGGTCCGTCGGATCAAATTTCACTCCCGCCGGTAGTCCTACCCAGTCCTGCACCAAAGTTTCATTTAATAAAATCTTAATTAGATTTTAATTAATTATCAAGTAAGTGAATCATATATAACAACATAACAAATTAATACTAATATTTGAAGAAGTATTAACATAATATATATATATATACATATATGAATCAAATTTAATATTTATATATACTTGAAAAGCGTCATAATTCTTATCTTGTCAGAAAAATCTTGTAAACGAAGCCAAGAATATTAATATATGCTTAATATCCGTACCGGCTTTCCTTCGAGTTTATGTCCACAACCAGGACAGTGTTTGGTTCCACATAATTGATGCTCCTCAAGCTTTGCATCTATGAGATCAGAACTGCTTACAGATCCCTGCTGACTACTACTCTTATTCATGGCTCAAACAACACACCTACTTATTTTGTATATATATATATATATATATATATATATCAACAACTCACAAGCCTCTTCATCATCACTTGTGTATCTGCAGATATTCTACGGAAACAAAAATAAATAAAAATAAAAATTAATGAATACATGCTAATTTATATAAATAGCTATACTTAGGGAAAATGAAAAATCAAGTTTCATCTGTGATATATAATACTTTGCATGATCATGAAGAAGAAATTCTTGAAATACATATTCAGACCGATTGACAGTTAAAATAAAAATAAACCCTCAAATATAATAGAGACAAATAATTGATCTATATATTTTCTTAAAGCTAAACTTAACTTGTTCTAAAGAGATTTCAGAATTAGAAATAAATAATCTTCAAGAAATAGAGGTGGAAGAGAGAGGGGGGGGGGGGGGGGGGGGGGGGGGGGATGAGAGAGAAAAAAAGAGGGGAAAAAAAGAAGAAACTTGAGGAGGTAGGATAAAACGAGTTTTGCTTTAACCGTGAATAAAAACACCAGAATTCCGGTTCACTTTAACTGAAGCTCTTCCAGTAGTGAGAGATAAAGGAAAAGGTAGCATATATCCCACCTTTAAGTACTCTCTTTGCTAATTTAAGCACACCATGTACACAATTTTTATGCGTCTATACTTTGTGTGTGTGTGTGTGTGAGAGAGAGAGAGAGAGATTTGGGTTTCTATTGTAGTAGTAGATAGATAAAGGTATAAAGGTCCCTCTCTAAGAGGACTATATATACTCTATAGCTTTCACTCACTCACACAACTTTGTGTATATGTATGTTCTTGACTGCTAAAGCAAAAAGCTAGCAAACGGACTTAGCTCTTATTTATGCAAACACTCAAAACCATGCCAATCCCAACTGTTTATTCTATTTATTTTGATTTAGGTTGTGTTTCGTCGAACCAACACAGTAGGAATAGGAATGATGGGTCTAGGATGACTTAATATAATAATATTATAAATTGCACTTGACACTTGATCAAATTATCTACGTTCCTCTTTGGAGAATCAAGTCTTACGTAGTTCAAAGATTCAGATCTTATCTATTGGATTGTATCCGTTTGAATCATATTTGTAGGATCGTACTTATTTGGGTCGTACTAGAAGATATTCCGATTTATAGAGAGAACTTAATTACATTCAATCTGTAAAATAAAATCACTAGGGCAGTATAAATTTCTAGAGAGAAAAGTATTTGAGTATTGGAGAATACATTGTCTCCCTTTTTTTGTTATGACTTGGGGTATATATAAATGAACATATGGTTCATAGAGATGACGTCACGCACCATGATCCTACAATAAATATTTAGGATCGTGGGTCGTGTCATGGGGTCACAACCGACCCAGCACATAAAAAATGCGCGAATCCTAAGCTTAATAGTAATAATCTTGATATAATGAGGGTATTTTGATCTTTGGATCGTATGCCTAAATTAGGGCATATCATATTTAATCTAACTAAACCCGTGTACTAAATAGCTACTATTGTTAATATATTTTATCATAGAGAAATATTCAGCATAAGGAATGTTACATGTGGGAAAATTTTTAAATATACTCCAATAAGAAAAACACTTGCACACACTTATGCATATAATGCTATCTACCAGTAACAATGTTATTTCACATTTCATAATTTTGGTAAGAAATTATTGCAAATAATTAGTTGATTTTGATGAACTTAATAGTTAATGTATCTATATTTTCTAAATCAATGGTAGGCACGGATGCTCTGAAAACGATGGTACACACATTTTTATTTTATATATATATATATATATATGGTTAGATCAGAAAAAACCCCAAAGAGAACTTGTATTACTAAATAACATATTTATAGAGATATATGTACTTGGTAAATAAGAAACCCTAACTATAAATAAGGAAAAAATAAATAAACACTAGAAAGATATTATATTATCTAACACCCCCACAATCGAAACTTGAGAGTCTTGAACGTTGAGACTGGACCAAAAAAATACGGTCATAGAAAATTTGAGAAAAAGACAGCGACAAAGATAAAAGGTGGCCGTAGCGGTGGCTCTAAGTCCTCGTTTTTAAGGGTGAGCGGCGGCGACTAACAAAATCAAAGACGGAGGCGGCTAAGCGCAGTAGCCCGCGGCCAAAGAGAGAAGGCGGCGGCAGTGGCCTCATAGACAAAAAAAAAAAAAAAGAAAACTAGAGAAGCGAGAAGAAACTGGCGGCGGTGGCAACAAAGGGAGAAAAAAGAAGAAGAAACAAATATAGATAATGGAAAACTAAACCAGATAAGGGACGCCGAACGGGGACGGCGACTTGAGGGTGGCTGCAGAAGTAAGAGATCGAGAGATCATGGCTTGAAGCCATGACTCTGATACCATATTAGATTAGATAAAATTTCGTAGGAAACTTGTAGTATTGAATAATATATTTATAGAGATATATATGTAATAACTCTTCCTCTTTTTCTTTTAAGAGGAAGCAAATTGAGTCTTTTATAAGTGGGTAGTACGTACCACAGTAGAGTGATCTTTAGTGAGATCCTTTGCCAAACTGTTGGAACATGAATAACCAACTCATAGATGTTCAAGGAAAAGACAATGTCCATTTATTAATTTCTCCAAAAACTAGTACTTAATAATTTCTAGACGGAAAATCAACTAGGGACGGGGTTAGGGGTTGGTAGGAGCAACCGCCCCTCAATTTTGAAAAATTAAATTTTTTAACTTACAATTTTTTAAAATTAAAAATTTTGCCCCCACAAAATCTTTAAAAAAAATAATCCAATTTTGCCCCCCTTTTATTTTGCGTTCGGCCTCAAAACTATATTCTTGACCCGTCCATGAAATCAATAATATACTAACACACACACAAAAAAAGAGGGCATATAATAGTGACCATTAAGTAAAACCTCCTTGCCCAAAAAAAACAGAGAGAGAGAGACAAAAAAATAACGAAAGATAGAAAAACAGGAAAAGAATGGGAAAAAAATGATAGGAAGTCACATGGGATTTGAAGTGGGGGTGTTGATGATGAGAATGTTGTAGAGAGATAAAGAGAGAAATATAATAGATGAGAGAGAAAGGGGTGCAACATTGCTTGATATGCAAGGCATAGGCAAGTGAGAAGCAGCATACTTGATGGGCCACCCCCTCCCCTTAATTCCCCTTCTCTATTTAATTTTGCCGTAACAGTACTACTAATTAGATATATATACATATAGTTTATAGAACAAGACGTTAACTCTAAGCACTCCATTATTTAATTTCATCTAAAACCCAAATTGAGGACAAACAAATTAAAATGAAGCCCATCAAACTAAAGGGTTTATTTTTGTATATGTATGGTATGTATTGGGTCATCCTGTTTTGTCTCCTGTTTTTGTTTAATTTCTCTGAATTTTTTAGGGACATTTTTATGTGATGATATCGCAATATATATATATATATATATATATGATCAAGTTACTGGACATGAAAGTTTTAGACCCCACCATGCACCTTGAGAGATCAACTTTTAAGAATTCATGTTTATAACATATATACTGTCCTTAATTTATATGGTAAAAAATCAATGAAATATAATATATATTTATACTTAGAGAGTTGAATGTTGACTAATCTAGGATCGTGGGAGCCCACATATCTTAAGGTTGTTCTTTATACATATAATAGTCTATATATTTTAACATGTCCCCCGTAATCATCTTGGTATTCTGTGCATGCCAATCAATAATATATATATATATATATATATATATATATATTATCAAGTGTATGTGTGTGTGTTTTTATGTGAAAGAGAAAGAAAGGAAGTATGGTGTACCAACCAAAGACATGGACAAACAATCTTTTTAACAACAATTCAGCTTTTCCCCTTACTCTCTCTTTCAATATTCCCTTTTTTTCTTTTCTCTCATTTAATTCCTCACTCCTCAATTTCATTTCTTTCTTGGGGCCACAATTACCTGTTGTGTAATGAACGGGTAATTAGAAAAGAGTGTGGATGGGAATTTCAGAAGAAGAATTTGGAGACGGGAGAGAGAATTTAAATGAGAAGAAGAAACAATTTAATAATTCAATCACTTCGGAAAACAGAAATAGATACATCTTATGCATATACCCTTGTTTGTAACAGAAATCCAGAAAATGAAATGTAACAAATTTCCTAAATTATATGCCAACAATTGGGCCGGGTTAGGCCAAGTGTCTGCATGTCTTCTGTACAGGTTCACTGCAGATTCTTCTATTCTATTTATTTATATGAATGCTAAGTGTATTGATATAGGCAAAATAATCAAGCGACTCAAATGCCCCCCACACTTGTGCAAAATCACAAAAAGCCCTAGGGTCTGCATGTTTTGGTCGGATCGAGCCAAACCGACCTAACCCAACACACTAACCGAGTCTATGGACTTTAGATTATATACGTGTGGCACAACTGGATCATGCCACGTATCCACCCTCCGACCGCATACCAAGGGAAACTCTATAAATACACTACTCCACTCTTGAAGTATGTCATTTAATACTCCCCTCTACTCTTATATCATTTTCGACCTAAACCGTCTAACTTGACCTTAAGAGGGTCAACAATGGGGAAATTGAATCCGATTTCAAAGGAAAAGAGCAATGGGTCGGGGGCCGAAAAGAAAAGAGCATTACAAATATATTTCACTTTGAAAGGAAGAAAAATGGATTAGAAATAGCATTTAAGGGGTATTTGGGTCAGTATAAGTTGGTGTGGAGCTTTCTATAAGAATTAAGTTAGAAGAGAAAGTGCAGAGTACAAATGGGGACTAAACCATAAGATTGATTTGGGTTTAGGCACATTTCATCAAAATGCCTCTAAATTATTGGTTTTCTCATTCTTACAAAAAGTAATATCAGTAAGTAGTTTAATTTCTATCTAGCTTAGATTACTTTTACTTCCTACATTTATTTTAAGAGCTCATTCTTATGACATTTTTGTGGTTCTGTAATTTTTATTTGATTGCCGGGATCAATAGTTTTAATATATTAATGTATGAATATCGATGTTAAAAATTATATAATTTAGAATGAAAATGAAAGGAGACTTAGTCGTTCATGCGTAATACATGCAATGTACTAATTAAGAAAAAAGATCAGACAGAAACAATCGAACGAACAATCAAGACTCATTTGTATAGTAGTGGGAGCTACTAGAGTCTATTCATGAATGCTTGTGATGGGCATTTTTGAATCCTTTATGAATAAAGCAATGCTTGACTTTAGACAAAACTAAGGATATATACATATGAAAATTGGTTTCAAATTGAAGACAAGAACGAGCGAGCGAGACAAAAGGAGCCCCCCAATGAGACCACACCTGATTAGTGAAGTGTGTTTTGTTATTTGGTAATTGTATTTGGTGATGATTAGGCATGCCAACGACCTCATTAATATTAACCCCAAAAGTTACATTATTACCAAAATTACAACATACGATCATGTTTTCTTCAAACCTTTTGGTCTAATTAACTAGGATGGATGATGATATTAGGGCGAACCGGAAAATACTTATATAAACCAGGTCTTGAGTCCCACCCATGCACCATGTGGTTGGGAAAAAACCACATCACATGTTTTTTAATTAAAAAACAAGTGATATGTGATGTGTTTTATTCTCAGTCACAGGGTGCATGAATGGAGCCCAAGACCCCATCTATACAAGTATTTTCCAGGCGAACCGTTGACTTGTGTAGCATATATCTATTGCATTAATATGTAATTACATATGGATGAAATTTTGTTCATTGTGGAAACTCTTATGTTTCATATCAGATGATTAATTATTGTATATTCAACTATTCATACTGCAGGATCGACTAGCAAAAAATTAGAGGAACCACTACTTCCTTCGGATAGTTTCTGAAAACTTAATATCAACGTTAAAACAAGATTCTTCATTTGGAATACACGAAATGCACGCGTGTTTGGAACGACTCCTGTCAACAATTGACTAATATGTAAGAAATGTTGTTCTCATTGCATTACTTATCACTCCACTAATAACTCTATTCCCAAACAACCTTTGAAGCTTAAGTGAATACCTCACCCGTCTCAAAGCATCAAATAGCATTTCGTTGAATATATATTTCCAGAACAAGGGAATGTGAAAAAGGATAACAATGTAAGCGCCTAATTTCGCGCACGCAACCGGAAAAAAAAAAAAATAGAGATAGCATTAACTTTCTAGTAACATGTGAAATAGAATGTAGGTGGGTATGAACATCGTTTGGAACGTCCGCAACCAAGAATATATTGTTATTGAGGACTTATTTGGCCAATTCATGATTAGGTTACATCTGATGTACAACTTTTGGCACTTTTTTAGTCTCGTGTAAAACCGAGAAGAGATTGTTGTTCGACTCCAGAACATGCCCAGATAACCACTAAAGAATTGTGCCTCATAAAAACAATTCAACATTTCTGTTATCACATCTTTACCAACCCACCAAAACAACCTTTGATAACCACACAGTTTTGGCATGCCATATTACATGCATACAAACGAATCAGGGATTAAACTCCACAATTATTCTTCATGTAACGCGTCCAAAACCCCTTATTTCCACTAAATAAATTTTAAAAATGCCGCTCAAATTTCCAAAATGCCCCACAAAAATAGGGCGTAAGCAAAGGTACCTAATTAGAGCCACACGCAGACAACTTCATTTTCAATGGAACCTGCTGCTAATCGAATCATAGTTTGGCAGATGAAGCACTGACAAATGAAAAGAGGAAAATGAGAAAATATAAAATGCAGACAAATCATATTTAATATTGGATTATCATTTGCGGGGATAAAAGAAACAATTCTTCAGTAAAATGTAGTTACCATCGCCATAAGATGCCATTGTGAGAGGAGATGATAAGAGCTTTTGCGCTGTTTTAGCAATATCTTGCGCTGTAACTTCGTCAACAGCCTTCAAGAAATGCCCCACAGGTTTCCTAAAGATTCAAAGTGAAGTGTCAAAAAGTTTTTGTAGTGATTAGGTGAATGGCCTAGCTTTCAGCATATCTGCTGAACAGAATATATAAACACCAATATGTATATCCAAGTGTACGGGTGGAAATATGACATCTGGATACGATTAACAAACAATTTGAATGTGAAATACTGTAGGAGGACGCACCTCTCTCCGTATGTCAAAATTTGTTTTCCTATGTCTTCTGATGCAACCATCTGAAATAATAGTCCACAAAGTGAATAGAACACACAAGCACATAGCAAGAAAGAGAATTCATTCACTTTTGGTTGCTTGTGGACTGAAGGATTTGATTTCGAGATAGAATTTAAAGCTAAGGATTTCAAATATTCCATCATTAAGTAGATATCAAATTGATGATAATGATCGGAAAGATGGCTTAAAATGGTAAATGATTTAAACCATTGTAACTTGAAATTATCCAAACAGGCCCGATGGATTTATACTCTGAATTTGAAATCCTTAGCTCCAAACCCAACAATCCAAACACAACCTTAGTGAAAGAAAAGTGTTCCATGTAAGGCACAGTTGCATACTCTGGATTCTAGGTTCATCAAGATGGCAGACTTTGTAGATTGTTTAGCACGATCTAGTTGTACCTTGTCGACTGCGAATTTCATTCAGTAAAGTAAAAACATTAGGGAAACAAGATGAGAAGATTTCAGTCAGCAAATTTATCATTTTCACTCAGATAATAGGTAAAGAGGAAGGGGCAGGGAATAACTTTAATCAATTATAGAAAGTCGTATGTTTATTATATATTAACCGGTATTTGTTGATACAGAGACTAAGTCAAGATACTCGTCCAGGAAGAACAATTAAATTAAAGAAAATATTTGAAATTTCATAGCAAACCTTCTCCAGGAGTCGCAACAGCAATGAGTTCTCTAACAGCTATATCAATTGCATTTATTGCAAAATCAGATCCCTGAATTCAAAAAAGCGAACCATTTTCAACATCCTCTTACAATTTGCAGTCAGATCTTATTTTAAATATATTGTTTATTCTCAAACATGATATTTTTTCTAGGAGAAGCAGTCATGAATATATCACCAAAACAGGTATACGGTATGCATTATTCATTTGTTGGCTTCATTACCAGTTAACTAAACATCTACAGACATATTGACAGAAAATTGCTCGTTGGTGGAAAGCCATGAAAGGCACTAAGTTTGCAAAATACCAAATATTGTTTTGCAATAATGAAAATAGACAATCTAAAGGGTAGTACTGAATTACGCCAACTAAAATTTGTTCTCGAGACACACAGGCATCATAAAGATTCATTCTTTGCAAGATAAATGTGTGCATAAAGAAAATGATTGATATATGCATGAAGCTCCGTGCTGCAACATCTAAATGTGTTCCAAAGCGATAAAATCGTCATGCACAGTGTCACCATAATCTCTATTCTCAAACTACAAAATCAGAACAATTAGATTAAATTTATACCTGATAAAGTAAGTGATGGCTAAACTCCTCAAATAAAGATAAATGAAACGTGGGAGAAACATCATATTCATGGAGATCTTTACAACACTAATTTCGAGGGGAAGAGTTTCCAGAACCAATTACACATGCATAATTTATGCATTGATATCTGTATAAAGCACCACCAAACTGTAGTTCAATTCCGGTATAATCCAGTTAGTAAAATAATTTATACTTGTTTTCCCAACATCGCCGACTTACTATATTCTATCAACTTAAGTTTATCTGACAATTAAAATCTTAAAATCTTAAACTCCAATCTCCAAACCCACTCGCCTGGTGGACAGAAAGATGGGGACCTATGATGAGGGGATAATCTATCAATATGGTTAAATGGTTATCATAATTTGTTATTTATTGCTAAGGCGTAGAAACATAATGTTTATTTGCATAAACCTTGTTGAATATAAAAAAAGTACAAGCCATGCGATGCAGGACTAATAGATCATCTACGGATACACTTCCAAGTGGATCATGTTCTAGACCCAGAAAGTCACTATGATTTTCCAGCATAGAAGTCTTTCAGATGAAACTAAAAGTACTGAGTGGAGAAAGTTGTTTTTTGGTATTAATGGTTTGAGTTTGGATTATCCAGTTAATTAAACGCAACAACAAAAGACCTTGTGTAGAATACTTCCCCTTCTGAGTTAAGCTAAAACCCTGCATTCATAATAACTCTAAGGACTTAGCACCTGAACAAAGACAGAACCAGTGATCTCTTTTGTTTTAATTTTAGTCCTCTGTTCTTCAGTTAAGGTGCTTTTGACTGCTTCTTCTAGCAGCCGTTAAAAGTCAAACCTCCATTCATTTTGTAGTCAATCTAAATTGCTTTTCTTGATTCACAGCTCAATGTACCTTCTTTTACATAAATTGCTTTCCAGGTTCATCACTGCTTCAATCCATCAGAATCTAGGCAATGTTTGAATATATTTTTGGCCACGATTTTGGCCAAAATTTCTGACCAAACAACTTTTGGTTCTTAAATTTTAGCCCAGAAGCATGGCCTCCCAAGTAACAACTCTTTTTGGCCAAAAACAGCGGCAGCTGTGTTTACTAATTTCCCTCTTTATCAAACTCTGTTTCCATAACTGAATAGCGTGTATATATCTAGGCATATGCACAATTACATACATACATGATACATGTTCTTTTCATATATTGATAAAACAAATTTAATATAAATATATATTTATCAATTTTAGGTAACTACAATAAACGAATACGGACATTCACAACCATTGCCCTAAGATATGATTAAAACCTGCTTTAGGATTTCTTTTAACAATCCATCACCCTCTATCACAATGCAGCTTTGGAAAAATCTAGGCCATCTCGATTTATCACCACAGACATAAAAAACAAATGTTTAAAAACATTGAATACGTCATAATTGCATAGTAAACATCACCAGTCATCAGCGATACAAAGAAATCTTTAACAAATTGTACTGCATCTTATTGAGACAGATACACAGAAGCCAAGTGATTAAAAAAGGATCAATGGTAGACCATACAATTACTGCAAAGTTATACACCAAATACAATTCCGTGGACAAAAGCTCATGCTGAAAGATATGCAGAATTTGAAAAACTTACAGTGGTAGCTTGGATTCCAAATAATCCAGTATGATTGCAAATGGTGCTGAACGCAGAAAATGACTGAATCTGGGGGTGCTCGTTCAGGACACGAAGATCTGCTCAACAATTTAAACATAAATACACCATACATCGATATTCATAAATTTATCCATGGCTGAACAAGGAAGACAAAATAATGACATCGAGGAATTATGACAGCATAAAAGCACGAACTCATCGATTTGGAGATACAATTTAGCCTTACAATGTGAGTAGAGATGCGGATGTGTATTCATACACATTTAAAGTTGAGATGCGTGCAATACACTAGTTAAGCAACCTAGTTACTAAGGTAAACACAAATTGAACTTACATAATCTTGAGTACATTCCCTTTCCAGGACCACCAGCTGAGAAAGATCCACCTCCTCCCATGAGCATCTATGAGATAAATACAATCAGCATTCTCTAAAGATGACATTCAAACAAAAAGATAAAAAAAGCAGATTGCAATAAAGAAAAGTGAACAAGACCTAATCGACACAGAATGGTACAGAACAAAGAAATTAATCACAGACTTTCTTCGCTTTCTTAAATTTCTTCTGTATTTTCACAATTCACATCTATTAAGCACAAACTCGTGAGGGATCACAAAATTTGAAAGAAGTTGAATAAATGAGTCATTGTGAGAACCTGAAGGACAGTCAAGACAATGGCATCCTTTTCCTTGAACCAGCCACCAGGAAGTTCAAAGGCCAGAGCAAAGTGAGTCATCTAAATATAGAAAAAGAGAAGGGGGAAAAAAACAGTAGAGTCAGTGTTTCCAAATCAACATTCACAGAATATGCATAATACAGATATGTAAACAGGGAGTTTTCTGATACACACCCCTGCATCACCTTGGCGACGAAAATCACCCCCTGTATAAATTGGTTTTGGCTCCGAAGGACGAGAAACATTAGGTAGGTCAGAAAGAAGTGGTTCTGCATACTCTAACAATTTCTCGTGGTCAACACCTGTTGCTGCAAGGACCATTCTTGAAGCTGTGTAGTTTTCCTGAACAATTCATAAGCAATTAGAAGAAATAATAATCCCTAAATGAATTGAGAAAAGAATCTAAAGATGACTAATGAGGTGAAAGATTAGCAAAAAAAGTGAAGTCTATGATTTTAGGACTCACAGCAATAAACTCCTCCAAAACATTACTGTTCAGATAATTAACTGCTGATTCTGAAGCCAAAAGGGCATTCCCAAAGGGACCAGCATAGCCAGTTGAATGAATGGCCTCCAGAAGCAAGTGATGAGGGTTTTTGGAGCTTTCCTTAATATCAGCACTCACCTTCTGGATCTGTCAAGGCATCATTACATCTTATAGCATGACTGAGAGTAATAAAGAACGTCTGAGTAGCAACTTCAAAGAAGAAGAAGCACGTACCTGCTCGTTAACTTCCCAATCCAGAAAAGCGGGGTTTCTAACACTGTCAATAAGGAGCTCGACCATTTGAGGAACATAAGTCTTTAATGCATCATAGGTATAAGTCATATGCTCCCGAGAGCCTGATGCAATTACATTGCCACCAATTGCCTCAACTTCTCGCACAATGCGCAGGTGGCTCCTATTAGTGGTACTTTTGAAGGCCATACGCTCCAAGAGGTGTGTGACCCCATATGAAGCCGGAGTTTCATATATTGAGCCACAATCGACATAGAGCCCAATTGAAGCTGCAGGGTTCTGATTAACAAGCTTAGCCAATTAATACTTAACAAAGATATCAATAGTAATTCTTGCTTTCAGAAAGGAAGTAAAACATGTAAAATCATCTCATACCGCTGATGGTTCAGATGCGATCTTGAGACCATTTGGAAGAGTAGTTATTGTAGTCTTTCCAGGCTCAACAAAGTCCGGCAGCGGAGAGGGGAGAATAACATCCTTAAGAGGGAAGTCTAGAGGTGGAAGTGATGATGAACGCTCCCCCGTCAACCAACTGAAGAAACCTCCAGATGATGACCTGGTTGCAACAGCACTACTAGTCGCATATCTAGCCAATCCCCTATAACCAGTTCCTCTCTGGAAAAGGAGAAAAAGAAAGTTCAATCTTTTAGTTTTATTAAGGTAAGACTTCTAAATTCAAATTCCAAGTATCAATGGGACACGGAACCCAAATAAATACCAATATATTTAAGGGAGAAATACAACCATTAACATTTTGAAAAGCAAAGTCAATTCAGTGAGCTGAAACTGTGATAGTATATTACTTTAGCAATTAGTTTTATGCTCCCCATTACGATTTCATGTTCCAGGAAATTGCTACAATTTAAACTATTTCAAGACAACCAAAGCACCCAACTTCGACAGGCAGATAAACAACCACAACTTCCCAAAATTACCGCTTAACAAAGAACTCAAAATTCACAATCCACTGGAAACTAAAAACTAGCTATATGATTAAGCATTTTTATGAACGAAAAAATGAAACCAAATGACAGATAAATCCTCCTATCAGATATTTATTGTTTTGTTAACACTTCCTGACACTGAAGATCAAACATTAAAACAACAATGATTTGAATTTTTATCGTAAGCAGTGCTTTGCTGAACACAAATCGAAACCATGGTGAAAGATAATAGCTCCTATCAGATATTTATAATTGGGTAAACAGATTAACCTCAGAATTAAGTCTTGAGATAATAAAGATTCAATTTTTATCATAAGCAACACAGTTATATCAACAAAAAGTGAAAAAAAAGAAGACTTCAAATATGTTTAAGAGTTTAAATGTATAAAGATTCAACTTTTATCAGAAGCGTATTCCATCAAACGAAACAAAGCCACATAAAATGAAAACACATAACATACTAAAGTCGCTTTTGAGCAGCCATCGGATCTAAGCTATAGAACCACAGATGCAAAGAGATATAGATACATATAAATACAGACACATCAGTGAATGAGTTTGTGAAATGTATGACGTGGACCTAGGGTTAAAATTGCTGACCTTGAGAGCCCTAAGCCGAGACGCCGTCGTTCTATACATACTGAAAATGCGACGATTGATAATGATAGGTAATTAATAATAATAATAACTGCTGCTGCGTGTATATATGTGTATATATGTGAATGAGGGTTTTGGGGGATTGCAGCAAAAGAGAAGAGGCGAGATAGAAGAAGAAGACGAGTATTTGTTTGGGGAGAGAACGGCGAATGAGGATCCCCACACGTGAGCTCTACACGTACCAGATAAAATATAATTATTTTATTTTATTTATTTCTTTTTGTTTTCTTTTTTTTTTTTAAACACTTGGCAGTCAATTTAGGGCTTGTTTGGTTACTTAGATGGCTTTAGGGTGGTTTCTCTATATTACTAGTTAACGGGCCCGGCACAAACTATTTTATACGTCTGATGTAAGTTTGAGTGATGACATACTATTCTCGTATATAAATTAAATAAATGAATTGGGGCTCCTTCAAAAATATAGAGTTGTGAAAAGTAGTTTAAATTTCAAACATAATGGACACTTTATGTATCTTCAGCCACTGACCTACAATCTTTTTCAAACCCAAAGAATGGTGGATCATAGACAATGAATTTAGCTCATGGAGATGTATTTCTGAATCATAAACCAAAACTGAAAATATTCAAGGTGAAACTGCATTCGTTGTTTCCAACCACGCATCAACAAAAGCGTGCATATTTTCATACTAAAAATCCAGTTACGATGGTATATGTAGTTTACAAAAAAGTCAACTAACATGTAGCCTAACGAGTAACTTTGGATTTAAGGAATTTTTTCTAGTAAGATGTTCTTTATCTTTTAAATGAACAGACAGGGGTATTTGCAATCAAGAAATGTACTATTACTTCCTAAATAATTTTTCTACAAGATCCATAAAAGAACCTGATCAAAGTACATACTAGAGGAGGATGATCAATTGGTGTGGGGAAAAAATCTCGGCCACTTTTATCGACCGTTCACCGTCCACAGTCGCTTCCACGTCTGGAAGGACAGTGTAAAAAAAATTTCTTAGCGATTTTCACAGTCGCTTCCACGTCTAAAAGGACAGTGAAAAATCTCTAGCGATTTCCACCACGGTTGATACCACTAGTAGATATCATTTGTTGATACCACTCATTGGTAAATCAACATCCCAACTAAGTCTACCTCTAGTTTTTTTTTTAATTAAGTGTTGAAGGGAATGTGTTCAACGCTTAATACCACTTGTTGAATGATATCATTTGTTGAAATATGATACCACTTGTTGAAATATGATACCACTTGTTGAAATATTTATGTTGACGCTGGAAATTAAATTCTTTTTATGTTTGAGCGTCCAACATATCATGCACAAATAATGATAAGCGCTGATGATCTATGCATATGAAAATAGTTTTTGATCATTGACGCTTACCGATATGTCCAAGTACAATTTTAAGGTTCCCCCTAAATTTGATAACTTGTAACACTTTTGAAAAATGCTTTTAAACATTATAATAAAGTGAGTTCCCCCTACATTATATGTCTAAGAAAAATATGATGCATAATGATTAAGCGTTTAAATTATACCTTCAGGAATGAGAAGCAGGATTTCTCTTTTCATGTCTTAGAAATTTCTCAAATTTCTTGACCAATAAATCCATTTCCTGATCCTCATCTGATTCTGTTGCTTCCACCTCACTGACTGATTTTTTCTTATTTTTGGTTGTAGCGACTAAGGCTCCTAATTCAGTCCCTGAAGACGAGGTGTCGCAGACTTCTCCTAATTCAAATTCAAAAGCCTTTAGCTCCGAAAACAAATGTTCTGGCGTAAAGAAGTCCAACATTTGTGATTCTCTCATTGCTACAGTCTTTATCAAATATTTGCTCGGGAGACTTCTAAAAATCTTTTTGACCATTTCCTTGTTGGTCAATTCCTTATCCAAAGACGCTAACTCTGTAATAAGCGACGTAAATCTCGCAACCAATTGTTCTAGCGTCTCGCTTGACATCATCTTAAAATGCTCAAATCTTTGCATGGTTATGGAGAGCTTCTTCTCTCTCATCTGTGCTGAACCTTCACATATTGTGGCTAACTTATCCCAAATTTCCTTAGTCGTAGAGCACGACTTGATCTTATTGAATAAGTTATCATCATCTCCAATAGCTGTATATAGAGCATTTTGTCCAACATTGTCTAGATTTGCTCTTCGACGCTCATCAGCTGACCACTCATGCTTTGGCTTCTCAACATAACCATCCGGAGTTGCTTCCGTCGCTCCAGACACTCTAGTGATGACTTTGAGTATTCGAATTAGTCCATCTGAAATGATATCACACATTTCATCATCACAAGCACAAAGATAAGCAAAAGCTTTGACCTTCCATGAGTCATAATTTGGCTCGGTCAACTTAGGTACTCTTGAAAATGTCATTTTTAAAACTTTTAAAGCAACTAAATTTTAAAAGGGATCTGAGCAAGCAGTTATGCTTGGAAATTCAAAAAAATTCAACTTCAACCGCTCTGATACCACTTGATGGTCCCAAGTGGCATACGAAAGGGTCTAGAAGGGGGGGGGGGTTGAATAGACCCTGAAGTCTTTTTCGACTTCTAAAAATCTTTCGTATCACTTTTGAAATATTTGAACGCTTGAGAAAAGATAACTTAGACTTAATGATTTCAACAATTACCAAAGTAGGGTAACGTTTCAATCACTTAATCAGGGTTAGCACAGCGGAAATGTTTTTATAGCTTAGCGTTCGTTTTAACCAATTAGTCGCTTATTAGTTTTAAATGCCTTTTCAAGATATAATATGACAGTGTAATGTAAGGCAATAAAACAGTAAATGACACAAAATATTTGTAAGGTTCGTTGGGTGGTGTAATCCCAACTACATCCTTCTTCTCCTCGAACACTTAGAGGCAATCCACTAAAATGATTCTCAAAGAATCACACAGAATCTTCTACAAATTAGGGAGAGATGGATGTCGATGACTTGAGCTCCTTGATCACACAAATTTCTGCTCCAAATCACTTCAATCCTCTTGCTTCTTTCACCCAGAAATATGGCAAGTATCCAACTTCGACTTCACATAGATCGCGAGGTTTGGATAAGGGTTTTTCTAAAAAGGGTTTGTTTGATTTTGATGAACTTCAAACAACTGGAAATATCTCAGTAGTAGTGTAGTTTTTTCGAAAAGAAAGTTTGAGATATTGGGTTGACTGTCTCAAGATTTGATGAAAAGCAAAGAATTATTTTCTTGAGTATTCTGGCTTTTCTGAGAGTTTAAGGAATGAGACTTCAATGCAACAGCAATTTGGCTTGATAATTGTTCTCTCTGTGTTTGGCTTGTTGTTGAAGTTCTATTTATAGGCATTCTTGGAAAAAGTGTCTGTTTGACACATGCAAGGGCGCGTGTCTCTCACTTCCGCGAGTGAACAACTTTTGTCCTTTTTCCTGAAAATCTGCTGTACAAAAGTTGGTGCTGCAGTCTTTGAATAGTTGACAGTCCAATAGGGTGGCTTCTCCGTACGTCTGAAAGTGCTTATCACATTTAATGCTCTTATCAGCATTTAATGCATTTGAAATAAAGGCCCGTTGGATTTTAATGCTCTGAGAATATTTGCATTAAACTCCTTCCGATCTGACGCTTCAGGAGAATGTTTGTCATTTGATAGACGTTTCATTCATAAGCTGAAAGTTCCATTTAATCTGGAGGACGCTTGGAAAAGTCTTCAGACTTCATTTAGAAGTGTAGACGCTTCAAACTTCATTCACTATTGATTTCTTGGACTCTTGAAGTCTTCAGATTTCACCGTCTTGATAAGCTCACTCAAAAAGTATCAAACGCTTAATCTAACCGATTTCTTGATCTAAGAATGTCAAAAGTAAAGATAAAATAGAGCCTATACATTTCTAATGTTCAAACACTTATACAAGTATCTATGAAATTTAAGCGTACATAACTTTGGGGTCTAACAAAATTCCTAATTGTCATCGTCAAAATCTTGACATGAAATTTCCTATCATGCACTTTATGAAATCTCAGAATCGCGTCTTAATATATGACTCCCACTTACTGGGAAGATGCCATGTATCAGATTCAATTCTTGATTTCATGAAGCTTAGTGGAGGGATTGGATGCCTAGCGCCCCTTTTAAAACTTAGTATTATTTTATTTGGGAGAATTAATGTTCTAAATATTTAATTATGTCTCACTTTGCACATTATCATTTTTATACAACAGGATTGGTTTTTTATGCATTCTTACATCTAATGAAACATGCATCGAAAGCTAGAAAAGATCACATATATTCATGGGTTTTTCTAGAGGGCCCAAGCCAATGGGTCATCAAAAGGAAAAAGAAAAACCTTTACTATTCTTCTTGTTGGGCTCCAAGCACCTTTCCTTTTTGGATCGTCTTCTTCTTCAAGGCATATTCTAGTTCTTTCTATTACATAAGAATATTGATATCCTATACATAATTCTAAGAATAAAAAATATTGGTCTCAAATCCGGCCCTTACAACCCATAAAAAAGAAAATACATCCAAAAGAAAACCTAAGCCCATGAATAATGTCACCATCATATAATAATACATGCTCGCGATAAATAAAACAATTATGTTGGTGATTAAGATAATAATTAATTAGTCCAACTAATTAATTCTTCCAATAAAATTCCAGATTTATTCAATTTCATAATAATAAACCATCTAGTGAGAGTTTATTATTTAAATAAATTAATTAATTATAATTCTCCAAGAATAATAAATTAATTATTTTATTTAAATAAATAATATTCAATAAAAACTAATTGGGCTCGATTTCATCAAACTTAAATCACCATCCATTGGCCCATTCAAATTTAATGAGTTTGGCCCAAAACCAATTTATTGAATGTCTAATAATTTAATTAAACCAATTTGGGCTTATTTAGTTAAAATTCGGGTCATCATCCTTTTGACCCACCTGGATAATTAAAATGGCCCAAAGCCCGTTTATTAAAAATTAGATCCGAAATTAACTCGATCCGACCCACCCGACACAAGCGAAAAACCCGAGCCCATGTGAGCTAGGCCATGTAAAGTAAAAACATTAGGGAAACAAGATGAGAAGATTTCAGTCAGCAAATTTATCATTTTCACTCAGATAATAGGTAAAGAGGAAGGGGCAGGGAATAACTTTAATCAATTATAGAAAGTCGTATGTTTATTATATATTAACCGGTATTTGTTGATACAGAGACTAAGTCAAGATACTCGTCCAGGAAGAACAATTAAATTAAAGAAAATATTTGAAATTTCATAGCAAACCTTCTCCAGGAGTCGCAACAGCAATGAGTTCTCTAACAGCTATATCAATTGCATTTATTGCAAAATCAGATCCCTGAATTCAAAAAAGCGAACCATTTTCAACATCCTCTTACAATTTGCAGTCAGATCTTATTTTAAATATATTGTTTATTCTCAAACATGATATTTTTTCTAGGAGAAGCAGTCATGAATATATCACCAAAACAGGTATACGGTATGCATTATTCATTTGTTGGCTTCATTACCAGTTAACTAAACATCTACAGACATATTGACAGAAAATTGCTCGTTGGTGGAAAGCCATGAAAGGCACTAAGTTTGCAAAATACCAAATATTGTTTTGCAATAATGAAAATAGACAATCTAAAGGGTAGTACTGAATTACGCCAACTAAAATTTGTTCTCGAGACACACAGGCATCATAAAGATTCATTCTTTGCAAGATAAATGTGTGCATAAAGAAAATGATTGATATATGCATGAAGCTCCGTGCTGCAACATCTAAATGTGTTCCAAAGCGATAAAATCGTCATGCACAGTGTCACCATAATCTCTATTCTCAAACTACAAAATCAGAACAATTAGATTAAATTTATACCTGATAAAGTAAGTGATGGCTAAACTCCTCAAATAAAGATAAATGAAACGTGGGAGAAACATCATATTCATGGAGATCTTTACAACACTAATTTCGAGGGGAAGAGTTTCCAGAACCAATTACACATGCATAATTTATGCATTGATATCTGTATAAAGCACCACCAAACTGTAGTTCAATTCCGGTATAATCCAGTTAGTAAAATAATTTATACTTGTTTTCCCAACATCGCCGACTTACTATATTCTATCAACTTAAGTTTATCTGACAATTAAAATCTTAAAATCTTAAACTCCAATCTCCAAACCCACTCGCCTGGTGGACAGAAAGATGGGGACCTATGATGAGGGGATAATCTATCAATATGGTTAAATGGTTATCATAATTTGTTATTTATTGCTAAGGCGTAGAAACATAATGTTTATTTGCATAAACCTTGTTGAATATAAAAAAAGTACAAGCCATGCGATGCAGGACTAATAGATCATCTACGGATACACTTCCAAGTGGATCATGTTCTAGACCCAGAAAGTCACTATGATTTTCCAGCATAGAAGTCTTTCAGATGAAACTAAAAGTACTGAGTGGAGAAAGTTGTTTTTTGGTATTAATGGTTTGAGTTTGGATTATCCAGTTAATTAAACGCAACAACAAAAGACCTTGTGTAGAATACTTCCCCTTCTGAGTTAAGCTAAAACCCTGCATTCATAATAACTCTAAGGACTTAGCACCTGAACAAAGACAGAACCAGTGATCTCTTTTGTTTTAATTTTAGTCCTCTGTTCTTCAGTTAAGGTGCTTTTGACTGCTTCTTCTAGCAGCCGTTAAAAGTCAAACCTCCATTCATTTTGTAGTCAATCTAAATTGCTTTTCTTGATTCACAGCTCAATGTACCTTCTTTTACATAAATTGCTTTCCAGGTTCATCACTGCTTCAATCCATCAGAATCTAGGCAATGTTTGAATATATTTTTGGCCACGATTTTGGCCAAAATTTCTGACCAAACAACTTTTGGTTCTTAAATTTTAGCCCAGAAGCATGGCCTCCCAAGTAACAACTCTTTTTGGCCAAAAACAGCGGCAGCTGTGTTTACTAATTTCCCTCTTTATCAAACTCTGTTTCCATAACTGAATAGCGTGTATATATCTAGGCATATGCACAATTACATACATACATGATACATGTTCTTTTCATATATTGATAAAACAAATTTAATATAAATATATATTTATCAATTTTAGGTAACTACAATAAACGAATACGGACATTCACAACCATTGCCCTAAGATATGATTAAAACCTGCTTTAGGATTTCTTTTAACAATCCATCACCCTCTATCACAATGCAGCTTTGGAAAAATCTAGGCCATCTCGATTTATCACCACAGACATAAAAAACAAATGTTTAAAAACATTGAATACGTCATAATTGCATAGTAAACATCACCAGTCATCAGCGATACAAAGAAATCTTTAACAAATTGTACTGCATCTTATTGAGACAGATACACAGAAGCCAAGTGATTAAAAAGGATCAATGGTAGACCATACAATTACTGCAAAGTTATACACCAAATACAATTCCGTGGACAAAAGCTCATGCTGAAAGATATGCAGAATTTGAAAAACTTACAGTGGTAGCTTGGATTCCAAATAATCCAGTATGATTGCAAATGGTGCTGAACGCAGAAAATGACTGAATCTGGGGGTGCTCGTTCAGGACACGAAGATCTGCTCAACAATTTAAACATAAATACACCATACATCGATATTCATAAATTTATCCATGGCTGAACAAGGAAGACAAAATAATGACATCGAGGAATTATGACAGCATAAAAGCACGAACTCATCGATTTGGAGATACAATTTAGCCTTACAATGTGAGTAGAGATGCGGATGTGTATTCATACACATTTAAAGTTGAGATGCGTGCAATACACTAGTTAAGCAACCTAGTTACTAAGGTAAACACAAATTGAACTTACATAATCTTGAGTACATTCCCTTTCCAGGACCACCAGCTGAGAAAGATCCACCTCCTCCCATGAGCATCTATGAGATAAATACAATCAGCATTCTCTAAAGATGACATTCAAACAAAAAGATAAAAAAAGCAGATTGCAATAAAGAAAAGTGAACAAGACCTAATCGACACAGAATGGTACAGAACAAAGAAATTAATCACAGACTTTCTTCGCTTTCTTAAATTTCTTCTGTATTTTCACAATTCACATCTATTAAGCACAAACTCGTGAGGGATCACAAAATTTGAAAGAAGTTGAATAAATGAGTCATTGTGAGAACCTGAAGGACAGTCAAGACAATGGCATCCTTTTCCTTGAACCAGCCACCAGGAAGTTCAAAGGCCAGAGCAAAGTGAGTCATCTAAATATAGAAAAAGAGAAGGGGGAAAAAAACAGTAGAGTCAGTGTTATAAGCGGCGTAAATTTCCTTGTTGGTCAATTCCTTATCCAAAGACGCTAACTCTGTAATAAGCGGCGTAAATCTCGCAACCAATTGTTCTAGCGTCTCGCTTGACATCATCTTAAAATGCTCAAATCTTTGCATGGTTATGGAGAGCTTCTTCTCTCTCATCTGTGCTGAACCTTCACATATTGTGGCTAACTTATCCCAAATTTCCTTAGTCGTAGAGCACGACTTGATCTTATTGAATAAGTTATCATCATCTCCAATAGCTGTATATAGAGCATTCTGTCCAACATTGTCTAGATTTGCTCTTCGACGCTCATCAGCTGACCACTCATGCTTTGGCTTCTCAACATAACCATCCGGAGTTGCTTCCGTCGCTCCAGACACTCTAGTGATGACTTTGAGTATTCGAATTAGTCCATCTGAAATGATATCACACATTTCATCATCACAAGCACAAAGATAAGCAAAAGCTTTGACCTTCCATGAGTCATAATTTGGCTCGGTCAACTTAGGTACTCTTGAAAATGTCATTTTTAAAACTTTTAAAGCAACTAAATTTTAAAAGGGATCTGAGCAAGCAGTTATGCTTGGAAATTCAAAAAAATTCAACTTCAACCGCTCTGATACCACTTGATGGTCCCAAGTGGCATACGAAAGGGTCTAGAAGGGGGGGGGGGGGGGTTGAATAGACCCTGAAGTCTTTTTCGACTTCTAAAAATCTTTCGTATCACTTTTGAAATATTTGAACGCTTGAGAAAAGATAACTTAGACTTAATGATTTCAACAATTACCAAAGTAGGGTAACGTTTCAATCACTTAATCAGGGTTAGCACAGCGGAAATGTTTTTATAGCTTAGCGTTCGTTTTAACCAATTAGTCGCTTATTAGTTTTAAATGCCTTTTCAAGATATAATATGACAGTGTAATGTAAGGCAATAAAACAGTAAATGACACAAAATATTTGTAAGGTTCGTTGGGTGGTGTAATCCCAACTACATCCTTCTTCTCCTCGAACACTTAGAGGCAATCCACTAAAATGATTCTCAAAGAATCACACAGAATCTTCTACAAATTAGGGAGAGAGGTGAAGACGATCTCGAGCTCCTTGATCACACAGATTTTAGCTCCAATAAAGATCTTCTCCAAGATGGCCTTGAGCTCTTTGATCACACAGACTTCGGCTCCAATAAAGACCTTTCTTCAACAAGCTTCTCTTACTAAAAAATACTGCTTGTGGAAGTCAACAATCTTTCTCACTCAGATGAAAGGTGTTGAGGGTTTATTGTAACAGGTTTGTTTGATGTTGGGAAGTTCAAACAACTTGGGATATCTCAATAAGAATTTAGGTTTCTTCTTTGGAAGAGGTTTGAGATATCTGTTGACTGTCTGGAATGTATTTGAGAAGCTTGATGGATTTTAGCTATGGGGTTTGCAAGCTTTTCTCTCAAATAATTTCTCAGCTCTCTTTCACATTTTCGTCTTTTTCTTTTTTTTCTCTCAAATAGAGATAGCTGAAGGGTACTATTTATAGAAAATCTCGGGATTTGTCCGTTGGACACAAGTCAGGCGCGTGTACCTCACTCGGAGCTTCAAATAGTCCCTTTTTCTGACATTCCTTAATTTCTGCTGATTCTGATTGGACAGGAGCAGGTTTGAATTCTGAAAAGCTGACAGTCTAGTCAAAAAGGGTGGCTTGTTCACAAGTCATACTGCCTTGTTTGCATTTAATGCACTTATCAATCATTTAATGCATTTTGAATTTATTTCCCGTTGGAAATAAATGTTCGTTGGTGATTGCATTTAAGCCCTTGATAACTTGGGTTTAATCCCTCAGGTGAATCTAAAAACTGTTCGCGTGAATAGTGATGCATGAATAGTAGCAATATTTCAGAAGACGCTTGAATACTGTTCATTTGAATAGCAACGCTTGAAACTCCGAATACTGTTCACTTGAATAGTACGCTGAATACTGTTCATTTGAATAGCAACGCTTGAAACTCCGAGCGCTTGAATACTGTTCACTTGAATAGTACGTTGAATACTGTTCACTTGAATAGTACGTTGAATACTGTTCACTTGAATAGTACGCTGAATACTGTTCATTTGAATAGTACGCTGAATACTGTTCATTGAATAGTCGCGTGAATAGTAAGCCCTTGAAACTCTGAGCGCTTGAATACTTGAGTCGCTGGACGCTTGAGCGTTTGAATAGTAAGCGTGTGAATAGTGATGCGTGAATAGTAAGCTTGATTCATAAATCCTGAAGTAGTCTTTTAGCGTTTGACAGACGCTCAAAGCAAATCTTTATCTTCTCTTGACTTCAGACGCTGATCTTCAACTTCATCCTTGATAGACTCACTCAAAATTCTATCAGTGACTTGGTATTAAATATTTAGTCTAAAATCTATAAAGATAAAAATTACAAGCCTAACAAAATAAGTAAACTTTCAAACGCTTATACAATATTTTTATGAAAGTATAAACTTACATTCTTTTGGGGTTTAACATGAAATCCTATCTTGTCATCATCAAAACATCTAACATGAAATTTCTAACAAAGCTAAAGCCTGCTTTGTCCAGTAACATAGCATGGGGATTGTCGTTTATTGTTCTAAAGCTGATTAGATGTTACTTTAATTTTCGTAAATTGACATATGAACGCGTTTTCGCACTAGCGGGTCTAAGCCCCTCTACTACTCCCCGAGATAAAACAATGGGTACTTTAATGTTTTTTCTTTATGACATTGCATTTTTTGTTAAACCATTATTCTCATTATTCCTGATTAGCTGTCTTGCAATAATGGCTTGTCATAAGGTTACATATGAAAAATCCTCCAACAAAAAATCAGGATCGTCATCTAGGAGAAGAAAAAACTGCCTAGTATCCCTTGTATAGTGAAGTTTTGGCCCTTGGTGATGACCAAGCTTCACCTACTGGTTCCCCGACCACAATGCAAATGCACCCGACTGAACCATTTCCTAAACCCCTTTTTGGTATGGAATACTTGATTAGTAACCAAGAAGTTGAGGGGTCGAGTTCGATCACTGATGTTTAGGCTGAGATCGAGATGCATCTCGAGAATGAGCCCGCCGGGTCTCATGAGCAGTCAGCCGAGCACTCGCCTCATGCACTCAATACTAAAGAGTTAGAAACTCGAGCAGTTAAGAAGAAGTTGATCAAAAAATGGTAGATGTTGATTTGAAAAAAAATAGGCCGATTATGAAAAAAAGGCTTATGATACTTTGCTAAAGAATTATTAGGAAGCTTGCACTGCTTTTCTTGAAAGTCTAAGGGTTAACAAGCCTATTTCGGATGTTGTGGTCCTACTTCCAGGTATTACCCCCACCAGTTCGATTTTTCTCACTAAAGCAGGTGGCCCTCCTTTGACTTATAAAACCTCTTATATTACCTGAAGATTTGATCATGTTAGTGAAAACTAACTTGTGTCGCTAAGAAGAACTTGCTGCGCACAATGCTGAAGTGGTAAACGCGTGGTCTTTGTATTTCCATATCTCCTCGGTTTTTTAACCTCTTTGTCTTTGGGATCGAAAATTTGACCATGTTTGACGTTTATATATTTGAACACTTTGACTTTGGGGTCAATAATTGGACCAAGTATAACGTCTAACTTTTTGAACTTTTTATCTTTGGGATTAAAAATTTAACCAAGTATAAGGTCTATATTTTCCCACAGATGACGCCAATATGATGCGAGTGCACTAACCTTACTCACACAAATTCCTCCAAACTTGAGCTATACATTGGAATACATGGAACATAACAACAATTAAGTATGACCCTCATACCCCCAAACTTAATTCAACATTGTCCCCAATGTTGTCCCACATAAGCATTTAACAAGGTATGATACACTTACAACCAAGGATGTTGAAAAATAATCTTTCATCTCATATGCATCCAATTATCTCCTCTCCTCGTGAAAAAATAAATCATGTCAAAACTTGGGAAAAAATGCCACTACTCACTATACTTCAACACAATCAAACCATCAAGTATATGAAAAGCACAGGCCAAAAGTGCATGGTCACAACAAAGCAGGAAAAGAAAAACAACGAAAAACAAAACAAAACTACAACAAGAAGATGCAAAGAGATAGGGTATCAAGCATCATTCCGCACACCCGTTGGGATAAATGCGGTCTCCTCATCATCATCACTCTCGATCTCAGGTAGTCAAGAAAGGGCAGGTACCGATGGATAAGAGAAAAATGGTCTTCCCGCAGCTTGATTCATGGCTTAGATTAAGTCCCTTTGGTATTATACTAAATTCCTAGTATTAGCCACATTAATCAATTGAGACACCCTTATTCCCTTTGTACTTTCATTAATCTAGCAATAGTATCAAGGGAAATATGGTTGGAAGGTGTCCTTGAGCTTTCTCCCTTATGTCGGGTATATCTAGGCATCGAGGCCTTGTTCTTAAGCTCTTCAATATAAGAAATTGCCAAACCTGGGATCTCGAATCCCTTATTACTTTCTCGCCTTACTCCTTGTTTCAAACAAAGTGTGCTTATCAAAGATGGAAAGATAAAATGAGTCTTTTTCTGAGTGAAGGATTAATCATCTCACAACCCATCTTCCTTACTTAATTTAACAAAGCATCGAATTAGTTGTGGTATGTCTATCTCTAAATCATAATGCAATAGACTAGAAGTGCTCTTTCCTGTTTCGATGAATGATTCCCGGTAGGTAGGATACAATACCATATAAACTCAAGCCAAAAGAAGGCTTCCAGATTTATTTCCCTTGATAATATCTCTATATTTCTTTGTCTCCATGTAGTTCCTTCTATAGCAAGCTCCTTTAGAACAATTCCCCAATCAAACATCTTTACCTCATCTTGCTCAATCAATGTCGTATACTCAAAATTTGCCAGTGAGAGCAGGCCCATATACTCATTCAACTTGGCTTTTAAAAAATCAACATCTACTCCTCTCACCTTCACCTTATACACCCCACCCCGGTAATTTTTTCAAGACTAATTGCTCACACTAATTGCTCACACTACTTGCATAGAATTCCCTAACCCATGCAAGCATAATCAACCTCGGAGTTGTGGCAACATAGGACAATTGCAAGTTGCGTCTCACATCTAGCACAAATAATCACGGTAAACCAATAGACTGTTCCTTAAGTAGTTATCAATTTTCCAGCCGCCTGCCAAACTGTTGAACACGAAGTGTCTCATCTAGTGGAGCACTTGATATTTCGGCCTCTTGTTTAATGTTTCTACCCCTCATCATTTCCGAATCCTCTTTTTGAATAATCCTTCCCGACCTTAATCGCACCATTGCAATACTTCAAACTTCCTCCAAACTTACACGAAAACAACTCCATAACTCACAAACCAACAAGAATCCTCAACAAACAAATACCACCAATACCAAAGAAAATACCAACATAAAATATAGTAAAGAAAAAACCCCCCACACAACTGTCACAAATAATGTATACAAGAAGGATCAAGCCAATTACTCACTAGACAAAAGGATATAAATGACGAAAAAAAAAGAAAAAAAGTTTTGCAGGCCACGTTCAAACGCTGGGCCCTCCATAGTCGAACGTTGGTCTACAATTGGTTCTCCTCGACGTATTATCGTGTGATCAGATCTGGTGATGAACTATATGTCTAACAGCTTCTAATAATCATTCTGGAGGCTATGTTGTATTTTTGCGTAAAGGTACGATCAATTTTTTATTTGAGGTGGGTGGGTTTAATATAGCTTTGTATGGATGGATTTTCATATGAATGTGATGGAATATGGATGAGATGATGATGTATGCGAATTACTATGAAGGATTTAGAGGTAATTATAGTGATTGAAGGTGGTAGGGATGGAGTTTGAAGGTTTATAGAGTGTTTGGCGCGAGTTACTTGGGAGACAAAAAGTAGTTTGAATATAGGGTATTAAAATACCCTCAAACTTTCTGAATATTATCGGGACTAACGTTCGAACGTCTATCATGGCACGTCCGAATGTTGAAGACAGGGGCTCCTAAGATTTTTATGCATAGGACATTCAAACGTGACATGTGGCGTTCATACGTTGACTGGCACATTTTGACGTTCTCAATAGGAGGCTTTTTATTCTTCTACCACTTTTCTTGCATGAAAAAAATAAAACAAAAATCAAAAAGGAAAAAGGAAAAACAAAACAAACAAAACACAAACAAAAATGAAGAGAAACACTTGGATTGTCTCCCAAGAAGTGCTCTTTTAAAGTCACTAGCATGCCTTTGCAAAGTCGACTTAGTTCGACGGATCGTGGAGCGAAACATCGGCTTTGTCCAATCTCCAATCAATTGGTGCATCATACAGTAGCTCATGATTGTTGGGATCGGTACAACCCCTGGGGATACAGGCCTAGCGGAATACATATAGTTTCAAAAATTAAAGCGAAATCCCCGACATTAGGGCTAGGTCAACATGGTACCATCGGATTCAAACTATCCTAGGAGAAAGTTTGCTCGTGTTTACCTCTTGTAGACCTTAAGCAGCAACGTCTTTTTAAGCTACTCCTGCTACAGTCTTCGAATTGATTTGCCCTAGAGTCCCAAGCGTTGTGCCTCTGAGATGTATCCACACCCTAGCTCGTACCCTCAATTATCTCCACCAGTGCTAGCAAGGAGAATATCGAATCTTGGCATTTTAGGAAACAAAGGTTTGGAATTATTTAAGTATTCTTCGCACTCAACACATGAGTTTGAAGAAATAATGTGAAAGAAAATATTGGAAGAGAATAATAGGAAAAGTGTTTTTCAAAATCCTTTTATTTAAAACTTAATTTTTTTTTCTTTTCTATTCAAAAACCAAAACTTTTTCATTAGATATAAAAGAGGTGGAATACACTTATATATAGAGTCCAGTTAGGGTTAAAACCCTAAATACATACACGCCTCTCTCCCCCTAAAAATTAGGGGGGAGGCATGTATATCTATATATATATATATATATATATATATATATATATTCTTTTCTTTTATTCTCTCTCCTTGTTTAGTTGGACTCTTTCCAACTAACGAGATATTACCATATCTAATAATATCCTAACATATATCAAATGAAATCCTTCCTTATCCATTAATTAGATACTTTAATTAATTAAGGATTCTACCAAATATACTTATAGGATATTAATTAATATATATATTTTACAAACCTGCTGAGCAAGATAAATCTTTCCACCAAATCCATATACACCAATACACATGCCCACACCTGCACGCGTGTATTTATATATATATTGTTTTATTTTCTTTCTTCTCATTAATTAGTTAGTCTTTCTCAATTTAATATTCTAATATTAAATTATAGGACCATTAATTAACTAGTTAAATTAATTATTTTTCCTTGATTAATTAAATCCAATTAGTTAATCCCTCCATTAATTCACAAAGAATTAATTAGCCAATAGGTACTACACTAAGTTATGTGTGTGACACCTCAGGCTTGTTGTCAAGCTAGCAATAAGTCCTCATAGGCTAGATTAATTATTCTAAATAATTAACTAGACCTTGAATTAATTTCACCAAATTAATCCAAGGCACCTATTGGTTATGGTTTGATGTCTACCAACGTCGCTATGACTTCCTAGATGTGAACGATGAAAAGAAAAAACTTATCCGAGTTACGATCGTCGTATGAGTAGAATCCCTTCATCATTTTCCCGTTTATGATCTAGGGTATGGCGAAGGTCGAACCCTGATAACCTTAGAAACTATGACTGTGTTGTGACATTTAATAATCCAGTCTTCTAATCCGAGATCACTAATCCCTCTGAAGACAATCTCTTTGATCAAACGCTTTTAACGATCATTTAGATTCTCACAACAATATAGGAAATACCGGGTACTCGTGACCCTGGATGAATCCCTCTCCGATTGCCATTTGTTCCACTGCACTACCAGATTATACCCAACATACATGCCATATGACTCTCTTAGAGTGCACGTGTATATCAAAGCAGAGTGGGTAGTACCCTTTCCAAATGACATCTTAGGTTTATGGAGTAATCTCACACTACGAAACCCAAGGACTACATGTTCGACAGCACCAAATAGGAGTCCTTTGGCGGGGCCGTTCAATTTTATAATCCAGTATGAATCTTCATACATGTATTGCCATACAAGCCATCGACAATGGAACGCGACAACCTCTTGGAAGAGTTATATACATGAACAAGTTTTACGGGGCCAGTGATATCCCACATCTCACGGCATCTATGACTTGGAACAATATTTAGGATTACGGTCTTTGAGAGCATTTCATATGTATCCTAACCAATTCCCTAACCATATGTAATCCATGAGATCTTTATCTATACTAACACTAGTTATAACAATAAAGAAGCATACCATAAATAAAAGTTCAATATATTTAAACTAAGACTGTCATAATGTTTACATTTAATATGGCTGAGCCCAAAACAATTGGCTCACCGGGCACCTAACACTATCAGTTTCCCCCCGTACTTAAAACTTGACCAGTATCACATTGAATTCCATTCTCCTCATCATTCATCTCGACTTCTTTACTCCTTCTTTTCCTAGAGTCATCTGATGTGTGATCCTGCAAATTCTGACCATAGAAAGGATCAAGGGAATCTAATTTTGAACAACAATCAGTGTGAAACATGTGCTTAAAACTCCGGTAAGCATTTAAAGTAACCTTCTTGTCCCCGACATTCAATGTAAGCTTACCATTTGCCATGTCAAGCTTGGCTTTAGTAGTTGCTAGGAATGGTCTTCCTTGGATCAGTGGGACATTAGAGTCTTCATCTTGTTAGAATAGTGCCCTGTGAGCCAATTCTAGATAGACTTTATTTATCTATTCTTGTAGTAAACAATTTCGTTTTACATTATATTAATAAAAGGCGTTTCTTCATCTTATGTTTATATTGTTATAACTGTATGATGAAATCCCTAGAATTCACATATAGCTATGGGGCTTGATATCTCATTGGATGGATATCATAAAACAAGTCTCTAAAGCTGTGATTTCTAAATACTATCCAAGTCATAGAATTATCAATATGGGACATTGATAAATCGGATAGACTTGCGCCTATGATGCACACTCTTAATTAGAGAATGTCTCGTTTTATAGACATTAGTGTAGTTGACACAAATGCACATACGCGGGTGCTTGTTGAGAGCAAGTTCACTGATTACCCTGACTGAAACTTCCTAAATTGGAATCATTTCTATATATGTCGAATTAGGAGTTTCTTAATCACGATAGTGCAAGATTAATTCTTTGACTTGGGTCATCACAGTAATCTTGTATATTGACTCATTGCACTTTGACTCCTGTGCCAGTTCTTTTACAAGGACATATATGGACTAGTGATTGGGTGTAGTGACTCGTATATGGAGGTTGGTGTTGACAACAAAGGATCCATCACTTGTCTAGATGAACAAGTGAATTTTCTATAATATTTAAAGTGGTTTCACTGAGTTAGTCCTTGGCCAAGGCAAGTAAGTAATTAATTAAGAAATGAATTTCTTGAATTAATTAATCATTAGTCAAACACACTTAAATTATTAAGATTGAATTTACAAGGATCTCGACCAATAAGATTCCTCGATTCTTAATTCAATTGGAAAATTAGTTGATGGAAGAATCTCACTTGCATGGAATGCGCGATTGGAAAGGTTCACTTTGAATCGCCTACATCTAGGTCTTCAAGATAAGTAGCTAGAAACTTTTCTTTGATTTATGGGTATCTTATATTTAATGGAGATTAAATAATAAGATGGTTAATTAAAAGTGCTTAATTAATCGGGACAATTTAATTGTCCAAATTAAGTCATAAAGGTTATGAACCCATTACTAGTATGTTGGTGAACCTAAAGGGTCACACACAATACTCGGACAAATCCATTTCTTAACTAAGGAAATTTAATTCAAAGTAGTTGAGTTAATATATTAATTAATTAGATTAATTAATTAAGACTTTTTATTTATTCAATAGTTGGATGAATATTTAACTAAATCCAAAAGATGTTTGGTAAAAGTCTAGAAAGCATTTAATTAATTGGAAGTGACTTTTAATTAATCTAGTATGGTGGATTAATTATTAAAAGGCTATTTTATTAAGCCTTGGTCGATTTAGTGGAAGAAAATAACTAAAGGAGTTTAATTAATTTTCTTCTAGAAGGAAATAAGATTTCTTGGAGAGAAAGGAAACTAATTAAAATAGAAGAGTTCTATTTAGAAATTAATTAGTCTTCTCTTCCTACATGGAAAAACATTAATGTATAAGAGTTCTACATGGAAAAGAATTGCAAGAACCTAGTCTTATATAGAGGACATGTAGAGAACGAAAATTTGATGATGACTTTTGAAGCCAAATTTTTTGTTCCTCTTGCATAGAAAATCGTTTCTCTCTCTCCTTCACATAGTGTTCTTGAGTTCTTGATTATTCATCAAGATCTTGAATTCAAGAATTCTTCCAAATTACTTAGAGAAGTAAATTTTTGCTTTCACCTTAATCCCATACACTATTCCTTAGAATTAGAATAAACGTTTATAGATCAACCTAGCTAAAGATTATAAACGAGTGGGTATCCGGGGTGTGGATCAACTTTAGAGGAGAAACACTTGGGTCTCTGAAGTGAATCAAGAATCCGATCAAAGGTGTTTTTGGTGGAGGAATTCGAAATCTACATCAAAGGGAAAAACGAAGGAGATGATTCAAGGAACGAGGAGCAAGTTAGGGAGCTTACGTTAAGGAAGAAGAAACTCTTCGATTTTTGCGAAAAATCGAATAAGGTAAGATCTTCTTAATTCAAGTTTTAAATAACTAGTGTAGAGATGCGCAAGCCTATGATACGTGATAAGCTCGCATGTTTAAATTCTAGAAACTAAAATTTTAATTTTCCGCTGTGCTTAGTCGGGCTATATGTATATTTCCCAACAGTGATATCAGAGTCTAAGGCTCGCGCATCGTTATGCATGATCCGTTTTATTTAATCATTACATGTGATGTATGTTTAAAATTAATATAAATTCGTGAATTTTATTGATTTGGGGATTTTCATAAAAAGTATTTATATTTTCTTTTTTAAAGGATGTTTAAATCTAAAAATTATCTAATGTAAAGAGTTTACATTAAAAATTGGATCGAGTATAATGTTTGGAACATTGAACACTCGACCCATCACTCGGGTTGAAGTATAGCTGATAAAATACCTTGGTAAGTATATATAAAGATATAGCGTGCACAGCAAAATTGCAAAGTTTCTGCTTTATTTTTCACAAGTACGCGTGAAGTGCATGGTAATTGAAGGCTGCTGTACATACCAAGCAATTTAAAATTGCAAGAGGTCAAAGTGCTGTACATGAAAGGATTTAAAATCCTAATTGTAACTAAATTGTATTTGTTTATAATACATGTATGTTGATAGTGCATCAAGTGGCTGAAGGTAGTTGGAAGAGTCCAACTTGGACTTAAGAGTCCAAATGATATTATGTATCTATCAGCCGAAATTGTAAGTGATGGCACGGATTACTGAACTTGGAAGTTCACTTCTGCGAATCAATTATTTTGGTTGATAAATACCAACACAACAACATTATTTTATTTATTTAAAAAGTGTTTTAAATTGTTTAATTTTGGAAAAATCAAATTTTATTGAGAAACCCCGAATTGATTTAATTTATGAGAATATTTGGTAAATTAAGAATTTACATATGCTTTCATGAGTTGATGTGCATGATGGAATTTTGAGGCCATTAGGATTGTACAAGCATGTTTATTTTCCGTTATTTATGCGCCTTGCCGGCATTCGAACCTTGATGGCTCTAGATAGGATCGATTTAGATATGACTCAAAATATCCATAATATATATTTTATGTATGAGATGCATGGTTTTATGTATGAGATGCATGAGTCTATGTATAAGATGCATGTTTGTATAAGATACACGTTTTTAAGATTATGCTTATGATATGGTTTATTTCCTTTCATGTGTTGTTGGGCATGTTTAGGATAGAGACTTAGATAAGATAATCGAAGCGATGAGACCTTTTCATAATATACTAAAATTCCTTACTTATTAGATAAGTTTATAAAATCTTAATGATTTTAATTTTAAGCTAATATGGGATAAAATTAAACGGGGTTTAATATTTCATGCCTACCATCAAAAGTAATAGCATGTCGGTGCTACTTATATAGATTAGTCGACCATTGCAAGTGGGACTTTCTATAATGAGAAAGCCGTGATTATTACTAAGCATAGAGATGCACATGGGTAATTTATCCTCTAAGTTGACCATTGCAAGTGGAACTTTTTGGGTAGGTTATTTACATGTAGGTTTGGTGGGTCTAACTTAACATAGGAGTAACATGGGGGCGCATAAAATTGAGGTCCATGTGAAACATGAGGTAAAATATTTGAGGGTTACATGGGGATGTAATTGATAAGTGTTATCTACCTTTTTAATTATTATGTATGTGTCCATTAAATTGGGGTATGTAATAATTAAATTGGACTTCAAACTCACTAAGATAAATTGTTTTTCTCGAATTCTTTAATGAGGGCTATTGCATTTGAATTAAATAGTGGGAGGTAATTTATGATTAAAAGACCTTAAAATCATATCTACACATAATGTATTAAACATCTTCTTAATCCCCGTTTTGCTTTAATTTGTAGATAACTAGATATCTAAGATGGCTAAGAACCCGCTTTCCACAATTCTCGACACAAACAAACTCACTGGACAACTATTCTGATTGGCTTAGAAACCTTAAGATAGTGCTCAACTCTGAGAATAGAGCCTATGTCTTGACTGATGCACCTCTCTCCACTCTGCCCGAGGGTGCTGAGGAAGAGAAAATCGAAACCCATAAGAAATGGTTAAACGATGACCTCGAAGCAAGGTGCACGATGCTTGCATCAATGTCGAATGAGTTGCAAAAGCAACACGAAAATATAGCAAGTGCTGCTGATATTTTCAATCACTTACAAGAGTTGTATGGTGAAAAGTCTAGGAGGGAAAGTACTTAGTGTCTAAAGAGCTTTTCAGAGCTCGTATGACTGAGGGGTCAAATGTCCAAGAACATGTGCTTAAGATGATTGGGCTCATTGAGAAGCTCGCAAGTCTTGACATTTTTCTAGACAATGAACTCTCAGTGGACTTAGTACTTCAATCCTTGCCTAGCTCATTCGACCAATTTGTGGTTAACTTTAACACGAACAGTCTGGAGGCGACCTTGCCTGACTTGTTAAGCATGTTAAGGACTGCAGAAGCCACCATCAAAAAGAACAAGCCAGTCCTACTTGTGAGTTCTGCCCATTCTAAGGCTAAGAAGTCAAAGAAAGGGAAAGGGAAGAGTTCCCAAAAAGAACAAGAAGCTAAAAACTAAAGGTGGGGTCAAGAAGGTTAAAGCTGATAAGGATAAGGGTGACTGTTTCCACTGCGGTAAACCAGGGCATTGGAAGAGGAACTGCAAGGAGTACCTTGCGACCCTAGGTGAGACCAAGAGTATGTTTTATGTTGAAGTTAACTTATCTGTTAACGATACTTCTTGGGTATTAGATACCGGTTGTGCATTAGTGATGCTAGAAAAGGATGAGATCGTTCTGAGACTTGGCAATGGAGCAAAAGTTGCTGCCACAGCGATAGGGACGGTCAACCTGGCATTAGGCGACGGCATTAGAATAATTTTAAATAATTGTCTTTATGTTTCTAGTATAATAAAGAACATTATCTCCATCCCTGTTTTAGATGGAGAGGGTTTTGAGTTTTTAATAAAAGATGGAAAGTGTTCCATTATTAAAAATTGTTCTTTACTTTTTACTAGTACTTTGACGAATTGTTTATACACTGTTCAACCAATTAATTCTGTCTTTCACATTCAACATAGTAACAAAAGAAAACAAGATAACTTAAATAGTACACTAATATGGCATGCTAGACTAGGACATATTTCCAAAGAAAGAATGCACAAATTGGCAAAGGAAGGTGTACTCGACCTTAAGGAAGAGGAAACCATGCCTACTTGTGAATCTTGTCTTAAAGGAAAAATGACCAAGTCACCATTTGTAGGACAAGTGGAACGTGCCACCCATCCTTTGGATTTGATCCACTCGGATGTTTGTGGTCCTTTTAGTATAAGTACTAAAGGAAGGTGCACTTACTTCATTACTTTTACTGATGATTATTCACGGTACGGATATGTGTACCTTATGAAGCACAAATCTGAAGCTTTTGAAAAGTTCAAAGAGTTTAGGAATGAAGTAGAAAAACAACTAAGTCATAGTATTAAGACTCTTCGATCTGATCGGGGAGGAGAATACTTAAGTGACGAATTCCTTAGTTATCTTAAAGAGAATGGGATTCTCTCTCAGTGGACTCCGCCTGGAACACCACAATTGAATGGGGTGTCTGAGCGAAGGAATAGGACTTTATTGGATATGGTCCGTTCCATGATGAGTTTCACTGAAGTTCCTCCATCTTTCTGGGGTTATGCCTTAGAAACTGCGGTTTATCTATTAAATAGATTGTCTTCCAAAGCAGTGCCCAAAACGCCTTATGAGTTATGGCGTGGTAAACTGGCCTCATACAAATATCTTCGAGTGTGGGGTTGTTCAGCCTATGTGAAAAGGCTAGTGGGAGATAAGTTAGAGTCTAAGTCTAGCTTATGTAAATTTGTGGGGTACCCTAAAGAAACTGCGGGGTACTACTTCTATGATCCATCAGAACAAAAGGTGTTTGTTTCAAGGAATGCCGTCTTCTTAGAGAAGGAGTTTCTATTAGATAGAAAGGGCGAGATCATAGAAGTTCAAGAACCACAAACTATCTCACAAACTTTGGAAACACAAACACAAGAAAACACTGAAATATTTAACACACAACCTCCGAGAAGATTCGAAAGGATCCAAGGGCCACCTGAGAGGTATGGTCTATTACTAGAAAGTAATAAGGAGGAGCTTCAAGTGGATGAAGATCCAAGAAGCTACAACGAAGCAATATGTGATATTGATTCGGGGAAGTGGCAAAGTGCCATGGAATCTGAAATGGACTCCATGTACTCCAACAAGGTATGGACCTTGGTAGATCCACCAGAGGGTATAGTACCCATTGGTTGTAAGTGGATCTATAAACGAAAGCTTGGAGCAAATGGAGAGGTAGTGACCTATAAAGCTAGACTAGTGGCAAAATGTTACACTCAAAGAGAGGGTATCGACTATGAAGAAACTTTTTCGCCAGTAGCAATGATTAAATCCATTAGGATTTTGCTTGCAATATCTGCTCATTATGATTATGAAATATGGCAGATGGATGTGAAAACCGCCTTCCTAAATGGAAACATAGAGGAAGAGATTTACATGAAACAACCATAAGGTTTCATATCTAGTGGGAGTGAGCAAAAGGTTTGCAAACTCTAAAAGTCCATTTATGGACTAAAGCAAGCATCCCGAAGTTGGAACATCTGTTTTGATGAAACTATAAGGATGTATGGTTTCATTAAAAACGAAGATGAACCATGTGTGTACAAGAAAGTCAGCGGGAGTGCAGTGACATTTTAGTACTTTATGTTGATGATATTCTACTCATTGGGAATGATGTAGGAATGATGCAATCGACTAAAGTATGGTTATCCACCAAATTCTCCATGAAAGACTTAGGAGATGCATCCTACATCTTAGGAATTAAAATCTAAGAGATAGATCAAGAAAGATGATAGGATTGTCTCAGTCAATGTACATAGACAAAATGGTAAAAGGTTTAGTATGGAGGAATCAAAGAAAGGATTCTTGCCTATGAGTCATGGGATCCGGTATTCTCGATCCATGTGTCCTTCGACATCCCAGGAATGAGATAGGATGGCTCGCGTACCATATGCTTCTGCCATAGGAAGCATTATGTATGCAATGTTATGTACAAGGCCTGATGTGGCTCATGCATTAAGTGTAGTGAGTCATTTTCAGTCCGACCCAGGTGAGTTGCACTGGGTAGCCGTGAAAACAATCCTCAAGTACTTGAAAAGAACTAAGGACTTGTTTTTGATGTACGGCGGTGGAGAATTGAAACTAGAAGGGTTCACTGACTCTAGTTTCCAATCTGAGGTGGATGATTTGAAATCAATGTCGGGGTTTGTATTCACCCTCAATGGTGGAGCAGTAAGTTGGAAGAGTTCCAAATAGAAAACTACTGCGGATTCCACAACCGAGGCTGAATACATAGCTGCATCTGATGCATCAAAGGAAGCTGTTTGGATTAGGAACTTCATCCAAGGGTTGGGTGCAGTCCCTAGCATTGTCGATCCAGTACCTCTGTACTGTGACAATAATGGCGCCAATGCTCAAGCAAAGGAGCCGAGGTCTCATCAAAGATCCAAACACATAGAGAGGCGATACCATCTGATCCGAGAGATTGTTAGTAGAGGTGACGTACGTGTGGAAAGAGTCGACACAACGGAGAACATAGCGGATCCACTAACTAAGCCCTTGTCTCGTAATGTATTAGAAGGACATCTTGAGAAGATGGGTCTTAGATACCAAGGAGATTGGCTCTAGTGCAAGTGGGAGATTGTTAGAATAGTGCCCTGTGAGCCAATTGTAGATAGACTTCATTTATCTATTCTTGTAGTAAACAATTTCGTTTTACATTATATTAATAAAAGACGTTTCTTCATCTTATGTTTGTATTGTTATAACTGTATGATGAAGTCCCTAGAATTCACATATAGCTATGGGGCTTGATATCTCATTGGATGGATATCATAAAACAAGTCTCTAAGGCTGTGATTTCTAAATACTATCCAAGTCATAGAATTATCAATATGGGACATTGATAAATCGGATAGACTTGCGCCTATGATGCACACTCTTAATTAGAGAATGTCTCGTTTTATAGACATTAGTGTAGTTGACACAAATGCACATACGCGGGTGCTTGTTGAGAGCAAGTTCACTGATTACCCTGACTGAAACTTCCTAAATTGGAATCATTTCTATATATGTCGAATTAGGAGTTTCTTAATCACGATAGTGCAAGATTAATTCTTTGACTTGAGTCATCACAGTAATCTTGTATATTGACTCATTGCACTTTGACTCCTGTGCCAGTTCTTTTACAAGGACACATATGGACTGGTGATTGGGTGTAGTGACTCGTATATGGAGGTTGGTGTTCACAACAAAGGATCCATCACTTGTCTAGATGAACAAGTGAATTTTCTATAATATTTAAAGTGGTTTCACTGAGTTAGTTCTTGGCCAAGGCAAGTAAGTAATTAATTAAGAAATGAGTTTCTTGAATTAATTAATCACTAGTCAAACACACTTAAATTATTAAGATTGAATTTACAAGGATCTCGACCAATATGATTCCTCGATTCTTAAGTCAATTGGAAAATTAGTTGATGGAAGAATCTCACTTGCATGGAATGCGCGATTGGAAAGGTTCACTTTGAATCGCCTACATCTAGGTCTTCAAGATAAGTAGCTAGAAACTTTTCTTTGATTTATGGGTATCTTATATTTAATGGAGATTAATTAATAAGATGGTTAATTAAAAGTGCTTAATTAATCGGGACAATTTAATTGTCCAAATTAAGTCATAAAGGTTATGAACTCATTACTAGTATGTTGGTGAACCTAAAGGGTCACACACAATATTCGGACAAATCCATTTCTTAACTAAGGAAATTTAATTCAAAGTAGTTGAGTTAATATATTAATTAATTAGATTAATTAATTAAGACTTTTTATTTATTCAATAGTTGGATGAATATTTAACTAAATCCAAAAGATGTTTGGTAAAAGTCTAGAAAGCATTTAATTAATTGGAAGTGACTTTTAATTAATCTAGTATGGTGAATTAATTATTAAAAGGCTATTTTATTAAGCCTTGGTCGATTTGGTGGAAGAAAATAACTAAAGGAGTTTAATTAATTTTCTTATAGAAGGAAATAAGATTTCTTGGAGAGAAAGGAAACTAATTAAAATAGAAGAGTTCTATTTAGAAATTAATTAGTCTTCTATTCCTACATGAAAAACATTAATGTATAAGAGTTCTACATGGAAAAGAATTGCAAGAACCTAGTCCTATATATAGGACATGTAGAGAACGAAAATTTGATGATGACTTTTGAAGCCAAATTTTTTGTTCCTCTTGCATAGAAAATCGTTTCTCTCTCCCCTTCACATAGTGTTCTTGAGTTCTTGATTATTCATCAAGATCTTGAATTCAAGAATTCTTCCAAATTACTTAGAGAAGTAAATTTTTTGCTTTCACCTGAATCCCATACACTATTCCTTAGAATTAGAATAAACATTTATTGATCAACCTAGTTAAAGATTATAAACGAGTGAGTATCTGGGGTGTGGATCAACTTTAAAGAAGAAACACTTGGGTCTCTGAAGTGAATCAAGAATCCGATCAAAGGTGTTTTTGGTGGAGGAATTCGAAATCTACATCGAAGGGAAAAACGAAGGAGTTGATTCAAGGAACGAGGAGCAAGCTAGGGAGCTTACGTTAAGGAAGAAGAAACTCTTCGATTTTTGCGAAAAATCGAATAAGGTAAGATCTTCTTATTTCAAGTTTTAAATAACTAGTGTAGAGATGCGCAAGCCTATGATACGTGATAAGCTCGTAGGATTAATAAACTCGCATGTTTAAATCCTAGAAACTAAAGTTTTAATTTTCCGCTGTGCTTAGTCGGGCTATATGTATATTTCCCAACACATCTATCTCAAGAACAAATAAGTCGACTGGAAAGTAGAACTTGTCAACTTTGACTAACACATTTTCAATGAATCCTATGAGTTGCTTGATTGACTTACCTGTGAGTTGCAACCACATGGTGGGTTGAATATGGACTTCCACGGTCTAACTTCTTGAAGAGTGCATAAGGAAGTAAGTTGATCCCAGCACCAGAATCACAAAGTTCACAATCGAACTTCATCTCGCCTATGGTGCACGGCATGGAGAGACTTCTCGGATCATTAAATTTCCTTGGTAAATTATTCACCACAGCAGCTGAACATGCTTCTTTCAAGCACACAGTCCCAACCTCTTCCCACTTCTGCTTGTTAGATAAAGTTTCTTTGAACAACTTCGTGAAGTTAGGCATCTTCAAAATAACATCAAGAATAGGAAAGCTAATTCGCAATTCTTTTGGACTTTCAAGAATACGAAGGGAACTCTTATCATGTTCATTATGTTTAACTTTTTGAGCTAAGGAAAAATGAATCTCAACAGGGGGAACAGGATAGAATCTTACAACTAGAGTCCCCTGTATTGGACATTCGACAGTCTTGAGCAGCCACGCTTGACGTTGACCAGTCAACGTTCGAACGTTAGCCCCTCTATGTTTCGGCGTCTGAGGCAGTAAGTTCACCTTTTTGGTACTCTCATCAGACGTCCGAACGTCTGGTGGTGCACGTCCGGACGTGGATGCCTGGGTAGAAAATCCATTATTTTTTAACTTTTTCCCACTCTTTAGTGTCACGACATACCATTGCTCCTTCTGATTTTTCTCGATATTGCTGGGCAATGTTCCCGGTGCTCTCTCTGACATACTGCTCGACAATTTTCTCAATTGATGATGCATCTCCTTCATTCCCGAGGAAATATCCTTTAGCATCAAGTGAAGCTCTCTAAAAGATTCATGGGACTTATGAATATGAGCATTGAGCCTCTCTTCGACTGTAGGAATTCATTGAAATTGCACTTGGCTCGGGGCATTGTTTTCCTGAAAAGGTGGTCGAGGTGCTTGAGAGTCTCCCGGATTTCCTTGGGTGGATTATTCGGTCTCCTAGGGAAATTTTTGGCCTCTCCAAAGTTGGGGTGCGTCTTTGTTGGTTCACATATTTCACCTCTGCTACTACTTCCTCCACTTGCTCCTCCTCCACTTCTTTTACCGCAAGCACCTTTCTAGAAGGTGGTGTGATCTCTTCCTGGTCCTCAGGATATAGCTCATCTTCCCGATCTAATTGTTTTATTTTCTCCCAAATCGACTTATTATCTAATTCCAGAAGATCGCCGACTCTAGCATTGAATCGGTGCCTAATTCTAGACTTAGCCCCATCATAGAAGTGATGCACTAATTCATCCATTAAGTAGTTGTTATCTGCACACTTCCTAATCATTCCCTTATACAGATCCCAACCATCTGCCAATGACTCATTCATTCTTTGCCTAAACCCTTTAACGTTGCTTTGGAGCTTGTTGATCCTCGAAGGTGGGAAAAATTTGTTCAAAAACACTTTCACAAGCTCTCCCCATGTGGTAAGAGATTGTGAAGGCAAAGACTTATACTAAGATGTCCCTTTGTCCTTAAGGGAAAAGTGAAATAACCTAAGTGTAATGGCATCAAGGTCTTTAAGGTGGAATTGCATGGTTAACAAAATATTTTTGAAATTTGTCAAGTGATCATGAGGTGACTCATTGGATTCTCCAGAAAAGGGTCGCTTTGTACTATGTTAAATAAATGTGAAGGAATATGAAAATTGGGGAATGAAAGAGTGAAAAAAATAATTGGGCCAGGTATAGTGTGTACCCTAGGTGGTTGGCTACTATGTATTGACGGTAATGGTGCCTGTGTTGCCGGCTGAATGGCTTGAATGATGTTTTTTAGCCATTCTCAGCTTTCCGGAATATTCATGTTGGTGGTCCCAAGTGGCATACGAAAGGGTCTAGAAGGGGGGGGGGGGGTTTGAATAGACCCTGAAGTCTTTTTCGACTTCACAAAATTTTCGTATCACTTTAGAAATTTGAACGCTTGGAAAAACTGAGCGCTTGGGTCAGACGCTTCAGAATAGTTAACTTAGACTTAGTGATTTCAGCAGTTTACCAAAGTAGGGCAACACTTAGATCGCTTAATCAGGGTTAACACAGCGGAAATAATGTTTAGCGTTCTTTTAGTTGAATTAATCGCTTTGCAATTTTACTTGTCTTTTTCAGAATAATATGAAGTGAATAATATAAGATGATAAAATAAATGACACAATAATTTGTAAGGTTCACTGGGTGATGTAATCCCAGCTACGTCCTTCTTCTCCTTTTTAACTTGGAGGAAATTACTATGATGATTATCAAAGGATCACACAGAAACTTCTACAAAATAGTAGTGGATGAAAATGATCTTGGGCTCCTTGATCACACAGACTTCATCACCAATGAAGATCGTCTTCTTCAAGCTTCTCTCACTCAGAAATACTGCCTGAAAGGTTTCAACAACTTTTCTCACTCAGATGAAAGGTTGAGGTTTATCACTAGGGTTTTGTTTGTTTTAAAGAAGATCAAACAACTTGGAATATCTCAGTTGGAGTTTGAATTTCTTCTTTGGAAGATATTTGAGATATTTGTGACTGTCTGGAATGTAGATAGAAAGCTTGAAAGGTTTTGGCTATGAAATTTCTAAGCTTTTTCCAGAAAGAATGTACGTAGGATTTTTGGCAATAATTTCTCGTATATTCTTGATGTTGTTCTATTTTTTGATTTTCTGGAGTAAGGTATTTATAGGCAATTTCTTGGGATCTGTCCGTTGGACACATGTAGGAGCGTGCCTTTCACGTAGCGCGTGATTGTACCTAAAATCTGACATTCCTGAAAATTCGCTGGAACCGATTGGACGGGAGTAGCTAAAACTCTGAAAGTTCTGACAGTCTGGTCAAAAGGAGGCTTGTCCACAAGTCACAGTAGCTTATCACATTTAATGCTCTTATCAGACATTTAATGCAATTCGAATTTATTTCCCGTTGGAAATAAATGTCCGTTGAATGATTGCATTTAAGTCCTTTATGACTTGAGGATTTATTTCAAGTGAATCTTCTATAAGTCGCTTGAGTATTTGAACGCTTGATTCATGAATCCTGAACTGCGGTCTCTTAGCGTTTGACAGACGCTAAGAAGGAATCTTCATCTTCGGTTGATTTCAGACGCTGGTCTTCAACTTCTTCTCAAATAGACTCTCCTAGAATTCTATTGTTGATTCAGTTGCTAAGACTTAGTCTAAAATCTATGAGGATAAAAATTACAAGCCTAAACAAAATTACAAACTCTTTAAACGCTTTATACAATGATCTATGAAAGCATAAACTTACATTTTATTTGGGGTCTAACATTGAATCCTATTTTGTCATCATCAAAACATCTAACATGAAATTTCCTAACACATGTCAAGAAAATTTTCGGTCATTCGGTGATTCCTTTGGTTTCCTTTAATAGGACACTCAATTTTCGAGTCTACTTCCTCGAGATTTTCTCCAGAAGCTCGGGTCATAAACCTACAAGAAAAAGCAAACCAATGAAAATATTAGCAATAAAACTAATACGGAAGCAAAAAAATATATAGAAACAGGAATTTTAAAAACTTGAAATAAAAACGACTCTAAAATTATAAGTCCCCGGAAACGATGCCAAAAACTTGATGCAAGACAAACCCAAACGTGTATTTTACAGCAAGATGACTGATCATGTGCAGTAATGAATTAGATTATAAGTCCGAATTGTCAATCCCACAAAGACTAGAAATTTATCACTTACGAAAATTAAATCAAGCTAATGAAAATTAAATTAAACTAAAGCAAATAATTATACTTAATAAGTAAAAACACAGATTTATAACTTAGAAGAAAACAAATATGAGGAAAATAACTAAAACACATGCATCGACACAAAACAATCAATTATCAATATAGAAGCATTCACATAATTCAGATTATTGTTACTAAGGTCGAAATTTGCTTAAGAATATTACCAATCCAATCCCTTTGTGTTGGTAACCTATGTTTGATTGGGGGTAACAATCACATACACACATTAACAAACTAGAAATTTCCCAGAATAATTCCGGCTATCCAGAGTATCTAATCATCCCTAGCATCAACTAACTTAAAAGATGTATTAATCTCTCTTGCACCTTAAATTACCCTCTCCCGAGTGATATAATTCAAGCAATAAATCATACATAAGTTAGCTAAAGCATATGAAGCATTAAGAACAAGATAAGCACACAAAGTAACAATAATCTTCAAATACTTTTATATATCAGCTATCATGTTTGGGCCTAAACATGGCCCTTAGTCTACAAATTAGCTATTCATAATGTAAAAACAATAAACTAAGATATTCATGAAAGAAATAAAAACTCTCTAGAATTGGGATCTTCAATATTCTCTTCTCTTCTCCTTGAAAACGGCTCCTAGGGTTACTCTTCTGTCAAAAATGTGGTCTCTTTACCCTAGGGATCATGTGATCAGGTATTTATAAAAGTGGAAAGAAAGACTCCTACGCGAAAAGAGTTTGGAAATTTTCAAAAACTGCTTAGCCGACCGCGATGTTCGAATGTCCACTCGTCCCTCGTTCAGATGTTGACTCTTCCAATAAATTATTGACTTTAAATCCCATGTTCGAACGTTGAAATCCACACGTTTGGACGTTGGCTCCAGTAGCATTTTTTTCTTCAAATCTTCTTTTAAGCTCTTTTTCATCCTTTTCCTTATTTTACAATGTTTTTTACCTATACTCACTAAATAGACAATTTACACACATATGTGGTATAAAATCATGCATAAATCCGTATAAATCACACTAATAAGAGTCTCTAAAACATGTAAAATCATAATCTATCAACTGTGATTTAAATGCCTAATTTCAGGTTATGCTCAGTGAGTTCGGTGATACGCATATGATCCAATAGGCTTGCGGACCCGGAGTGTGACACACACAACTCCTAATTCTAATTTTCACCAAATATTCCCATCAAAATACACCCCCATAATAAAACCAAGCGTTGCCTTAGGATTTGGAGTTTAGGGATTAATGTTTCGTGGTTGCTGTAAATTTTTTCCATGTCTTGTTCTTGTTTCTACTATCTTTAACCATAAGCAGTATATAGGAGACTTATCTTTGCAGTGCTACGCAATATATTGGATCTAAGGTAACTATTTATAGGAATAAACTTTTTTCTATGTTCTGCAATTAAGTTAAAACTCTTGTCAATCAAAAATCCTCAGAAGTTTTAACAAATTAATCTCTTGTACAGTGGTGGACAAATTCACCTGCGAAACCCTGAGACAATTTGGTAAGAAGAGCAATGATATATATTACTATATACATAGCGAGAATTACAAAATTAGACTCATAGGATTGGATTTGTAATTTTAGTCCATTGTTTGTAAACATGCAAAATTAGTTCATATGATGCATTTTGTTGCAATTTTGGTCCGAACCTTTAAAAGTTGGATGCAATTTCACGCCGTTAATTTTATTATTGATCAAATGCAAGACACGTGATGAAACTAACGGCTTTCAATTGCTTTTTAACAATTATGACTGAAAGTGCATCCTGTGGGATGAACTTTGCAAATTTATAAACAATAAAACTAGAAATGCAACATGCCCTATCCAATGACACACAATTTATATATAGTACTCTTTCTAACTCAAAATTATTAGATTAAGTTTGGCCATATTTTCAAGTATATTTTTAGGATTTGATCTTGGGAATTGAATTTCAGTATTTGTGTGAGAATATTGAATTTTGTGGCATATTTGGTTATATTTTTAAAAATTGGTTTGAAATAGTTTTGATGTGATATAAAAATTATATTTTATTGAGAATAAATTTGATTGTAAGGATAAAGTAATTAATGATTAGAGATATTGTGATATGATTAAGAATGTGTAATGACAGATATTTCTATAGAAGAATTCTATAGAAGAATGTATAGTGGAAAACGAGAATGAATAATTTTTGGAGAAAATAAGTTTGAGTTTGAATTTTTCATTTTCTATTGATCCAAAAAATGAAAATTCATTTTTGAAAATATGGCCAAACATAACCAAGTAGTCCGTTGGTGCTTATTCTTGAGAATTTCTAGACCTCCATTACAGTGCCTCAAATCAAGAGTATTTACTCCATGAAAATGAAGCATGAAGATGCAATCAGACTGGTTGAGTGCTTGTTGATGAACATGAAGTCCTTAACTGCGCCAGAAAGTGTCGCAATTTACTTTGATGCCATGATTTTGGCCTCTAGTCAAGGGATCCAAGAGGTTATAGAAATTGTTGTGGACACATTTCCGGCGGCAATTCATTGTCACGTGACCGAGACAAATTACAACATTTTTCATATTGCTGTGACAAACCGATGCGAAAATGTATACAATTTGTTGTATCGGATGGGTCCTCAAAAGAACTACTTTGCAGATATTCGGGACTATAGTGGTAACAGTCTACTCCACTTGTGTGCATCATTAGCGCCACCCCACAAACTTAATCTTGTTTCTAGAGCAGCTCTTCAAATGCAACGTGAATTACAATGGTTTAAGGTAATCATATCTTAATCAGAGTATTTTGGCTTCCGTAATCCAAAAAACGCAAAGAATTAGACTCTGATCGGGTGGAACACTTGTTTCCCAACTTTCGATTTTCGGAAATAATTTCATAAAAAATACATTTGTTTGGTATTTACTAAAAAAAACTCAAAAAATGCTACATTAATATTCGCTAAAATATATCAAATTTGCTTAAAAATCTGTTTGGTTGGCTGCAAGAGTTTTCTCAAGAAAATCATTTGTTTTTTTACTATGATCAATTCATCCAACTACTAAAGCAACTTTATCGCCCAATATCTATGGAAAATGAGAAATGAGAAATAGCATCGGGTTCAATCTAATCCTTATAGAATTAAGATTTTTAGTTAGCATAGTAATAATATACCAACTAAAAAGATTATAAATTATGAGTTAAATACACATGATTCCCTATGATATATCGAATTAGGCATTTACCTATAAGCAATTCCCTTACAAAAAAAAAAAATAAAGAAGCATTTTAACCTCCTACGGGTGCCACTCGCGTGTTCTGCGAGCGGTGATAAGATTTTGTAAGTAAAAGACTATTTTATCCTGCTATAACAAACATTAGATCAAATGTATTGAAATCGACGGTTATTTAACACTACTATATCAATTAAATTAAATTTATTGTATCCATAGATCTTTGATAGATGGACGCCCATATTGAATATCTTATATTTAAATAAATATAAATATTTTATCATTTTACATTTATAAAAACAAAAATTTATAAATGATATATAAACAATATCTTAATAACATAGATATATACAAGTACATATATATAAATCTATATAAATATAGATATACATTTGTAAATATATAAACCTACAGTGCTACCAAATAACATATAGTGTAAATATCATTGAAATTTAAGGGCACTTTTTTAACAAAAAAGATTCCTAGGCAAAAATACTCGAAGGAAAGAATGTGTATAATTTTAAAAAATCTGGGGGGAGGGGTTCAAAGGGAGGTAAGTGCTTAATTTGATATATCGCACGAGGATAATGTGTACTTAATCTTATAAATTATATAGTTTCTTTGCTATTTTATTTTAGTATTAGTTTTTGGTGTGTGTGGTTATAATAACGAATGGATTGTCACATGTTGAATGGAACTTAGATATGAAGTTTTATGATATCTTTTCTATGACTAGAAATGAAGGTATCTTAAACCAAGACACAGCGGAATATTTATTCTCCACATGTACATTAGTATAATATTCCTCAATAAAATGTATATATCACGTACTTGTGCTTAATTATATAAATAAAAGTGTCCTTTTGTACCTCTTTTGTTAACAAATCAATTCAATACTATATTTCACATAAGTATATATTATTACTTCCATACGATTCTAACATTTATTGATTGACAGGAAATTGAAAATTTTGTTCCACCTTATGCTAGAGAGCATGAAAATAATGCTGGTAAAACTCCACAACAGATATTTACAGAAGAACACAAGGAATTGAAAAAAGAGGGAGAGAAATGGATGAGAAACACAGCCAACTCACGTATATTAGCTGCAACATTAATTGCTGCGGTTGTATTTGCCGCTGCTATTACAGTACCAGGTGGCAGTGGCCAAGACACCGGCGTCCCTATATGGTCTAAAAAAACTGCATTCATAATATTTGCCGTCTCAGATGCTATTTCCCTATTCACCTCCACTACCTCTTTGCTACTGTTTTTGTCTCTATTGACTTGGCGTTGCGCCGAGGAAGATTTTCTCTCTCTGTTGCCGAAGAGACTGAGTATTGGCCTACTTACCCTATTTCTCTCCATAACATTTATGTTGGTATAGCATTCGGTGCCACAGTTTATCTTGTGTTTGGTCAAAGCAAGCCGTGGGTTCTTATAGCAGTTTCTGCATTGGCATATTTACCGGTCAGTTGCTTCGTACTCTTGCAGTTTCCCCTTCTCGTCGATGTAATTTCTATGACATATGGCCCTGGTACATTTGGTAAGAAAAGTGACAAGCCATTCTTTTGACATTTGGCAGAGGGAGAAGAACATTTTTTACTCGGTATAAAACAATAATGCATAATCATCGCCCCTTGTATTGGCTTCAACTATATTGTATAAGGAGTTCAAACTGTATCTTTGCTTGTCCATGAATCACATGCAAGTTAATTACGTAAAACATATATTTATGCGCTTGCTCTTGAACGCTCTTCTCTAGTATTATTTCCTGTTAATCAATCATCATTTACATATAATATTGCTAACAAAAAATAATATTAGTGACAAGTTGAAGTGACAATGTCAAATTGTCATCAAATATGGACAATAAATTTTGTTTTGTTACAAAGATGATTTTTAGGGACAAGAGTTCATTTTAAGTTGCCACTATTGAAAATTAATGACACATGTTTAATGATAGTTTAATGACAATAAAAATAGAGTGACAACCTTTGTTACTTAAAGCTCATGATGTTATACCTGTATAATACTCGTACGTATGTATGACAGAAAAATAATTTTGTCTCCTGTAAGCATTATGAACTCAACAAACAATATTTATACTTTTGAGTTGAACCGTTTGGTATATATACTTTACGTATCATGCATTATGTTTAACGAATAATACTCTAATTTTGGCTACAAAGCAAAGATAAAGGCTTGGAAAATGATAGAAGGTGGCCCTAACTTCCTGTACACACCAAGTTGTGGGATAACGCTGAGGAGCTTAGGAAACAAATCCTGGATCCACTATTATTTTAGGGACTGAAGATAGCATGTTTTGAATCCTGGTTCATGCGTAGCGGAAAATGAAATATATCTGGATTCATAATCGGATCACTTTTGGGTTTAATAATTTTCATGAAAAAAGGATATAAAACGAATTTACCAAATTATCAACCTTGTTGTAGCGCGTAAGTTCTTGATCTACAGTAACAATAGCTCTAGATATCACACCGAAAAAAGTTTGATGAAAAAATCCACTCCCTCTTTGGTTATGGAGGCCGATGGCTAGGAGAGGGAGATGAGATATTTTCTTTTCTCCTCTTTTAGTTGTTAAGTGATTATTTAGGTTAATGATTTAATTAGGAGTGTATTTAAATAAGATGATGGACTACTAATTAATTAATTTCTCAAGCCCATCTACCTCATTATACACACAGATAAGCATGTAAGTGGGTTAGTTGACTTTTAACTTAGCCCACCTATTAATTACTACGCCATCTAATCCTTAATCCAATTAATATATGACATTAACTAATATTTGTCTAAATTAATTAATCCAATCAATAATTTAAACTAAGAGTAATAAATAATAAATAAATTTAATTAATTATTATTTACTCTTTAATTTATTTCAATTAATCTAATTAATTAAATAAATAAATTCACTTGCTTATATTATTTATTTGTTTGTCAAATGACAAATTACCTTGTAACCTTGTTTGTCAACTTAAAGATTTTCTTCACTTATTCCCTCAAATTGCAACTCTCTAAATTGGTCTCAATTGGCAGTAGGAGGATTCCAAAGATGTGGGTGTGACACGTATAATTTCCTAGTAAGTATACTAGGTCATGCAATGTAATAAAGTGGACAATGAGCCTGGCTATGTATCGTCTCCACAGGGACAACCGGATTTGATGCTCGTAATTGCTATGTTACCTAACTTTAAGTTAAATCAGTTTATAAAATGAGAGATGATTATACTATGGAAATAAACTATGGACAAGAATAAGAAAAACAATCCAATATATCAAATGGAAAGAGATGACCAGGTTATGATGCTACTATGCTATATCTTGTGCTCATAAACTCTAAAGTACCCGAATTATCAGAATGCCCTTGTTATGGCGAAACCCCCTAAGGTATTCATTACTCAATCTCTTGAAATAACGAGCCTATAAAGTTAAAAACTCCCTATATCTATATAGTGAAGATTGAATTAACTAACTTGCATTGAAGTTCAAAGGGATTCCTTGCTTATGAAGATCCTACATTCAATCGTGTCATCTTATCACAAAAAGCCACACAACGCAATTGAATCTATCTCTACTCAATTGTTACGTTATGATGATTGATTTTACGATCTACTTTTATCTATCTCGTCTCAGTTTCAAAACAAAACATTATATCAAACACATGGTGATCAAGTATATGCAAGTATTAAGCATAAAAATCAAACATGTAACAAGAATGTATTAATCCAGGAACTAAGAATTCATTAAACACAAAATATCACAAAATATTCACATAACCCAATCAAATAGGTACTTAGTTCATAAATGTAACAAAGAGAAATTCAAAATCACTAAAAATAATGGCTAAGAACTATTCAACTATTCTAAAAGGGGAAATTGAGAACTCCCTATCACAAGAAGTGAATCCAAGCTATGATGATGGTAATCGACTCTTCAAGTTTCATTGGGATTTTGGGTGTCTTCCTTGGGTCTTGGAGAGTAAGAAAAGTCCTTTTGGTAGATGAAAGTAGATGGTCTCTCTTGATTAGGTGGTTGCAAGCCTAAGATTAGGGTGGATGGTCGTCACCTCAAAGGCCCACACGGAGAGATACTTTTGATAGATGTAGGTGTTGACCCAAACAACAACCTATTCCCAGTTTCATATGTTTGCATGTAAGGAAAGTGGAGAAACATGTGGCGCTTTCTTACTAGTTTAAAGCATTACTTGAACATTGTCAAAGACCATGAATAAGATTAATCCAACTTTCAAGAAGTATTTCCAGGGTCTGATCACATGTTTTGTAACAGACATATGCATACTAACTCTAAAGTCTCTTGTATTTAGGGAAATGACATTAAAAATGCTCTGTGGAGGGAAACCATGGCAAACAGTATTAATGAGTTTAGAAATAGAACCAAAGTTAGCGACAAACCAGATGAACAATGGAGTAGGTCACATTTCAGTAAGGCTCCAAAATATGACATGTCGTTGAATAATGTGTGTGAAACATTTCATTGCAACATTTTTGATCAAGAGAGAAGCATATTATTACAATGCTTGAGTGGTTTTAGGAATCAATTTTGTTATAAATTTTGATGATGACAATTAGAATTTTTGTTAGACCCCAAAAAATTACGTAAGTTTGATTTTCATAGAGTTTTGGGTGAATTAGTCTTGATAAGATGAAGATTCAACGTTGATCAGCATCTAGAGGACGTAATCACCTGAATTTATTACAGTACTCCTGGAAAATCAAAAATGTCTTAAACGGGCATTTAATTTTCAAACATATATTTATTGAGGACATTTTCTTAAAAAGAGTCCAAAGATAAATTTTGAACTTTTTTTGTTTTTTAATTCTGGGCGAAGGGACCCACAAATTTGGGTCGATAGCTTTTTATTGAGAACCTTTAATTCTTATAAGAGAGTATTATATGTGATAATGACTGGAGATGTACAGAAATGATCTACAGCACCTTAGAGTGACAAGACTTATAGTCTGCCGCATACTTTTGCAGTAGAAATTTAAGAAAAGGATAAAATTTGATACATGTGTTTTTGATGTGTCAAACGGACATTTATGGGCTTTCGCATCTAAATAGACACTCTGAAAATCATCTTTATGCTAATATTAAAATAATGAATACAGTGATACATAAAAGCAGTGATGGGTTTAAAGTGTGGAGACAAGTCAAAGTATCAAAGGGTTCGTTCGAAGTAAGAAAGAGCATGTTTCGGGGATTCCGGGCGAGTCGAACGGCGCTCAGGCGCAGCCAGATGCGCGCCTAGGCGCGGCACGCAGGAGAAGGGGCCGTGGCCACTGCTGGCGGCGCCCAAGCATGGCCATAACAGCGCCTAGGCGCCGGCACAGTGGCGCCCAGGCGTGGCTAGTCAGCGCCTAGGCGCGGGTCCGACACTGGGAGGTTTATTTTGACGCGGTTTTGTGTTATTTTGGCAAGTTTTGAGTTACCTAGTCGGATTATGTCATTATAACTTAGTCTCCAAGTGTATAACATATAAGTAGATGATATTCTCTTCATTGTAATTGTATCTCTCTCACAAGATTAATAAAAACTCTCTAGCATAGGTCCGTGGACGTAGGCAATTTGCCGAACCACGTAAAATCGCTGTCTCTGTTTTCTTGCTTTCTTTTACTTTTTAATTTCGTTCATGCGTATTGATTCCTAACAACTGGTATCAAGAGCACGGGTTGTAGTGTTTTGTGGCGTCTGAAGATGGTAAAGTAAAAATTGACAAGTTCGATGGAAAAGATTTCGGATTCTGGCGGATGCAGATGGAGGATTATCTATACCAGAAGAAACTCCATGAACCGTTGTCGGGGAAGAAGCCTGAAAAGATGACAGATTGAGATTGGGAGTTGTTGGATAGGCAAGCTTTGGGGGTTATTCGGCTGACGTTATCAAGAAACGTAGCGTTTAACATCTTGGAAGAGAAAACCACTGCGGGTTTGATGAAGGCACTATCCAACATGTATGAGAAGCCATTGGCGTCGAATAAAGTCTATCTAATGAGACGTTTATTCAACTTAAGGATGATTGAAGGAGGATCCGTGACAAATCATATCAACGAATTCAACGTGATCATCACTCACTTGAGTTCGGTTGATATCAACTTTGAGGACAAGGTAAAGGCTTTAATTCTATTGTCTTCTTTGTCGGAAAGTTGGAGTGCGATGGTAGCTTCTAAGAGTAGTTCGTCTGGCCAAAGAAAGTTGAAGCTTCAGGAGATTCGGGATATGATTTTGGGCGAGGATATTCGTCGGAGGGAATCAGGAGAACTCACATCTGCTGCATTGAGTGCGGAAAGCAGAGGAAGAGGTGTACAACGGGGTGGTCAGAAAGGTAGAGGTCGATCCAAGTCAAAGGGGCGAGGGAAGTCAAAACCGCGCAAGGAGGCTGATTGTTGGGGCTGCGGGAAGAAAGGCCATTACAAGAGGGATTGTCCTGAAAAGGAGGGTCAAAATCAAAACCGGGAACATCAACAAGCAAACGCAGCAGTAGACGACGTCGGAGATGCTTTAGTTTGTTGTGTTGACAATCCAGTCGACCAATGGGTTCTGGACTCAGGTGCGTCGTTCCATGACACTTCATGTAAGAATTATCTAACAAATTATGTTTCTGGAAAATTTGGAAAGGTTTTTCTTGCAGAGGACGAACCCTTGGAAATAGTTGGTAAGGGTGAGGTCACAGTGATGACGGCACAGGGAATGCAGTTGAAACTGCATAATGTGAGACATGTTCCGGGATTGAGGAAGAATTTGATCTCAATGGGTCAAATTGACAGTGATAGGTACACCACGGTGTTTGGTGGTGGTGTATGGAAAATCACCAAAGGTAATCTGGTGGTGGCTCGTGGTAAGAGGTCGGGGACTCTGTATACCACATAAATAAAGAAGGACTCATTTGCTGCAGTCGAGGCTATAGAGGATGTTCACTTATGGCATAGGCGACTTGGGCATATGAGTGAGAAGGGAATGAGAATCATGGCATCCAAGGGGAGGCTACCAATCTCAAAGTCGGTTGAATTGGGTCTTTGCGAAGACTGTGTGCTTGGGAAGTAGAAAAAGGTGAGTTTTTCCAAGATGGGTAGAGAACCGAAGGCAGAGAAGTTGGAGCTTGTGTATACTAATGTATGGGGACCGGCTCCCATACAATCGCTTGGAGGGTCGAGATACTATGTCACCTTCATAGATGATTCCACTCGAAAGGTATGGGTCTATTTTCTGAAAAATAAGTCGGAAGTGTTTAATACCTTTAGGAAGTGGAATGCAGAAGTCAAGAATGAAACGGGGATGAGATTGAAGTGTCTAAGGTCGGATAATGGTGGGGAGTATGATAGCTAAGAGTTCAAAGACTATTGTGCAGCGAATGTGATCAAGATGATCAAGACCATTCCGGGGACTCCGCAGCAGAATAGGATTGCAGAGCGGATGAATAGGACTTTGAATGAGAGGGCTAGGAGCATGAGGCTTCACTTTGGGTTGCCAAAGACATTTTAGGCTGATGCAGTGAGCACGGCGGCTTACCTCATCAACCGGGGACCTTCAGTACCGTTAGACTTCAAAATTCTGGAGGAGGTTTGGTCTGGAAAGGAGGCAAATTATTCGCATTTAAAAAATTTTGGTTGTTTATCTTATGTCTTGCGTAGTTCTGATGATAGGGATAAGTTGGATCCAAAAGCACATAAGTGCTTCTTTATTGGTTATGGTGGAGAGAGTTTTGGCTATCGGTTCTGGGATTACCAAAACAACAAGATCATAAGGCATAAAGATGTTACGTTCAACGAGAAGGTGTTTTGCAAGGATAGACTTGGGGCAGAGACTAAGGATAATGAGAAACCAAAGGCGATATTGGAAGAGATCACTGTGGATGAGGTTGCAGGAAATGGAGCTGAGAATAGAATTGAGGAAGATCCGGAGACTCCGAAACCTACCTTGAGGAGATCAACTAGAACTCCTAAACCAAACATGAGGTATTCCCCTTCCTTACACTATTTACTTTTAATGGATTCGGGTGAGCCCGAGTCGTACAAAGAGGCGATGAGTGTGGGAGATTCTCTCAAGTAGGAGCTAGCCATGAAGGATGAAATGAGCTCGCTTGAGAGAAATAGAACTTGGAGGATGACTGAGTTACCAAAGGGGAAACGGGCTTTGCAGAACAAGTGGGTATTCCGGGTTAAGGATGAACCAGATGGTAGTAAAAGGTACAAGGCGAGGTTGGTGTTCAAAGGGTTCCAGCAGAAGGAAGGGATTGACTACACTGAAATTTTTTCGCCGGTTGTCAAGCTAACTGCTATTAGGATGGTTCTAAGTGTTGTTGCTGCAGAGGATTTGCATCTTGATCAATTTGATGTAAAAACGGCATTCCTTCATGGGGATTTGGTGGAGGATATCTACATGGTTCAACCGGAGGGTTTTCTGGAGAATGGACGAGAAGACCTTGTATGCAAGCTAGAGAAAAGCTTGTATGGACTTAAACAAGCTTCGAGGCAATGGTATAAGAAGTTTGACACCTTCATGGCTAGTAGTGGATATACTAGGTGTCAAATGGATCATTGTTGCTATTTCAAGAAGTTTAGGGATTGTTACATAATATTGCTACTGTATGTGGATGATATGTTAGTGGTTGCGTCTAACATGAGAGAAATTGATAAGTTGAAGAAGCAACTATCCACGGAATTTGAGATGAAGGACTTGGGAGTTGCAAATACAATTCTCGAGATGAGGATCATTCGAGATAGGTCGAGTGGGAGTCTCAAGTTAACTCAAGAGAAGTACATTGAAAAGGTACTTGCTAGATTTGCAATCTCAAATGCAAAGTCTAGAAGTACACCTTTAGGGATTCATTTCAAGTTGAGTAAGGAACAATCACCTAAGACTGAGGAAGAGCGAGATCAAATGGCAAAGGTTCCCTATGCCTCTGCCATTGGGAGTTTGAGATATGCAATGGTGTGTACGAGGCCGGATATAGCCCATGCAGTGGGAGTTGTGAGTCGGTATATGGCTAATCCGGGGTTAAAGCATTGGGAAGCGGTAAAGTGGCTACTGAGGTACTTGAGGGGTACATCGAGTATGTGCTTGTGTTTTTTGAGTAGTAGCGTGACTTTGGAGGGCTTCGTGGATGCTGACTTAGGTGGTGATCAAGATGGTCGGAAGAGCACCTCGGGCTATATTTACACTTTGGGTGGCACATCAATTAGTTGGATGTCAAGGCTACAAAAGTGTGTAGCACTTTCTACAACCGAAGCCGAGTACATAGCTATTTCAAAAGGAGATGGGTTGGTTGAAGAATTTTCTGAGGGAAATTGACAAGGAGCAATGGGATTGTGCAGTTTATAGTGATAGTCAAAGTGCTATTTGTTTGGAAAAGAATCCGGTGTTTCACTCGAAGACGAAGCACATTCAATTGAAGTATCATCATCTCCGAAAGATGATAGATGATGGAAGTTTGGAGTTGAAGAAGGTGCTTGGTGCGAAGAATTCGGCGGATATGTTAACTAAGGGAGTTACCACCGAGAAACTGAGGTTTTGCATGGCCTCAGTTGGCCTCGAACTAATGTGATGAAGAGGCCGACTTATGCTAGAGAGAGAGTGCTTTCATTTGGAGGATGAAGAGTCGTGGAGTTTTGATGAAGAGTGTGTGGTTCTACTTTGAGTTTGGTCTCCAAATGGTAGATTGATGGGTTTAAAGTGTGGAGACAAGTCAAAGTACCAAAGGGATCATTCGAAGTAAGAAAGAGCATGTTTCGGGGATTCCGGGCCAGTCGAACGGCGCTCAGGCGCAACCAGATGCGCGCCTAGGCGCGGCACGCAGGAGAAGGGGCTGTGGCCACTGCTAGCGGTGCGTAGGCGTGGCCATAATGGCACCTAGGCGCCGGCACAGTGGTGCCCAGGCGTGGCCAGTTAGCGCCTGGGTGCGGGTCCGACGCTGGAAACGTTATTTTGAAGCGGTTTTGTGTTATTTTGGCAAGTTTTGAGTTACCTAGTCGGATTAGGGCATTATAACTTAGTCTCCAAGTGTATAACATACAAGTAGATGATATTCTCTTCATTGTAATTGTATCTCTCTCACAAGATTAATAAAAACTCTCTAGCATAGGTCCGTGGACGTAGGCAATTTGCCGAACCACGTAAAATCGCTGTCTCTGTTTTCTTGCTTTCTTTTGCTTTTTAATTTCGTTCATGCGCATTGATTCCTAACAAGCAGAGCTTACAAGAAAAATAAAAAACAACATGCAATGGTTTAGAGCATTCAAAAGTTCATTATCAATGAGATAGTTGTTTTTAACAACCAAACCATTCAACAAAACAACTATCCAGCCTCCATTCGGTGTGACCAAGAAGCTTAGAAAACCGAGTCATATGTCTGAGTGATAGAAGCTTAGTATTTGAAGAACCTTCGAGAAGATTCTAAGTGACCAAGGAGCTGAAGATTCCTTTGTTCTGAGGATCACATTGACTCTAAGTTAACCATTTTATTGTAAAAGTGTTCTATGTGAAACTTCCCAAATCAATTTAGTGGATTCAGCCTAAGTGGAAAAATGAGAAAAACGATATAGGAAAGATTACATCACAACTTGAACCGCACAGACTTTGTGTCATTTAATTTATTATTTTATCTCTTTCATTTTTATTTTTTTTTGGTATCCAAGTTGAAAGCATAACATTCATACGTAAAAGATTTAACTTGCATAAAGCCAAGAAACTATAAAAAATTATTTGGTTACGCATCCAAAATCTTTTCATAACCTAGAAGATTTCTGCTGTGCACCAAAAATGTCTAGGGGCACTACGGCAATTAATTTACCCCGACACGGACCAGGGCGCTACCCGTGGGTGAAAGTCCGTGGTTAATATACGAGTCAAGCCCAAAAGGGCTGACGGCTCAATAAGAATACTTAGGCTATTTTATTAGTCTAAGGCATAATAAAAGGATTATTATTAAGCCTGATGAGCTCTAACAAAGCTAAGCCCACTGCCCATTGCCCACTACCAGCTCCATATAAATACCTAAGAGGAGTTGGGAAAGGCTCATTATCTACTCCCCCATTAAAACTTGACTGGCGATTGAGAGTAACCCCAGCCACTAAGTCGTTTAATGCCCAGGGATCTTTAATGGCGGCGACTTATGTCTTTTTTATAAGCTTTATGTACGTATCCATGTACTTTATCTTACAGTCGCTTTTTGCTTGTATGACTATGAGCTAGTCGAACGTTAGCAGCATTCTTGTTTTTGACTTAGCACATTTGTGAGCTACTCATTGGTCCTTCTTAGGCTTTGAGTAAGTCTTTTGTTTTTCTAACCCCTTTGTCTCATGAGCTTTGTCGGGGTGCCTGTGCTGGCATTACTTGTTAGCGCCATGTGATGCCAATGAGTGCCAATGGTGGTATTACTATGCTTATGACACATTTTTTTGTTCCTACTCCCATGATTTGCTTTAGTGGGTGGAGGATTTTGGAGGGTGGACTAAGCACCTCATAAGGTTCCCTGCTCCTCATTCCTTAGTGGTTTTCAGTGAGAAAGACTTGGAGTAGTAGGATACCTTTTGCTAATGAGGGACTAGCTTAAAGGATGATTTTGCCCTATATTTATGCCTTTTAAGTGAATGGCGTGTTTTGTGAAACATTTTTATGTGGAGGCTTGGGTTGCCTCTTGTGTTTTTATTCTTAGTGTGATGCTGATCGTCAGTTTTAATTGTATAATCTCAGTCCAGAACCTTAGTGGGAGGCGGGAACTTTTGTGGAGCCTCGACCTCTCTTGGTATTGTTGGATGGATTATCAGGTGGGCAATCCTTGTTCGAGTCTTTATTATCTCGGGGGGCTTTTCATGGATATTGACTATCACTTTTTCCCTTTTACTTAACTATCTTAGCGTGTCATTGGCGTGATTTCGTAAATGCTAGGGGTGCGTGTCCAAGCGAGATTGAATGAATGCTAGGGGTGAGTGCCTCTTGGGCATTTTTGCTATATTTGATCTTCGCTTGTTAGCACTTTTTTCATGCTAAAAAACGGTTGGCCTTGGCTGGCCTTAAAATATTAGCTAGCCACTAGCTAGCTGTCTGTTTATATCTTCTCTCCTGCTTGCCCCCCTACTCCTTAATATGTGAAACATATTTAGGAGTAAGTTACAAAGGGGTGTTTCTATGACACATGGGAGTTAAATTTTTATCAGGTAAGCTTCCGAATGCTGGGTGTTCTTTGCTTAGTGTATAGTATGTCGATGATGGAGAGGGTACTAGACCTTATTTGTTTGGGCCGACCCTTGTGAATTTTAGGCTTATAATCTTGCAACTTTTCACTAGGGTGACTATTGTCTTAATTTTAGCAGGCTTGGATAGCCACTAGTGTCCATTATTTGGAGAATGAAGCAAAATATCGCCCTAACCACACTGGTATGAGGTGAATTATCACCCTTGTTTGTATGTGGTGAGTTTTCACCTTTGTTTGTATGAGGTGAGTTTTCACCTTAGATTGTATGAGGTGAGCTTTCACCTTTGTTTGTATTAGGTGAGTTTTCACCTTAGTTTGTATGAGATGAGTTTTCACCTTAGTTTGTATGAGATGAGTTTTCACCTTAGTTATATTGGTATGATCTCGGTCCAGATTCCATGTCGGAGAGGGGTTGTTTTTAGAACCTCATACCTTCTCGGTAATGCTGGAGGGATCATAAGGTAGTCTAGTCTCGACCAAGCTCTCATGGATTCGGGGGACGTTTGTTGCTCCACCTCTGTTAGCCTCAAAAAAGGGGCTTTGAGTTTTATGAAGTAGCCTCGGTTGGAAACAATGGTTCCAAGGGGCATATTGCTTTAGGTGTTGTTGAATCACCCATTGGTTGGTGACATACACATTCATATATGATGTGTTAGTATGCTATCAGATAAATTTAACCTGCACAACATTGTAAAGGGAAAGGTGCCTTAAGGCACTTAAGAAGCATATAGCGGAAATTTAAAATATTCCAACATTGGTGCAAAAAAGCGAAGGGGTGCACTTGAGCACCTCAAAACATAAGTAAAGAAAGGTTGTACTAGTGAGCACCCCTACTCAACGAGCAATATGAAAAGTACGATAATGTTTAAAGTTTGCTGTAACCTGCTGATGCTTCCCCGGGCACAATAAGTTAGTCGACTTGGGGGTATCCCCAAGTGGTTGTTATTTCCTGTTGAGCCTCCAGTCCCGGCGCTCCCTTCACCGCCGTTTGTTCTTTGCCGCCGGTCTTTGCTAGGACCACTTGACATTCATAGGAGCTTCCTACCTTAGCGATGGGCGTCGGGTACTTGGGGTGTGTTGCTCTTCCTTGGGGTGACTTTAAGTGATTCTCTCCCTTTTTGAGGGTGGCCAAGTACTGACTGGTTGAGTCTTACCCCCAAGTGATCTTTCTCCAGTGAGATCAAGTTTATTACTGCTTGTTTCCCTTTGTCGCTATGATCCATGTTGTCAGTAAATTTCATGTTAGATGTTTTGATGACGACAAGAATAGAATTTAATGTTAGACCCCAAAAGAATGTAAGTTTATTCTTTCATAGAACAATTGTATAAGCGTTTGAAAGTTTATTATTTTGTTAGGCTTGTAATTTTTATCCCTTTAGATTTTAGACTAAGTATTAGATACGGAGTTGCTGATAGAATTCTAATTGATTCTGTCAGAGACGAAGTTGAAGATCAGCGTCTGAAGTCAAGTGAAGATGAAGATTTGTCTTAAGCGTCTGTCAAACTCTAAAGGACTGTTTCAGATTACTCAAGCGATCAAGGATCAGATTCACCTGAAATAAATTTTCAAGTCATGAAGGACTTAAATGCAATCATCAACGGACATTTATTTCCAACGGGAAATAAATTCAAAATGCATTAAATCCCTGATAAGTGCATTAAATGTGAAAAGGCATTATGACTTGTGGATGAGCCACGTTTTGACTAGATTATCAGAATTCAGAGTTCAAAGTCTACTTGTGTCTAATTGGTAACAGCAGAATTTCAGGAATGTCAGAAAAGGGACTATTTACGCACTGCTTGATAGACACGCGCCTGCATGTCTCCAATGGACAAATCCCAAGAAATCTCTATAAATAATACTCTTTAGAAAATCCTAAATACACATGTTCATGCACAAGAAAAGGTCTAAACTTTGCTCAAAATATTTGAGAAAAAAGCTTATAAACTCCATAGCCAAAAATCCTTCAAGCTTTTCATAAACATTCCAAAGACAGTCACCGATATCTCAAACATCTTCATAGAAGAACCCCACACTCTTATTAAGATATCCCAAGTTGTTTGAACTTTCTAAAATCAAACAAACTCATGCCAAAAATCCTCAACCTCTTTCGTCTGTGTGAGAAAGTTGTTGATATACAAGTAACATTTCTGTGTGAGAGAAGCTTATTGAAGAAGATCTTTATTGGAGCTGAAGTCTGTGTGATCAAGGAGCTCAAGATCGTCTTCCCTTTCCTCTATTTTGTAGAAGTCTCTGTGTGATCCTTCGATAATCAACTTAATGGAATTCCTTCGAGTGTAAAAGAGAAGAAGGACATAGCTGGGGTTACATCACCTAGTGAACCTTACATATCTTGAGTTATTTACTACTTTATTATTTTACTTTACTATTTCCATTATATCTTGAAAAAGGCTTTAAATCGGTTAAGCCACTATTTGGTTAAAAAGAATGCTAAGCTTAAAAATCATTTCCGTTGTGCTAAACCTGATGAAGCTATTGAAGCATTACCCTACATTGGTAATTTTTGATATCACTAAGTCTAAGTTATCTTATCTTAAGCGTCTGACCTAGCGCTTAGCATACCAAGCGTTCAAAATCATAAAAAGTGATACAAATTTTTAAAGTTGAAAAAGACTTCTGGGTCTATTCAATCCCCCCTTCTAGACCCTTTTGTATGCCACTTGGGACCATCAAGTGGTATCAGAGCTGTTGAAATATAAACCTAAGCATTTCCGAGCGTAACTGCTTGTTTAGATCCATTTTTGAAAACTTAGTCGCTCTTTTTTTATGTTTATGTGATAATGAGATGTGTGATGTAATTACAGATGGCCCCATTCAAATCAAGAAAGTTATAACTCAGGCCCCTGGAGCGACTGAAGCAACTCCAGATTGTTATGTCAAGAAGCCAAAGTTGGAATGGATGCCAGAAGATCGTAAAAGAGCTAACTTGGATCATGTTGGACGAAACGCTCTTTACTCAGCGCTGATAGACAATGAAGGATTGTTCAACAAAATTAAACTTTGCAAGACTTCAAACAAAATTTGAGATAAGTTGGCCTCTATGTGTGAAGGATCTACACAGATGAGGGAGAACAAGCTTTTCATAGCCATGAGATTTGAGCATTTCAAAATGCAGCCCAACGAGATGCTAGATCAATTGGATATGAGGTTTACATTGCATATTATAGAGTTTGCGTCATTGGATAAAGAATTGGCCAACAAGGAAATGGTCAATAAGATTTTTAGAAGTCTTCCAAGCAAATATTTGATAAAAACTGTAACATTGAGAGAATCACAAATATTGGATATTATAACTCCAGAATATGTGTTTTCGGAGCTATTGGCTTTTGCATTTGAATTGGGTTAAGTCAGCGACACATCGACTTCAGCGACTGAATCAGGAGCTTTAATGGCCACTACCAAAAGTAAGGGAAAAGCAGTCAGTGAGGTGAAAGCCACATAATCAAACGAGGAAAAAGAAATGGCTTTATTGGTCAATAAATTCAAGAAATTTCTAAGATATGAAAAGAGAAATCCTATTGGACAGACCTCATTTCAAACCCCTCTCCCTGCACCAGCGCCTCGGTATTAAGACCGGTGTAATTTGCCCCTTAGTCTCTAGCACCAGTTCAATATCAAGCGCCTCAATCTCCAAATCAGAATCTCTCAGCCCCAGTAGTTTCTAAAAGGTTAATAACTGAATAAAAAATGGAAACTAATATTTGTTACAACTACAGGAAACCAGGGCACAACCAGTTAAATTGCCCTTATCCAAATATATCTAAGCCCACAAGGAAAGATCATATGGTTAGAAACCCATTCAGGAGCAACCTTCGCCATCGAGGTTTGCTAGCAGAATCTGAACCATTCTCCGCACCTAAAGTGGATTTAGAATCTTTAGATGAAAGCAATGATGATGAGCCATCTAGCAACTTAGCGCTAGTTTGTCTCATGGCGAGAGATGAAGAAACATCGGATGACTCGCTATCTGAGGTATCCACTGAATTATTTCATCCACTTTCTTATGAAGAATTACTTGATAAAGTCAATGAATATTATAAAGATTGTCAAGGTGCCGCCAAACTCTATCAAGAACACACTGATGAGATCTCAGCAAATAAAAATGATAATGTGATGCTCAAAGACTAGTTGTTAGTTCAGCAATAGTGCATTGAGAAGAACAAATCGCTTGAGGCAGAGATCGCTCAGTTGAAAAGTGATCTTGATATGGTAGTCAAGAGAGAAGCTAAATTGATCGCTAAGCTTTCTAAATCAGATCAGCTTGTCTCATCATTATCAAAAGCTTCAAGATAGTTGGATAATGTGACTGAGGTAACCAGAATATTTGGTGAAAAGACCGGTTTAGGTTGTGATAAATTTGGTCATAAGTCAAAGGAGTCTAAGGTTACGGCAACCAACAAAGGAAAAGGTTTAGCCTTTTTTGAGAAGAGTTCAAACAGTGAAATGTTGCATGAATCTAGAGATAATGGTAAGCGACCAAGTGAGAAGGTCAAAGCCAACTCAGGTAATAAGGAGAAGACGAAAGTGAATGATTCACCAAAAAAGATCTATCCAAACGCTTAAAAGGCTAAGGAGAAGCCTTCTACAAGTGAATCAAACGCTAAGCGTCAATCGCCAAAATGACTCCTAAGCCAGTGCCGAGGAAATATTAACGTCCATATTCTCAGAGATGTAGATCATATTATCGATACTATGATGATTATGATTGTGATTATGATTATTATTATGATCAATGATATTATTAAACACCTAAAAACCACACACAACATAAATCAAAACTCAAAAAGGCCAGTCCTCCAGTAAAGAAGACAAGGCAAATATGGGTTCCAAAAGTTTTAATTCAGACTAATGCTACTAACATTGAAGGACCCAAGACAAAATGGGTACCTAAAAAGAATTAGAACTGCCCTTTAAATGCAGGTACCTAGAGCCAACACCGTTACATCAATTTGGTACATCGATAATGGGTCGTCAAGGCACATGGCAGGCTCAAAGGATCTCCTGATCAACTATCGTGCAACAAATGGTCCTCAAGTTATATTCGATGATAACTCCAAAGGTATAGGTATCATGGATAGGGGGAACGTCATGATAAGTGACGTATATTATGTTGAGGGTCTTAGCATAATCTTTTAAGCATAAGTCAATTTTGTGATAAAGGCTTTGAAAATAACTATCTAGTGACTTATGCTATATTAATGACGCTACGACTAGATTTACTAAATTTAAAGGAAAAAGAACACATAATGTTTATCTAGTAGATTGGGGTTCAACAATCGATAACAACCCTACACGCTTTGTTGCTAAGAGTCAAAATGAATTGGGTTGGTTATGGCATAGAAAAATAAACCACCTCAACTTTAAGGCAATCTCTCAGTTAATATCGCTAAATCTTGTAGAGGGATTACCTAAAGGTTCCTTTCAGAAAAATCGCATATGTGACGCATGTCAAATGGGTAAACAAGTAAAATTATCTTTTAAAAAGAAACCTCATCTATCTAATTCTTGAATCCTTGAACTATTGGATTTAGATTTGTTTGGTCCTATTCAAATCATGAGTGTTAGTGGTAAAAAGTATTCGCTGGTGATAGTCGATGATTTCTCATGCTATACATGGGTAGAATATTTAGCGTCCAAAGATGAAACTAGTGTCAAGCTCAAAGCGCTAATTCTTCAATTACAAACTTCAAAAGATCTAAAGGTGACAAGAATTTGAAGCGATAGAGGAACTGAATTTACTAACCATATTGTTGAGAAGTTTTGTACAGATTTTGGAATACTTCATGAGTATTCTGCGCCTAGAACATCTCAACAAAATGGAGTTGCCAAGTGACGAAATAGAACGCTTAAAGAAGCCGTTAGAACAACGCTATTTGAGTCTAAGCTGGCTCAAAGGTTTTAGGCCGAATCAATCAATACCGCTTGCTACACTCAGAACCTGTGTATGATCAACAATCAACATGAAAGACTCCATATGAGTTGTGGAAGGGACATAAGCCTAACGTTTCATAATTTCATGTATTTGGTTCAAAATATTTCATTCAGAACAATGGATCCCACAATCTAAAGACATTTGATCATAAAGCGGATGAGGGAATCTTTCTAGGCTATGCCAAAAATGGAAAGAGTTTTCACATCCTAAATAAGATCAAATCGAAGGTTGAAGAATCCATTCATGTTGTGTTTGATGATGCTAACCAAAAACCGAGTAAGGTTAATATTGATGATGTAGGAGTTGAAGATCTTACCCAAAAAACGTCACAAATCAATCTTGGTGATGATAGTGATGGTGATGATCAGATCTTTGTGCCCAATTCTAAGGTTACTCGTTAGGTTATCAATGATGATATTGTAAGAAACATTGATGATCATGAAGAGAATGGTCATCAAGAGCAAATTGGAACTGTGAATAATGAAACGACTGCCTAAGAGACAAATGAGAGTTGAGCGATTGCTAATCAAGAGTCTCTCAACCAGTTCCAACTAGATAGAAAATGGCTCAGAGGCCATCCACTAGAATTAGTAATTGGAGATATTGGGGCACCTGTAAGAACTAGGGCCGCTACACTAAATGAGGCCATGTTCGCGAGTTTCCTATTTGAAATGGAACCAAAGAAAGTGGATGAAGTGCTTAGTGATTCAAGTTGGGTAGAAGTGATGCAAGAGGAGCTTAAACAATTTGAGCGTAGTAATGTTTGGATGCTAGTACCAGGACCAACTCACCAAGGAGGTATTGAGAAACAAAGCCAGATTAGTCGCTCAGGGTTATTGTCAAGAAGAAGGTATTCACTTTGATAAAACTTATGCCCCAGTAGCCGATTTTGAAGCAATTCAGATGTTCCTAGCATTTTCTGCATTCAACAAGTTCACAGTGTATCAAATGGACGTGAAGAGTGCTTTCTTGGATGGTAAAATCCAAGAAGAGGTATATGTGGAGCACCCCAAGGATTCATCAACAACCATGGCAAAAGTATGGTCTACAAATTGGATAAGGAACTCTATGGCCTTAAATAAGCACCCAGAGCATAGTATGACACTCTATCTATCTTCTTTATAGGTAAAGGCTTTTCAAAAGACAGCATTGACACAACGTTATTTAAAAATACCCATAATGAAGATATTCTCTTAGTCCAAATTTATGTTGATGATATTATTTTCGGATCTACTAATAAGCGAATGTGTGAGAAATTTTCAAAGATGATGTAAGATCAATTTGAAATGAGCATGATGGGTGAATTAACTTTCTTCTTAGGATTACAAGTTAAACAACTCCCTGATGGCATATTTATAAACCAAGCTAAATATACAAGAGATATGATTAAGAAATTTGGTATGGAAATGTATCATCTTCAAAAATTCCAATGAGCCGAACGCTTAACTTAGATAAAGATGAAAGTGGGAAGAAAATTGATATCACTAATTAGAGAGGTATCATTGGATCACTTCTTTATCTTACCGCTAGTAGACCTGATATTATGTTTTTGGTATGCATGTGTGCACGCTTTCAAGCTGATCCTAGAGAGTCGCACTTAATTGCTACTAAGAGAATCTTTAAATACCTAAAAGGCACACAAAATATAGGTTTGTGGTATCCAAGGGACTCTCCTTTTGAACTAATTGGTTATTCTGATCCAGATTTTGTAGGATGCAAAATAGATAGAAAAAACACTAGTGGTACATATAAATTTCTAGGTGATAGATTGGTTTCGTGGCATAGTAAGAAACAACAATCCATAGCGACTTCTACCGCTGAAGCCAAGTATGCAGCCGCTGGAAGCTATTGTGCACAAATCCTTTGGATGAGGCAACAACATAAAGATAATGGAATCCTCTTAGGTCCTACCTCAATCCATTGCGATAACCAAAGCGCTTTAGCTATGACCCAAAACCCATTCCTTCATTCTAGAACTAAACACATTGACATTCTCTACCATTTCTCGCTTGACCATGTTCAAAAGATCGATATCTCCATGCATTTCATTGGAACTGACAAACATTTGGCCGATATCTTCACTAAAGCGCTCAACGAATAACGTTTTCTCACTTTGAGAAGTGAATTAGGTATGATTGATTTAAACGCTTAATCATGAAGCATCATAATTTTATAGGCATATAATTTAGGGGGAATCCACTCTACTATAATTTTTCCTTTTTAAGAGTAAATCTTTAGGTTCATCTATATTTGGCAATGGGAGGATTCCATTGCATATGGGTCCCACCTAGCCAGTCAAGTGGTCTACATTTTAACCCAAATAAGATGAAATGATTAGATCATTTTTATCTTTCCATTTGTAAATACCGTGTGAATACAAACTCTTTGTTTCCTTATCCCGGTCAAGTGAGAGTTATGGCTTTTAGTCAAACTCACTAACTTGACACTATGCTATATTTATAATAAGTTCAGATCAGTGAATAATTTGGCCAAATACTTTAAAATCCAACTTACTTATAAATGCATAGGATAATTCCTCATTCACTTACGAGGGAACGAATCCTATCTTGGATACCAGTTAAGATTACTACTTGCCCATTAGGTTTTAGTTCGAGGTTGACCCCACCAACTGGTGAACTGGGCCTAACTACTATAATGAGAAACCTAATGTCACATGCATATCTTCAACTCGATTCCTCAAGTGTAAAGTTCAAACACCTCTATTACAATAAATTAATTCTGTCATTGACTGTCAAAGAGTGAAAACCCCATGTGACTGAATCAATGCGAGTCATGTCTGAGTGCCACTATCCCCATCAGTGGACCTATGATATGAGCTCTTCACTACATCCTAGTGATTGACGGGCACCTTTCTCATCAAAACTCACATCATACAAGTCTTCATGATTTCCAATGCCAAATTGAAATTTTTTGACTTGTAGATTATTTTAGTTCACAAGTATCAAACTCCTCTAGTGCCTTAGAGAGTTAACTCTTGTGTTCATGTACTTATAGATGATTAAAATATATATAAATGCTAATATAAAAGTAAACAACTAAGAAGCCTTTTATTGATTGATTAAAAACAATTACAATTTGATAATGTCCTATCATTTACTAATCCTCTAGTGGCATTTGAGGACATTAACCTAACACGGTGGCCTCTCAGGGGGTGAGACCACACTATTCTTTTCTCTATCTTGTGCTACTCGCTTCGCCGGGGAGTTATATTGTTTTGATCCATTCCCACCGAGGGTCAAGGATTCCTGACCTCGGCAGGGGAATTAGCTAGGCGCCACTGGGTGGGGGCGACTCTTGTCATGATGCTCCCTACCTCCACGAATAGAATGAGGTGGTGGATCTTGGGGCCCCTTCTCTTAAGGTGGGGACATCTCTTGATGGCTCTTCTCATGTGGGTTTTACCTCCTGTTAGTCGATGGAGCAGGTGTTGCTCACGACGGGTGTGCAAGGGCATATTGCTGGAATGCACGAGCGGCTGCCCTCACTGATGCATCCTCAACAAGAGCAAGTAGTGCCTCCTGAGTGATCTTGAACACCCTAGTAGCAGGGGGTGGAATCGCTAATGGCGTCACAGGAGGTGCATTCTACTCGTTCATCAGAAGTGGTATGTTTGGACCCCCGCCTTCAGCTTTCCAGGTCGGGAGGGGGGGAGGCGTCTTGAGCACCCCCCCCTCAACATTAGGCTGGTCTTTAGGCGTTGGGTTAGGAAGTTCATCAACAACTACTGGCTGATGGTGACTAGTTATCCTATCACCGATCGTACGTGCTTATAACCTAGTTTGCATATTCAGTGGCTGGAGCGCTGTTCCCACAGACGGGGCCAAACTGATGATGATAAAAATCGTCAGTCAATGAATAACACGTGATTAACCACGTGGAGTGATGGAACCGATCCAACGCATGACAAACTAGGTTGGGGGTTGATGAATGTATAAACTGCACTCGAACTTAGTGAGTTGCCTACGTACCCGATGAGTAGGGATCCAGTCTGTTTGTAGTTCTTTTATGGGGTTACTCTCAATAGCAAGTGAATTTTTACTGGGTGAATAGATATTGAGCATTTTTCAGCTCCTTTAAGGTATTTATATGGAGCTGGTAGTAGGCTTTGGGCTGTGGGCTCAACTTTATCAGTAGCCCATTAAGCTTGATAATATATCCCTTATTTCGCCTTTAGACTAATAAAATAGCCTAATTAACCTTATTGGATCGTCAGCTCTCTTAGGCTTGACTAACATAATAATCGTCGATTGGACCCACGGGGGGTGCCCCCGGCCCGAGCCGGGGGCATGTCAATTATCATAATGCCCCTAAACATTTTTGGTGCACGTCAGTTTTAAAATTACGCACTAGTTTTTCTTTGATTGATGCCAGGTGAAGGCCGATTACAACGTTTGTTCTATGATATTAATTTTTTCGGATAAACTTTATTTGTGTTTAATATTTCTTCCTAATGCTTATGATTGCTTAATAACCAATTGTATGAACTTGTGTCTAGTTTTTGTTGTGAATTGAACCAGCGGATAAAAAAAAAATCCAATTCACAAAGCCCCAATTTAGTTCATGTTTTTATAATTTCATATTCACATAAATCGAATTCAAGAATTAGTAGTCTAATTACATTTTCGATGAATTTCCAAAGGCCGGCTTTTCTAGAGAGGCAATGGGTTGTTTTTTCCTCTAGATCTATAATCATGCGAAAGATGGTCTTCAATTCTTGAAACTCAACCTCCTCTACCTTAGACTGGGTTAAGTGACTTAGGGTTTATGTGGAGGGAGAAAGGATTTTGTGTTTTAATATTTTGTCACTCTCTAAGATGAAAAACTAACAAAGTTATTTTTTAGTTAAACACCTAGTGCTTAAATAAAAGACTTCTCCTTGGCTTAGGAGAAGAGGGAGGCGGTCGTGTAGTACCCTAGGGCTACATGTACTGGGCCTTATCCAATTCCAAGCCTAGTGTTATGTGTTTAATTAATATTCCCTGTCCAATCCAATTGGTAATTAATTAAATACTAGTCTCTTTTCATTAATTCTAAATTAATAACACTATTAATATTGATGGGATAAAATAATTTAATTACTGATATGCCCATAAATTATTACGACATGGTTTTGGGCTTTATTAAAAGATGGGCTTAAACGAAGGATGAAGCAGTGAGCCAAAAATAAGAAGGAGCCCAAATGTTCGGAGGAGGCTTCATGAAAGAGGGCTCAAAGAAAGCCTAAAAGTCAGAGCATTGATCGTTTATTCAAGAAGCATAGCTGAGTAAGTCATAAAGAAGTTGAGAGATAGCTGAAAGGAATAATGGAAGGCATGACTGAAGAAGGATAGCTCGAGGAAATGGTGAAAGGCTCGGATCAAGAAAGATAGCTTGAGGAAATGGCGGAAGGCTCGGATCAAAAAGGATAGCTCGAGAAGGGATAAGATCGGATAAAAATCAAATCGTATCCAATCTTACCTAATATCCTTGAAAAACGGGGAGATGAAGATTCATCTCCCCCCAAAAAATGGAGAAGTGGCCACCCACTCCTAGGAAAAAGGGGAGAGAATTCGGCCATTAAGGCCTAGAAATAGGAGAAATTCCATTCTTTGTAAGCTTAGATTCACAATTCAGAGAAAAGAGTGTAATATTATTGTATTTCTCCATCTTCTTCGAGAGAAAGTTGGAAACAAAAGAAATGGAAATTTAAATGTTCTTCTTACTCGTTTTTTTTCGAAATTCTTTACTTATTTTTGAAACTATTTGTCTTCTAAAATTAGATTTCTCATATTCATATAAATAAAGTCGTGTTTGAATTTGCAGGACTTTCTTGGTGTAAAAAACGAACCGCATCAATTACAATAATTAAATTTATTTATTATAATCAAACCTATCCTTTTGATAATTTCCACTCCAAGTGAAACTACCGAAATGCCCTTCACAAAGTAAAAACCTTTATTTTATCATCTTTACACAGCGCAATTCTCTAGGCTCGTCTTGATTGACAATGGGAGGATTCCAAGGATATAGTTATTACCAAGTCATCCTCGTGAAATATACCGAAACCCAATCAAGTACGAGATGAATATTTCATCACGAACCTTTATGTTATAATTACCATATGAGTATAAACTCTTCACTGACGCAACCCGATGAAGTAATAGTCATGGAACATCAAACTCATATAACTTGATACTGTACTATAATCATACTGATGTGTAATTACTAAACTGCCCTTTAGATCCAATATAAGTCAGTCATTAATGCTTTGGACAAATACTTTAATTTCACAGCACCTATGACGTACAGGTCGCTTCTTGTTTACTTTCGAGACAGTGAACTCCTTATTGGCGGTCCACTTCCCATTGTCGAATGCACCACTTGAATCGTACTTTGAGGTTGACCCCACCAACGGGTGATTGGGCCTAAGTACTCTAATAACTTATTCAATGATATGAGCACGACGTAAAAGGACTCCCCAGGTCTAAAGTTCACTCCAACTATCATAACTGGTAATCCTCATCACTGGCTGTCACCGAGTAAAAACCCATGAGGTAGAATTACAATGAGTCGTGTTCGAATATGTTAACTCCGTTAATCATATTCATGATACCAGCTCCCACTATCTAATCAGTGTAAGACTTAGCACTTTCCTTGTCAATGCAAGTGTCATACGAGTTGAATCTAAGTGCCCGATTTAGATTCTTTCACTCGCGAATTAGGTTTATAAGATCAAACACTTAACTCCACCAGTGCGCCTACTTATCAAACAAGCAGTGGTGAGTACACCTTGATCTTAAAGACCTATTTGTTCAATACATTCAATACCACAATTAGATTTATAAGAAAAAACTCAATGCGTTTTATTTATAAATAGTAATAATGTTCATACAATATAAATAAAACGACCACTTAAATCTAATCCCCAATGGCATAGGGGGCATAACACCAAAAATCTCCCAATTGCACTCAATGCCAATTGCTATTGTATTTGAGTCCCATCTTGTCAAGATGTTTCTTTAGCAACGCCGATGATAGAGGCTTAGAGTGTGGTTCATCTACGTTTTTCACTGAGGCTACTTTCTGCTGGCAATGTCGTTTCTTCCAACAATTTCTCATATTATGTGATACCTTCTCTCTATGTGTTTAGATTTGTTGTGAGACTTTGGTTCTTTAACCAGTCCTCCATTGTTGTCACACCATTGTGGCAACGTCATTTCCATGCTAGAAACCACTTGAAGTTCAACCATGAACTTTTTTATACAAGCAGCTTCGTTAGTTGCCTCAGAGGTAGCTATGTATTCAGCTTCACATGTGGAGTTCACAGTTGTGCTTTTCTTGGAACTTTTCCAAGACACTGCTCCACCATTCAGGGTGAATCTAAACCCAGACGTAGATTTTCGACCATCCACATCAGACTAAAGTCTGAGTCAGAATATCCACCTACTCTCCTCTCTTCATTTCCATATATGAGAAGCATATCCTTCGTTCTTCTAAGATACTTAAGGATAGTCTTCACAGCCATCCAATGCTGCTCACCTGAGTTATCTTAAAAGCAACTAACTACACTCACAACTTAAGCTATGTCAGGCCTCGTGCATAACATTGCATACATGAGACTTCCCATTGCTCATGCATATGGGATTTTACTCATCTTTAGTCTGTCCTCATCCAACTTTTGACTCATAGAATTAGAGAGTTGTATTCCATGTCCTATAGGCAGAAGTCCTCCCTTAGAGTTACTCATTTCATATCTATTAAGGACTTTCTCTAGGTAGAGCGCTTGGGAGAGACCTAACATCCGATTCACCCCATCCCGGTAGATGCGAATTCCTAAGATGTAGGTTGCTTCTCCTAAGTCTTTCATGGGGCATGTGCTTGAAAGCCATTCCTTAACTGATGTCAATGAGCTTATGTCATTCTCCATTAGTAGTATGTCATCTACATACAACACTAGGAATGTCAACTTACTTCCACTGGACAATTTGAAGACATACGGTTCATCTTCTTTCTTAATGAATCCATAAGATTTTGCTTCTTGATCGAACCGTTGATTCCAGCTGCGAGACACCTGCATAAGTCCATAAATGGACTTATTTAGCTTGCAAACCTTATGAGAATCTGCATCTGACGTAAAACCTCTAGGCTACTGCATATAAATGTTCTCATCGAGGTATCCATTTCAAAAAGCAGTTTTCACATCCATTTGCTAGATTTCATAATCTAGGTTCACTGCGATGGCGAGCAAGATTCGAATGGACTTGATCATTGCTATGAACGAAAGGTTTCCTCATAATCAAATGCCCTCCTTTTGACTATAACCTTTCGCGACAATTCTAGCCTTATAGATGTCTACAATGCCATCCAAACCAATCTTTCTCTTATAGATTCATTTGCACCCTATCAGCCGTACACCCTCAGGCAGATCAGTAAGAGTCCAGACTTAGTTCAAATACTTCTCGTTTACTTTCGAGATAGTGAATTCCTTATTGGAAGTCCACTTCCCATTGTTGAACGCACCAATTGAATCGTACTTTGAGGTTGACCCCACCAATGGGTGATTGGGCCTAACTACTCTAATAACTTATTCAATGGTATGAGTACAACATAAAGGACTCCTCAGGTCAAAAGTTCACTCAAACTATCATAATTGGTAATCATCATCATTGACTCTCACTGAGTAAAAACCCACGTGATAGGATTACAACGAGTCGTGCTCGAATATGTTAAATTTGTTATTCATATTCATGACACCAGCTCCCACTATCCAATCATTGTAAGACATAGCACTTTTTTTGTCAAAGCAAGTGTCGCACGAGTTGAATCTAAACGCCCAATTCAGATTCTTTAACTCGCGAACCATGTTTATAAGATCAAGCACTTAACTCATCCATTGATCATACTTATCAAAAAAACAGTGGCAAGTACACCTTGATCTTAAGGACCAATTTTCTTAATACATTCAATGCCACAATTATATTTATATAAACAAACCGAATGCCTTTTTTTAATCAATAATGATAACGTTTATACAATATAAATAAAACGCCATCTTAAATCTAATTCCACAATGGCATACGGGGCATAACTGATAGTGTTAGGTGCCTGGAGAGCCATTTGTTATGGGCTCTGCCATCTTAAATGTAAAACACTATGACAGTCTTGTTTTAAATATATTAAATATTTCTTTATAGGTTGCTTCTTTATTGTTATAACCAGTGTTAGTATAGATAAAGATCCCATAGATTACATATGATTAGTGGAGTGGTGGGGATACCTATGGAATGCTCTCAAAGACTATAATCTGAAATAATGTTCCTAGTCATAGAGATTGTGAGATGTGGAATATCACTGGCCTCGTCAAGACTTGTTCATGCATGTAACTCTCCCAATAGGTCGATTTGTTCCATTGTCGATGGCTTGTATGGTAATATATGTATGTAGATTCATACTTTGATTATGGAATTGAACGGCCCCGCTAAATGACTCCTAGTTGGTGCTGTCAAACATGGAGTCATTGGGTTTCGTAGTGTGAGATTAGTCCTTAGACCTGAGATGTCATTTGAAAGGGTACTATCCACTATGCTTTGATATGAACGTGCACTCCAGTAGTCATAAGGTGTTTATGTTAGGTATAGCCTAATAGTACAACAGAACACGATTTATCAAGGGTGAGGACTACCCCGTATTTCTTATGCTGTTGCGTGAATCTAAAAGATCAATAAAGTCTTTGATCAAAGCAATTATCTTTTATGAGGGATTGGTGGTCCCGGATTAGAAGACTGGATCATTAGATGTCACAACACAGTCATAGTTTCTAAGGTTATTAGGGTTCGACCGTTGCCATACCCTAGACCATAGACGGGAAACTGATGAAGAGATTCTACTCACATGAAGATGGTGACTCGGATAGGTTTGCTTTTCATCGTGCTAGACATCAAAACCACGACCAATAGGTGCCTTGGATTATTTTGATGAAATTAATCCAAGGTCCAGTTAATTATTCAGGATAATTAATCTAGCCTATGCGGACATATTGCTAGCTTGTCAGCGAGCTTGAGGGGTCACACAAATAACTTAATGTAGTACTTATTGTCTAGTTAATTCATTGTGAATTAATGGAGGGATTAATTAATTAATCAAGAAAAGGAATTAATTATTTGGTATTAATTAATGGTCCTATAATTGAACATTGAAATTAATAAAAGAAAGAAAGAAATAATCTATAATATATATATATATACACACACGTGTGCATGTGTGCGTATGGTGGTCCCAAGTGGCATACGAAAGGGTCTAGAAGGGGGGGGGGTGTTGAATAGACCCTGAAGTCTTTTTCGACTTCAAAAAATTCATCACTTTTAAAGATTAGAACGCTTAGAAAACTGAGCGCTAGGTCAGGAGTTATAGTAAAGATAACTTAGACTTAGTGATTTTAGCAATTTACCATAGTAGGGTAACGCTTATATCTCTTAACCAGGGTTAGCACAACAGAAATGATTTTTTAAAGCTTTAGCGTTCGTTTTGTTCAAGTAGTCGCTTATTTGATTTCCTTGTCTTTTTCAAAATAAATTATGTAATGTAAAGCAAGACTATAAAATAGTAAATAACACAAGAATTTGAAAGGTTCACTGGGTGGTGTATCCCAGCTACGTCCTTCTTCTCCTTGAACACTTAGAGGAATTCCACTAAGTTGATAATCGAAGGATCACACAGAGGCTTCTACACCAATGAAGATCTTCACCAACAAGCTTCTCTCACTCAGAAATACTGCTTGTAGAGTCAACAACTTCTTCACACAGGTAGAGGATGTTGAGGGTTTTGGTCACGAGTTTGTTTGATTTTAGAAAGTTCAAACAAATTAGGATATCTCAATAATAGTGTATGGTTCTTCTTTGAAGATGTTTGAGATATCTATGACTGTCTGGAATGTATGAAAAAAGCTTGGAAGAGTTTTGGCTATGGAGTTTCTAAGCTTTTTCTAGAGAGAATTTCAGTAGAGTTTTGACTTTCTAGTGTATATACGTGTATCTTTATATTTAGAGTTTTTTGGAATGGGGTATTTATAGAAAATTTCTTGGGATTTGTCTGTTAGACATATGTAAGTGCGTGCCTTTCACGTGGCTCGTGAATCTACCTTTTCTCTGACATTCTTGAAATCCTACTGGTTTCAATTGGACAGGAGCAGGTTTCAAACTTTGAAATCTGATAGTCTAGTCAAAAGATGGCTTGTCCACAAGTCATAATAGCTTATCACATTTAATGCACTTATCAGGCATTTAATGCATTTGAATTTATTTCCCGTTGGAAATAAATGTCCGTTGAATGATTGCATTTAAGTCCTTCATGACTTGAGAATTTATTTCAGGTGAATCTGATCCTTGATTGCTGGAGTGTTTTGAGAGCTTGATTCATAAGACCTGAAATAGTTCTTTAGCGTTCGACAGATGCTAAGAACAAATCTTTATCTTCATGTGTCTTCAGACGCTGATCTTCAACTTCATCTCTAGTAGACTCACCTAGAATTCTATTAGCGATTCGGTATCTAATACTTAGTCTAAATTCTACAAAGATAAAAATTACAAGCCTAAATAAAATTACAAACTTTCAAACGCTTATACAAAAGTTCTATGAAAATATAAACTTACATTTTTTTGAGGTCTAACATAAAATCCTATCTTGTCATCGTCAAAGCATCTAACATGAAATTTCCTAACAGCTTCCCCTTTTTTGATGATGTCAAGACCTTAACCCTTATAACTCTTTTACAGATTACGAGTTCAAAGAAAAGTCCAAAATGGTCATAAGTTAGCGTTTGGAAGGTTAGTTAAGTTAACTAAAGTTAGATTAACTTCAACAAGTTGTTTCAGCGTTAAATCATTCATTTATTCATATAAGAGAATTAAGCATACATGATCTACACTGAAAGTAGATATTTTAAAGCGACAAATAGAAATATATAAAATAACATAAGCATGGGGTTGAATAGACCCTGAAGTCTTTTTCGACTTCAAAAATTTTCGTATCATTTTAAAGGTTTGAACGCTTTGGATGACTGAGCGCTTGGGTCAGACGCTTCAGAAAAAGTTAACTTAGACTTAGTGATTTTAGCAGTTTACCAAAGTAGGGCAACGCTTAGATCGCTTAATCAGGGTTAGCACAGCGGAAATGAGTGTTAGCGTTCTTTTAGTTAATTTAATCTCTTTGCACTTTAACTTGTCTCTTTCAAAGATAAATGATGTAATAATAATAATAGTAAGACAAATAAGGTAAATAACACAAGATATATAAGGTTCACTGGGTGGTGTAATCCCAGCTACGTCCTTCTTCTCCTTTTTCACTTGGAGGAATTTACTAGAATGATTTTCGAAGAATCACACAGAATCATCTACACAATAGTAAAGGGTGAAAATGATCTGGGCTCCTTGATCACACAGACTTCAGCACCAATGAAGATCATCTTCTTCAAGCTTCTCTCACTCAGAAATACTGCCTGAAAGGATTCAACAACTTTTCTCACTCAGATGAAAGGTTGAGGTTTGTCACTAGGGTTTTGTTTGTTTTTGAAAAGATCAAACAACTTGGAATATCTCAGTTGGAATTTGAATTTCTTCTTTGGAAGATGTTTGAGATATTTGTGACTGTCTGCAATGTAGATAAAAAGCTTGAAATATTTGGCTATGGAGTTTCTATGCTTTTTCTCAGCAAGTTTTTCTTGTGTTTGTACGTAATTGTCTCTTGTAAAAAATTGTATATCTCTATATTTAGGGTTTGCTGGGGTAAGGTATTTATAGGCAATTTCTTGGGATCTGTCCGTTGGACACATGTAGGAGCGTGTCTCTCACGGGGCGCGTGAGTATACCTTTTCTCTGACATTCCTGAAAGTTCGCTGAAGCCGATTGGATGGGAGCAGCTGAAATTCTGAATTTTCTGACAGTCTGGTCAAAAGGTGGCTTGTCCACAAGTCACATTAGCTTATCACAATTAATGCTCTTATCAGGCATTTAATGCATTTTGAATTTAATTCCCGTTGGAAATAAATGCCCGTTGAATGATTGCATTTAAGTCCTTCATGACTTGAGGATTTATTTCAGGTGATTCTGATATAAGTCGCTTGAGAGATTTCGAGCGCTTGATCCATAAATCCTGAAATAAGATCTTTTAGCGTTTGACAGATGCTAAGAAGAAAATCTTTATCTCCAATTGACTTCAGACGCTGGTCTTCAACTTCTTCTCTAATAGACTCACCTAGAATTCTACTAGCGATTCAGTCACTAAGACTAAGTCTAAATTCTACAATGATAAAAATTACAAGCCTATAATAAATTACAACTTTCAAACGCTTATACATCATTTTATGAAAAATGGAAACTTACATTGTATTTTTGGGGTCTAACATTAAATCCTATCTTGTCATCATCAAAACATCTAACATGAAATTTCCTAACAATAGTCCTCAGGGTAAAGCGTTGTAGTATTTTATTTGTGATTTCTTCTTAGTATCAGCTCAAAAAGCACCAGACGCTGATACACCTCCATGTTTAGAAGTTCTTATTGAAGTAGATGTTGATTTGGCAACTGTTGTGGATATAGCTAAAGAAGTAGCTCAAGTCTTTCCTGACGCTGAAACATTCCCAATTAGTGAAGTGACTCTGCACACTGAGCGGTCGATAGAAGTGGCCCCTATCCCAATAGAAGCAATTGCCATTGTTCCTACTCCAACTGGATCTCCTCCTCGTGTCATCAATTTTTTCCCCCATGGATATACTGCCGAAGTTGAATTCTATTATGCCGCTGGAGAACAGGACACCAAGACCTTAGTTGAATCGGAGATAACTTTTCAAGATACTCTCCACAACCCTCGCCTCTCCAACACAAACAAATTCAATTTTTTTGAAAGACTTGTAGACCTTAATCTCTACACGCTAGAGCGTCTTCAATCTCGCTTGGAATATATTCGAAGACAGCGTTCAACAGAAAAAATTTAAACCGAGCATGTTTCAATTTCACCAATCGCTCTGATGAGTCTTTCTATGCTCTTCGGTCAAACAAAATTGTCATAAAAAATCCCCATATGGGCGATTGGCTGAAAAACCCTGATGAAGAGGATCTCAACAAAATTGGGTACTCGGCCCTTCCAAAAGTCATCAACTCTCCTCAGAATGCTCTCTCTCCTAATCCACTTAAGCTTTGGAAAGAAAAAGGACCGATTGTAGCTGAGCGTCCGAACCCAATTAACTCATGGATAGAAGATGAAGCCCGGAATACTTGGCAAGACTTTGGGCTGAAGATTATGATGAAGAAACTGATCGATTTGAGAAGTATCTAGCTGCTAGAAAAGACCAGAAGAAAGTTGATAAACTTGGCAACCGATGGATCATTGATACCGCTTGTTGGTCCCAAGTGGCATACGAAAGGGTCTAGAAGGGGGGGTTGAATAGACCCTTAAGTCTTTTTCGACTTCAAAAAGACTTCGTATTAAACGTATTTGGACGCTTGAAATGATAGGCGCTTGAAGTGTCTAACGCTTCACTTTAGCGTTCACATAAGATATTTGAGACTTTGTGAAGCGTCTAATGAAGACTGTTTTATAAAGTTAACTTAGACTTCAGGAATTGAATACTTTGACCTTGTAGGTTAAGCGTTCAGTTCTTTTAATCAGGGTTAGCACAGCGGAATGATTTTGGAGTCTTCTCTTTGAAAGTTTTAGCGTCACAAGATGTTTCTTAGTTGCTTAGCTTTTGATTGTGTTTTACTTATGCAATGATATGATAGATGAATGAAATGACTGAAAAGTAAATAACACAATATTTGTAAGGTTCGTTGGGTGGTGTAATCCCAACTACGTCCTTCTTCTCCTTTGCACTTGGAGGCAATCCACTAAAATGATTCTCAAAGAATCACACAGAATCTTCTACAAATTAGGGAGAGATGGATGTCGATGACTTGAGCTCCTTGATCACACAGATTTCTGCTTCAAATCACTTCAACCCTCTTGCTTCTTTCACCCAGAAATGATGCAAGTATCCAACTTCGACTTCACACAGATCGCGAGGCTTGGATGGGATTTTCTAAAAGGTTTGTTTGATTTTGATGAAGTTCAAACAACTTGGTAATATCTCAGTAGGAATCTGGTTTCTTCAAAAAGAATGTTTGAGATATTTGTTGACTGTCTCAGGAATATAAGAAAAGCAAGTAGGATGTTTCTTGAATTTTCTGGCTTTTCTGAGAGTTTAAGGAATGAGATTTTAATGCAACAGCAATTTTGCTTGATAAAATTGTTCTCACATTTTTTGTTTGTTGTTGAAGTCCTATTTATAGGTATTCTTGGAGAAAGTGTCCGTTTGACACATGCACTGGCGCGTGTCTCTCACTTTCGCGAGTGAACAGCTTTTGTCCTTTTTCCTGAAAATCTGCTGCACGAAAGTTGGTGCTGCAGTCTGAGATAGTTGACAGTCCAATAGGGTGGCTTCTCCGTACGTCTGACATTACTTATCATATTAAATGCTCTTATCAACATTTAATGCATTTGAAATTAATACCCGTTGGTATTTAATGCTTTGAGAATATTTGCATTAAACTCCTTCTGGACTTAGAAGTAAATTCAGGTGAAATCACTTCTGTCCCATAAGGTAACGCTTGATATAGCTGGCCAAAGTGGACGCTTGGAGACTGTATCTATCTTCTGAGATCAGGCGCTTGAGTCTTCGAACTTTACCACTGATAAACTCACTCAGAAATCATCAGACGCTCAGCCTAAGACTATTTTGCCTAACACTCTAAAGTAAGATAACAAAGCCTAATAAATCTATTACAAGTCTAACGCTTCAAAGCCTATACAAGTTTTCTACGAAAATAAACTTACAACTTTTTTGGGGTCTAACAAAAACTTAATTGTCATCATCAAAACTTCTAACATGAAATTCCTAACAATTTCCCCCTTTTTGATGATGGCAATACTTACTCTTTTATAGTTCAAGAGTTAGACAGCCAAAAGTAAAAGTTAGCTTTGATCAGTAGACGTTAGTTAAAGTTAGTTACGCTTCAACGAGATGTTTCAGCAAGAGAAAAATGCATTTCATATTTATCGAGAATTACAAGCATTTTTACAGCTGAATATTTAAAGATATAAGAGACAAGAATATAGATAATGTAAAATCAGAAAGCTTTAATGACTTGGTCTAACTCTGTATCGCTTGGACATTTCAGCTCGGATAGCTTCAGTCAGATTGTCTTCCAAGATCATCATTGCTTCATGATCTTTGTTGATGATAAGCTTGTTTTCTTCTTGTTGTCTCTTCTTGAATATTGTAAAATGATTATCCCAGTCAGTTGGGTCGATACCAATGTACCTTAGGCAGATTCGAAAAGCTTGGCTAAAATCAGTCATCTTCCTTTCTTCAGCTAAGATCTGTGGATCTGTAGGTTCTGAAATGGATGTTCTCTGAAGAGGAATGTCAAACTGTTCAAGCAGTGCTCTTGTAGGAATTGGTAGGTTTGGATATAACGCTCTAGGAGGTTCCCTTAGCGTACTACTGGGCGCTCCGGATGAACTTTGTTTCAGAGCAGTTATCCAAGACGGGAGATTAAGCGCAGACTGAGAAGGAGGCACTGACGCTTAGGAGACGGAGGATCTTCAACTTTTGAACTGGACGCTTTCCGCTTTTCTCCTTTCTTCTTCTCTTCCCCCTTATTGCCATCATCAGATTTTAAGAAGTGGTTTGTGAGTACACTTACCTGATGAGCAATCTGAGATAAGGAATCTGTGATGTCATCCAGACGCTTGTCGAAGCGTTCCTGCATAACAAGAAGCTTAGCGCTGGTGGCGTCATTCACAGAGATCTCAAGGGTTGCAAGGCGCTTTTCAAGTTCTTCTTTCATGGCAAGTTGGGTTGCGTGGGCAGCATCCTGCATTTCTTGAAAGTCTTGCACTCACCAACTGCCGCTTGAGCTGAACTACGCATATGAGCAATCTGAGCGCTCATTACGTGAGTTTCAATCTTTGCCAGGTCTTCCTTAATCCAATGGAGAGATTCTTCACTCTGAGTAGCTTGAGCGCTAATTGTCTCCAAAACAGATTTAAGCAAGGGACCGAAGGCTTGACTCTCATCTGATTGAACCGCTTGAGGAGCTGGTCGCTTGAACCGTGATGAGTGTTTGAGAGAGTCAAAAGGAACTTGATAGGCTGGATCAAAAACAGTACCTCGAATATCCAGGGAAGGATCTTCAGCACTATCAATGGTAGCATGTTCAGGAGCGTCAGGAATACTGGTATCTGCAGATTTGGACGCTTCAGATGTCTCAGCAGGCGCTTCCTCAAGCGTTGACTCAGGTTGGCGAAAGTCAGTGAATTGGAAGTTCCAGCTTGCTGAGTCGGCATAAGAGGTGGATGTAGAATCCAAGAGTTCAATGAGTCTGGTCCTGGACATACAAGTACCGGAGATAAATGTGCGAAGAGGACTATCAATGGCCCTGATGTACATTGGACCAATGATATCCAGCACATGATCTGGGAAAACTTTGGACGGCGCTTGAGCGATGGAGAATAGTGAATCTGTGCAGTGAGTTCTGGAAAATCCAATCAAGCAATCTGAGGGAAGAGATGCAGGACGTCGATGTGTAGGCACACAGTCCGCATAGTACTCTTCAAGATACGGATAAATGGCTTGAGCGAGCTCTTGATTCCTTTCAAGCAGAGAGAGAACATACTCATAGTGATTGAGTACCTCACTGCGAATGGAAGGGAGCAGTGGATATCCTTTGAATGAATTGATCACTGAGCCGTTCCAAGATCTGAGATTGGCAGTGAAGATTTTATCAAAGAGAGATACTGGAGATAGAATCTTTACCATCAGATTGAAGTTTTCTTCACAGTGGCTTGGAGCAAGATTTAAGCACCGTTCACCAACTGTACCACTGGAAGACGCTTGAGCATTAAACCGAAGAGGGGTGAGGGATAATCTCTGAAGTTCTTGACGTAGACATTGTTCTATTTGATGTCTAATAATTGGGAGCTTGAGAACAGGTCCGAGTCTTTGTTGACGCTTCAGGAGGCAATACTTGGCGAATTGACGCTTCTTGTCATGCATGCCTATGCCGAAAAGATGGGGAGCTTGGACTAACTCTGGGAAGGTGTATTTATGTCCCATGTACGCTTCAACCCAATTTACTTCATTTATACAGAAGTCTGTGCCAGCAGTCACCATAGCACGAATGCCTTCAAGATGAATATCTCTTATGGCTTCAAAGCGGTGCTTATCAGGCTGATAGTTGGCATTCCAGACGCTGTCAAAGTAAGCATCAGCTTCAGTCTGGAGCAGATCGGTCAACGATTCAAGGCGCTCACCAGCATGAATCTCTTTATTTTTCCATAGACTAAGAGGACGGACCGATGCAAGATTTTCAGCGCTGTGAGCCGTCTGTGGGAAATGTGTGTAACCTTCTCTGTTCAAGACTGACTCTGAGGGATTGAGAAAGCTAGGACGGAGAGGATCATACACACGAACAGTGTAATCCCTTAGCGCGAACCCAGTTGGTCTGCTGTGGCCATTATCAAGATAGTAAGCCACATCCACGGCACATCTAGGAGGTCTGTCTCCTGGTCTGTCTAGAACGGTTGCTTTGATTCGCTGTCAAAGTCAATCAGTCTTGCAGCGTCAGCTTCTGCAGCAATATATCTTTCTATATTATATCCTGCAGGAATGAAATCTTCGTCGAGCGCTGGGGGCATATAGTTAATTGAATGATCAATTGTCTTCAGCGGATCGAGTTGAAAGAAGTGACGAGGAGCTGTAACGTCTTCAGCAGCGCTCTGACCTTCTGAACGTGCCTCTGTTAAAGTAGCAGGTTCCTCAGGTTCAATTGCAGCTACTTCAGCGGCAACATCTTGAGCGATAGCTACGACTCCAGTCAGGTCAACATCCAACAGAACATCTGTGGACACTTCAGCAGCAGCTGGAACTATAGCTGAAAAACAAGAGCCATCCTCTATAAGAGCAGGATCTTCTACAGATGTAGGAATAGAAATGCTGTGGGAAGAAATAAACTTACCCTGAGAACTAAGCTCAACAGCAGTTTCTGGAGCGCTTGGCTCAACAGCAACATCTTGAGCGCTTGGCTCAACGACAACTTGAGCGCTTGGCTCAACGGCAACTTGAGCGCTTGGCTCAACTGTCTCAGGCTCTTCAGGAGTAGCTTGACGCTTGCTAGTCCTGGAACGCTTAAAGATTTTCTTAATGTTGACTCCTTCAACTAGTTTAGCCGGAGGAGCGGGAGGATCAGCAGCTGGTTCTTCAAAGTCTATTTGCTTAATGATCCCTTCCAGCTTTCGTCTTTTGAGAGGCAACTTGTCCTCGGCATCCTCATCAGTTTCCTCATCAATCTTTTGAGAGGGGACGGCAATTTTAACTTTGGTTTTCTGGGGGCTCTCTTCTTCGTTCCTGCTGGACGCTTCACAGCTTCCTCTGGCACTGGTCTCTCCGCCTTTTGAGCAAGCAGTTGGCGTTCTTCCAGCCGCTCAGATAGGGGTCTAGCCGCACCACTAACTTTTGGAGGATTGAACATATTGGTCAGAATCCTTTTTCCCAACAACTTGGACTTATTCAACGGAAGTCCAGACGAGTACACACAATTCGATTTAAACAAGATGTCACTCAGGATGAGTCCATAAGGCTTATTTGAAGCGCTTAGACTGTCCCGAAACCGTCCAAAGATGTACTCACTCCAGTTGATTTTGATGTTGAAGAGTATAGCAACCATCATCTGAAATTGAACAGGATTTACCTTATCAAAGGTTCCCACGCGGCATTCTATGATCTTGCTGCAGAAATCAGCCAATAACCGGTATTTGGACACCAGGTCTTTCTTCTCGAAGTACTGAGTGTAAGGAACGTCGTCGTACGCACTCATGATTGCCCATGCTTCCTTAATTTGTTTCAACGTAACAGAATCCAATGCCTCACCCTCATTAGGCAAATTGAAGTTCTTGGCAATGGTGGAAGCAGATAGGATGAATTCCTTTGGAGACTCCTTCTTGGAGAAGGGAATTTGACAAGAGATGGACTTCTTGTCCTCTGAAAGTGTAGCAGTCTTCCAGAAAGTTTCAACTTCAGTGGGAAACATATAAGAGTATTGGGTTAAGAAGGGTTTGAGCCCAGCTTTGACGACCATGTCCATTATGTCCGTCAGGTTGATCTGAGTTTGTTCATATAGAAATTTCCAGTCGACAACAAGACCTTCAGTTACCTTGATGGTAATTTCAGCAGAAGTAGATGATGATTTCTTTGGTGCCATTTTTTTTAAAGAAGAAGATGGACTGAGATTTTTCTGTTGTTTTGAGAGAGAGATAAAGAGAGATTTGCAGATATGCTTGAGTAGAAAGTAAGTTACTTTTTCTGCAGAGTTTGTGTTTTAAATGACACAGTAAAGAGTTTTGAAACTTGTGTTATGTAGTCTTAGTAGGATTTAAACACGTGTAATAACTGTTGAATCTTAGCCATAAATTTATTAACTGCGGACGCGAGTTTTGTGTAAAAGAGAGAAGTTACATTTGGTAATTCTCATATATAAAGATTTGACATCCGAGTTAAAAAAAATTAACGTTTGGTATTTTCAGAGTGTAACACACGCGCATGTTTGTACACTGACACGTACACAAATACGTGCTATCTCTGAACCGTCATTTTTAAAAAATTTGAGTACCCGCCAGTTTGATGTGATAGAGGCGTGTGAGTAGAGTACAAAATAGACCTTTGAGTCTACCCACGACCTTGAAAGAAGTTTGAAAATTTTATGCATGGCTTGTAACGAAACTATTTTATAAATTTTTGATAAACTATTCAGCGCTTAGCTGATATAATGGACGCTTGAAGTCAAAAGTCTTTTCAATATTTTGAGCATTCAATATTTTATGCAAACATAGAACTGAGCGTTGATGATTATGCATCTGAAAATTTTTTATCATTGACGCTTACAGTTATGATCAAGTAAAAATTTTTTTTTTTTTTTTTTTAAAGAATATTGTGAGATATAACTTAAGTGGATTCCCCCTAAATTATATGCCTAATAAAATATGATGCTTCATGATCAAGCGTTTAAATCAATCATACCTAGTTCACTTCTCAAAGTGAGAAAACGTTGTTCATTGAGTGCTTTGGTGAAGATATCTGCCAGTTGTTTGTCAGTTCCAATGAAGTGCATGGAGATATCTTTCTTTTGAACGTGGTCACGAAGGAAATGGTATCTAATGTCAATGTGTTTGGTTCTTGAATGAAGAACAGGGTTTTGAGTCATGGCTAAAGCGCTTTGGTTATCACAATGAATGGGAGTTGGTCCTAAGATTGTTCCGTAATCTCTAAGTTGTTGCCTCATCCATAGAACTTGTGCACAACAACTTCCTGCAGCTACATACTCAGCTTCGGCTGTGGAGGTAGCTATGGATTGTTGTTTCTTGCTATGCCATGAAACTAACCTATCACCTAAGAATTGACAAGTACCACTAGTGCTTTTACGATCTATTTTGCAACCTGCAAAATCTGCATCTGAGTAACCGATTAGTTCAAAAGGAGAATCCCTGGGATACCATAAGCCCACATGTTGTGTGCCTTTTAGGTATTTAAGGATTTTCTTGGCAGCAGTCAAGTGTGACTCTTTAGGATCAGCTTGGAATCGTGCACACATACATACCGAAAACATAATATCAGGTCTACTGGCAGTGAGATAAAGAAGTGATCCTATGATACCTCTATAATTAGTGATATCAACTTTCTTTCCACTTTCATCTTTATCTAACTTAAGCGTTTGGCTCATTGGAATTTTTGAATATGATGCATTTTCCATACCAAATTTCTTAATCATATCTCGTGTATATTTAGCTTGGTTGATAAATATGCCATTAGGGAGTTGTTTAACTTGTAGTCCTAAGAAGAAAGTTAATTCACCCATCATGCTCATTTCAAATTGTTCTTGCATCATTTTCGAAAATTTCTCACACAGACGCTTATTAGTAGAACCAAATATAATGTCATCAACGTAAATTTGAACTAAGAGAATATCTTCATCATTGGTAATTTTAAATAACGTTGTGTCAACGCTGCCTTTTGAAAAACCTTTACCAATAAGAAAGATAGAGAGAGTGTCATACCATGCTCGAGGTGCTTGCTTAAGCCCATAAAGTGCTTTTTCTAGCTTGTAAACCATACCCTTACCATGATTGTTGATGAATCCTGGTGGTTGCTCCACATACACTTCTTCTTGGAGTTTACCATTCAGGAAGGCACTCTTTACGTCCATTTGAAATACTGTAAACTTGTTAAACGCTGCGTACGCTAGAAACATGCGGATTGCTTCAAGACGAGCAACAGGAGCGTAAGTCTCATCAAAGTCAATGCCCTCCTCTTGGCAGTATCCTTGAGCTACGAGTCTGGCCTTGTTTCTTACAACAATGCCGTCCTCATCCATCTTGTTTCTATATACCCATCTAGTTCCAATAACTCCTTGATGAGTTGGTCTTGGTACTAGCATCCAAACTTTATTTCGCTCAAACTGATTGAGCTCTTCTTGCATAGCTTCAATCCAACTTGGATCACTTAACGCTTCATCCACTTTCTTAGGTTCCATTTGAGATAGAAAGCTTGCGAACATAGCCTCATTAAATGTAGCGGCTCTAGTTCTAACTGGTGCTTCAATATCTCCAATGATTTGCTCAGGTGGATGGTCACGTAACCATAGTCTATCTGTTTGGAAGGGGTTTTGAGAATGAACAGGCGCTTGAGAATCATTCGCTTGACCATTCTCCTGCGTTGGCGCTTCAAGTTCACGATTCCTTCTTTGCTCTTGATGATCATTCTCTTCATGATCATCCGTATTTCTTACATGATAATTTAGATTGATTTCACGAGTATTCTTAGGAGGAGGCACTGAGATCTCATCATCATCGTCAGTATCTTCATCAATAGTAATTTTGGACGCTTGATGACATAGATCTTCAACTCCTACATCATTTACATTTACCTTACTCGGCTCTTGGTTAGCATCATCAAACACAACATGAATAGATTCCTCAACCTTCGATTTGATCTTATTGAGAATGCGAAAATTCTTTCCATTTTTGGCGTAGCCTAGAAAGATTCCTTCATCCGCTTTAGGATCAAAAGTCTTTAGGCTTTGGGATCCATTATTATGGATAAAACATTTAGAACCAAAGACGTGAAAGTATGAAATATTTGGCTTACGTCCCTTCCACAGTTCATATGGAGTTTTTCCATGCTGTTTGTTGATCATGCATCGATTTTGAGTGTAACAAGCAGTGTTGATCGCTTCGGCCCAAAATCTAGGAGCAAGCTTGGATTCAGCTAACATAGTCCTAGCGGCTTCCTTAAGCGTTCGGTTCCGGCGCTCAGCAACACCATTTTGTTGGGGAGTTCTGGGAGCTGAATACTCATGATGTATTCCATTTTCTGCACAAAACTTCTCAACAACCTTGTTAGTAAACTCAGTACCGTGATCGCTTCTTATTCTTGCAACCTTAAGATTTTTCAATGTTTGAAGTTGCCGAATAAGCGCTGTTAACTTGTCACATGTTTCATCTTTGGATGAAAGAAATTCCACCCAAGTAAATCTAGAGAAATCGTCTACTACCACTAAAGTATACTTTTTACCGCTTACACTGATTGTTTGAACAGGTCCAAACAAATCCATGTGAAGTAGTTCAAGTATTCTAGAAGTAGATAGATGAGGTTTTCTCTTGAAAGATGATTTAACTTGTTTACCCATTTGACAAGCGTCACAGAGGCGATCCTTATGAAATGGTCCATTTGGCAATCCCTCTACAAGATTTTGACTTATAAGCTGAGAGATTGTCTTAAAGTTGAGGTGATTCATTTTTCTATGCCATAACCAACCCATTTTAGATTCATTTTTAGCAACAAAGCATGTTGGGTTGTTATCAAGTGTTGAACCCCAATCTACCAAATATACGTTGTTATTCCTTTTTCCTTTTAGTTTAGTAGATTTAGTCTTAGCGTCGTTTATATAGCAATAGTCACTTGAGAATATGACTTCAAAGCCTTTATCGCAGAATTGACTTATGCTTAATAAATTGTGCTTTAGACCCTCAACAAAATAAACATCACTTATCATGATGTTCCCCCTATGCACAGTACCTATACCTTTGGTTTTACCTTTGGAGTTATCACCAAATACAACCTGAGGACCATTGGCAGCTTGATAGTTGATCAGAAGATCTTTGGAACCTGTCATGTGCCTTGACGATCCACTATCAAAATACCAAACAGATGTATTGACTTTAGCTCTAGGTACCTGCAATCAAAAGGGAAGTTCTATTTCTGTTTAGGTACCCATTGTTGCTTGGGTCCTTCAACATTAGTATCCTTGTTAGTGTTAAGTAGAACTTTAGGAACCCAAATTTGCCTTGTCTTCATAGTAGGAATATTGGCCTTTTTGGGTTTCACCTTGTGCTGTGTGTAATTTTTGGATGTATAATAATATCCACGATTATAATAATAGTCATAATCATAATTATCATAGTATCGATAATATGATCTTGACTGTCTTGGATATCGACGCTGGTATTTCCTTGGCTCTGGCTTGGGTTGCACGTTTGGTGCTAGACGCTTAGCGCTTGATTCACAGTGACTAGATTTATCCTTAGCTTTTTGAGCGTTTGGATGAGTCTGTCTTTGTGGATCATTTGCTTTAGCCTTACCCTTGTCTGAGTTAGTTTTGACTTTCTCATTTGGCCTCTTACCATTGTCCCTTGGTTCATTTTGAGTTTGACCTTGTGAACCTTTCTCAACAAAGAAAACACCCTTTCCTTTGTTGTTTGCCGTAACATTAGGTTTGTTTGGTTGTTTACCGAATTCATTGCATCCTAAACCGGTCTTTTCTCCAAACAACCTTGTTATTTCAGTCACATTGTCGAGCTTTCTGGATGCTTTGGACAACGATGAGATGAGCTGTTCTGACTTGGCAAGTCTAGCCATCAGATCAGCTTCTCTCTTGACTATTATATCAAGATCACCTTTCAATTGAATAACTTCACTCTCAAGCGATTGGTTTTTCTCAATGCACTGTTGCTGAATTTGCAACTCTGCTCTGAGCGTTACTTTATCGTTTGTGAGTGATGAAATAATAGCGAGATCATTTTGATATATTTTGGCAGCTTCTTGACATTCATTGTAATATTCTTTGACTTTGTCAAGTAATTCATCATAAGAAAGAGGAATTGATAATTCATTGATTACCTCAGGGGACGCTTCATCATCTCTGGCCATGAGACATATGAGCGCTGAGTCATCTAACGGCTCATCATCATCACTACTTTCGTCTGATGATTCTAAATCTTCAGGTGCTGATGCTGGTTCTGATTCCGCAAGCAAACCTTGTTGTCGAAGGTTGCTCCTGAATTGGTTTCTATCCAAGTAATCCTGCCTTGAGGGCTTGGATACATTTGGATAGGGACAATTTACCTGGTAGTGCCCCGGTTTCCTGCAATTATAACAAAGATTGGTTTTCATTTTTTGTTCACTTGTTAGCCTTGCAGTGTGTGGTTTTGAAACCACTGGAGCTGGGAGACTTTGAGTAGACGCTTGATATTGAGCAGGCGCTTGAGGTAAAGGAACAGAATATTGAGGCGCTTGAAACTGTTGTTGTATGGGAGAAGGCGCTTGATATGAACTTTGTCCTTGATTATTAGGACCTTTTCCTTTCTTTTCATATCTCAAGAACTTCCTGAATCTATTCAGCAAAGCCAACTCTTCTTCCTCATTAATGTCCGAATTCTTTCCTTTGTTACCCGATTTGCCTTTGATTGATGCAATGAGCGCTCCAGATTCAATCACTGGATTACTCACAATGTCACTAGCAGAGTTCAACTCGAACTCAAAAGCTTTTAGCTCTGAAAAGGCGTCTTCTGGAGTTAAGAGATCCAGCATGTTTGATTCTCTCATAGCTGTTGTCTTCATCAAGAATTTACTTGGTAGACTTCTAAAGATCTTAACCACCATTTCTCGATTCTGTAAGTCCATTCCCAACGACGTAAGTTCTGTAACAAGAGCTGTGAATCTTATATCCAATTGCTCTAGCGTTTCATTGGGTAGCATCTTAAATCCGTTAAACTTTTCCTTAGCAATGGAAAGTTTGTTTTCTTTGATTTGAGCTGAACCACCACAGATTGTAGCCAGCTTATCCCATATTTCTTTAGTCGTTTTGCAAGATTTGATTTTATTGAATAAGTTATCATTATCACCAATAGCCGTATACAGAGCGTTGCGACCAACATTGTCCAAGTTAGCTCTTCGACGCTCATCTGGAGACCATTCTTGTTTTGGTTTTTCAACGTAACCATCAGGGGTTTCTTCTGTGGCTCCAGGCGCTCTTGTGATAACTTTGTATATTTTGATTGGCCCATCTGAAATAATATCGCACATGTCATCATCGCATGAACATAAATACGTAAATGCTTTGACTTTCCATGTGTCAAAATTTGATTCTGTCAATTTGGGAACTTTAGCAAATGCCATATCTAAGCTTTAAAAAGCAACTAGATTTTGAAAGAAAAGGATCTAAACAAGCAGTTATGCTTGGAAATTTTAAAATTTCAAAATTAACCGCTCTGATACCACTTGTTGGTCCCAAGTGGCATACGAAAGGGTCTAGAAGGGGGGGGGGTTGAATAGACCCTTAAGTCTTTTTCGACTTCAAAAAGATTTCGTATTAAACGTATTTGGACGCTTGAAATGATAGGCGCTTGAAGTGTCTAACGCTTCACTTTAGCGTTCACATAAGATATTTGAGACTTTGTGAAGCGTCTAATGAAGACTGTTTTATAAAGTTAACTTAGACTTCAGGAATTGAATACTTTGACCTTGTAGGTTAAGCGTTCAGTTCTTTTAATCAGGGTTAGCACAGCGGAATGATTTTGGAGTCTTCTCTTTGAAAGTTTTAGCGTCACAAGATGTTTCTTAGTTGCTTAGCTTTTGATTGTGTTTTACTTATGCAATGATATGATAGATGAATGAAATGACTGAAAAGTAAATAACACAATATTTGTAAGGTTCGTTGGGTGGTGTAATCCCAACTACGTCCTTCTTCTCCTTTGCACTTGGAGGCAATCCACTAAAATGATTCTCAAAGAATCACACAGAATCTTCTACAAATTAGGGAGAGATGGATGTCGATGACTTGAGCTCCTTGATCACACAGATTTCTGCTTCAAATCACTTCAACCCTCTTGCTTCTTTCACCCAGAAATGATGCAAGTATCCAACTTCGACTTCACACAGATCGCGAGGCTTGGATGGGATTTTCTAAAAGGTTTGTTTGATTTTGATGAAGTTCAAACAACTTGGTAATATCTCAGTAGGAATCTGGTTTCTTCAAAAAGAATGTTTGAGATATTTGTTGACTGTCTCAGGAATATAAGAAAAGCAAGTAGGATGTTTCTTGAATTTTCTGGCTTTTCTGAGAGTTTAAGGAATGAGATTTTAGTGCAACAGCAATTTGGCTTGATAAAATTGTTCTCACATTTTTTTGTTTGTTGTTGAAGTCCTATTTATAGGTATTCTTGGAGAAAGTGTCCGTTTGACACATGCACTGGCGCGTGTCTTTCACTTTCGCGAGTGAACAGCTTTTGTCCTTTTTCCTGAAAATCTGCTGCACGAAAGTTGGTGCTGCAGTCTGAGATAGTTGACAGTCCAATAGGGTGGCTTCTCCGTACGTCTGACATTACTTATCATATTAAATGCTCTTATCAACATTTAATGCATTTGAAATTAATACCCGTTGGTATTTAATGCTTTGAGAATATTTGCATTAAACTCCTTCTGGACTTAGAAGTAAATTCAGGTGAAATCACTTCTGTCCCATAAGGTAACGCTTGATATAGCTGGCCAAAGTGGACGCTTGGAGACTGTATCTATCTTCTGAGATCAGGCGCTTGAGTCTTCGAACTTTACCACTGATAAACTCACTCAGAAATCATCAGACGCTCAGCCTAAGACTATTTTGCCTAACACTCTAAAGTAAGATAACAAAGCCTAATAAATCTATTACAAGTCTAACGCTTCAAAGCCTATACAAGTTTTCTACGAAAATAAACTTACAACTTTTTTGGGGTCTAACAAAAACTTAATTGTCATCATCAAAACTTCTAACATGAAATTCCTAACACCGCTAGATGGGCTGAAGAGTTCGTTTTGCACTTCTACACACTTGAAGAACTCGTGAGATATCCATTTTTATTCGAATTCGGAATCATATACAGATGCCGAGGCTTTGCTACTTTTCTACTTGAACAACATCAGCATATTGCCGAAAATATTAACGACCTACCAGCGTACAGCAACCTATTGAACGCTACATCTGCCAACAGCTAGCCCTATTCAGTTAAGGAGGATGCTATGTGTTTCACCCTCATCAAGCGTTTGTTCAGCACATCTTTCCTGATCTGAACGAGGATGCATCTACAAGTAAACGAAATGCTCATCCCAATCCTAGTACAGCTCACATGAGATTGGAAGATGATCGTGCTGACCTTGTAGAATTCTACCGAGAACGTAGAGCGATTAATGAAAATGCCCAGTCGCTGGATATCACCATTACTATACAATTTGGTGATGGTCTCAGTAATTTTAGAGGGTACAATCTACTTCCCATTTTTTTCTGTGAGGAAAATATCCAAGTGGCAAGATGATCTCGCTAATCAGGCTAGTGGACCAAGAGGCTACCCAAGCACTAATGCCATTTATTTTGGACTTTTACAACTCTTACATTTCAGGAATTGATCTGCTCGAGGATGTGCAATTTGCACTCAGCACTGAAGAGTGCACAGACGCTATATTCTTCATCCCGCAGACTAACATTATAAGTCCGAGGCATGTCATGTAAACGATTGGCCCACTCTGGGTCATTGCTGTTGAGAAACCTTCTCCTTCCATGGAGATTGTTGAGATAGAAGAGGACCAAACTCCTGCTACGGAAATTGCCGAACCCACAGAAGCTAACCTGCAAACTGAAGTTACCCCCAGCGATCCAGCAGTCGAGGTTCCTCTCGTTGAACAAAGTGTTCAGATTGAGGCAGCTACTCAATCTCTTGCCTCAACGATAGAAGAAGTTCATGTAGAAATTGCCGAAGAGCCTGAAGAGACGTTCATCAGAGATAAAACCAAAGCCAAGGTTGCAGTTTCTAGCTCATATGGACTCATTCCGTCTCCTAAGCGTTCATCTTCATCTGATTTAGATTCAAAAAGTGATCAAGTGACTCGAGACTTTAGAAATGCTGTTAGGAACTCACTCAATACCATCGAGGGTTCCTGCTCTAAGATACTTGACAATGATGAAAGAAATATCAAGTTGGTCTCTGACACTAGATGTCGTGATATTGCAAACGCTGCTACAAAGAGCACCATAGCAATCATGGATAGCATATCACCGCTGGTCACTACTCTTCTCGAAAATTCATTCAGACGCTAGCCCAGAATGCATCAGCTGATACTGAGCGACATACTTCCTCCAATTTGGTCTCTCAAAGTATCGTTGAGCAAGTTGCTCTTTTGGTAGATGAAGTCAAACTTCTCCGACGGGACATCATTGAATTAAAGACCTCCCTTGATGATGCCAAGAACGGGGAAGATCTTAAAGAAAATTCCCAGTCCAAGTCCATCTCTAAGACAAACAACAAGCACTGGCAATCTATGTTCGAAGAAATAGTGAGTATAAAGAAAATGCTTACTAAAAAGCGTAAGCCTAGATCTTATCAAGGCAGGCACTTGCTTTCGGACTTAGACGTTGAGTTTTTAGAGAGTATGGGTTTTCATCCATATGTCGGACCGCTTAGAAGACCTATCAACTAGAAATCCACCAAGGATAGGAGACTAGACATTTACCATGACTTGATCCGAGAACTTGGAATCCCTCCGAGGGATTGGGTGGAAAGATTGATGGAGCTGCATGAAAGTGCTAGACAAAGAAGACATGACTACAATGAAGTTCAGCATACAACCATGATAGATGTTCTCTTTGTTGAGAAAGGTTCACAAAGTCTAACGCTAAATGAACCTAGCAACAACGGTATGAGGCCCAATGAGAAAGCCAAAGCTGACTCAGGCAAGGGTAAGGCTAAAGCAAATGATTCACAAAAAGGGGTTCATCCAAATGCTCAAAAGGCTAAAGGTAAGCCTGAACACTATGAATCAAGCGCTAAGCATTCAGCACCAAAAGTGCAACCCAAGCCAGCGTCAATATCCAAGACGGTCAAGATCATATTATCGATACTATGATAATTATGATTATGACTATGACTACGATTATGATTACTATTATAATCAAGGATATTACTATACACCGAAAAAGCACACACAACACAATCCGAAACCCAAGAAGGCCAATCTTCCTGTAATGAAGACAAGGCAAATATGGGTTCCGAAAGTTTTAATTCAAACCAAAGCTACTAACGTTGAAGGACCCAAAACAACATGGGTACCTAAGAAGAATTAGAACTGCCCTTTAAATGTAGGTACCTAGAGCCAACACCGATACTTCAGTTTGGTACATCGATAGTGGGTCGTCAAGGCACATGACTGGCTCAAAGGATCTCTTGATCAACTATCGTACAACCAACGGTCCTCAAGTTATATTCGGTGATAACTCCAAAGGTAAAACCAAAGGTATAGGTACCATGCATAGGGGGAACATCATGATCAGTGATGTATATTATGTTGAGGGTCTTAAGCATAATTTGTTGAGCATTAGTCAATTTTGTGATAAAGGCTTTGATGTCAATTTTTCAAGCGACTTCTGCTATGTCAACGACGCTAAGACTAAGCCTACTAAATTAAGAGGAAAAAGAACAAATAATGTGTATTTAGTGGATTGGGATTCTACATTTGATAACAACCCCACATGCTTTATTGCTAAAAGTCAAAATGAATTGGGTTGGTTATGGCATAGAAAAATGAATCACCTCAACTTTAAGGCAATCTCTCAGTTAATATCGCTAAAACTTGTATAGGGATTACCTAAGGGTTCCTTTCAAAATAATCGCTTATGTGATGCATGTCAAATGGGTAAACAAATTAAATCATCTTTTAAGAAGAAACCATGTCTATCTACTTCTAGAATTTTTGAACTATTGCATTTAGATTTGTTTGGTCCTATTCAAATCATGAGTGTTAGTGGTAAAAAAAACTCACTAGTAATAGTTGATGATTTCTCTCGCTATAAATGGGTAGAATTTCTAGCGACCAAAGATGAAACTAGTGTCAAGCTCACAGTGCTAATCCGTCAATTGCAAAATTCAAAAGATCTAAAAGTGAGGAGAATTAGAAGCGATAGAGGAACTGAATTTACTAACCAATTTGTTGAGAAGTTTTGTACAGATTTTGGAATACTTCATGAGTATTCTGCTCCTAGAACACCTCAACAAAATGGAGTTGTTGAGCGACGGAACAGAACGCTTAAAGAAGCCGCTAGGACAATGCTTGCAGAGTCTAAGCTGCCTCAAAGGTTTTGGGCTGAAGCCATCAACACAGCTTGTTACACTCAGAACCGGTGTATGATCAACAAGCAACATGAGAAGACTCCATATGAGTTGTGGAAGGGACGTAAGCCTAACGTCTCATATTTTCATGTATTTGGTTCAAAATGTTTCATTCATAATAATGGATCTCACAGCCTAAAGACTTTTGATCCTAAAGCGGATGAGGGAATCTTTCTAGGCTATGCCAAGAATGGAAAGAGTTTTCGCATCCTAAATAAGATCAAATCGAAGGTTGAAGAATCCATTCATGCTGTGTTTGATGATGCTAACCAAGAACCGAGTAAGGTTAATCCTGATGATGTAGGAATTGAAGATCTTGCCCAACAAGCGTCACAAATTAACCTCAATGATGATAGTGATGATGACGCTGATGATGAGATCTTTGTGCCTATTCCTAAGGTTACTCGTGAGGTTAGAAATGATGGTAAAGTGAGAATCGCTGATGATTATGAAGAGAATAATCATCAAGAGCAAACTGGAACTGTGAATGATGAAGCGACTGCTCCAGAGACAAATAGGGATCAAGCGACTGATGATCAAGAGTCTCTCAACCCTTTCCAACCAGACCGTAAATGGCTTAGAGACCATCCACCAGAACTAGTAATTGGAGATATGGAAGCACCTGTTAGAACTAGGTCAGCTACAATTAATGAGGCCATGTTCGCAAGTTTCTTATCTCAAATGGAACCAAAGAAAGTGGATGAAGCGCTCAGTGATTCAAGTTGGGTTGAAGCAATGCAAGAAGAGCTTAACCAATTTGAGAGAAGCAAGGTTTGGACGCTAGTACCAAGGCCAACTCATCAAGGAGTTATTGGAACTAGATGGGTTTTTAGGAACAAGATGGACGAAGATGGCATTGTTATAAGAAACAAAGCCAGACTAGTCGCTCAGGGTTATTGTCAAGAAGAGGGTATTGATTTTGATGAGACATACGCCCCAGTAGCCCGTCTTGAAGCGATTCGTATGTTTCTAGCGTTTGCCGCATTCAAGAAATTCACGGTGTACGAAATGGACGTTGAAGAGTGCATTCTTGAATGGTAAACTCCAAGAAGAAGTCTACGTGGAGCAACCTCCAGGATTCATCAACAACCATGGAAAAAGTATGGTCTATAAGCTGGATAAGGCACTCTATGGCCTTAAACAAGCACCAAAAGCATGGTATGACACTCTCTCTATCTTCCTTATAGGTAAAGGCTTTTCAAAAGGCAGCGTTGACACAACGTTATTTAAAATTACCCATAATGAAGATATTCTCTTAGTCCAAATTTATGTTGATGATATTATATTTGGTTCTACAAATAAGCGATTATGTGAGAAATTTTCGAAAATGATGCAAGATCAATTTGAAATGAGTATGATGGGTGAATTAACTTTTTTCTTAGGATTACAAGTTAAACAACTCCCTAATGGAATATTTATAAACCAAGTTAAATATACAAAAGATATGATTAAGAAATTTGGTATGGAAAATGCATCTCTTCAAAAATTCCAATGAGCCAAACGCTTAAGTTAGATAAAGATGAAAGTGGGAAGAAAATTGATATCACTAACTATAGAGGTATCATTGGATCACTTCTTATCTTACCGCTGGTAGACTGGATATTATATTTTTGGTATGCATGTGTGCACGATTTCAAGCTGATCCTAGAGAATCACACTTAAATGCTGCCAAGAGAATCCTTAAATACCTAAAAGGCACACAAAATGTAGGCTTATGGTATCCACGGGACTCTCCTTTTGAACTAATTGGTTATTCAGACGCAGATTTTGCAGGATGCAAAATAGATAGGAAAAGTACTAGTGGTACATGTCAATTTCTAGGTGATAGACTAGTTTCGTGGCATAGTAAGAAACAACAATCCATAGCGACTTCTACCGCTGAGGCAGAATATGTAGCCGCTGGGAGCTGTTGTGCGCAAATTCTTTGGATGAGGCAACAACTTAGAGACTATGGAATTATCCTAGGTCCTACCCCAATCCATTGTGATAACCAAAGTGCTTTAGCTATGACCCAAAATCCTGTCCTTCATTCTAGAACTAAACACATTGACATTAGATACCATTTCTTACGTGACCATGTTCAAAAGAAAGATATCTCCATGCACTTCATTGGAACTGACAAACAATTGGCAGATATCTTCACCAAAGCGCTCAACGAACAACGCTTTCTAACGTTGAGAAGTGAATTAGGTATGATTGATTTAAACGCTTAAATCATAAATCATCATATTTAAATAGGCATATAACTTAGGGGGAATCCACCTTATGTTTATATCTAAAGTGTTTTGACAAAATCTAAAATAAGTCATCAATTTTAGGGGGAACTTTAAAATTGTACTTATAACAATTTATAAGCGACTGTGATCAAAAAAATGATTTAAAATTATATGCATTAATCAATAGCGCTTATCTTTATGCATGATGAAGTCAATCTCTAAATAAAATTGTCATTTCTAAATTCAAGCGATTGACTTTATCACAAACTTTACAAAATTAAATTTTGTTTTCCAAAAGTCTTAAGCGTTAAAGAAATTCCCATGATAACGCTAAGAAAATTATTTTAAAATCATGCATAGTTTTCATCGATAAAAGGATCGCGTGTGGATAAGTATAAAAGATTAGATTTGATAACTACCCACACGTGTCTATCAAATCAAACTGACGGTTATTGACATTTATCTAAAATCGAGACAGTTCAAGTCTGCACGTGTCTGATTACGTGTCAATGTATTATCAGGCGCGTGTATTTCACGCTGAAAATTTCAAATCTTTTCAAACGTCTTTCAATTAATTTGGTAACTGCGGATCCCAAAATTTCGCACTTTAAACTATTTTACCGCACTTTTTGCATCCGTATTTTCCTAAAACGTATCAGATTTGACTCCTTTCAAAATTCAAACTCTTTGACTGACCACGTGTCAACATCGTAGCCATTGAAAAGTTAATTTTTGCCTCTATTTAAACCCTTCAAGGTCTTTACAGTCAGATTTTATCACTCTCACAAATTCTCTCTACTGTAAAAATCTTCATCTTCCTCAAGGCAAATATTTCTCTCTCTCAAAAAGCTTTCAAACTTTCAGCAATGGCACTCAAAGTTGCAAAATCTTCCAAAACATCCAAGTCTGCTACTGGAAAAACTTCCCGTGCTGAAAAACCAGTCACTGTTAACGCCGGATTTCTGGTTAACTGGGACTATCTGTTTGAAAATCAGAACTTTCCTCTTCGAACGATTCTTCCACTCGTTCAAGAATCTGGTTTGGGAGATATGATCACTACTATTTTCAACTACTTTGAAGATGAATCTCTCCACTTTTTCAACAATGCCCAAATTTCTGAAGACGACAATTCCATATCCTGCGTCTTCCCCTTCGCCAAAGAAATTTTTGTTCTTACCCCTTCCTTGATTTCTTCATTATTGGTTCTACCTAATGATGGCTCTGAGGTGGAACACGTCAATCTCGGAGATGCTACAAAAGTCTGGGAATTGGTCAAGAAAGACGATGTTGTTACTGCATACGAGCCGAACTTCAAGAAGAACGACATGAAGGGAGAATATGTTATTCTCGCGGATATATGCTCCAAGATGATCAAATGCAGGAAAGGGACATTCGATAAAGTTACAAACCTCCTCTACAAGATGATGGTAGCCATTCTGACCAAATTAAAAGTAAATTAGTCTCTCTACGTTTTCAATCGCTTCAAGGCAGCGATGGCCAAGTCGGTGAATCCCAAGCCTTATGGGATTGTGCTAAGTCGTATTCTTAGTGCTTGCGGTTATACAAACTCTTCTGGCAAGAAGATTCCAGCGATAAAATTCTACGGAAAGAAAATGATCCGTGAGCTGCAAAAGCCAAGGAAGATAGGTGGTGCAGTTGTTCCAAAAGAAGAGCGTTCCTGAGGAAGAGGAATTCGTAGAAGAAGAAGTACCGCTTGCACGAAGACGTACTCCTCTTTCTACTCCCGTAGTCTCCTCTAGCGCTTCAGCGAAACCAGCGCTTAGAGAGTCAGTGAGCGTTCCTCCTTCTGACGCTGTTCCAGAAATCAGCTCAGATCCTCAAGCCGCTACTCAATCTGAGAGGCCTTCTAGTTTTCAGGGTAAGTATTTGCTAAGCAAATTAGTATATCCTTTCCTCATTAGTTTCTAAGTCTCTAACGCTAGGATAGAAACTCTTTCAGCACAATGTCAAGCAGATATTCAATATGTTCTCAACACCCTTGAAGAATTAGATATTCCCATTCGTGCTGATCCTATAACTTCTTTTCTCGACTCAGATCCAGAAGAAGTTGTTCCAGAGCCTAAGGAACCTGTCCCAGAAATAGATCAAGCGACTGAAATAGTCGACGATATTCCTCAGGGTAAGCGATTTAGTCTTTTCTATCTTTCTACTTAGTGGAAATTTTTGCTTGCTTTTCTCAATCGCTTACATGTATCAGCTCAAGATGTACCTCCAGAGGCACCAATCGCTGATGCCCCTCTTTCATCCGAGATTCCAGTTGAAGTGGATGTGGATATGGCAACTGTTGTGGATATCGCTAAGGAAGCATCTCAAGCCCTTCCTGACGCTAAAACATCATCAGCCAGTGAAGCGACTTTAAACGCTGAGCAGTCGATAGAAGTGTCCCCCATCCCAACAGAAGCAATTTCCATTATTCCTATGCCAACGGGACCTCCTCCTCGTGTCATCGATTTCTTCCCGCGCGGATACACTCCAGGTGTTGAATTTTATTATGCCGCCAGAACGAGACACTCAAACGCTTTCCGAGTTGGAAATATAATTTCAAACAACTCTCCATCAGCCCGATTTGTCCAACTCTCTCAAGTTTGAAATCTTCGAGCGTATTGCCGATCTAGGACTATATAACTTGGAGCGTCTTCAATCACGCTTTGAGTATATTCATCGTCCAGTTTTCAACAGAGCTGATCTTGATCTTCAGTGTTTCAATTCAGGTCGCTCGGACTAGTCCTTTTATCCTCAGCGCCAAAACAAGATTGTTTTCAAGAACCCCCACATGGGTGATTGGAACAAAGATACAGATGAAGAAGATCTCAACAAGATAGGATATTCGGCCCTCCCCTCCGTCGTCAAGTCTCCCCAGAACGCTCTCTCTCCTAATCCACTTAAGTTATGGAAAGGTAAAGGACCGCTTGTTGCGGAGTGCCTAAATCCGGTCAACTCGTGGATAGAAGATGAGGCTCGTGAATATCTAGCCAGATTATGGGCTGATGATTATGATGAAGAGACGGAATGTTTTGAGAAGTTCCTTGCTGCTACCAAAGAGCAAAAGAAAGCGGACAAACTTGGAAAATGTTGGATGATGAATACAGCCAGGTGGGCTGAAGAATTTGTTCTTCACTTCTACACCATTGAAGAACTGATCAGATAGCCATTTTTGTTCAATTTCGGAATATAGTATAGACGCTGAGGTTATGCAACCTTTTTGCTTCAACAGCGTCAGATCATTGCAGGGAATGTTAGCGCTTTGCCACGATATAGACAACTAATCGAAAGCTACATTCACCAGCAACTTGCCTTATACAGCCAAGGTGGACGCTACGTTCTGCATCCTTGTGCCGGATTTGTTCAACAAGTCTTTCCTGACCTAAATGAAGACGCTTCATCAAGTAAACAACCTCTTCTTCCAGGCCAGAGTCAGATTCGTGTGGATGTTTCAAATGAACACGATGAGTTCCCTGAGTTCCACAGAGCCATGAGAGCAGTGTTTGAAAATGCCCAAGCGCTGGACATCAGTTTCAATCACTTTTTCGGGTGTTCCAATATCCGAGGATATACTCTTCACCCAGTTCTCTTTAGTGAATCAAATATTCAAGTGGCCAAGATAATCTCGCTAATTAGGCCAGTGGACCAAGAAGCAGCTCAAGCGCTTATACTTCAGGGATTGCTTTGCCGGAAGGTGTGCAACTTGCACTAAGTACCGAAGAGCGCGAAGATGCTATATTCTTTATCCCGCAATCTAGCTTGATTAGTCCAAGGCATGTGATGGAAGCCCTTGGCCCTCTCTGGGTCATTGGTCTTAGAGAACCTTCTCCCTCCATCGAAATTATTGAAGAAGAAAGTGCTCCTACTGAGGATGACGCTCAACTTCCAGATCCCTCTAGCACCCCAGTGGTCGAGCCCCCATCGCTTGCGGATCCTATCATGGATCGAGCGATTGAAGAAGTGCATGCTGAAATTGATCAAGCGCCTGAAAAACCTTTTATCAGAGATAAATCCAAAGGTAAGGCTGCAGTTTCCAAATCTTCCGGACTTCTCTCGTCCCCAGAGCGTCCTTCTTCCGATTCAAATTCTGAGAGCGATTCAGAAGCCCGAGACTTCAAACAAGCAGTCCGGAACTCGCTTACCAACATTGAGGGTTCCTGCTCTAAGATCTTTGAGGCTGCTGATAGACATGTCCGCATAGTGTCGGATACGCGGAGTCATGATATTGGCAACGCTGCAAATAAAAGCACTATTGCTATCATGCAACGCATATCACATCTTATCGCTGAGCTCTCATCTGAATTCAACCGTCACTTAGCTCAGAGCGCCCTGGCCGATACTGATAGACACGCTTCATCCGATGCCGCCGCTCAGAGTGTCGCTCAACAAGTTGCTCTTCTCGTCGACGAAGTTAGACTCTTGCGCCGAGATGTCGCTGAACTCAAGAACTCCCTTGATAATGTCAAGAAGGGGGAAGATAAAGAAAAGTCCAAAGCGATTTCTAAGACAGATAATAAACAGTGGCGTTCATTGTTCGAAGAATTAGTAAGCATTAAGAAAATGCTATCCAAGAAAAGAAAGCCAAGGTATTATCTCGGAAAGTACGCGCTTCCAGAATTGGACCCCGAGTTCTTAGAAAGTATGAGATTTCCTACCTATGCCGGACCGCTACAACGACCTATCAACTGGAGACCGTCAAATGATCGACAAAGAGATATCTATCATAACTTAATTCGTGAACTTGGTATTCCACCAAGGGACTGGACGGAAAGATTGTTAGAACTAAATGAAAGCGCTAGACTTCGCAGACATGATTATGATGAAGTTCAACATACGACAATGATCGATATTGATTGTCTCTTGTTGGAACTAGCGTTAGAAGTTGTACAAGGCGAAGAAAGAGCGAAGCGACAGAAAAAGTGATTGGTTTCCTTTTATGTTTTATCTTTTTTTTTTTTTTCCTTCAGTGTAAAACATGTATGCTTTAAATTCTTTCAATGAATGAATGTTTTAACGCTGAAACACCTTGTTGAAGCTAATCTAACTTTAGCTACCTTTACTAACTTTTCAAACGCTAACTTATATTCCTTTGGGCGTTTTCTTTTAAGTAACTCTTAAATTATAAAAGAGTTATAAGAGTCTTGACATCATCAAAAAGGGGAAAATTGTTAGAAAATTTCATGTTAGATGTTTTGATGATGACAAGATAGGATTTAATGTTAGACCCTAAAAATACAAAGTAAGTTTCCGTTTTTCATAAAATGGTGTATAAGCGTTTGAAAGTCGTAATTTATTATAGGCTTGTAATTTTTACTTGTAGAATTTAGACTAAGTCTTAGTGACTGAATCGCTAGTAGAATTCTAGGTGAGTCTATTAGAGAAAAAGTTGAAGATCAGCGTCTGAAGTCAACCGGAGATAAAGATTTTCTTCTTAGCGTCTGTCAAACGCTAAAAGATCTCATTTCAGGATTTATGGATCAAGCGCTCGAAATCCCTCAAGCGACTTATATCAGAATCACCTGAAATAAATCCTCAAGTCATGAAAGACTTAAATGCAATCATTCAACGGGCATTTATTTCCAACGGGAATTAAATTCAAAATGCATTAAATGCCTGATAAGAGCATTAATTGTGATAAGCTAATGTGACTTGTGGACAAGCCACCTTTTGACCAGACTGTCAGAAAATTCAGAATTTCAGCTGCTCCCGCCCAATCGGCTTCAGCGAACTTTCAGGAATGTCAGAGAAAAGGTATACTCACGCGCCCCGTGAGAGGCACGCTCCTACATGTGTCCAACGGACAGATCCCAAGAAATTGCCTATAAATACCTTACCTCAGCAAACCCTAAATATAGAGACATACAATTTTTTACAAGAGACAATTACGTACAAACACAAGAAAAACTTGCTGAGAAAAAGTTTAGAAACTCCATAGCCAAATCTTTCAAGCTTTTTATCTACATTCCAGACAGTCACAAATATCTCAAACATCTTCCAAAGAAGAAATTCAAATTCCAACTGAGATATTCCAAGTTGTTTGATCTTTTCAAAAACAAACAAAACCCTAGTGACAAACCTCAACCTTTCATCTGAGTGAGAAAAGTTGTTAAACCCTTTCAGGCAGTATTTCCGAGTGAGAGAAGCTTGAAGAAGACGATCTTCATTGGTGCTGAAGTCTGTGTGATCAAGGAGCCCAAGATCATTTTCACCCTTTACTATTGTGTAGAAGATTCTGTGTGATTCTTCAAAAATCATTCTAGTAAATTCCTCCAAGTGAAAAAGGAGAAGAAGGACGTAGCTGGGATTACACCACCCAGTGAACCTTATATATCTTGTGTTATTTACCTTATTTTTCTTACTATTATTATTATTACATCATTTATCTTTGAAAGAGACAAGTTAAAGTGCAAAGCGATTAAATTAACTAAAAGAACGCTAAAACTCATTTCCGTTGTGCTAACCCTGATTAAGCGATCTAAGCGTTGCCCTACTTTGGTAAACTGCTAAAATCACTAAGTCTAAGTTAACTTTTTCTGAAGCATCTGACCCAAGCGCTCAGTCATCCAAAGCGTTTAAACCTTTAAAGTGATACGAAAATTTTTGAAGTCGAAAAAGACTTCAGGATCTATACAACCCCCCTCCCCCGTCTAGACCCTTTCGTATGCCACTTCGGACCACCAACTATCATCGACTGACGTAGTCGCTTGATTTGTTTCAACTATTGGCACAGTTTCCTCAGGCTCCGAGACCACTTTTTCAGAATCTAAATTGCAGAAAGAAGTGAGGGGAACAACTTGAATAGAAATTTTGAATCCTTCTAATATATTTAGAGCAATTTTGTCGTATTGTTAAAAGAAAAACATAGGAGAGGATAAAATACATTGTCTAGGACATGTACTTGCTCTGATAATCACCAAGCTTTGTTGAGAGAGCTCCAGGAGCAGCTGCAAGCTCTGGTGTAGAATCAGGAACAGCGACCGAAGAAGGAGGAGGAACACTCGCTGGTTCTTCAAGCGTTGGCTCAGCTGGATCAGTTGTTGATGTAGCTGGAGTGGATAAAGGAGTACGCTTGCGGGGTAGCGGTACTTCTTCTTCTTGTACTTCTTCATCTTCGGGAAAGAAGCCAAACGCTGGAGGGAGAGAGGGTGATTTGGGAGAAGGAGGGGGAGACTTCTGTTTCTTCTTTGGCTCCGGCTTCTTCTTTTGTTTATTTGCTGCCTTGGCTGGCTCAGCGACCTTAACAGCGATCTTTTGTTTAGGTCGCTTAACCACCACTGCTTCTTTCGATAAGGATGATGAAGACGAGGTCGCTTGTTCTTCATCATCACTTTGAACAATTCCTTCCGCAAGGAGTTGCTCACGCTCTTCCTTGGAAATCGCTACACCGCCATATCGCCTTGGTTTGAGCAGCTCGCTAATCATCTTCTTCTAATAGAACTTAAGCGCTGGGACTTTCTTTTCAGCGGTGTTGATGAAACCACTAGCGCTTAAAATACGACTAAGTACAATCCCATAAGGCTTGGGATTTACTGACTCAGCCATCGATGCTTTGAAGCAATTGAAAACATAAAGCGACCAATTTATTTTTAACTTGGTCAGAATTGCTACCATCATTTTGTATTGAATATTGGAGATTTTATCGAAGATCTCCTTCCTGCATTCGATCATCTTTGAGCATATGTTCGCCAGAATGACATACTCACCCTTCATGTCATTCTTTTTGAAGTTAGGTTCGTGGGCATCTTCAATGTGTTCTTTCTTGATCAATGCCCAGACTTTGGTAGCATCACCGAGAATGACATTCTCAATTTCGCCACCAGCGTTTGGCAGATGCAGTAAAGACGATAGGAGTTGAGGAGTGAGAACAAAGGTCTCACGAGCAAAGGGAAAGGCGCAGGAAATGGAGTTTCCATTGTCGGAGATTTTTGAGTTCTTGAAAAAAAAGAGGGTTTCTTCCTCATAAATGTTTGAATGGGAAGTTATCATGTGGCGCAAACCAGACTCTTGGACCAAGGAAAGAACAGTCCTCAAAGGGAAGTTCTGGTTGTTATGAAGGTAGTCCCCGTTAACAAGAAATCTGGCGTTAACAGTGACTGGTTTCTGGGTTTTGGAAGATTTTCCGGTAGCAGATTTTGAAGATTTGGGTTCCATTGATGAACGTAAAAAACTTCGGGTGAGGAGAGAAAAGAGAGTCTTTTTGCCTTAGAGAGAAGAACTTCTACAGTAGGAGTATTTGGAAGTGGTAAAATTTTACTGTAAAGATTGCAAAGGGTTTAAATTGGAGACAAAAGGTAACTCCTCAACTATTAGATGATGGACACGTATACAGAAACTAATTTTGAAAATAACAAAAATTAAATCTAAGTCGTTTACTCATAAAGATGAATGTCAAAAAGTGTGGTAAAATAGAGTAACAGCTGTTTGAAGTCTCCAGTTACTTTTTCAAAAACGTTTGAATAGTTTTGATATTTTCAGCATGAATTACACGCGCCTGATAGTACACTAACCCGTACTCAAACAGGTACAGCTACTGAACCACCCAGTTTTTAGATAGGAATCATTAACCGTCAGTTTGATTTGATAGGCACGTGTGGGCAGTTGTCAAATCTCAGCTTTTGGACTTATCCACACGCTAGGTTTTTAGCGATGAAAACTATGCATGATTTGCAGAGAATGTTACTTAGCGTTAAAGTGGGAATCTTTTAACGCTGATGTCTTTTTGATAAAGATCAATTGCTTTTGATAAGATATTTTTATTTAATTTTATTCGAGATTGATTTTGTCATGCATAATAGATAAGCGCTAGTGATCAATGCATAAAATTTGCAAAGTTATTTTTTATCACAGTCGCTCATAGATTGGAATAAGTACAATTTTAAAGTTCCCCCTAAAATTGATAACTTATTTCAGTTTTGAAAAACGCTTTAGACATAAAAACAAAGTGGATTCCCCCTAAATTATATGCCTATAAAATGTGATGCTTTATGATTTAAGCGTTTAAATCAAACATACCTAATTCACTTCTCAAAGTGAGAAAGCGTTGTTTGTTGAGCGCTTTGGTGAAGATATCTGCCAATTGTTTGTCAGTACCAATGAAGTGTATGGAGATATCTTTCTTTTAAACATGGTCACGCAAGAAATGGTAACGAATGTCAATGTGTTTAGTTTTAGAATGAAGGACTAGATTTTGGGTCACAGCTAAAGCGTTTTGGTTATCATAATGGATTGGGGTAGGACCTAAGGTTGTTCCATAATTCTAAGTTGTTGCCTCATCCAAAGGATTTGTGAACAATAGCTCCCAGCGGCTACATACTCTGCTTCAACGGTAGACGTCGCTATGGATTGTTGTTTCTTACTATGCCACAAAATTAGTCTATCACCTAGAAATTGACATGTACCACTAGTACTTTTTCTAACAATTTTGCATCCTGCAAAATCTGCGTCTGAATAACCAATTAGTTCAAAAGGAGAGTCCCTTGGATACTATAAGCCCACATTTTTTGTGCCTTTTAAATATTTAAAGATTCTCTTGGAAGCATTTAAGTGTGATTCTCTAGTATCAGCTTGAAAGCGTGCACACAGGCATACCGAAAACATAATATTGGGTCTACTAGCTGTAAGATAAAGAAGTGATTCAATGATACCTCTATAGTTAGTGGTATCAATTTTCTTCCCACTTTTATCTTTATCTAAGTTAAGCGTTTGGCTCATTGAAATTTTTGAAGATGATGCATTTTCCATACCAAATTTCTTAATCATATCTCTTATATATTTAGCTTGGTTTATAAAAATTCCATTAGGGAGTTGTTTAACTTGTAATCCTAAGAAGAAAGTTAATTCACCCATCAAGCTCATTTCAAATTGATCTTGCATCATTTTCGAAAATTTCTCACACAATCGCTTATTAGTAGAGCCAAATATAATATCATCAACATAGATTTGGACTAAGAGAATATCTTCATTATGGGTAATTTTAAATAACGTTGTATCAATGCTGCCTTTTGAAAAGCATTTACCTATAAGGAAGATAGAGAGAGTATTATACCATGCTCTTGGAGCTTGTTTAAGGCCATAGAGTGACTTATCCAATTTGTAGACCATACTTTTCCCGTGGTTGTTGATGAATCCTAGTGGTCGCTCCACATAAACTTCTTCTTGGAGTTTACCATTCAGGAATGCATTTGGTACACTGTGAACTTGCTGAATGCGGCAAAAGCTAGGGACATCCTCATCGCTTCAAGACAGGCTATTGGGGCATACGTGTCATTGAAATCAATACCCTAGTCTTGACAATAACTCTGAGCGACTAATCTTGCTTTGTTTCTTATAACAATGCCATCTTCATCCATCTTATTCATGAATACTCATCTAGTCCCAATAACTCCTTGGTGAGTTGGTCTTGGTACTAGCGTCCAAAACCTTGCTTCTCTCAAATTGGTTAAGCTCTTCCTGCATTGCTTGTACCCAACTTGAATCACTGAGCGCTTCATCTATTTTCTTTGGTTCCATTTGAGATAGAAAACTTGCGAATATGGCCTCATTGATTGTTGCGGACCTAGTTCTAACAGGTGCTTCAATATCTTCAATCACTAGCTCTGGTGGATGGTCTCTAAGCCATTTACGATCTGGTTGGAAACGGTTGACAGACTCTTGATTATCAATCGCTTAACCATCATTTGTTTCTTGCACAGTCGCTACATCATTCACAGTTCCGATTTGCTCTAGATGATTATTCTCTTCATGATCATCAACAATTCTTACAGTATCACCATTTGTAACCTCACGAGTAACCATAGGAATGGGCACGAAGATGTCACTATCCTCATCATCATCACCATCATCACCAAGATTGGTTTGTGATGCTTGTTGAGCAAGCTCTTACATTCCTACATCATCAAGATTAACCTTACTCGGTTCTTGGTTAGCATCATCAAACACAACATGAATGGATTCTTCAACCTTTGATTTGATCTTATTGAGAATGCGGAAACTCTTTCCACTTTTGGCGTGGAAACTCTTTCCACTTTTGGCATGGACTAGAAAGACTCCCTCTTCCGCTTTAAGATCAAATGTCCTTAGATTTTGGGTTCCATTGTTTTGAATGAAACCTTTATAACCAAATACGTGAAAATATGAAACGTTAGGCTTACGTCCCTTCAAAAACGCATATGGAGTTTTCTTATGTTGCTTGTTGATTATACACCGGTTCTGAGTGTAGCAAGTGGTATTGATAGCTTCGGCCTAAAACCTTTGAGGCAGCTTAGACTCTGCAAGCATCGTCCTAGCGGCTTCTTAAGTATTATGTTCCGTCGCTCGGCAACTCCATTTTGTTGAGGTGTTCTAGGGGCAGAATACTCATGAAGTATTCCAAAATCTATACAAAACATCTCAACAAATTGGTTAGTAAATTCGGTTCCTCTATCGCTTAGAATTCTCGTCACCTTTAGATCTTTTGAAGTTTGTAATTGACGAATTAGCACTGTGAGCTTGACACAAGTTTCATCTTTGGTTGCTAGAAATTCTATCCATGTATAGCGAGAGAAATCATCAACTATTACTAGCGAATGCTTTTTACCGCTAACACTCATGATTTGAATGGGACCAAACAAATCTAAATGCAATAGTTCAAGAATTCTAGAGGTAGATAAACATGGTTTCTTTTTAAAGATGATTTAACTTGTTTACCCACTTGACATGCATCACATAAGCGATTTTTCTGAAAGGAGCCTTTAGGTAATTCCTCTACTAGATTTAACGATATTAACTGAGAGATTGACTTAAAGTTGAGGTGATTCATTTTTCTATGCCATAACCAACCCAATTCATTTTGACTCTTAGCAATAAAGCATGTGGGGTTGTTATCAATTGTAGAATCCCAATCTACTAAATACACATTGTTTGTTCTTTTTTCTCTTAATTTAGTAGACTTAGTCTTAGCGTCGTTAACATAGAAGCAATCGCTTGAGAATTTGACTTCGAAGCCTTTATCACAAAAGTGACTAACGCTTATTAAATTATGCTTAAGACCCTCAACATAATATACATCACTAATCATGATGTTCCCCCTATGCACGATACATATACCTTGGCTTTTACCTTTGGATTTATCCCTGAATATAACTTGAGGACCGTTGGTTGCACGATAGTTGACTAAGAGATCTTTTGAGCCAATCATGTGCCCTGATGACCCACTATCAATGTACCAAACTGAAGTATTGATGTTGGCTCTAGGTGCCTGCATTTAAAGGGCAGTTCTAATTCTTCTTAGGTACCCATTTTGTCTTGGGTCCTTCAATGTTAGTTACTTTGGTTTGAATTAAAACTTTCGGAACCCATATTTGCCTTGTCTTCATTACGAGAAGATTGGCCTTATTGGGATTCGTTTTGTGTTGTGTGTGCTTTTTAGGTGTATAGAAATACCCTCGATTATAATAATAATCATAGTCATAATCATAATCATCATAGTATCGATAATATGATCTAGATCTTTGAGGATATTGACGCTGATATTTCCTCGGCACTGGCTTAGGAGTCGCTTTTGGCGATTGACGCTTAGTGTTTGATTCACTTGTAGATGGTTTATCCTTAGCCTTTTGAGCATTTGGATGAATCTTCTTCTGTGAATCATTCACTTTTGTCTTCTCCTTATTGCCTGAGTTGGTATTGACCTTCTAATTTGGCCTCTTACCATTGTCCTTAGGTTCATTCAGCGTTTGACTGTTTGAACTCTTCCCAACAAAGAATACACCGTTTCCTTTGTTGGCTGCCGTAACCTTAGACACTTTTGATTGTTGACCAAATTTATCAAACCTTAAGCAGGTCTTTTCACCAAAAAGTTTAGTTACCTCAGTCACATTGTCTAGGTTTCTTGACGCTTTGGATAATGATGAGACAAGTTGTTCTGATTTGGCAAGTCTAGCGATCACTCAACTTCTCTCTTGACTATTATATCAAGATCACTTTCTAATTGGGTTATTTCACTCTCAAGCAATTGATTCTTCTCAATGCATTGTTTCTGAACTTGCAACTCTGCTTTGAGTGTTACTTTATCATTTGTGAGCGGTGAAATGATAGCGAAGTGATTTTGATATATCTTGGCGGCATCTTGACAATCTTTATAATATTCCTTTACTTTGTCAAGTAATTCATCATAAGAAAGAGGATGAGATAATTCATTGTTTACCTTAGATAGTGAGTCATCAGACACTTCTTCATCTCTTGCCATAAGACAAATTAAAGCTGAGTCACTTTTTGGCTCATCATCACTGCTCTCATCTGATGATTCCAAGTCCTCTCAGGTGCGGAGAATGGTTCAGATTCCGCTAGCAAACCTTTTTGGCGAAGGTTGCTCCTAAATTGGTTTCTATCCGCATAATCTTACCTTGTACGCTTAGATACATTCGGATAAGGGCAATTTACTTGGTAGTGCCCTGGTTTCCTGTAATTGTAACACAAATTAGTTTTCATTTTCTATTCAGTGGTTAATCGCTTGGAAACTACTAGCGCTGAAAGATTCTGAGTGGGGGACGGAGGTGCTTGGTATGGAACTGTCGTTGGAGGCTGAGGAGCAGAATACACTGGCGCTTGATACTGTGGTGCTGGTACATGAGGAGGAGTTTGGAATGAGGTTTGTCCACTAGGGTTTCTCTTTTTGTATCTTAGAAATTTCTTAAATTTCTTAACCAATAAAGTGATTTCCTTTTCATCATTTGATTTTGTCGCTTTCACCTCACTGACTGACTTTCCCTTGTTCTTAGTCGTAGCTATTAGGGCTCCTGATTCAGTCGTTGTGTCTCTGACTTCTCCTAGTTCAAACTCAAATGCCTTCAACTCTGAAAATACATGTTCCAAAGTTAAAGTTTCCAACGTTTGTGATTCTCTCAATGCAACCATCTTAATCAAATATTTGCTTGGAAGACATCTAAATATCTTGTTGACCATTTCCTTGTTAGTCAACCCCTTGTCCAGTGAAGCTAACTCTGTAATGAGCATAGTAAATCTTGCGTCCAATTGTTCTAGCGTCTTATTGTTTTGCATCTTAAAATGCTCAAATCTTTGCATGGCTATGGAGAGCTTGTTCTCTTTCATTTGTGTTGAACCTTCACATACGATAGCCAATTTATCCCATATCTCTTTTGAAGTCTCACATTGTTTGATCTTGTTGAACAATGCATCATTATCTCCTAACGCTGAGTAGAGTCCACTTCGTCCAACATTATCCAGATTCACTTTTTTTCTATCATCTGGCATCCATTCTATCTTGGGCTTCTCAACATAACCATCTGGAGTAGCCTCAGTCGCTCCAGGGGCTCTGGTGATGACTTTCATGATTTGAATGGGGACATCTGTAATCACATCACACATTTCATTATCGCAAGAGCATAGATAAGCAAATGCTCTAAGTTTCCAAGAATCATAGTTTGATTCAACCATCTTAGGCATTTTGTTAAAAGCCATAATATGAGAATTTTTTAAAAGATAATTAAACCGACAAAGTTTAGAAAAATGGATATAAACAAGTAGTTACACTCGGAAACACTTAGGTTTCTACTTCAACCGCTCTGATACCACTTGGTGGTCCCAAGTGGCATACCAAATGGTCTAGAAAGGGGGGTGGAATAGACCCCGAAGTCTTTTTCGACTTCAAAAAATTCGTATCACTTTTAAAGATTAGAATGCTTAGAAAACAGAGCGCTAGGTCAGGCGCTATAGTAAAGATAACCTAGACTTAGTGATTTCAGCAACTTACCAAAGTAGGGTAACACTTATATCTCTTAATCTGGGTGAGCACAGCGGAAATGATTTTTTAAAGCTTTAGCGTTCGTTTTGTTCAAATAGTCGCTTAGTTGATTTCCATGTCTTTTTCAAAATAAATTATGTAATGTAAAGGAAGACAATAAAATAGTAAATAACACAAGAATTTGTAAGGTTCACTGGGTGGTATAATCTCAGCTACGTCCTTCTTCTCCTTGAACACTTGGAGGAATTCCACTAAGTTAATAATCGAAGGATCACACTGAGGCTTCTACAAAGTAGAGGAGGGGATGATGATCTTGGGCTCCTTGATCACACAGACTTCAGCACCAATGAAGATCTTCACTAACAAGCTTCTCTCACTCAGAAATACTGCTTGTAAAGTCAACAACTTCTTCACACAGACAATGGATGTTGAGGGTTTTGGTCACGAGTTTGTTTGATTTTATAAAATTCAAACAAATTAGGATATCTCAATAATAGTGTATGGTTCTTCTTTGAAGATGTTTGAGATATCTGTGATTGTCTGGAATGTATGAAAAAAACTTAGAAGAGTTTTGGCTATGGAGCTTCTAAGCTTTTTCTAGAGAGAGAATTTCAGCAGAGTTTTGACCTTCTTGTGTATATACGTGTATCTCTATATTTAGGGTTTTCTGGAATGGGGTATTTATAGGTAAATTCTTGGCATTTATCCATTGGACATATGTAAGTGCGTGCCTTTCACGTGGCGCGTGAATCTACCTTTTCTCTGACATTCCTGAAATCATGTTGGTTCCGATTGGATAGGAGCAGGTTTCAAACTCTGAAATCTGACAGTCTAGTCAAAAGGTGGCTTGTCCACAAGTCATAATAGCTTATCACATTTAATACACTTATTAGGCATTTAATGCATTTGAATTTATTTCCCGTTGGAAATAAATGTCCGTTGAATGATTGCATTTAAGTCCTTCATAACTTGAGAATTTATTTCAGGTGAATCTGATCCTGGATCGTTGGAGTGTTTTGAGCGCTTCATTCATAAGACCTGAAACAGCTCTTTAACGTTTGACAGACACTAAGAATAAATCTTTATCTTCTTTTGTCTTCAACGCTGATCTTCAACTTCATCTCTAATAGACTCACCTAGAATTCTATTAGCGATTCGGTATCTAATACTTAGTCTAAATTCTATAAAGATAAAAATTACAAGCCTAAATAAAATTACAAACTTTCAAACGCTTCTACATAAGTTCTATGAAAATATAAACTTACATTCTTTTTGGGGTCTAACATAAAATCCTATCTTGTCATCATCAAAATATCTAACATGAAATTTCCTAACAGCGTGTGTGTATGTGTATGTATAGATTTGGTGGAAAGATTTATCTTGCTCACCAAGTTTGTAAATATATATATTAATTAATAAATATATTTAGTAGGATTTTTTAATTGGTAAAGGTAATTAATTAAAAAGAGAAGATCTTATAAGATATGTGTAAGGATATTAACAGATATGGTAATATCAAATAGTTGGCAAGAGTCCAACTAACTAAGGAAAGAGAATAAAAGAAAAAGGAAATCCTATATATATATTTATATATACATATTTACACGCACGCCTCCCCTAATTTTAGGGAGAGAGGTGTGTGTGTGTGTGTGTGTTGTTTCCCCTTGGTGGACTCTCTCTATATATATATGTCTTCCACCTCTTTTAAAATTAATGAAAGATGGATAAAAATTTATACAAGTCCTTCTCATTTATTCTCACCCAATTTTCTTTCACAAGAATTCTTCAAACTCATGTGTTGAGTGCGAAGAATACTAAAATTAATTCCTAACCCTTTTTCCTCAAAAAGCCAAAATTCGATATTGTCTTAACTATTACTGATGGAGATAATCTAGGGTACGAGCTAGGGTGTGGATAAATCTCAGAGGCGCAAGGGCATATCCAATTCGAAGACTATAGTAGGGAGTAGCTTAAAAAGACGTTGCTACTTTAAGGTTTACAAAAGGTAAACATGAGTAAACCATCTTCTAAGATAGTTTTGAATCCGATGGTATCGTGTCGACCAAACCCTAATTTCGGGGATGCCGCTTTAATTTTTAATTATATGTTTTTCGCTGCGCTGACGTCCCCGAGGGTTGTATCGATCCCAACAGTGGTATCAGAGTCAAGGTTTTGACATGGCTCGGATTCTTTTCGTGTTCATATGCTTTAAAATATGTTTTGATTGCATATTGGAATTGGTTGGATTTTCTGTTTAATTTTTGGATCCGTTGATTTGGTGTTAATTTGAAAATCGAAGGGCTGCATTTTTATGTTTTTAACTAAAAAAAAAAAGGGGAGTTCGTTGTCGCACTGGCAGCGCCACCACTGCGATGAGCATAGGTCGAGCAGCCAAAGGTGGCCCTTGTTTTGACCCGGGGTCGAAATGTAATTTCTCCTAATTCCCAAATGTTTTTCGTTATAACTGCGTTTTGGACCTTGGGTCCTTTTACCAACTAAATTAAAAGCGCAACCATAATTTGTGATTTTATAAAATTAGATTTTTTGAATCTAAAATTATGAATTATTTTAAGTTTTTTCTAAAATTGGATGTTTCAAAATTGAGGGTGTTATATAATTTTGAAAGTTGAAATAAGATGGAATTTTATTAATTTTTGGAATTGAATAAGATTAGGTTTTTGGAAAATCATTTTAGATAAATTGAAAAAAAATATGACTTTTTCCATGTAATTCTACAATTGACTTTTTGAAATTAAAGTCTTTGGATCCATTAATTAATTTGATTATCCTTAATTATAGACGATGAATAGTAAATCATATTTGCATGATAGCACGTTTATGTGATTATGTGGTGATCTGGGTTGAGCCAAAGACTAGTCGTTATTTTGATTTGAGGCCTGAGTGCCATGTTTTTCTTTTATTGTATTTGAGAGTGAAAGGTTTCATTAAATGTATTTTTAAGAGACGAAGATGGAGATGTTCAAGTTCATGAGGATTTGAAGATCTTAGTATAGTGCCCTGGTCCATAGATTAGATTGGTCAACACCTTGATGGCTCGGGGTGTTTAGGAATTAGCTTGACTAAGATCACACTTACCGCTTATGTATGATTGCTTATTTTCTTATATTATGAATGTTGTGCATGTTTGCATAATCACCTAAGAAAGATAAGTTTTTGAAAGTATGAGACCTTGTTTTTGGAAAACCCCTTTGTCCATATTAAGTCCCTAGATGGATAAATCGGGGGCCCGGAAGCCCCTTGATTAGGTCTAGTGCCTTCCCTCATTAGATGTGAGAGGGAAAGCGCATCATTGTCTCATGAGTCGTGGAACAGTGGCAAGTTAAGTGTACTAATCTCACAACTAGGCCCTGTGTATAACAGGCCGTCGTACTAGAAGTGCACACGGGTCTCAGTTTCGCTAAGAAGTTGTCCATGAGTTGTGGGACCACTTGGCTACTGTTCTGCTGTGAGAATTTGATAGGTCGGACTTAAACACAGACTAGTGTATGGTTGCATCGTGTTCTCGGGACGTACATGAAATGTGAGGCAAACATCTCGAGAGCCATGTGGAAGTGGATGGGGCCGTCGTGCCTGTTCAAATGTTACCGTCTATTGTCTCATGAGTCGTGGAATGAGATTGGGACATTTGAAGCTCGGGCCCACTGGAAATGGTCGAGTTTCCCATCTTCTATCAATTGGGGTGACGGATTTCAAAAAGTTAATGGGAGTAAACATGTATATTTAAAATTCCTTAATTGCATGTGAATATATGTTATAATTGAACGGTAATGATCGTTTTTCGCTTTATTGCATTTTGCACAATAATATCATGGAAATCATTTTACTTGTCTATGAATTCTCAAACGCAACAAGTTTGATGGCTCAAAGTACACCTATTGGAATTTGGCTTTAGATGTATATCTCAGGGTTAAGGGTCTTGATTACATAATCAAAGGGGAAGTCCCACTAGGCCCAAGCCTGCAACTCGTGCTCGTACTTTGGAGTACTGGACAAAGCAGATCAATAATGAGGCTTATGTTTGATGTTTCATATTGTCTATGATGTCTGAGCACATGATTGAGACATATGGAAAGATAAAACTAGACAAGGATATTGTTGACGAGTTGGAGAGAACTTTTGGAAAGAAAATGCCAAAGGGTGATTACCCCACTGCCATCGGATGGAACACTTGAGCAAGGATTGTTCTGCTGCCTTCAAAAGCCATAATGAGGGTGTGTTTATTGTTGAGGTTAATTTATCAATTAACCATACTTCTTGGGTGTTTGACACCGGCTGTGGTACTCACCTTTGCAATGATTTGCAGGTGTTGTATAGAAGCAGAGAGCTGGATGACAGGGACATGGTCCGGAGAATGGCTAACGGAGCGTCTATCGCTGCGAAGGCTATTGGAAATGTCATTTTAGTTCTTGAGGATAGTAGTAGGTTTACTTTAAAGGATGTTTATTATGTTCCCGGATTGATTATGACCCTAGTTTCTATTTCGGTGTTGGACAAGGAAGGTTTTTCTTTTAATATAAATAATGGTTTTTGTTCAATGTGTTTTGGATTCTAAATTGATCATTAGAGCATGTATGTATAACCACCTTTATGTTTACCCGCATACTAATTCTCTTGCAATTCAACCAATAAACATTGGAAAGCGTAAATCTAATCATCCACCTAATGCACAAATCTGGCATCTAAAGATAGGATTCACAAGTTATCAAGTTTCCTTGAGCTTGATGAAGAAGACGAACTACCAACTTGTGAATCTTGTCTGAAAGATAAAATGACAAAGTCACCATTTGGAGGCCAAATGGAACGTGCTAAGGATCTTCTTGAGTTAGTTTACACAGATGTGTGTAGACCGCTCAATGTCAATGCATTAGGGAACTATTCTTGCTTCATAACTTTTACCGACAATTATTCTTGGTATGGTTATTTGTATCTTATAAGATATAAATCTGAGGCCTTTGATAAGTTCAAAGAATTCAAAAATGAAGTGGAGAAACAAACTGGTAAAATTATTAAAAATCTTCGTTCTGATCAAGGAAGAGAATACTTGTTCGATGAGTTCTTAGATTATCTGAAAGAGAATGGAATTCTCTCTCAGTGGACGCCACCTAGAATGCCACAATTAAATGGCGTGTCTGAGCAAACAAATTGCACGTTGGTGGACATGGTCCGGTCAATGATGATGTTCACCAATTTACCTATGTTCTTCTGGGGCTATGCCCTAGAGACGGCAGCTTATCTACTAAATAAATTAGCATCAAAAAGTGTTCCTGAAGTGCCGTATAAGATGTGGCATGGAAAATCACCCTCATATAAGTACCTAAGAGTATGGGGTGTGCTACTCATGTCAAGTAGCTAGTGGGAGGTAAGTTATATTTGAGGTCTATCTTATGTAGGATTGTGTGTTACCCTAAGGAGTCCTATGGCTACTATTTCTATCACACCTTGGAACAAAAGGTGATTGTTTCAAGGAACGCTGTGTTCCTGGAGAAACAACTCTTTAGTGGGAGCATAGATAGAATGATACAACTTGAGGAAACTCAAGAAACACAAACACCATTGGCAGTGAATGAAGAGCAAAATGAAGCACAAACTGTAAGTACACAAATTTCACCTCCAAGGAGATTCGAAAGGATCCCGAGATAGTCTGAGAGGTATAATGGTCTCTTACTAAAAAGCAATAGGGAGGGCTTGCTATTGGATGAAGATCCATCATGCTACGATGAGGCAATGTCCGACAAGGAGTCAGGAAGCCATGGAATCTGAAATTGAATCCATGTACTCCAACAAGGTTTGGACCTTGGTAGATCCACCACCAGGCATTAAGCTCATTGGTTGTAAGTGGGTATACAAATGCAAGTTAGGAGTAGATGGAAAGGTTACCACCTTCAAGGCTTGCTTAGTGGCGTAGGGTTATACCCATAGGCAAGGAATTAACTATGAGGAAACTTTTTCGCCAGTCACGATGACCAAATCAATTGGGATTCTATTGGCTATATTTGCCTATCTCGATTATGAGATTTGGAAGATGGATGTAAAAACGGCTTTCCTCAATGGAAACATTGATGCTAAAATTTACATTGAACTGCCGGAGGGTTTCACATCCAGTGGGAGCGAGCACAAGATGTGCAAGCTACAAACATCCATTTATGGCCTAAAGCAAGCTTCCCCAAGCTGGAATTTGAGGTTTGATGAACCTGTAAAAGAATACAGCTACATCAAGAATGGTTATGAACCATGTGTGTACAAGAAAGTTAGTGGGAGAGCCATAAGTTTTTTAGTACTCTATGTTGATGACATTCTTCTCATTGGAAATGATGTAGGAATGTTGCAATAGATGAAAGGTTGGTTGTCCACCCAATTTTCAATGAAAGATATGGAAGAAGCATCATATGTTCTTTGTATGAAGATACACCAAGAAAGGGAAAATAGATTGCTAGGACTCTCCCAATCTAAGTACATAGAATGAATCTTGAATAGATTCAGTATGGGAGATTCTAAGAAAAGATTCTTTTCTGTGAGACATGGAATCTCTCTTTAAATATATGTCCCCAATGCCACCCGAAGAGAGAGGGAGAGATAATGTAAATCATTCTCTCTGCTTCGGCAATAGGAAGCATTATGTATGTTATGCTATGCACTAAACCAGATGTGGCTTATGCACTTAGTGTAGCAAGCCGGTTCTAGTGGAATGCAGGGAAAGACCACCAAACTACTGTGAAAGCGATCCTAAAGTACTTAAGGCGTACTCAAGATCTCTTTTTGTTATGCGGTGCAGGAAAATTGGAATTAGAGTGCTATACAAACTCTAGTTTTCAGTCAGACGTAGACGATCTTAAATCGATATTCGGATATGTGTTTATACTCAACGGAGAAGCTATAAGCTGGAAGGGCTCCAAGTAGGAGACGACGGATGACTCCACCGCGGAAGCTGAGTATATAGTTGCTACTGAAGCAACAAAGGAAGCAGCTTGGATGAGGAAATTTGTCCATGAATTGGAGGTAGTTCCTTCCATTATTAATCCTGTGCTTCTATATTATGATAATAATGGAGCTATATATCTATCGAAAGAGCCTAGGTCTTACCAAAGATCCAAACATATTCTTAGACGATATCATCTCATCAGAGAGATAGTGGAAAGAGGCGACGTTCGAGTAGACATCTGGAATCAAAGTGTATTTAAAAATGAGCGACTAAAAACATAGCAGACCCCTTCACCAAAGCTCTGAATCAAAGTGTATTTGAAAAACATCTGGAAATGATGGGACTAAAGTACAAGGGCAACTGGCTCTAGAGCAAGTGGAAGATGTTAGGTGACCGACAAGCCATTTGTTTTAGGCTCTGCTATCTTAAATGTAAAACACTGTGACAATCTTATTTTAAGTATATTGAATATTTCTTTATGGTATGCTTCTTTATTGTTATAACTAGTGGTAGTATAGATAAAGATCCCATGGATTACATATGGTTAGGGGAGCGGTGGGGATACCTATGGAATGCTCTCAAAGACCGTAATCCTAAATAATGTTCCAAGTCATAAAGGTTGTGGGATGTTGGATATCACTGGCCTCGTCAAGACTTGTTCATGCATGTAACTCTCCCAAGAGGTCGACGTATTCCATTTTCGATTGCTTGTATGGCAATACATGTATGAAGATTCATACTTTGATTATGGAATTGAACGGCCCCACTAAAGGACTCCTAGTTGGTGCTGTCGAACATGGAGTCCTTGGATTTCGTAGTGTGAGATTAGTCCTTAGACCTGAGATGTCATTGGGAAGGGTGCTAGTCTAATAGTCTAATAGTACAGCGGAACAAGTGGCAGTAGAAAAGGATTCATCCAAGGTCACGAATACCTGATATTTCCTATGCTGTTGCGAGAATCTAAATGATCGATAAAGTCTTTGATCAAAGCAATTGTTTTCTAAGAGGAATTGGTGGTCCTGAATTAGAAGATTGGATCATTAGATGTCACAATACCATCATAGTTTCTAAGGTTATTAGGGTTCGACCATCGCCATACACTAGACCATGGACAGGAAACTAATGAAGGGATTCTACTCACATGAGGATTGTAACTCGGACTTGCTTTTCATCGATGACATCTAGGAAGTCTTGGCGACTTTGCTAGACATCAAACCACGACCAATAGGTGCCTTGAGTTAATTTGGTGAAATTAATCTAAGGTCTAGTTAATTATTTAGAATAATTAATCTAACCTATGGGGACTTATTGCTAGCTTGTCAACGAGCCTAAAGGGTCACACACATAACTTAGTGTAGTATCTATTGGCTAGTTAATTCATTAGATTTAATTAATTAAGAAAAGAAATTAATTTTGTAGTAGTAATTAATGGTCCTATAATTTAATATTGAAATATTAAATTGGAAAGGACTATTTAATTAATACAAGAAAGAAAATAATATATATATATATATATATACATATGCGCTCGTTTGCGATTGTGTATGTGTAGGTATGGCGGAAAGATTTATCTTGCTCACCAAGTTTGTAAATATACATATTAATTAATAAATATGTTTAGTAGGATCTTTTAATTGGTTAAGGTAACTAATTAAAGAGGGAATATCTTATAAGATATGTGTTAGGATATTAACAGTTATGGTAATATCTAATTAGTTGGAAAGAGTCCAACTAACTAAGGAAAGAGAATAAAAGAAAAGGAAAATGCAATATATATATATATATATATATACACATATATACAATCACGCCTCCCCTAAATTTAGGGAGAGAGGCATCTGTGTGTGTATGTGTGTTGTTTCCCCTTGGTGGACTCTATATATATGTGTGTTCCACCTCTTTTAAAATTAATGAAGGATTGATAAAAATATATACAAGTCCTTTTCATTTATTCTCTCCCAATTTTTTTAGAAGAATTATTCAAACTCATGTGTTGAGTGCGAAGAACACTAAAATTAATTCCTAACCCTTTTTCCTCAAAAAGCTAAATTTGATATTCTCTTGGCTAACATTGGTGGAGATACTTGAGGGTATGAACTAGAGTGTGGATACATCTCAGAGGCGCAACATTTGAGGTGCTAGGGCAAATCCAATTCGAAGACTGTAGCAGGAAATAGCTTAAAAAGAAGTTGCTGATTTAAGGTATACAAGAGGTAAACACAAGTAAACCATCTTATAGGATAGTTTTGAATCCGATGGTACCATGTCGACCTAGCCCTAATTTTGGGGATGACTCTTTATTTTTTAATCATATGTTTTCCGCTGCGCTGGCATCCCCGGGGTTTGTATCGATCCCAACAATAACACCTAACAGTTTTTAGATCGAAGGATACATAAAATAGTGAATTATAAAATTAACTGGAGATAGATTTGATTTCTTTGTGTGTAGTTTTTTTGTAAACGGACAATTCCATATATTGCCTTGATGTGTTTATATAAATTGGATTTTCATTGAGAGATATAGAAAATCGTTAATGAATATATATATATATATATATATATATATATAATTGGGGTAAAATTCACTTTTAGTCCCATTGGAGTTCGGACAAAACACTTTTAGGGTGTTTTTGGCCCAACAGTTGAAAAGCGAAAATCTGCATTTAGAGTCCAAAATGCAATTTTGATGAATGGTTGGTCCCTTTTTCTATAATCGATTATGGACATTTTTGTGTTACAAAATCACATTTTGGAAAAGCTGGAAATACTAACTTTTTCCATAATCAATTCTGCAAGGTCAATTATCCCATAATCAATTATGCAAAATCTCGGCCAAACTCACCCTTAGTGCCATAAGAATTTTTTTGACATCTTTGGTCCTATAGGAGTCCAAACGTGACATTTTCAGTTTCATCCGTCTATTTTTGCATGAAAATTACCCTCTTAAGACACACTTTATGTTAGTTAACTTACAGAGTATTCAAATTAAACATGTGAGGGGCACGTGTGGGGGAAGCTCCTCATATGCTAAGTCAAATGGGATTCTTCCCAAATCAAACATAACCCCTAACCATTACAAACCAATATTACTTAATTCTCCACACAAAATTACCCTAAAATCTAATCAAAAATCTATCTCAAACCAATAATCATGAGAAGGCGACCAAAAGTTGAAGATGAAGTTGAGGATTTCGCGCTTTGTAGAGGATCTCCCCTCCCCCCCTCCCCCACAAATACTATATGCACACAAAAATTTGTGCTATTGTAGTTAATAATTGTTAATGTTTATTTGTTATTAGTTTAATGCGAAGATTAATGTGTAGCTAGCAATGGCTGCCCAGAAACGAAATAAAATCATTGACAACTTTTCGAGATTGCATGCCTGTACACTGATATCTAGGGTTTTGTCATTTTGTTTACTGAAATCATAGGCTATGTTTGGTTATGTTTTGGAATGGTATTTTGGTGAGAATTATTGGTGAAAATTTTATGGGGACACGTGTAATTTTGATGGGATAATGTTTGGTTATGTTTTGGGAGTTGATTTTTGAGTGATTTTTTGGTGAGATAGTGTTTGGTTTTGTTTTCAGAGGGAACATAAATTACTGTAGCTGTCAAATCATGTAAGTTTTTGTCTGTCAATAATTAAAAATTATAATATAATATTGAGATTGAAATAATTATTATATAGATAAATATATATGCATATATGTAAGTAATAGTAGTGTGTGTGTATATATATATATATATTAGTGTACATATATATATATGTGTGTAATAGTAGTAATAGTAGTTTATATAAAATTAAAAGAAAAGTATATATATACACACACACACACATATATATATATATATATGTAATAGTGTTAATAATAGTTGATATATAATTAAAAGAAAAGTATATATATTCATATATATATATATATGTATATGTATCAGCGTGTGTGAGAGTGCGTGTAACAGTGTGCGTGTGTGACTGTGTGTGTAATTGTGTGTTTGTGTGTGCGTGTAATAGTGTGTGTGTGTGACTGTGTGTGTGTTTCTGTGTGTGTTTGTGTGTGCGTGTTGTGTGTGTGTGTGCGCGTGGGAAAAGGGTGTGAGGGGGGTTGGGGAAGACGATGAACAATCCCCCCCACCTTTTTTTTTCTTTTTTTTCCTTTTTTTTAATTTAATTTATAAAAAAAATATTAATAAGTAATTTACTTTAAAAATTATTAAAATACAATTCTATTCTTAGATAATTAGGTCACTTCTACTACAAGTCAATTACCAAATCCAAACCAAAACCAAGAAATAAGAAACCCTTGCTTCAAGTCACTATTCACGCAGTCAAATCCGCGTTGACCACACGGTTGACTCGGTCAAACCCGAGTTGACCGTGGTCAAATTGCCTTTGACCGTCCCAAGACTTTTTTTTCCCACATAATATACATTAAGAAAACATACACATAAATATAGGTAACACACATGCATTTCTCGATCCACACACACAATCAAATCACAAATTTAGCAATGAGGTAAATTATACACAGCCACACACATAAAAAATAAGTAAAAACTTTAAAATAATGTCTACAAATAACATATATATGTATATAAATATAGATATATATAAATCCAAATACTTTCACTATAACTAATTTGAAAAACAAATTTTGAAAGTTTTACTTTAGAAAACTCCACAATTTTAGTCTATCTTTTATCAATGCTATTTCTCATGATAAAATTAAAACAAACAAATTTTTTTCTATTTTAAAGTTTATTGGTACACGGTCAAAGATATGACAAAATATTACAAAAAAAAAAAAAAAGACACGATCAAAGAGAAGAGAAAGAGTGAGGAGAGAGAGAAAGGGGAGAGGGGGATAGAGAGAGGAGAGAGAAATTTTTTGTATAAAAAATAGAGGAGAGAGAATGAGATAGGGGACAAAGTGAGAGAAAGAGGAAAAATAATGATTATATTTTTTTGGATGAAAAAAGTTGTGTATTTTTGATGAAATATTATGTGAAACAAACATTGTTTGACGGGAATTTTGGGCCAAATATGACTTGAAAACATAACCAAACATAACCATAGTTTTTGGGCATTATAATAATGTATTTTATATGTTTGTAGACAATGTGGTCCCTGGGTGTCTGCATTTATGATATATAGTGTATGAAATTTATTGTTTGGTAGTGTAGTTGTTTGACATTGTGTTGTGTAGGTAGAAAATTGTTTTCTTGTGGTCATTGTATGCTTTGTTTGACAGTGGCTTTTTTATATTTGATTTTTGTGCTGAGTCTGGAACAATGCCTTTATTTTGATTAATCCTATTTATCACACTAAATGTTGGTATTTTTTGTTTTGTTTTTGTTGTTTTACAGAATCTAAAAGTAAGTATGTCACATTAAGAATTCACCATGGGGGGAATTACAACTAAAACCCAATCATGAATATATATAGGAGGTAGTGTTAGTGCGTATGATGATGTCAATGTAACCAAGATGTCTACTGAGTTCATAAGTTGTTTGTGTGATGTATTAGATTACTTTGGTAAGAAAGAGTTCTATAGAGTTGACAAAGAGATGAGTAAATATAAACAAATTGTGGGTATGACAGACGTATATATACTATGTGATGGATTTGTTAAAAAAAAATAGTGAATTACATATTTATTTGATAGCCAATTTGCATGAGTTGCCCATAAATGAACCAATACACAAAACTCAACCAGAATTAATTCATGTTGGACCCATTGTTGATCATGACCACAAATTGGACCTATCCTTGACACAGAACCACAAATTGGATCCATTGTTGATCTAGAACCCCAGACAGAAGCCCATTCTAAATGAAATTTTGAATCAAAACCAATTTTTGAATCGAAACACCAATTTGAACCTATCCTTCAAACAGAACCCCAATATGAACCTATTGTTCAGAAACTCTAACACAACCCCAAACCTCAGAAGTTAGGAGATGGGGAAAATCCTTAAGATGCCTAGTGGGATGAGCTGTTTGAGGTTGTAGACTCTACTGTGAAAGAAATTTTAGGTGAGGATAGTGTGGGAAATAGAGATGCTGATAGGGTTCAGGGTGATGGGGAATTTAAGAGGGGGACTGGGATGGAGATTGAGTGGGGCCTGATAGGGGGGACAATGTGTGGAACAGTAAGAAGATTGTAGTGACTTTTTTGTGAGTGAGTCTATAGACAGTGGGGATAGTGAGTTGGATTGGGAAAGGGATGGTAAAGGGGGTGCAGCTCTACCAACTAAAGTTGAAACCAATACATCAACCTATAAATGAGAGAGAGTCATCATATGATTCTGAGAGTGAATCAAGTGATGGCTTGGTTCACAGTTGGGATAACTTTAATAGTGGGAAAAATTCAGACAATGAAAGGGGTGAACAAGACTTTTTTTTAACCATAGGGACAAATAGAATCCTACTTGTGAACTTGCCATGTTATTTGATTCCAAAGCCGGATTTAGGGATTTTCTAGACTGTCATCCAGTGAAGATTAGGATAAGATTAAATATTACTAAAACTGACGATCGGAGAGAGTATGCCAGATGTCTTATGGATGGATGTAGTTGGAGGATCAATGCACTGAAGGTTTAGAATGAGTGCTCGTATCAATTAGGGAATACAATCCTAACATAAATGTGGCAGATCCTATAATGTGAAAAATGTAAATTCAAAATGGTTTTTTATCAAATATGAAGGAACCTTTAGGAACAATCCTAAAAGATATGTAGGTGGGTTTAAGCAAGATGTAATTCAAGAAATTAGGTGCCATGTTTCACAATCACAAGCATGTAGGGCAAAAGCAAGGTAATTGAAAGTACGACAAAGGACCAATATGATCAGTTATGAGATTATGCATAGGCATTAAGGAGCACAAATCTTAGGTGTACAATTATAATGGTCCAGGATGATGAGATGTGGGAAAGTCGGAGAAATTTTTTTGGAAAATTTTATGTATATTTTGATGCACTAAAACAAGGTATCTTGACTGGTTGTAGAATAGTTATAGGTATAGATACGTGTCATTTAAAGGGACCCCATGGTAGCAGTTTGTTGATTGTTGTGTCAATTGACCTAAACAATAGCTTATACCATTTGCTTATGCAGTTGTGTATGGGGAAACAAAAGAGACATGGGAGTGGTTTTTGGAGATACTTAAGGATGACTTGAGAATAGAAAGCCCTAATGCTTTCACGTTTATAAGCGATAAGAAAAAAGGTTTCATACCTGGATTTGAAGTAGTGTCTCCAGGGGCAGAGAATAAGTTTTGTATTAGACACTTGCATGAAAACTTCAAAAATGTTGGGATTAAAGGTGTGGCATTGAAACTTGCACTGTGGAATGCTGCAACAGCAACCGCAGTCTCTGATTATTCGCCAAGGATGAAATAAATGGGGGAGTTAGATGAAACTGCCGCAGAATTGTTCAATGACAAGCTTTCATCTCAGTGGAGCAGGTCACACTTTCAAACTTTCCCAAAGTGTGACATGTTATTAAACAACTTATGTGAGTCTTTTAATAGTTGCATATTTAAGGCTAAAGAGAAGCCAATACTTACAATGCTTGAGTGGATAAGAGAGTATTTGATAAACATGCTTACTGAGAATAGGGATAAGGCTAGGAAAAAATGGGGTGGAAAACAAATTTGTCCAAAGATTTAGAAAATTATAGAGAAACATGGGACAAGTCAGCTGAATGCATTCCAATGAAGTCAGATAACTGAAATTATGAAATAAAAGTTAGTGATGGGGATAGGTTCACTGTAAACTTTAGCACCCATTTCTTCTCTTAAAGGAAGTGGGACTCTTAGGATTATGCCCTTAGATACCATAGAGGATAGATTGTATAAGGCATTCCACTTGTAAATGACTTATTATATTTATAATAAAAGGCATTATCTTTGTTTTCGCATAAATCTTATTAGCATTTGTAAGTAGTGTAAAATATTTTTTTGTGTATTCAGTGCAATCTCTCTACTTCTTATGAGATAGGAAGAAAGGCACTAGAGAGATTGATATTGATTACCTAACTAGTTCGCAAGTGATATGAAGTCTTTAGTGGACAATGAAGACTTGGAATACTTGTATAATCTGAGCTTTGACATAGGATTGCCAGTCGAACACTATGTGATAGTAGGAGCTTAAGATTGCAGGCACATTAATGGAACTTATATGCTCGAACACAACTCGCATCGGTTCTATCAAATGTATTTTCACTATGTGACTATCAATGACAGGACTGATTATTCATGATAGGTATAAGTGAACTTATGACCTGAAGTATCAAGCTGAAGATGCACTTGCGACATTAATCTTTCACTAGAGTAGTTGGATCCAATTCACCCGTTGGTTGGATTGACCTCAGAATGCGGCTTGATAGTCAAGTGGTAGTCCTAGCTGATTACTAAGAGGGTATTTGTTCTCTCATAAGTAAATGAGAAAGTGACCTATGTGATTATAGATAATAGAGATCAAAGTATTTGGCCAAAACAATAGAGTCGATTGTGCTAGCACAAAAGCGAGCTCAATGATCTCGTATAATTATGATTTATACATATGGTCAAGTTCAGTGAGTTCAACATAACCGTGACTCTCACTTCACTGGGACACGAGAACAAAAGGATTATACTTATACGGTATTCGTGATTGGAAGGTTGTGGAATGATCAATCATTCGATCTCGCTTGGTCTACGAAGTGGGCCACATGACTAGCTAGATATTACCCACTTCCTTTAAATTTCTCTCATTGCCGGACGAGATGAACCTAAAGAGTTGTGCTAAAGGATTAATAAAGAAAAACAAGAAGAATCTTTCTATTAAGACTAGGAGATTTAATTTATTAGATAAATTAAATATTATTAATTAGTTACTCATTAGATGAGATAATTAATCATTGGATAAGATTAATTATTAATTATTTTTTGGAGAAATAAATTAATGAATTAATTTATTTAATTAATTTGGTTAATGAATTAATTTATTTATTGGATAAAATAAATAATTAATTAAATAATAAAAAGTTAATTAAAATACAAGGCCAAGCCGTCCTGACATAAGACTTGTGGGCCTTGTCTTGATCAATGAGTTAAGTAATTTAAATACACATCACTTGTAATATTTGACCTAAGTTATTCATAACTCTCCTAGCAAAACAAAATAGAAATATACTCCCTCTCTATAGCTCTAGCCATTGCCACCCATAGAGAAAAAGGATGAGTTTTTTTTTCTTTATCAATTTGCTCGATTATTTAGAGACACGGTAAATTCACCGTTCAGATCTAACTTCCAAAAATCTTCAAAGAATTCAAGAAGGCTGAAAATTTCAAGAATTTGAGAAGCTAGCTCTATAGATGATTTCAAAAATTTCGAAGAGTCGGATTCTCCAACGACTTCACTTCAACGGGTATATTTTACCCTTTTTGATTTGAATATGTAAATCGAGATGACCACGTATGGGTTATTTTTCTTCCGCCGCACAATTTCTTGTGAAACCCAACAGTGGTATCAGAGCCAATCTTTGATCTACATATTTAATCTATGTTATGTGATTTATGATATGCGTTTTTTATGTGTTTATGAAGCATGTATTCTACGTGTTCTTAAATCTGTATTTTATGATTTTTTAACCTAGAATCGATTTTTTATGTTATTCATGAATCTAAGATTTTTTATGAATCTGAAAAAGTCAAGAAATGAAAACAATGGGGCCATTGGTGCGCAGAGCCAACGCGTGCACAATGCTCTGTGCACTGTGCTGTCCAGGCTTATGCCAAGCACACGACCCACTGATCTGGGTCATCGACCATGTCAGAAATTGGATCGGGTATTGGTCTTTTAGTATTTGGCTTTTGGGTAAATTTAATTATCCAGGTGGATCAAAAGGATGATGACCCGGAATAATTAAAATTAAGCTCATTTAGAGAATTACAAAAATGGGACTTATTAATTCGATCGGGCTTAATTCAATTTTGCCAAATGGGTTGGTGATTTGGATTGAAATTAAAACTAGCCCAATAGAAATGAATAAAAATAAATATTATTCTAGTTAATTGATTTTGGGCCCAATTAATTTAAATTCTGGAAGACCAAGTGGATGGCGACATGAGTTTCATGAAATCGAGCCCAAGTAAGATTAATTGGAATAAAATATTTAAGTGGAATAATTAATTATTTTCTTGGAGAACAATACTTAATTTTGGATAAAAAATTATTTTTCTCGACTTGATAGACACAAATTTTGAATAGAAGTGATTAATTATTTGTTTGCTTAGAAGATAAGTAATTAATTCTTTGAATTAAATAAAAATCTTTCAATTTATGTGGCTTTAAAATCATAATAAAATATAGAGTTCAGTATTTTATACATTTTTTTAGTTGGACTAAAAATATTTTAAATAAAGGTAGATATACTAAATTTAGAATTTCGTGTATCTAAGTCAACTAGTTAAACTAGATTGATTATAATTGAAATATTGAATATATAAAATTAGGAATTTTATGAAGGACTTTTTAGTTTGACTAAAATTAATAATCATCAACATAAGTATTTTAATATGCGAGCATGTATTATGTGTTACGAGTATGTCTTATGTGATGATGACACCGATCATGGACTTGGAATATTTTATGATGTATCTTTCTTTTCAATAGGTTGTAAAGCCGGAATTGAGGTTATTTATTGCTTTCTTAGAAATAATGTCTAGGTTATTTTTAAGCATTGTAATAGAATAATTTTTCAATACTGGCGGAGACTTGGAGCCCATGAAGACTAGATAGGTTTTTCGCTTATGCCTTTTTTTTTTTTTTTTGTAATGGCCTGTTGGCTTGGGCCCTCTAATAAAAGTCCATGATCGAGTGTGCTGGATTTATTTATTGATTGCCTGTTTATATTGATGGGTATGTTTATTAGTGGTATAAATTATGCATGTTCAATATGATAATCGCACTATATAAATTGGTTAATATGCAAAGTGAGACCAATACTCTATCGAACACAATTCTCCCAAATAAATAATACCAAGTTAGTAAAGGATGTTGGACATCCTCTCCCACCACTAAGTTTAGTAAAATTAAAATTACAACCAACGTATAATGCTTCCCAGTTATGGGGGTTGTGCATTTGGAAATATTTAAAATTTTGTAAGTGCATTTGATGCCTTAGTCGAAGCATATTCCACCCCAGAAATCGGTTAGGTTGTAAGATAAAATTCAAATGTTAGGTTAAACGGAGTTAGAGAGAATGAAAATTGGTTAGGTTGCAAGATAAAATTCAAATATTAGATTAAAGGGAGTTAGTGGGAATGAACTCGGGTAGTTCACGGGCTCGGAAATTGGTTAGGTTGCGGCTTTGTGAACTATGGGTAAAGGTATCGAATCATTTATTGGATAAATTGGTGTAAGTCACCACTTTGAATAATTAATGGGCCAGAAATCGGTTAGGTTGCAACCCATTTAATTATTTGAAAAACTCAATAATCACTGCAGAGTCGATGTCAACGATGACTCCCAATTTCTTCCTCGGAGTGTAGGATTCGAAAAAGGTAGTGGGAGTGAAGTTAAACTATTAAGTCCTTAGTTTTCTTGGTCAAGTCAATTACAAGTAATCTAATTAAATCTGGTTTATTTGTGCAGTTATTCTCTTGTTTATCTCTCTCTCAAAATGACAAACCCACTTGCAATACTACTCAAAAAGAACACCCTATCTGGACCCAACTATGTAGACTGGCTTAGAAACTTGAGGATAGTCCTCAATATGGAGTCTCTAGGATATGTGTTGGACGTCGATATCTTGGCGGCATCTACTAAGACACATGCTAGTGAGGAAGACGTCTAAGCCCATGACAAATGGGTTGAGGACGACGTCCTGAAAGGATATATGCTGCGATCTATGACCAATGAATTTCAAAGGTCACATGATAAGATGCCACTTCAAGGGTTATCCTAGCACACCTGGTTGAGTTCTATAGTGAGCACAGTCGAACTGCTTGACATGAGATATTGAAAGAAAAGATGAATGAAGGAGAGAAATTTGGCGATCATGACCTCAAAATGATTTCGAGGATTGAGAGGTTGGAAGCTATAAACTTCACCATGAATGCCACTCCAAATTGACCTGATCTTCCAGTCTCTTCCTTATTCCTTTTCCCAGTTTATCATGAACTTCAACTGCAATGAGATAGATTACAACTTAGCTGGGCTGATGAACAAATTAGTTACTGCACATTCTCCATTGAAGCCTAAGGGAAAGGAAACTTCTTTGGTCATTTCTTTCGGGCCTAAAAAGTCCAAGAACAAGAAGAAGAAGGCCAATAAAAAGCAGGCTAGTGAGGTTGGAGCTAAAGGGGGCGTCTAAAAGGGTAAGGGTAAGACTCAAGGGTTTACAAGAGCAAAGGGCCTAAGAAGTCGGATAGATGCCTCGATTGCGGTGAGCTGGGCCACTAGAAAAGGAACTATCCTAAACTAGGCAAAAGCACATCAGTAATGGAACTTTTTTATTTTTGAAACTAATTGTTCTATGAATATTTTTTCTACTTCATGGATTCTGGACTCGGGAGCTAGCGCTCATGTGTGTTGTATGGATCAGGATATGGAGCAAAGTAGAAGGCTAGGCCGAGAAGAGGTGCTGATCAAAGTAAGCAGCAGGCAGAGAGTCGCAGCTACTAGGATTGGATCTACTTTTTTAGGTTTGAATTCTGGACATTTACTATTATTGAATGATGTTTTAGTTTTGCCCAAGGAGCTTAAAGACATTATTTCTATTCTTATCTTAGTTAAGACTGGTTATACTTTCTGTTTTACTAATTTGAATTGCGACATTTATTATGGTAATAAATTGGTTGGCAGTGCCACTTTAGTTAATTGATTGTATTATATAAATGTCCAAAATTCTTGTGTATCAAACGTTATGACTAAGAAACATGGTAGGCTAGAAACTAATCTGAGACTTAAATGGCATTTTAGCCTAGGTCATCCCGGAGAGCACAAGATCCACAAGATAGAGAAAGATGGGATTTTAAACCCATTAAGATCAGATCCCTATTTAACATATGAATCATGTCTCATGGGCAAAATGGATAGAACTCCCTTCATCTGGACATTTGAAAGAGCCACTCTAGTTCTTGGATTAGTGCATATAGATGTTTGCGGCTCATTTAGAGAAATAACTCGTGGAGGTTTCTGCTGCTTCATCACATTCACAGACAATCATTCAAGGTATGGTCTAATGTGTATGATGAAGCAAAAGTCTGAATCTTTTGAAAGCTTCAAATAATTCAAGGATTTGGTATAAAATCAAATAGGGCAACATATAAAAGCTCTACGATCAGATCGTGGAGGAGAAAACATGAATTCTGAGTTTGATGGGTTCCTAAGGGAACAAGGCATAATGTTGCAACTAACACCACCAAGAACTCCATAATTAAATGGGTTGCCTGAGCGTAGAAACCAAACATTGTTAGATATGGTTCATTTCATGCTTAGCTTCACTGACTTACCCATTTCATTATGGGGTTATACGCTCCTTACTGCTGCTTATATATTGAACAAATGTCCCTCCAAATTTGTTTTTAAAACTCCACATGAGATGTGGAATAATAAAAAATTGAGTCTTAATCACATTGAGATTTGGGTATACCCTTCTTATGTCAAGAAGACAAAAATGTAGAAACTGGAGACAAGATCCCTAAAGGGAAGTTTAATTCAATATCCCAAAAATTCCATGGGATTCTTTTTTTACCTACACGATGATCAGAGAATCATTGTGGCCATACAGGCCCACTTCCTTGAAGATGAATTCATCTTGGAAGGTGCTAAAGATAGAAAGATTGTTCTAGAAGAACAAAATGAAACTCCCACAGAGACATCTGTCCAAGAATCAAGAGCTGACCCAATAGTAGCACAACCATGGTGAAGATCTAGTAGAGTACCCCCATCAACCTGAGAGCCATGGATATCTACTGAAAAGGGAGCAGCGACTTCACACTGTACTGGAGAAAAGTCATGGAGATGTTCCCTCCACCTATTATCAAGCAATGGTGGACGTCAATGCTTCAAGATAGCGACAAACAATGGAAACAGAGATGGATTCTACGCAATCGAACCAAGTCTGGACTTTTTGTAGATCATCCTGAAGGTATAGTACCTATAGGATGCAAATGGATCTACAAAAGAAAGATTGGTGCTAATGGTCTGGTTGACACGTATAAAGCCAGGCTCGTGGCGAAAGGTTATAGTCAAAGAGAAGAAATTGTCTTATTAAGAGACCTTTTTGGCCTGTAGCCATGATAAAATCCATCCAAATCCTGTTACCCATCGCTGCACACTTGGAGTAAGATATATCACAGATAAATGTCAAAACAGTTTTCTTTAATGGATTTCTAGGGAAGGATATCTATATGGAACAACCAAAAGGTTTCGTATCCGAGACTGGTCTCCGTAAAGTGTGTAAGCTTGAAAGATTCATATATGGACTGAAGCAGGCATCTCGAAGTTGAAAAATTTATTTTGATAAAGTAGTCAAGGGATATGGCTTCATCAAGAACGAAGATGAACACTGTGTCTACAAGAAGACTAACAAGAGCAAGAACTCATTCTTAGTACTATATGTAGATGGCATTTTACATATAGGAAACGACGTGGGAATGCTGACCGCTATCAAGAAATGGCTTTGGAGTAGGTTTTCCATGAAATACTTGTGAGAAGCAACCTACATTCTAAGAATTCGTATCTACAGAGATAGAACGAATAGAATGATTGGTCTTTCTCAAGCCCTTTACTTAGAGAAGGTCCTAAAGAGCTTTAGGATGGAGGACTCTAAGGAAGGATTCCCGCCTATGAGACATGGGGTACCTCTATTTAAGTCTATGTATCCTCAAAGTGAGAAAGAGAGAAAGGATATGAGCACTGTATCTTTTGCATATGCATTCGGCAGCCTGATGTATGCAATGCTATGAAAAGACCTGACATTGCCTACGTGGTGAGCGTGGTAAGTCGATTTCAGGCAAACCTGGGTAAGGAACATTAGATAGCTGTAAAGAATATCCTTAAGTATCTTAAAAGGACTATGGATATGATTCTCATCTATGGAGGTTGAGATCTAAAGGTGGATGATTACACTGATTCAGACTTTCAGTCTGATGTGGATGACCAAAAATCCACCTTAAGGTTTGTATTCACGCTCAATGGTGGAGCGGTTTCTTGGAAAAGTTCCAAGTAAAGAACTACCACTGATTCCACCATTGAAGCACAATATGTTGCAACCTCAGAGATAGCCAAAGAAATTGTTTGGCTAAGGAAATTTCTTGGAGAACTTTAAGTGGTTCCTAGTACTGAGCTCCCATTTTCACTTTATTGTGATAATAATGGAGCAATAGCACAAGTCAAGGAACTAAGGTCTTACAATAAGTCAAAACACATTGAGAAAAGATTTTACATCATTAGAGAGATCGTTGGCAGAGGATAGATAGCAGTGCAGAAAATAGCCTCAGCTGACAATGTAGCTGACCCGTTCACCAAACCACTACCACAAGCGGTTTTGGACCGACGCCTGGAAAGGATGGGTATTAGATACCACAGAGAGTGGTATTGAGCACAAGTGAGAGATTGTTAGGATTATGCCCTCAGATGCCATAGAGGATAGATTTTATAGGGCATTCCACTTGTAAATGACGTATTTTATTTATAAAAAAAGGCATTATCTTTGTTTTCACATAAATATTATTAGCATCTATAAGTAGTGTAAAACATTTGTTCTTATATTCAGTGAAATCTCTTTACTTCTTATGAGTTAGGAAGAAAAACACTAGAGAGATTAATCTTGAGTACTTAACTTGTTCGCAAGTGATATGAAGTCTTTAGTGGACAATGAAGACTTGGAATACTTGTACAATCTAAGCTTTGACATAGGAGTACCAGTAGAATACTATGTGATAATGAAAGTTTAAGATTATAGGTACATCAGTGGAACTGATATGCTTGAACATGACTCGCATCGATTCTGTCACATGGGTTTTCACTCTGTGACTATAAATGACAGGACTAATTATTCGTGATAGGTATTAGTGAACCTATGACCTGAAGTATAAGGCTGAAGATGAATTTGTGACATCAAGTCTGTCACTAGAGTAGTTAGATCAAATTCACCCGTTAGTGGGCTTGACCTCGAAATGCGACTTGATGGGAAAGTGATAGTCTTAGTTGATTATTAAGATGAGATTTGTTCTCTCATAAGTGAATGAGAAAGTGCCCAATGTGATTATAGATAATAGAGATCAAAGTCTTTGGCCAAAGCAATAGAGTCAATTTTGCTAAGCACAAAAGTGAGCTCAATGATCTCGTACTATTATAATTTAAACATATGGTCAGGTTCATTGAGTTTGACATAGCCTTGACTCTCACTTAACTGGGACATGAGAACAAAAGATTTATATGTATACTATATTCATGATTGAAAGGTTGTGGAATGATCTAATCATCCGATCTCATTTGGGCTACGAAGTGGGCCAGGTGGCTGGCTAGGTATTACCCACTTGATTTGAATACCTCTCATTGCCAGACGAGACGAACCTAAAGAGTCGCACTAAAGGATTGATAAAGAACAACATGAAGGAATTTTTAATTGAGACTAGGAGATTTAATTTATTCAATAAATTAAATATTATTAATTAGTTACTCAGTAGATGAGATAATTAATAAATGGATAAGATTAGTTATTATTTATTTCTTGGAGAAATAAATTAGTGAATTAATTTATCTAATTAATTTGGTTTATTTATTTATTACATAACATAAATAATTAATTAAATAATGAAAAGTTAATTAAACTACAACGCCAAACCGGGCCATAGTGGATGTCCATTTGGATGCCTACTGAGGCCTAGTTGGGCGTCTATTTGGATGCCTGGCATAAGGCTTGTGGGCCTTGTTTTGGTCAATAAGTGAAGTGATTTTAAATACACATCACTTGTAAGATTTGACCCCATAGAAAAAAAGAGGAGTTTTTCTTTTTCATCAATCTGCGTAATTATTTAGAGATGGAGTAAATTCACCGTTCTGATCAGACTTCAAGAAATCTTCAAAGAATTCAAGCAGTTTGGAAATTTCGAGAATTAGAGAAGCTACCTCTGTAGAAAATTTGAAAAAATTTTAAGAGCCGGATTCTCCAACCACTTCGCTTCAACAGGTATGCTTTACTGTTTTCGAATAGAATTTGTAAATCGAGATGACCACATGTGGGTTATTTTTCTTCCGCTGCATAAGTTTTTGCAAAACTCAATAGGGACTTGACTGGCATTCCATGCTATCATGCCATGAGTACAATTGGAAGTCAAGCCCTTGAGCTAAGTGACTTTGTACAGAGTCCTATAGTTTGGCCACATAATTGCCCGTTTACAATCATGTCATTGCACTTGCAAAAGGTCCTAAATTAAGGGGGGAAATTGATTTCATTCTACTCTTTCCTCTCACTTTGGGATGAAGAGAAAGAGGCCAGCTAGAGCAAGAAAGATGGATGCAAATGAGCTTAGGGAGAAGGCCAAGAGGGGTAGAAAAAAGGAGGGTCCAGTGAGGTTGAAGAAAGAGTCCTTTAGGGTACAGTATCATTATTGTGGAAATCCAGGCCACAATAAAATGTGATGTAAGAGGAGGAAAGCAGAGATTGCAGAAATTTTATCAAGGAACTTTGCAAGTCCAATGACTGTCAATGTTGTAAGTTAATTGAGTTTAATTTTTCTTAATTCTGCCAATAAAAAATAATTTATATTTAATGAGTTTAGTTAAATGCAAGCAGGTTCAAGTGGTAATGATATTTGACCCTCTAAGAAAGCCTCGGCTCAAAAGAGGACAACCAATATTATAAGTTAATTCAAATGTTAACTCTTTAATTGTTTTTAAAAAGTTTATAAAGCATATTTATAGTAATGTGTAAATTTCGAAGAAAATGAAAGTGGGAATGGTGCTGGACCATCTGGGAAAGTAAATGAAAAATGAACAAGAAGTGCAACTAAAAAAGGACAAGAAGTGCAGCAAAAAAGGTATTCTATTATGTCTTAAAGGTTATACTACTTATGAGATTTTCTACTAATGTGATTGCTCATAATTTTGAAGGTTGAAACAAATTCAAATGATAACATTGGCCCTTCGACCCCTGCCTCAACTTAGGCAAGTACAAATATTCCAGCCCCTTCAAAGAAATCTTCAAACAAAGGGAAAGAACAAAAGGTAGTAGCACATGTGAGTGTCTAATTGTTTGGCATTTATTGTGTTGTGTGTCTATATGTGTGTGGGATGATTTATATATCTAATTATTGTTTGCAGGTAAGTGAAAGTGGATCTGCACCAATTCAAAGTGCTTTAATAGGGATAACATCATCAAATTAGGAGGGCTCGCAACCTAAGTTAACTATAAGTAAATTGATTTGACTTTAGAATTTGATTTACAATGTATATTACTTAATTGATTTTGTTGTTATATAGGTAAGGAAGAGGACCTTCTCAAAAATAACTACTGCCAACAGACCTCCAAGACCTATTGCAGCCCCAGTTATGTCTCAATTTAGACCACCATTTGCAATTATGGAGCCTACACCAATGCTAACCCCCGTGCCTCAACCCAAAGTTAACATAAGGTGTCCTCCACCCTTTGCACCGAACCATCCCATAATGTCTCAGTGTACTGTTGTCAACAATAAAAATGGAGTACCATTACTGATGGAGGGGGGGTGAATTTGTCACAATGGAAAATTTAAGTGTAGCTATTGCTGAAACAAGTAAGAGAGCATCAAGGAAAGCCAACAAAGGCTAAGAGACTTGGAGATATTGAAGCGCATTGGCAAAGGCATCCCTCACTTTTTCTTGATCTTTTGGGTTTGTTTTGTTTTGTGATTAAATTCATATTGAATGAAGATATTTTTGCCCAGTAAGTGGTCCACTAGTATACTTTTGTTAATGGTTAGAAAGACAAACAATTGTTCAGTAGTATACTTTTGTTAATGGTTTGAAAGACGGTCAATTGCTATGTAAAGGAGCCAAAAAGAGCCTTTCAATTGTTAATTGTTACTGAAATATGAATTCAGTTGTTTTTGTCACTTTGTGTTGTTGGTGTTCTGTTGGTGTTATTGCATTTTTGGAGCATAATACAGCAAATTCCGTTACAACACAAATTCCATAATTTCATAGATAACACCATCAGACCTAAATTACATCAAAAATCAAAGAAACTTGATACATCAAAACACTAAATTCCACTACAATGCCAATATTTGACATCGAAACATAATTTGGTTCCTAACTACAATCAACATACCTAAATTACTACACTTCAAATAATAAAAATCCACAAAAACACCATCAACAACAGAGCAGTTTGGAACATACAAGCCTTTGTGGGTTTTTTGCTCTTCTATTGCAAATGGATTTCTTCGGTCTTGCTACTCTGTTGCAGCTTGCGAATTTTTTGCTCCTCCCTATTTAGTCAGCCCAGGAAACCGGGTATTATTGATTTTCACCTTACACTCATGGTTGGATCAAACCATATGCGAAAAAAGAACATACACCCATTGCACAATATTAGAACCTTCGCCCCAAGTTGTCATATGTCCCTGATGTCCTCACCTTCGACATTTTGTGACCAATCGCAGTCCTGGAGTCTTCTTTTTTGGGGATGAGATGTGGATGAGTTTTGTGACATTTTTGTGTTCATTTCTCTCTTTTTGAAATTGAGGGAGAAGAAATTGAGAGAAACGACCCATTTTCCCTCCATTTTGGTGTACATATGTGAAATTTCCCTCCAAATCCGTCTCACACGCGCTTCACGTGCTGAAATTTGCCTTCTGACTCCAAGAGTTTTGGTAGGGCGTGTGTCTCACGCGGGTGATTTTCGTCTAAAAATAGACAAATGGGACTAAAAGTGTCACATTTTGAGCTCAATGTGAAATAAAGTGTCCAAAAAATTTCTATGGGACTAAAAGTATTTTGGCCGAACCCCAATGAGACCAAAAGTGAAATTTTCCCTATACAATTGCTATGTCAAGAGATTAGACAGTGAATAATTTAGGGAGTTCCTACTTAGCTTAAACAATCCAATAGTCCAGTAAGATAGAATTCATGAACCAATTGCCTAATTAGTTTAATCATGTGTCTTAGTCATTTCTATCATTGATTTTTATCGGAGTGTAATTGCATTCATTAGTCTAGCCTTCGTTAGTTAATTTACTTCATCAACAATTTTCATCCTTATTAATTGACAGAACTTAAGCTAAGTAACATAATAATTTGAATACTTAAATACAATTATTTCTAGGGTATGATAGACTCAACCATATCTGTTTTATTATTTACACGACCTAGTATACTTGCTATAATTTTGTATGTTATTCATGTTTTAAATATGAACAGTGTGTTTATGCTCAAAACGAACAAGAAAAGATAAGTTGATTCCAATTTCTAGTTTTCCTTATGCTAGTTGTTATATAGATGGACATCTTAAGCGCGTGGGATAACAAAAATCCACATGGGTTCCTGGCGTAGAGATATATAGAAGATTGTAGAGTGATGTTCAAATCGTAAAGTTAAATAGGGTCCGTGTGACTCACTGACCCATGATTAAAAATTACCGATCCCGATTTGTCGGGTCCCTTTTGTCTAGAATTTAAAAATAAAAAAAGTTTGCTGGTATACTGATTCAGCACAAAGAATAAGAACACTTTGATACCTCCATTGGAGAAACAAAATATTGGCCACCTCTCACTTTTTGCAAAGTATACCTTAGATTTTTATATTCTTAAGAATAATTGTAAAACTTGCAGTGTCTGATGGATTAAAAATTCGTTATTCTGATTGCATCAAGGAATGATGCAATCAGGGGAATATTAATATTCTCCAAGACCATTTTCAAATTTCAATGAAATATGTTCCTAAGTATGTGAGTGTGTGAGTGTGTTTAACACTTGCCTTATGTCAAAAGTGAAGTTGGTTATGAACCAAATCTTTTCTCCTACTTGACATTCATGATACCATTCCCTTAATCTTTTATTCTCCATTCCAGAAAGTTCCCTTTTAAAGGTTATATACATCAATATGAACTCAAAATTTTCTAAATCAGACCATGGTGGCATCAAAAATAGTTTTCGTCAACCAGAGTTGGCTTGGCCCAAGAATTGCATGGACTGAGAATGCTCGATTTTCCAGAAGTGAGTGATTTACTTTGCGGCTTGTGCAGAAACAGGACATTATATTGGGCAAATATCATTAATAGTGCTTGTAATTTTTCTATCACTTTGATCATTAAAGTACCAAATATTACGCCATTGTCCCCAAAGTTTCATTTTTGTTTCACTTAATTTCCTCCTCTAGACAATTTTTCGGTGGATTTTGCCCAAATCGAAGAACATGTGTATCTCACATACCGATTTATAGGGGCAAATGTGAGATGCATGTGATGTCGTTGTTGAACATGTGAGGTGCACACTACACTATCCGGGTAAAATAACTGGAAAATAGCGTGAAGGACAAAAGTGAAACACAAATTAAACTTTAATCAAGGTAGCATAACATTTGGTACTTTAAGGACCAAATTAATAAAAACTAGATGGACTATTTTTCTATGATCTCAATTCTGATATACGCGTCATGTTTTCTTGTTCTGTTTTGTTTTGTGATCCCTTATATCAGGTTTGTCCTCCAAGCAGACTTCCATGAAAATGCCTAGTTTTAGCCTTGGCTCTCATCAAGCACGATTTGTACGTGACAGTAATTGTGCGCTAAAGAAAAAAGTTGAAGTTTTACCTCGAGACATGGAATTACTGAATGCATGGAACGATGAATACAATGGAGTGGTTATTGCATCAACAAGCCTACCTCGTTGTGCAAATGCTTTTGCATCACTTCTCCGTGCTTCGTTATCCTTCTGGAAATCAAAGGTTTTTCATCGTTTGTTTTGTTATCGTATTTGGTACCCGAATATGTGTTTACAAACAAAGTGAAGTGAGAATTGTGGTATGATACACACAGGGGAAGAAGGGGATATGGCTAAAACTATATGAGAAGCAAGCGGAGCTTGTTCCAATAGCCATTCAAGAGGGATTTAAATACCATGATGCTGAAGCTGGATATGTTATGCTCACATATTGGATTCCTAACGATGAGCCTTGTTTACTTCCCTATGGCCCTTCTCATCAAATAGGCGTTGCAGGATTCGTGATCAATCACAACAAACATATCCTCGTAGTAAAAGAAAAATGCTCTGGTACTTGCTCTGGAGTTTGGAAATTGCCTACTGGCTATATTAACAAGGTAAGTTTGTTTTTTGCCTGCAGTATTACATTATTAGGGTGAATTATATGCACACCCCTCACTTTAGTACTAATTACCAAAACTCCCTTAAATTTTGGTAAATTACAACGAGACCCCCCTTTTTTAGGGTTTATTTGTAAGGTTTTCAACGGGTGAAATTGTAAGAATGCCTTAATTTGAGGGAGAGTTCATATAATTTCGAAAAGGTTACGAGATTTTTGGTAATTTTCTCTTGCATTTTTTTAGTACTTTTCCGAAGTATTGTTTGTTCCTTAAAAGTATGTAACTACTGCTAATTTTTTTCTCAGTCGGAAGAACTGTTCTCAGGAGCTATAAGAGAAGTGAAAGAAGAAACTGGTGTAAGCTGGAATTTCCTTTTAATAGTTATCAATTATTAATATTTATATATATATAAATATATATATACACATGAAGGGAATTGCAAACAATTTCATATCTATATCTTATTACAGATTGACACAACATTCCTGGAGCTGGTAGCTTTCAGGTCTGTTACACAACTCTTTCATCAAAAGTTAATCATCATTCTTCTGTTCAAAAAATGTTAATCATCATTCTTTCCTAATTAAAGGTCGAAATATCTAGAAAATTTACCCGAAAAAGGTCAAAAAGGCTTTCTTCAAGTAACGTCCAAGTCGTTTATTTTGTCTAACATTTGGCACCTCCCGTTAGGGTTTCAGTAAGACGCCATTAAATTTTTCAGTGAACTTTCAAAAATACCCCCGACTTTTTCTTGACCTGGAGACCCAACTTTTCTTGAACAATTATACCCTTTTGGTGTATTATTTGTAATGTTATAAAAGTATAGTTGTTATATGTAATACTGTGTATGTAAAGTATTCAAATAATTATTTATAATTAAAAATTATTTTCAACAAAATAAAAAATTATAAATTACTCAAATTATAAAATAAAAAAATAAAAAAATTAGGGATAATAGCAGACACCTCCCTCAGTTATGGGGTGATGTGCACTTTGCCCCTCAACTTATTGAAATGTGCGAATTACCCCCTCACTTATCAAAAATGTGCACTTCACTCCCTCGGGAGATTCAGGCACTTCACTTATCATAAAAATTGGACTTTTGCCCCCTGGCTTATGTGTTTTTGTAGCACTTTGCCCCCTGACTTATGTGTTTTTGTAGAACTTTGCCCCCTGACTTATGTGTTTTGTAGCACTTTACCCCTACCCGAGGGAGTGAAGTGCACATTTTATGATAAGTAAGGGGGCAAAGTGCACATTTCAATAAGTTAGGGGGCAAAGTACACATCACCTCATAACTAAGGGGAGTGTCGGCTATTATCCCTTTAATTAAATTAGTATATAATAGTTTCGATTATATAATAGGTTATATAATTTAAAATTTATATTTTAAATTAATTTATTAAATTTATAAATAAATTTAAAAATTGTATTTTTAATAAACTTAATTTCTAAAATAAAGTGCTTATTAATATATTACTTTATAAATAAATAAAGAAGAACAGGAAAAAGAAAAAAAATTGGGGGAGGGGGAAGGGAACGGTGTCCTCTTCTCCAACTCACCCCCGTCGCCACTCCATCCCTACGCATCACACACAACAATACACACGCACACAATTACACACACACACGCACACAGTCACAGACACACACAATTACATGCACACACTGTCACGCACACACACACACAATTACACACACACAGTTACGCACACACAAACACAATCGCGCGCGCGCACACGCAAACAATTGGTAAGATAATACATACATATATATATAAGTATTTTTCTTATGAGTTTAATTTTTTATTTTAAAATTGGTATTAGAAGTAAATCTAGAGATGTAAAGGGGCAATATGGTAATTCAATTTTTTTCATTTTTTTAATGTTTTTCTTTCTTTTTTTAAAAAATATTTTGTAAGGGCATTGTAGTCTTTTGACATTTTTCATCCATTTTTACATCAATACATGAAAATATGGGATGTTACTTGTAATTTATGGAACTAGGGGATGTTTTTTTGTATTTAGGCCTTACCTCAGGGCCCAGTGTAATTATCCTTATATATATGTAGAGACATTGTCAATCAATGCTACCTTAATTTCTTTTACATAGCAACTTCCAATATTGATTGCCAAGAAAATACCTGTCCAAGCTACAACCTCTCTTCTAAATTTGAATACTCAATACATTCACAATTTTATATAGTACAAAATTTTGCCTTTTTAATATAAATTTTCTCAACAGTATTTTTGACTGAATTGTGGCAGACATGTCCACCGGGTTGCGTTTGAGAAATCAGACTTGCTATTTGTGTGCATGCTTAAGCCATTATCCTCTGAAATCAAGATTGATGAAAACGAAATTCAAGACGCAAAGGTAATCGGGTAAATACATATCGATATTGATCAAACAATTAAAACATGCATGCAGTGTATACTTCAAAATTACGTTAATTTACTTGTGATAGTTGCTGAATCTTTTTTTTGTAATATATATATGGGCAGTGGACAACTATGGATCAACTCCTAAGTCAGCAATTTTACAAAGAAGATAAGATGTCAAAAACGGTAATTGAGATTTGTATGGCAGCATATGAAAATACTTACACTGGATTCATTGCACATCAAGTGACATCCAAATTTGATGGGAAGCTATCGTACTTGTATTATAAGGATTTCAACAATAATTAGGGCTTCTAGTGTAAACTATGTTTTGTTATATGTATTTATTTTGTGTATACGCGTGTAAAATTGCTAAACATTTGCAGTCTAACTCCTTAGTGAAATGGGAAATTGGGGGAGAAAATCTCAAATTAACTATGAAATTTGTGTATGCTCCCTCAGAATTTTGACCTATGCGCTCCCTAGATAGGTTCTCCCGCTATTTTCAATCCTTTCCTAGACTCGCAAAACAAAATTGCTCTCTCTCACTCACCCACCCCAAAACCTAAGGCCCTGTTTGGATGTGTTTTAATTTCATTTTCAACCGTTATTTTCTAAAATATATGAGGTAATGAGTTTTTTTATTTTTGTATGAGACAAGTGAAAAAAGTGGATGTGTTTGGTTGTGTTTTTAAAAATGGTTGAAATTGGTAATTGTGATGTGTGAAATGATTGAAAAGTAATAATTAGATGAATAGTATTGGATATAATAATGTAAAGGAGATGAGAGAGAAAGGTTTAAAAATTTGAAAGGAGATGAGAGAGAAAAGTGATAAAAAGAAATTGTGAGATGAGTGATGTGAAATGCAATTTTAAAGAAATGATTGAACTGTATTGAGAACGTAAAAACAAGAATGAAAATGAGAATATTTTTAGTTAAAAACAGTATAAAGTGTGTATTTTCATTTTCAGATGAAAAAAGTGATTTGAAAAAACAAACAGGGCCTAATATTCCCTACCGCACTCGCACAGTCCCACCCTACCTTATGGGGTGTTCATGGATTTTTGAAACCGTACCGTACCATGCCGTACTGAAATAATTATTCTTTAATTAAAAATTATAGATTTTGGTACGAGTCTGTACCGTACCAACTATTTTTTGGTATAGTTTTGTTTTAGAAATTTATACTAGTATAAAACCGTGGTGAACCGTATATTATATATGTAATTATTTATATAATTTGTATTATATAAATGAATCTATTGAAGGAATTTTTGGAAATTATAGATACAAATTTACTAGAAATCAATTTATTACCAAAACTTGTTCAGGGATAGCGATACTTTTAGAAATATAAAAATTAATCCTATTAAAATTGTGAATTAGTTAAAAGTGAGAATAAAAAAATTTCTAAAATTATTACAAGACCTAAACTCTAGAATTAGAATATTAATATTAAGAATTTGAGTTTGACTATATCACTTGAGACTTGAGGCATGGAAGACGTTGCCACCCTGAGATAGAGAACGTGGAATTTGAAGGTGATTGGGTTCAAAAGTCTCTCAATTCTTATCATTTTTATCTTTATTTAGTTTGGCAAATGTTTTTAGTTTTATTATGGCATAGTTATAGTTGACAACTAACTTATACAATCACCTTTCTCAAGGAAAAGAAAACATATCAACTCTAAGCATAAGTTTATCGGTTCTCATCCAAACAGTTTCTTCTATTGCAAAGTTTAGTCGTCTTTTTTGATTTTTTATTTTCTTTACATAAAAGTACAATAAAGATACTTTTAAGTGTGCGTTAAGATGAGCTATGAGATTTATTCTCTTTTGGTGTATTATATAGATACTTTTTCATAAGATTTTTTTGGTAAGAATGAACATAATAAGATGTAGATAAATCGTGTGATCTATAGTAAAAATACTGCAAAATCGTACTGTACTATACTGAAATCGTATGATATCAAATACAACAGTATTGGTTTTAAAAAGTCCAATATTTTGTATTAGTTATCCCAGTACCGCAATTATTGGTATGATATTAATTTTATAGAAATACAGCAGAAACCTGACCGTGTGCAACCCTACCCTCCCACATACTTATATGGCCAATGGTGTTAGGAATCAATGCGCAAAAATGAATAAAAGTGAACGAAAAACAAAAAAAATAATGACACAAGATTACGTGGCTCGGCCAAGAATGCCTACGTCCACGGTCTACACTAGAGGTATTTTATTGATTGTATGATGAGAGATACATATTACAAGAGAAGAGTATGTATATATACTATTGTAGAGTCTTGGAAGACTTATATTCAAAGAAGGAAACAAAACACAACCCTAAAACAGCTCAAAACGCATCTTTTCTTCGAAACTTGGTCAACACGCTGCCAGAACGCCGCGGCATTGAGACCCCAACGTTCTGCCTCGAATGCCATGGCATTGGGGCTGGAACGCAGCGGCGTTCCATCATTTTTTCTCCTAGACGCTACAGTGTCACCTCCAGTGACCGAAACGCCCATTTTTCGCTTGTTTTCTTCCATATACACCGATCCCAACCCGATCCTCTTTCAATCAGTCTACATATCCCATCAATCTCCCACTTGGAGACTGATCACCTCAACTCTTGTTATACTTCTTCACTACCCCGGTGAAAGTATCCTCTAGTACAGACTAGCCTTTTTCATCACAGAAACTCGAGGCCAACTGAGGCCATACAAATCCTCAGTTTCTCAATGGTAACTCCCTTAGTTAACATATCCATCGAATTTTTCTCACCAAGCACTTTCTTCAACTCTAAAGTCCCATCATCTATCATCTCTCGGATATGATGATACTTCAATTGAATATGCTTCGTCCTCGAGTGAAACACCGGATTCTTTGCCAAACAAATGGCACTTTGACTATCACTATGAAGTGCACAATCCCTCAAAAAATTCCTCAACCAAACCATCTCTTTACCCGCTTCTAAAATAGCAATATACTCGGCTTTGGTTGTGGAGAGTTCTACACATTTTTGTAGCCTAGAAATCCAACTTATTGCAATGCCACCCAAAGTGTAAATGTAGCCCGATCTACTCTTCCGACCATCTTGATCACCACCTAAATCTGCATCCACGAAAACCTCTAAGGTAACACTACTGCCCAAAAAATATAAGCACATACTCGATGTACCCCTTAAATACCTCAGTAGCCACTTTACCGCTTCCCAATGTTTTAACCCCAAATTACCATATACCGACTCAAAACTCCCACTGCATGAGCTATATCCAGCCTTGTAGACACCGTTGCGTACATTAAACTCCCAATGGAAGAGGCATAAGGAACCTTTGCCATTTGGTCTCGCTCCTCCTCTGCCTTAGGTGATTGTTCCTTACTCAATTTGAAATGACTCCCCAAAGGAGTACTTCTAGACTTTGCATTTGAGATTGCAAATCTAGCAAGTACATTTCTATGTGCTTCTTTTGAGTCAATTTGAGACTCCCACTCGACCTATCTCGAATGATCCTCATCCCGAGGATTGTATTTGCAGCTCTCCAGTCCTTCGTCTCAAATTCAGTAGACAGTTGCTTCTTCAGCTTATCGATTTCTCTCATGTTAGACCCAACCACTAACATATCGTCCACATAAAGCAATAATATGATATAACAATCTCTAAACTTCCTAAAATAGCAACAATGATCCATTTGATACCTAGTATATCCACTACTAACCATGAAAGTGTCAAATTTCTTATACCATTGCCTCGGAGCTTGCTTAAGCCCATGCAAGCTTTTCTTTAGCTTGCACACAAAGTTTTCTTTTTCCATTCTCCAAAAAACCTTCTGGTTGAACCATGTAATATCCTCCTCCAAATCCCCATGAAGGAATGTCGTTTTTACATCTAACTGCTCAATATGCAAATTCTCTTCAGCAACGATACTCAGAACCATCCTAATGGTAGTCAATTTGACAACCGGCAAAAATATCTCCATGTAGTCAATCCCTTCCTTCTGTTGAAACCCTTTAACTATGAACCTCGCCTTGTACCTTTTACTACCATCCAGTTCACCTTAACCAGAAATACCCATTTGTTCTACAAAACCTGTTTCCCCTTCGGTAACTTAGTCAGCCTCCAAGTTCTATTTCTCTCAAGCGAGCTTATTTCATCCTTCATGGCTAGCTCCCACTTGAGAGAATCTCCTACACTCATCGTCTCCTTGTACGACTCGGGCTCACCCGAAATCGTCAAAAGTAAATAGTGTAAGGAAGGGGAATACCTCATGTTTGATTTAGGAGCTCTACTCGATCTTCTCAAGGCTGGTGGTGGAGTCTCCGGATCTTCCTCAATTCTATTCTCAGTGTCATTCCCCGCAACCTTGTCTAGAGTGATCTCTTCCAATATCGCCTTTAGTTTCTCATTATCCTCAGTCTTTGCCCCAAGTCTATCATTGTACAGCACCTTCTCGTTGAATGTGACATCCTTATGCCTCAAGACCTTATTATTTTGATTATCCCAGAAACGATAACCAAAATTCTCATCTCCATAACAGATAAAGAAGCACTTATGTGCTTTAGGATCTAACTTGTCCCTATCATCAGAACTTTGCAAGACATAAAATAAACAAGCAAAAAATTTTAAATACGAAAATGTTACCTCCTTTCTAGACTATACCTCTTCCGAAATTTTGAAGTCCAACGGTACTGAAGGTCCCCGGTTGATGAGGTAAGCCGTCGTGCTTGCTACATCAGCCCAAAATGCCTTTGGCAACCCGGAGTAGAGCCTCATGCTCCTTGCTCACTCATTTAAAGTCTTATTCATCCCCTTTGCAATTATATTCTGCTGCGGAGTCCCCGGAATGGTCTTGATCATCTTGATCCCATTCTCTGCTCAATAATCTTTGAATTCTTGGTTGTCATTATTTGGATCAGTACAACCTCAGGGAACACCGGCGCAGCAAAAGACATATAATTTTAAAAATTAAAGCGGCATCCCCGAAATTAAGGCTAGGTCGACATGGTACCATCGGATTCAAAACTATCCTAGGAGAAAGTTTACTCATGTTTACCTCTTGTAGACCTTAAAGTAGCAACGTCTTTTTAAGCTACTTCCTGCTACAGTCTTCGAATTTGATTTGCCCTAGTGGCTTAAGTGTTGCGCCTCTGAGATGTATCCACACCCTAGCTTGTACCCTCAATTATCTCCACCAGTGCTAGCAAGGAGAATATCGAATCTTGGCTTTTGAGGAAAAAGGGTTTGGAATTATTTAAGTGTTCTTCGCACTCAAGACATGAGTTTGAAGAAATTATATGAAAGAAAAATTGGGAGAGAAAATAATAGAAAAAGTACTTGTATTATTTTTATCAAAAACCTTTTTCATTAAAATCAAATCATCTTTTTAAAAGAGGTGGAACACACACACACACACATATATATATATATATAGTCCACCTAGGGTTAAAACCCTACACACACGCGCGTCTATCTCTCCCTAAAATTTAGGGAGTGGCGTGTATGTGTATATACATACATATATATATATTCCTTTTTTTCTTTTATTCTCTCTCCTTAAATAGTTGGACTCTTTCCAACTAACTAGATATTACCATATCTCACAATATCCTAACATATATCAAATAGAGTCCTTCCTTATTAATTAGTTATCTTAACCAATTAAAGATTCTACCAAATATATTTATAGGATATTGATTAATATACAAATATATTTTACAAACTTGGTGAGCAAGATAATTCTTTCCACCAAATCCACACATACACAAACACACGCCACACTTGCACATGCACACATATATATATATATATGGATAATTAGACTGGGTACCTCTGAGGTATTGATAAATTACAAAAAAAATCTCATAGTTTAATAAATAACATCTAACATCCATTATGTTTATTCCGTCTAACATTGAACACCTTCCGTTAGGGTTCCGTTAAATTTTTAGGTGAACTTCCAAAAATACCCTTGACTTTTTCTAGGCGAGAAGACCAAACTTTTTTTGAACAATTATACCCTTTTGGTGTTATTTGTAATATTTTATAAAAGTATAGGTGTTATATGTAATGTTGTGTATGTTAAGTATATAAATAAATATTTATAATTAAAAATTATTTTCAACAAAATAATTTTTTTCATAGATTATTCAAATTATGAAATAAAAAAATTATGTGAATCATTTTAATCTTTTAATTAAATTAGTATATATTAGTTTAGATTATATTTTAAATTAATTTATGAAATTTATAATAAATTTAAAAATTGTATTTTAGTAAATTTAATTTCTAAAATAATTACTTATTAATATATTATTTTATAAATAAATAAAAAATAAAAGGAAAAAGAAAGAGGTAAAGGGGGGGGGGGGGGAACAGCCCCCCCATCCCCATCCTCACGCACACACAACAATACACACACACACAAACACACACACACAGAGTCACGCACACACGCACACACACACACACGAAAACATACACAAACACACACACATAAACACACACACAGAGTCGCGCACACACACACATTCACACACAAGCAATTTGTAAGATATTACATACATATATATATAAGCATTTTTTTATGTTAATTTTTTTCTTTTAAAATTGGTATTAGAAGTAAATCTAGAGATGTAAAGGGGTAATATGGTAATTCAGCTTTTTAATTTTTTTTATTTTTTTTTAAATATTTCGCAAGGGAATTTTAGTCTTTTTAAACTTTTCATCCATTTTTACATCAATACATAAAAGCTTGGGATGTTAGATGTAATTTATTGAATTAGGGGATGTTTTTTGTAATTAGGTCATACCACAGGAATCCTAATGTAATTATCCATATATATATATATATATATCATTTTATTTTCTTTCTCTTTATATTAATTAGTCCTTCCCAATTTAATATTCTATTATTAAACTATAAGACCATTAATTAATCCCATTAAATTAATTCATTTTCCTTGATTAATTAAATCCAATTAATTATTCCCTTCATTAAATCACAAGGAATTAATTAACAAATAGGTACTACACTAAGTTACGTGTGTGACCCCTCAGGCTCGTTGTCAAGCTAGTAATAAGTCCCCGTAGGCTAGTTTAATTATTCTAAATAACTAACTAGACCTTGAATTAATTTCACCAAATTAATCCAAGGCACCTATTGGTCGTAGTTCGATGTCTACCAACAACGCCACGACTTCTTAGACGTCAACGATGAAAAGCAAAAGCCTATCCGAGTTACGATCGTTATGTGAGTAGAATTCCTTCATCAGTTTCCCGTCTATGGTTTAGGGTATGGTGATAGTCGAACTTAATAACTTTAGAAACTATGACTATGTTGTGACATCTAATGATGCAGTCTTCTAATCTGGGACCACCAATCCCTCTCAGAAGACAATCGCTTTGATCAAGGCTTTTAATAATCATTTAGATTCTCGCAACAGCATAGGAAATACCGGGTACTCGTGACCCTGGATGAATCCCTCTCCGACTGTCACTTGTTCCACTGCACTATAAGACTATACCCAACATACACGTCGTATGATTCTCCTGGACTGCACATGCATATCAAAGTATAGTGGATAGTACTCTTTCGAAATGACATCTTAGGTCTAAGGATTAATCTCACACTACGAAGCCCAAAGACTCCATGTTCGACAGCACCAAATAGGAGTCCTTCAGCGAGGCCGTTCAATTCCATAATCAAGTATGAATCTTCATACATGTATTGCCATACAAGCCATCGATAATGGAACGCGTCGACCTCTTGGAAGAGTTATATGCATGAACAAGTCTTGACGAGGCCAGTGATATCTGACATCTCACAGCCTCAATGACTTGGAACAATATTTAGGATTACAGTCTTTGAGAGCATTCCATATGTATCCCGACCTCTCCCTTAACCATATGTAATCCATGGGATCTTTATTTATACTAACACTAGTTATAACAATAAAGAGCATACCATAAAAAAATATTCAATATATTTAAAACAAGACTGTCATAGTGTTTTACATTTAAGATGGCAGAGCCCATGATAATTGGCTCGCCGGGCACCTAACACTATCAATCATACTCCCCGCCATTATCCGAACTTAGACACTTCAATTTCAACCCCGTTTAATTCTCAACCTCCGCTTTCCACCTTTAAAACGTACAGAAAACATCAGATTTATTTTTCATAAAATAAAACCATACCTTCCTAGTGGAATCATCAATGAAAGTGACGTAATATCTGGACCCTCCAAGTGACTGTACGGGTGCCAGCCCCCATAGATTGGTATGCACAAGCTTCAATTTCTCTGCCTTCGGTTCTCTTCCCGTCTTGGAGAAGCTCACCTTTTTTCTGCTTTCCAAGAACACAGTCTTTGCAAATACCCAACTCGACAGACTTTGAAATCGACAATTTTCCCTTAGATGCCATTATTCTCATCTCTTTCTCACTCATGTGCCCAAGTCACCTATGCCATAAATGCACGTCTTCTGTGGTCCCGACTGCATCAAATTACATTTTTTAATATCAGTTGTGCACAAAGTTCCAGACTTTGTACCTCGTGCCACCACCATGTTTCCCTTGGTGATTTTCCATGCACCACTACCAAACACTATAGTATATCCATCACTGTCAATTTTACCCATTGAGATCAAAGTCTTTTTCAAACCTGGTACATATCACACATTCTGCAATTTCAACTCCATTCCCCATGTCGTCATTACTGTGACATCACCCTTACTAATAATTTCCAAGGGTTCGTCATCTGCAAGAAAAACCTTTCCAAATTCTCCAGAAACGTAATTTGTTAGATAATTTTTACACGAAGTAGCATGGAACGACGCACCTGAGTCCAATACCAATTGGTCAACTGGAATGTCAATACAGCAAACCAACGCATCTCCGACATCGTCTACTACTGCGTTTGTTTGTTGATGTTCCCGGTTTTGATTTTGACTCGCCAATTCTGGACAATCCCTCTTGTAATGACCTTTTCAACCGTAGCCATAGTAATTAGCATCTTTGCTCGGTTTCGACTTCCCTCGCCCCTTAGACTTGAATCGACCTCTACCCTTCTAACCACCCTGTTGAATATTTCTCCCTCTGTTTTCTACACTCAATGCAACAGATGTGAGTTCTCCTGATTCTGTCCGGCGAATATCCTCCCTCAAAATCATATCCCGAATCTCCTAAAACTTCCTTTGGCCAGACAAACTACTCACAGCAGCTACCATCGCGCTCCAACTTTCTGGCAAAGAAGACAACAGCGTTCTCTCCAACTTTCTTTCGAGATGCCGCAGCGTCGCCTCCAGTGACCGAAACGCCCAGTTTTTCGCCGGTTTTCTTCGTTTTACACTGATTTGAACCCGATCCTCTTCCAATAAGTCTACATATTCCATCAGCTACAACATCCCCATCTCTGCCACCACCAACGCCAACACCACAACTTCATTCACAGCTTAATTAAGTCGCTGCCATGCCATCATTAATTAATTGTGCCATCACAGAAGTTAGCAACATCACTTCAAGCTCATCTCCAACCACCACCTGTCATCGCCACTTGAACACCAACACCATCAATTGAGCCCGTGTTTAGCCACAAGCTAAAAACTATTAACATCGTCCTATAATTCCCAATATGGCCCATCACCGGCACCACCCAACAAATGGCTATAAGCATGCGAAGAGGTGAATTGAGTTGTTAACTTGTTTGTATAATAGTAAGCTGCAATTGATATCAACTTTCAGGTCATGATTCTCATTGATTTTTACGTTAACCTTTTCAAGAAAATGTGTTGGAATTAATCATGAAATTATTACATTGCGATATTTTGCTCCATGTCACAAGTTGAACGTGACTTTGAAAGATGATGAGGATGTCCACAATATGTATCAGCTGCATAAATATCTAAAATTACCCATTGTTGACATGATGACAATCTGTAGAAACAATTTGATTGGACGTGGAGGCCAATAGAATTATTTTGGGGTACAATACGTCATTTGATTGTACACTGAATTAGCTGCATTTGAGTACTGCAAATACTTTTACATTGCACTAAACTACTTTACATGTGGCTTGAAATTCAGTTCTTATTAGGGAATATCTTGGATTTGTTTAAAAATGAATGTCACTTTTATGATTACTTTACATGTGTACAAATAGTACTTCAAGTCGGAATAGAGCATACTTCATATTTTTGATGTACTTCATGTTGCATTAAGCATACTATTAGTGTGGAACCCAAGAAACGCTCGCAGTGGAAGGACAAAATTTATTCTAAAGCATTGTGCATCCCAAGACAGGTCACAACTATGCATAGACTACGAATTTTGGTAAGGTTAATAATTTAAAAAGTAATTATACCATTTTCAACTATTTATTGTAACACAATTAGATTTCAGGTACTCGTTTGAGAATCTATTGAGTGCTTCAAATATTACACCTCTAAGTGTATCCACACAATGGAAGTGACCTATGTAAAAGGTGGTAGTAGGATAATACTGTAAATGGAATACCTAAATTTGTGTATGTAATTGCAAGAACAAACTAGAGTAAAGAGAAAATGACCTCAGACTTGTTGGTCTAGTGGTATCAACCTCCCACTATATGTGAGAGGTCTTGGGTTCAAATCCAGGCTGCCACAAGTTGTGGCTATCCCCTCTTTTATGGAGCTAGATAGAGTCTTCATGACTCAAAATTATAACTATCGACCTAGGTTTGTTGGGCTAGATATGTAAGTTATCCTCCTTCCTCTTAAATAAAAAAAGAGAGTAAAGAGCGAATGAAGGGGTGGGGCGCGTGTATCATATATTCAAAACTTGCCCGTTCACCCCCTATTTATAAATGGGTGGATGAACACTCCTCCTATCAGGAGGGGAGTTTGGTCTCATCATTTTACTGCAAGGATGAGTGTGTGATCGAATTCTTTCATTGCGTCAAAGAGTTCATTCTTATATGTCTACCATCTAGGTAAGAATATATTCTCATCCTTTTACCTCTTTCGTACTCTTGTTAAAAGTACTTGTAAACAACAATGTTTAAATGTCTATAATATAAGAAGAAAAAAAAGTTTATATAAATAAATATTTATTGAATTGAATAATATAGTGGTTACTAGTCTCTAACTTGATTCCTCTAATTCTTTGTTTCAATAATTTGATCTTCGATGTTGAATTCCTAAAGGAATTTTAGCACTTTGATCTTCCTTAAAATTTGATTTGATCTTTGAATAACGTCAATTTCAGAGATTTGCACCATAATCTCGAATTAAACTTTATTATTTGAGTATTTTTGTTGGTAGATTCAACGCTTCGATGTCCTCCAAATTTGACATGATCAATAACTATATTCCATAGGCTTAGCACCATAATCCCAAATTAAATCCTATTCTTTGACAAGTTTCGCCTAAAATGCCTTGAACGTCGCCTAGAAATTCTTGATAGTCGCCAAGAACTCCTTGAATATCACCTTAAATATCAACAAGAACGACTTGAATATCGTCTTGAATGTTACCAAGAATGCCTCAACTATTGTCTTGAATGTGACCAAGAATGCCTTGATTGCCGCCTAGAATGCCTAATGCTTTGAACGCCGTCTTGAATGCCTAGAACGTCTTGAGTCTCCTTAGATTTGAGATGAGATAATTTCAAGGCCCTTCTTGAAATCTCTCTTGATCAAATGTTGGTGTAGAATTGTGTTGTATTTGACCCCTATTTATAGTTATAGGGTTGAGACTTTTGCCATAATTATTTGAAGAGGTGGCATAATTGGATTGGTCTTACATGGTTTGATGGCAATTTATTTATTTCACTTGAAGATATGATTTGAGTTGCCAAAATATGTGACTGCACTTCCATACATTGGGGATTGAGACAAATTTCACTTCCTTAAGTACTTCAAGATCATAGATGATAATATTTGATTTGCCATCAATTAAATATTTTGTTTAATTTTGGAATTTAGTTTATCATTCCAAAATATAAATAGATAAAAAAAAAGGCAGTAAACTTTCAATGTCTACAAATGCCCCCTCAAGACTTGCTCACGTGCACTTGTGTGACAAATTCAAAAAGTGAACATATCTCAAAATTTCTTCCTTCATCAAGAGAACTTTTTTTTTTATGAAAAGGAATTCTTGCCTTAAGCTTGCTTGAATTTGTAGATAGTTTATACTCGTATCAAAGAGTTATTGAATTTGTAGATAGTTTCTACTTGTATCAAGGAGTCTTCAATTGAACTTGAGTCTGTAGATAGTACTAGTATTAAGGAGTCAATCATTAGAATTTAAATTTCTAGATAGTTTATACTTGTATAAAGGAGTCCTTGAGTTTATTCAAACTTGTTGAGAATTTATACTCATTTGAAAGGAGTACCGCACTTGCATAGGTTTGGGATTTGGAGACATTTATACTCGTATTAGGGATGAAGATGGTTTATACTCTTATCAAGGAGTACTATACTGGGATTTATTTTGGACTTGTAGACATTTTAAACTCATTTCAAAGAGTATTGTTGATAGTTTAAGCTTGTATCAAAGAGCGTTTCAATTTGTTAGATAGTTTACATATACTCGTATCAAATGAGTGTTGTTGATAGTTTCAGCTCATATCAAGGAGCATCTGAAAGGCTTTAATTTGAGAATTTTAGGTGTTTTAGGCTCGTATCAAGGAGCAATATTGATTCGAAGACAAAGAAAATGTGCTCCCATCTTCATGATTCTCTTCAAACATAGAAATAGTATCTTCTCCACTAGCTAAAATGCTAAGTTCCTTATCATGTACTCGAGTGGCTAGTTGATCGAAGCTTCGTGGCTTAATTGCTTGAAGTATATAACAAAGTCTCCGCTCCATGCCTTGGATGCACATCTCAATGGCAGAAGTTTCACATAGTTCATCTTTGCAGTTGAGACTTAAATTTTTCTATCTATCTATGTAATCAGTTCTGGTTTTGTCCATCTACTAACGGGTATTTGATAGCTCAATCATGCTGATAGTTCGTCGTGTGATGTAATAGCGATTAAGGAACTTATATTTCAGTTGCTCCCAACTGTCAATTGAGTTAGCCTCTATATCAATATACCAATCAAATGCATGATCCTTCAGTGATCAAACAAATTGTTTAACTAGCTAATCGCCATAAGTCTCAGCATTATTCCATGTCTCAATAAAGTGGGTCACATATTGTCTCCGATTGCCATGACCTTCAAATTGTTGAAATTTCGGAGGCTGGCAGCCAGATGGCATTTTCAGACCGTCAATTCTTTGAGTATATGGCTTAGTATCATTCGAAAAATTCTTGGGACCTCTATTAAACGCATCTTTATAAACTCTTTTAATTGGTCTATAGGAATGAGTCCAGCATATGGGATTTGAAATCCGCCTGTTGAAGACTTTCTCCTTCTCACTTGGTTGTTGCTTTTTGGATGCCTCAGCCTCATCATGAGCCTCAACTTTTTTCCCATTATATGGCTAGCATCAACACCATCCAATTTGTTAATCAACTTAGAAATGTTAGAATCTTGATTTGGAACATACTTGGCTAATCCCTCAATGGCCTTCGTCAAGTTGGCAATTTGATCTTCTATATTTGTAGAATTCACCATGGTTACGCACTATTTTATACTTCAACTTTGAACAACAAATTTTAAATATCTGTAATATAAACAAATAAAGAAAAGTTGTACAAATAAACATTTATTGAATTGAATAAAATAATGGTTACAAAATCTCTAACTTAATTCATCTGATTCTTAGCTTTAGCAATTTGATCATCGATGTTGAAGTCTTGAAGGAATTTTAGCACTTTGATTTTCCTTTTGAATAACGTTATTTTAGAGATTTGCGATGTAATCTCGAATTAAACGTTATTATTTGGGTTATTTTGTTGGTGGATTCAATGCTTTGATCTCCTCCAAATTTCACTTGAACTTCAATAACGTTAATTTGTAGGCTTAGTACCGTAATCATGAATTAAACGCTATTATTTGATGAGTTTCACCTAAAATGCCTTGAACGTTTCAAGAACTTCTTGATGGTCGCCAAGAACGATTTGAATAACGTCTTGAATGCCACCAAGAATGCCTTCATTATCTCCTTGAATTCCACCAAGAACGCATTAATTGCCGCCTGGAATGCCTAGTGCCTTGAACATCGTCTTGATCGTCTAGAATGTCATAAGTCTCCTTAGATTTGAGATGAGAGGATTTCAAGGTCCTTCTTGAAATCTCTCTTGCTCAAATGTTGGTGTAGAATTGTGTTGTATTTGACCTTTATTTATAATTGTAGGGTTGAGACTTTGCCATAATTATTTGATGAGGTGATGCAATCGGATTGGTCTTCAATAATTTGATGGCAATTTATTTTTTCCTCTTGAAGATATGATTTGAGTTGCCAAAATATGTGATTGCACTTCCATATATTGAAAATTAAGACATAAATTTCACTGCCTTAAGTATTTCAATATCATAGATGGCAATATTTGATACGCCATAAATTAAATATTTTATTTAATCTTGAAATTTAATTTGTCATTCCAAAATATAAATAAATACATAAAAGGAAATTTCAATGTCTACAGTACTCCTGCACTTTTATATCAATCCAAGTGGTATTTTTTAATTAATTTATTAATCTGGGTTTTCTACTAATAAGTCCTTGGCCCTAAGCTGATTAATTAATTAATCCTATATATTAATTAAAAGTTAAATAATTGTGCATATCCAATTAATTAAATCTCCCACCTAGGAATTAATTACCTTTAAAATCATTGTTAATCATTCTAAAAGGTTAATTAATTTACATAAACAGGAACATTGTCCAAGTAATGTGTTTGACCTCTTAGGTTCAAGATAGAATCCAAGCTTGGTTAGTAGTCAAAACCCTTGTGGCTCAAACATATGACTATTCCTTGAGAAATACTTGTGTCATTTGAGCAAGGATCACATACCTTCTCAGTGACCCGACACTGACCAATTATTCCCTTAGTCGTTATAACTCCAAGGAAGCACAGGAAGATCACTAACACGTGGATCAGTGACAATTCCTATCTTGAAATCACCTGCCGAGTCACATGACCAGAATACACCCAAAATACCACATTTAATTTCATCTGGAATCATGATGTAATTGTGTCATGGATCATGTACTTGCGCAATTGTGATTCCTCAAGACATGAGGATCAATCTTGCACCTACGTGATCATGAGATTTCATATTCAATGCAAACACCAATATGAAATCCCCATGGGGCAATTCATTACAGTCATCCCCAATGTGGACCCAGATACGCGAACTAGTCTCTCACCAATTTTGTAACATATATAACCCCCCCTCCCCCAAAAAAAAAAAAAAATCCCCTCCCACCACACCAAAAGCACATCTCTCTTTTCTCTATAGCAACTTTCCTAGTTCGGGAATATCAAATTTTGTTATTCTTGTCGAGAGTTTTAAACAAGTTTGTTTGTAGACTCTGAGATTTCAAGTGGTTCTAACTTAAGATGAGAATCAAATATTGTATTGCCTAATATCCATAATCACCTAAGCAGAAAAAAATTTTGTTAAGGAAAAAGGTTGACCGTTGTCTCGACTAACAGTTTGCATTCCATTTTTCGAATGGGGGAGGCAAGAACCATGCAGTTAGGACTGTGGTTACCATGCAATCAGGACTATTGACTAAATAGTTCTATTGATTAATGTTTTGGCGTGCCAAGTGCCAAAGTACTTTCATATTTATTGTCATTAACTTTTTTATTTTATTTTTGTGATATTATGGTGTTCAGACACCTAAATTAATATTTATTGGAACTTTGTCTACATACAGAAATACTTTAAGGAAATTAAAGAGGTACATATTAAAGTGAGTTTGATCGGCCGCCATAATGAATCAGTAATGTGGGTGTTGTAGCCCAGAACAAACAATGGTGAATGAAATCCGACTAGAATTTTATCGTGTATTCATAAACCCATACAACTCGTTGCAATCTGCCATTTTTGGGTTGAGTGATGAATTTAATAATTGTAACTTGCCTAATCTGCGGACATTTTATTTTTAATTAAAACTATAGCAACAAATATGTTCTTTAATTTCTTATTTACGAGTTGTAACTGTCAGATTAGAGAAAATTCCGTAGAAAATTTGTATACTGAGTAACATATTTATAGAGTTACATAAACTTGATAAACAAGTAAACCCTAAACTATAAACAAGGAAAGATAAATACATGGAAAGATATACTAAGCTATGAAGATAAATGTAAGGAAATATAAAATAAGGAAAGATCCTATCCTAATCTAGAAGATATATTTTAACACTCCCCGCAGTCGACATGGGAGTTTCCCAAACGTTGAGATTGGAGAAAAAAATTCCGGAAGAGCTTGGACGTTGAAATCACGACGTTCAGCATCTCAGGCAGAAAAAAAGAGGTTTTCATCTTTGCAACGACGTTCAAACGTGGTGTGTTAAACGTTCGAGCATCTAGGGCCTACAGAGGCAGCAGCGGCTCCAAGTCCTTGCGTGTTAAGGGTGAGCGACTGCAACATAAAATAAGAATACGGCGGCTCCAAGTCCTCGTTTGCCAAGGGTGAGCGACGGCAACAAAAAATAAAAAGGCAGTGGCTCCAAGTCCTTGTTTTCCAAGGTTGAGCGGCGATGGCATAAAATAAAAAAGGAGGGGCTCCAAGTCCTTCTTTTCCAAGGGTAGGGGGCAGCGGCATAAAATAAAAAACGCGGTTGCGGCCAAAGGAGTCGGTGGCAATAGAGAAAAAGAAAAACTAAACTACATAAGGGCGTCGGACGGGGCCAGCGACTTGAGGATGGCGGAAGCGAGAGATCAAGATATCATGACTCGAAGTCGTGGCTCTGATACCATGTTAAATTAGAGAAACCCTAGTAGGGAACTTGTATTACTGAGTAACATATTTATAGAGTTACATAGACTTGGTAAACAAGTAAACCCTAAGCTATGAACAAGAAAAGATAAATACAAGGAAAGATATCCTAAGCTATAAAGATAAAACAAGTAAATATAAGATAAAGAAAGATCATATGCTAATCTAGAATATATATTCTAATAATAACTACAAATAAGTGGAAAGAATTATAACTATAATTCGAAAATTCGCCATCCGCCAGTTAAATACCTTCAACCCGACCAACCCGAATCACTTAGTTTGAAAAAATAATTATGTGATTTCGATTCGATATTTTGTCAACTCGCACATGTCGGGTCGGGTTGATTTTTTCTATGAAACCAACCAAACCCAACCATTAAGCAACTAGGGGTGTACGCAGTGCGAGTTGGGGGGGTTTTATCTATTTTTTTGGCCCAACCCGATGTTTTGCAATTTTGAAATCTTTAACCCAAGTCCAACCCGACAAATGCCGAACCTGCACTTTGCGGTACATTTGGGTTGGGGCAATTTTTGCGGTTTGCCACTTTTTTTTTCCTTTTTACTTAAATTGTTCATTAAGTGTTAAATTTCATGTGTACTATTTAAAAGTTCATATTGTATTTATTATACTTCCATCTATCATTATATTTTATAGATTATACATAGTAAAATCTAATTGAAGTACATAGGTAAAATATGATTTGAAAAGGTACTACTTATTACAAAAAAAACTAGGGAAAATTGCATAAGACCCCCTTGTGATATGCGAAACCTGTGTCAAACTCCCCTGTGTTATTTTTTTTGCGAATCACCCTCTTGTCTTATTTTTTTATTCTGCATATTCCCCCTTTTTGGTTTTTTTTGGTGTTTTTTTCCATCATAAATGTCAATTCAAATGCATTTTTGCCCCAAACATGTTTATAATAGTTAAATAATTTAATTTGGGTTGGATCTAGAACATTTATGATGAAAAAGCACACCAAAAAAAATCAAAAAAGGGGGAATATGCAGAATAAAAAATAACACAAGGGGGTGATTCGCAAAAAAATTAACACAGGGGAGTTTGGCGTAGGTTTCGCATATCACAGGGGGGTCTTATGCAATTATCCCAAAAAACTCTATAGTTCCAATGTGTAAAACTTTAAAATATTGTTACGGAAAAGAAATGATTCAAAATGTTTGGTATCATAAGTTTATTGTTCTATGAAGTCACACAATGCTAAAGTAACAAAAAGATTCATGAATATAAAGTTATAAATCTTTTGAGCAAAACTTAGTTTATTGTAAATTTACAATATTAAATTATTAGTTTTACGGTATTGAAAAAAAATAATCTAACATACATTTTAAGTCTTTATGTTAAAACTTATAAATTGCATTCTTTCATTTTCACAAAAATATCATATTATTTTTCTAAGAATTAAGAAATGACAATTTATTTTCAGTTTTTTCTTTTGGGCAAGCTCATCACCAAACTTCATTCGAAAATAATCTATTTTAAAACAAAAAATTATTTATTAACAACACAATCAATTTCATAATAGATACAATATTCATAAAAACTTTCATTGGAATAATAAAATTTATCTTTATGTGCAATTGTGTTTTATCAAAGATAATTATTTTCAACTTTTAGATTGATAATTTGTGACATATTGGATAGGTACAATTATAAAGGCACTCCACATTCTGTTAAACAAACTTTACATCCTTTATAAGTTAACTAAGTTGACTATAGGGCCCCTCCATGTATCATATAAATTTTTTATTAATATTAAAAGGTGAGCTGAATAATTCCTTCTAAATAAACTTGGATGAATATATTTTAGTTCTTTTTTGTGAAAATATTACCAAATAAAATTGCTTTTTTTCTAAAGAATCTTTTTGAAAATTTAAAAAAACCTACTTTTCATCAGTGCAGTAAGACTAATAATCTTCCCATGGATATTCAAACCCCGATGTGATTTTATCGAACTCGTTAAATAATATGTGTTGCTCATTTGCTTTATAGTAAATATTAGAATTTATTTCTTGAATAATGGAAATTAATATAACATCAATGACTTAAAAATTATCAAAAAAAGTAAAAATAATTTTCGGATCATATAACACTAAGTTAGTTTTGGTGAACTCAATATGTCCACCTAGAATAAAGACTAATTTTATTTTTTGTTAAATTTAATGAAAAAATAATTATCAATTTTTTCCAAAATAAAATAACATTTGTCCTAATTTGGTTCTAAATAAATAAGTATAATTTTAGTCATATCTACAAACTTTTTTTTACTCATTATTTATGGTAGTTATACGTGGCTTTTAAATTTTAAAATTATGAATTATCTTTGAATACTTTATTCTACAATTAGTTAGAAAAGTGATATAAAACTAGTTTATCAAAGAAAATTGATAAGAATTACTTTAATAATAAACTAAAGGTCATTCTTGTCTATGTGGAGAAACTTAAATAAAAGTGGAGTGCCTCTAACAAATGTGGGGTGTCTTTATCAATTCTCATTTGATAAATGCATACTTATTATAACATCATACAAATGTATTTGAGCAAATAAAAAATCATATTTCAATTTGAAATTAACAAGGGTAGTACATAATGGTGATTCATAAATTAACACTATAGATAAGTGTATATATATATATATTTATACATTGTGGTTGGGCAGGTTTTTGCGGTCCATAAAAATTTAAAACCGAACCCGATTGCGAAAATGCGGTGTTTTTTAGACTTAGCCTGAGACCGACCCATCAAATCGTCAACACACCATTTGAGGTGTGTTAGGGATGGTAGGCATCAGAGCACGAAAAATAATCAAAAAACAATAAATCTAAACCTAAACATGAAGATAACGACACAAGGATTTTAACGTGGTTCGGCATAATTGCCTACATCCACGAGCTAACCTAGACTACGTCTTTATTTCTCAATGAGTACATCGATCGAATTACAAGAGTAGTTCTCATATTTATAATAGTGGAGAAGTCTAAACCCTAACAAATTAGGAAAAACACTCCTAAACAATTAGGGAATAATTCCTAACACAATAGGAAACAATTCCAATCAAAGTAGGACTCAAATATGCTAAACACTTGCCAAAATTCGTCAAAACGGCGTACAGCTGAGCACATCCGCGCCTGGGTGCCCCCTGCAGGCACCTGGGCGCCGCCGGCCCCATGCCTGGGGCCGGCCCCTCGCCTGGACGCCGCTGGCCCCATGCCTGGGCGCCGCCGGCAACACCTGGGGCAGCCCCGGTCAGTTTTTCAACTCCTTTTCATCTTTTGCAATCCCGGTCAACCACGACCCTTCTTGGCTCTATTTTGGCTCCTCTTCTTGACCCTATTTTGATCCGACTCCACCAAACTCATCAATCTCCCACTTGGAGACTGATCAAAATAACCCGAACTCAACTCGAACCACCTCTTCACTTATCCTAAGTCAACCTTAGTCTATTCCACCCATCCCCAAATCCAATGGAGATCAAATCCCAAGACCTCTCCATGTCTCTTCAATTCATTCGTCCTCTAGTGTCACCCACTTGACGAACTCTCTCTGTGAACATCGTTCCCCCTTTTGAACCCTCACCACTACCTTATTCTTTTGGTGATCAGCCAACTCCTGAATATCGTGGCATATCCATCTCGGTCCATCTGACCCTCGGATATAGGTTACTCTAAAACCCGAACATGTCACAATTAAACTGCCTTGGTCAACCCGTCCACTAACATCTTTCCACCAAGGACTTTTCCAACGGCAATCTTGGATCCCTCATGTATCTGCTCCATGCCCCTGCATGAGCAATGTCTGATCCATCTGCCTACTTGGTTTTTCAATGGCTAACTCGGGCCACTGACATGTTTGCTCGAGCTCCAACTCCAAGAGCTTTGTCACATCCCTCTGCGGATCTACCTACCAGGTTTTTGCATCCTGCCACCATGGCTTCCGACTCCACGGTCAACCCCTCCCGGCACCGCTTCCTGTCCTCATGGTCTCTCTACGTGGTCATGCCTCCACAACCCTGCCCTCTAGTCTCTCGACTACACAGCTCTATCCTCTCGGTTTTCGATTCTGCCATTATGACCTCTGGCTCGGTGGATTTGCTTTCTTGGCACCATAGCTCTGCCCCTCGATCTCTAGTAACTCGTTTGCTCCCTCTTAGTAACACGAATCTGCTCTTTGACCTCTGGCTCTACGGATCTGCCTCTAGCACCGCAACTGCTCCCACTGGCTTCGTGTTCTACCCACCCGGTGACACAAATCTGCCACTGCTACTGCGAATCTGCCTATCTGCTAGCACCACGATTTTTCAACGTTTTCTCGTTAACGTTCAACGGGATTACTCTTCTTTGGTTGACAATCTACCCGATCTCATCACCAGCCATAGCTACCACTCGACAAAAAACTCAAAGCTAATCTAAGCTCTCGTGTTTACCCTCGGATCTAGTTCTAAGAGTTCTCCTAAAACTTAAAACCTAGGCTCTTAATACCAGTTGTTAGGGATGGTAGGCATCAGAGAACGAAAAATAATCAAGAAACAATAAATCTAAGCCTAAACATGAAGATAACGACACAAGGATTTTAACGTGGTTCGGCATAATTGCCTACAACCACGAGTCAACCTAGACTACATCTTTATTTCTCAATGAGTACATCGATCGAATTACTAGTGGAGTTCTCATATTTATAATGGTGGAGAAGTTTAAACCCAAAACACTCCTAAACAACTCGGGAATAATTCCTAACACAATAGGAAACAATTCCAATCAAAATAGGACTCAAATATGCCAAAAACTTGTCAAAACTCGTCAAAACCGCGTACAGTTGCGCACATCGGCGCCTAGGCACCCCCTGCCGGCGCCTGGGCACCGCCGGCCCCACGCCTGGGGGCCGCTGGCAGCACATGGGGCCGGCCCCACGCTTGGGCGTCGCTGGACTCACGCCTGGGCGCCGCCAGCAGCGCCTAGGGTAGCCCCAGTCCGTTTTTCGACTCTTTTTCATCTTTTGCAATCCCGGTCAACCCCGACCCTTCTTGGCTGTATTTTGGCTCCTCTTCTTGACCATATTTTGATCTGACTCCACCAAACCCATCAGAGGTGCAGTTTGAATTGGGACGATCGGTTGGGGGCTAGCGGTTTGGTTGAACACCCCTATAAGCCACTAGAATTTTATACAAGTCCAAATATGGTTTATGAACCCAATTCATACTAATAGCCTTAAAATCAATCTAACTAAAATTAGTTCTAATATATTTCCATATAAATTACAAACACAACAATTACTTATTAGTTATGAAACATTTATACAATAATTGCGATCAGTTCTAATATATTCCCAGTAGGCTGCCATTGACTTGTTTGTCTGGTTGAGTAATGCTTGTTACTAGCAATTGAGAGCATGAAAAATGATCGACACAGAGATTTAATTTGTAAACTCGAAGATTTCTGCCATTATAAGTCAATAAGAACAAAAGTAAACATAAAAAAGTATTCAAAACTTAGAGGGTGTTTGGCTAAGCTTATCCAAAACATCTTATAAGCTCCTACATTTTATAAGATATTTTTAAGAGCTTATAAGATGTTTAAAAAAAGGTGGGGGTGGGTTACTTTTTTAAAAACAGCTTATAAGATCCAAACAGCTTATTTTTCAGTCTTATAAGTTGTTTTTTTAAAAAAATTATCAAACTAATTTATAGAGCTTATAAACTTAGCCAAACACCCTCTTATAATTAGCATACATCACCCCGACCTGTGCGGTGTTCAAGAATCAAATTATGCACCCATCTTCCTCAACTTTGTTCACTGTTAAACATCGCTCCCGTGGCCCATTTAAGCTGGAATTTTTTTTTTAATTAAATAAGGGGGGGATACCCAAACGAAAATTATCCCGACAAACCCGGGGTATTAGTCGTCTCTCGAGGCCAAGTAGTTTCTAGCCTATCAAGCTCGATGTACATGGTAGTTAATTGATCCGGGACATGAAGTCTCTTTAGCTCTTGATTAAATCCCGTCTTTGCCATACTATCCGCCACTTGGTTGGCTTCTCTCCAAATGTTCGAAATTCTAACTTGCCAAGGGTGGTTAAGCCAATATCGAATTCGAGATATAGTGTCGAAGAAATGGTGTGCCTCCGTAGCTTCGGAAATCGCATGTGTCGCCTCCCAACAATCCGTTTCCATAACAAGATTGTTAGCGTGATTATCCCATGCAACCTCCAACCCCGTCTCTATTGCTATAAGCTCGGCCTCCAAACAGTTGGTAGCCTCTGTACCGCCTTTGAAACCACCTGCCCAGCAGCCAAAGTGGTCCCGTAAGATGCCCCCAATCCCTGCATTGTTAACTCCGGTACGATTACGTGCAACCCAAGCTGCATCGACGTTCATCTTGAGTTCATTTGTCCTCGGCTTCGTCCAACCCACGTTCAGCGTTTTCGTAAAATCCTCCGGGTCGTGAGCATGAGCTGAATTCATCTCTCTAATCCGATTACGGATGACATCTAACGTCAAGGTGGGCAAGCTCCCTTCGTCGCCATGCACCGCATCGTTATGTGCCTGCCACAGTAAGGAAATAATTTCAGTGAAAGCCATATTCCACTTCTCACACCACGCATACCTGTTAGCCGTGTTCGAGAGATTCCAGTCGACCCAGTCTTTAGTGTCGAGTGAGAAGAAGGTGCAGTGGTAGCGTGGATGGACAAGGTTTTTCCACAACGCCTGGGCCCAAGAGCAGTCTCGGAGAGCATGCAGATTTGTTTCTGTAGTGTGGTCACAAAGCATGCAACTCTCTTCCTGTGAGATATGGCGAATTTTCTTATAGCTGTTCGTTGGGAGTTTGTTGTGACGTAAAAGCCAAAGAACAAACTTCCGGCGGTAGGTACCTTTGAGTTTCCAAATACGTCTCCAATTAATTTCATCTCCCTGGTGGGTGTCTCCTCCCGTAATATGATCATACGCACTTTTGCAAGTGTAAATCCCCTTAGTAGTGTAATTCCACACCAAGGTGTCCTTCTTAAGTCTTAACGCTTCCAGATTTATCAACTCGATATTCTTTCGAACCGGATCCGGGAGAGGAGGAATTTCATCCCACCGCCACCCATATCCCGGGCACCAGTAACTTTCCACCGTCCTTTTCAAGGTGGCGTTGTCCAGCTGGTTGGTAAGAAGATCATTGAGGACCAAGTCACCAACCCACGGGTCCATCCAGAACCTCACGTTAACCCCTGACCCAACTTTCCAATGCGAGTTATTCTGAATTAGAGGGAAGGAAGCTTGAATGCCACGCCAAGTGTGAGAGGTCCGACATCGGGAACGAGCTCTTAGGCGAAGCAGATATTTGTGGCGAAGCACTTGTACCCAAAGCCTCGAATCATCCGTCAAGACCTGCCATGCAAGTTTGCTGAGATAAGCAAGGTTCACCTCCCGCATTTTACGAAGACCTAAGCCCTCATGCTCCTTATTGTGGCATAAAGTATCCCAAGAGATTAAATGAATCCTTCTGTGATCTGAAGAGCCGCCCCACACAAATTGTCTGTTCTCCTTATCAATTTCCTCACAGATGCCGGCTGGGATGAGAGAAGTCTGCATAAGGTAGGAAGGGATAGTGGATGTCACCGCCTTGACTAATGTGACTCTGCCTGCAAAGGCGAGCTGATTTCGCTTCCATCCTTTGAGGCGCCCTCTCACCCGATCAACTAAGAATTGATAATCTTTCTTTAAAATCCTCGAGTGGTGAAGGGGCGCTCCGAGGTACTTGCCAAGATTATGCGTGATGTTAATGTTCGCTCGATTGGCGACTCTTCTAGCTATCATATCCGGGGTGTTGTCCGAGAAGAAGACGCGGGATTTTGATCGATTGACAGCCTGGCCCGACATATCACAGTAGTCTTCCAAAACCCCACTAATAATGTCAACTTGATGAACCGTGGCTTCCCCGAAGAGGATTAGGTCATCTGCAAACATAAGGTGAGAGAGGCGGGGACCTGATCTCGAAGTAGGAATCGTGTGCCAGAGATTTTCCTTGACGGCTTTGTTGATGAGCGCACCTAATTTCTCAATACAGAAAACGAATAAGTATGGGGAGAGTGGATCTCCTTGCCTTAGCCCTCTTTTTGGATTAAACCAATCAGTTTTCTCCCCATTCCAAAGAAGTGAGAGACGGGCTGATGAGGTACAATCCAAGATAAGACGGGTCCAAGGGGCAGGGAAATCCATCTCTTTAAGCACATTTTCTAAAAATGACCAATCTATTCTGTCATATGCCTTCTCAAAATCAATCTTAGATATAAAGTAGCCTTTGGATCCCCTAGTTAACCTCATACTATGAATAGCTTCTTGGGTAATAATAATGTTATCTGTCGTTTGCCTCCCCTTAATGAAGCTACTCTGTGTTTGAGGTATTAGGGTGTCCATAAGCAGCCTTAGTCTATTAGCCATTGTTTTCGTAACAATTTTGAGAATCACGTTACATAACGAGATAGGTCTGAATTTAGAAAGATGGGTGGCATTTTTATCTTTGGGGATGAGAACAATGTGAGATTCATTTATGTGAGGAGCAATAGTACCTGAATGGATAGCTTTCTGCACTAAGAGAGTAATTTCATCGCCGAGGATGTGCCAACATTTTTGGTAGAAAAGAGGTTGGAGCCCGTCGGGTCCTGGAGACTTGGTAGGATACATATCCCAAAGGGCCTTGCGAACCTCATCTTTAGAGACCGTAGAATGCAGGTAATCTTTGTGAGACGAGCTAAGTCGAGGGAAGTGGGCTGTCGGGCGGTAGACTGACACCCTCTCCCCCTCCCCATACAGATTACGATAGTAGTCCACTGCCATATCTTTCATAGTAGTGGGATCCGTAACCCAGCTCCCGTCATTAGTCTGAAGAGTGCTAATCTTACCGCGGTTTTGTCTAGTCGAGGCTATGGTGTGGAAGAACCTCGTATTCATATCTCCCGCTTTGAGCCAGCGGATGCGGGACTTCTGTTTCCACATCAACTCTTCCTGGCGAAGGATGGTTTGATATTGGAGAGTGAGTCTAATTTCCAATTTCTGGAGCGAACGACTAAAGCAACGCCCCTGGGCCCTCTGAATGCCCCCAATACGCGCCCTCAGCTCTCTTTTTTCTTAAAGATATTCCCAAAATGTTCGATGTTCCACATTTTCATACTACTCGTGAGTGAGTGGATCTTGTGGTGGATATCAGACTCCCCCGTGCTTATCCACTTCTCCTCTAAAAACTTGAGAAACTCCGAGTCAGTGAACCAGGCAAGCTGCATCCGGAACGGTCTTTGATTGCTATGATCCTCCCGGGACTTATGCGTACATAAAAGGAGTGGGGAGTGGTCTGAGCCAATACGCGGGAGGTGGAGAACTTCTGCCGTGGGGTGGTGCGCTTTCCAACTTGAATTGCACAGAATCCTATCTAGCCGCTCTTGAAGAGGGGATTGGCCTCCTCTAGCCCAAGTAAAGTTGGAACCGACGAAGTGCATATCAATTAGCTCGCACTGGTTAATGCAATTTAAGAAGCTACGCCCCCGGTTCGGGTCAAAAGGCGCCCCGCCTGATTTCTCGGTAACCTTGGTGATCACGTTCATGTCTCCCGCGATAACCCAAGGCCCGTGGATTTGAGACGAAAGTTGAATGAGGTAGTTCCAAAGATGCTCCCGAGTCTCCGAGTGAGGACTAGCATAAACTGCGGAGAGGATCCAATCGGGCCCCCCATCTGATTGAATGATAGAAGTTATGCATTGATCATTAGCAGCCACAAGCTCGAGATTAACTCTATTCGAGTCCCAGAGGATCCAAATACCCCCAGAAAAGCCTTGAGTATCCACAAATTCAACTTTATCCAAAGAGCTCCGTTTAATAATTTCCTTAGCATGGTCGCCTTTCACCTTAGTTTCGTAAAGGGCGAGAATAGCAGGATTGTGATTACGAAGGAGGTCGATAAGGGTGTTCATGAAAGTGGGGTTACCGGCTCCCCTACAATTCCAAAAAATGCAATTCATCAACAACATAAAAAGATTCAGAGAGTGATCATGAAACGATAACTAGGATCGTACCTCGGGGAGCTCAATGGCTCCCCTCCTCCTGAGATGCTACGGTACAGACCATGTCATTGGCCTCCTCCGACTCACTGCGAAGTTCCTCCAGAACATCTTCAAAGTTTTCATCATGAATAATTGAGTGAATATTTGGCGCGTCATCTTCGGGACGAAGGTTGCATGTCCCTCGATCCGGAAGTTCTGGTGGACGAAGACTAGACAAAAATTCATTAATACCTATGTTGTCCATCCCGATACACGGAGGTGCGGGCTCGAGCTGGTCTACATAGTTCGAACCGAAAACAAGATCACCATGTGGGATCATGGTATTTATTTTCGGGCAAATGGAAAGCTTAGGGGAGGGAGGTTTGAAAATAAGTTTATTAGATTTTTGACCTTTTTTCATAGGCTGAGACAATTTCTTCTTCGCATTAGAGCTTTGCTTTTTTGATTTAGTAACCTGTTTACTTGTTCCCCCCATTTCCATTGGATTGGAGCTGATGGAATTGTTAATGATAGGGTAGTTTCGGCCCACTTGAAGGAGAGGTAGGGGGCTTTTATCCACTAACTCCCGAGCTTGTGTTTTGGGGCCGGTTATTACCTTCTGTTTATGTGAGTCACGGCCCTGACCCGTCATCTCAAGGCCTGCTTGGTGTGTTTCATTAATTTCCGGCTGGGCCTCGTCCAATGGGCCTTCTCCTTTTGCCTTTGTGGTTACTTGTTCCTGGGCCTTATCAACCGAATCCAATTCCTCATCCAATTCCAAAACATTAAATCTTGAGCCCATGTGGGGTTGAGCTTGGCATATGTTTTTTATTTGGCCTCTACCTTTTATGATATATTTATACCCGTTAGTGGGGTTATTGTCCTTGGTAAGAAAAGATTCCACCTTTCCCTTACCACTAGAACCTTGTCTACCTGAGTGGCCCCCTTTCTCATCCCAATGCTCCATGTTTTCTTCCGCATGCTGCTGTCCATTATCATGTCCCTTACCAACTTTAGTGGGATTCGTGCGGGCTGGTCTTCGGGCTCTAGAGGGCGCAAGCATCCATGGCCCGAAACCTTCCTTCTCGGGTTTCTCCGCCTGAGGACTCTCTCCAGCCGTGGGAGACGCCTGGTTCGATTTCGAATTCTCCGAATCTTTGTGATTGCTACCTCTAGTGTGATCGCTCTTGTTGCACGAGTCTTGTCGGTGGCCATACGATCCACACTCAAAGCATATCATATGGAGCCCCTCGTATTCTATAGCTTGCGGGTAGTCGTTGATCAGAATAGTCGGTACTAGGGGCTTCGCAAGGTTTATTTCAATGCATACTCGGGCAAAGCGGCCCTCTAAGGGAGTCTTTGGTGTGTTTATCCACTTTAACCACCGTCCCTACCTCATTTGCCATCCGAGAAAGGATATTGTAATCAAATAATTCAAGAGGAATGTCGGGGAAACGAATCCATGCCATAGTAGTGGTGATGTGTGCCGTAGCAGCCCGGAACATTGGTTTCCATTTTTGGACGGTGAGATAATGGCCAAGAATCATCCACGGGCCTCCTTTCAAGACCCGATCATATTCGTCTCTTGTATAGAAACGGACCATATAAAATCCGTTACCAAGATCCACCGGTTCAATTTCATCCTGTAACTCCCATAGCGCACGGATCTTATTTTTCAAGGTGAGGTAACCTACATTACGGCCTAAAACTTTAATGATAAGGGCCCTCCGATACGGCTTGCAAAGATTTCTCCATTCGTCCTTCGTGATACTGAGACGTGGTTTGGTGGTGTTGTCGGCCTTTTTTTCCTTAGGGGCCATTTGCTGGTTAGGCGCAGTGAAGTCGACGTCCTCGAAATCCTCTGGTTCTCCATCCCCCATATAGAATTTGCGTTGTTGGAGGTTAGCCCACGATTGTTGGAGATTGCCAGGTTTCCATACATTATTAGCAGGAGGGTGAGGGTTAGTTTCCCCCTCAGTTTCCATGTTGACGTTCACCGAGTCTTCGATGGGGTTCTCGAATGGCGATGCGTTCTCTTCTAATGGCCTTTTGAATTTTTTGATTGATCGTTCCTCCATCACCGCTAAGGGTGGTGGTCGCCCGGAGTGCTCATCCTCCATTATTCTTTGTAGCTAACAGGGAGCTTATCAAAGCTTTGTTTGTTTTTTAAGCTGGAATTTAATTAAGGGAATATTACTTCAATTCTTTCAGTATGTGGGATCTGCGTGATTTCACTAACACTCTACTTGGTTCAAGCAAATTGTTAGGAGAATGGAAAACAAAATATAAAGAAAATCATTTTTCCTTTGTTTGGTTAATAGAGAAAATAAAAAGGAAAAAAAAATAACAGGGAATATCTAATGTTTGCAAACACCATTCACTTTTAATTTTTTTTATCGATTCTAATCATTTTCACTTATAATCATTTTTTATAATCAGTTGTGTTTACAAACACTCCTTATACCCTTTTTCATTTGTTAGAAATTAGTTTTTAATGCTTAAAATCTTGACTTGTTAGATCTTATAATAAAACTCCAATAGTAAGATCTCTTCAAAAATAAAACAAAATCTTAAAACAACCAAATCCAAACTTTCTTTTTTCATTTCCTTAATTAAATGGTATAGTCTAATTGATTTTTTTTAGGGTTTTTCTGGAGTAATGAAAGTAACAATCTGAAACCCGATGAGAAAGTTGGTTTGGGAATGGAAATTGTTGGGTATGGTCAAATTTCCTTTCGCTTTTTAATAATGAAAGTTGCTGGAGTAAAGGAAGTAATTGGTGAGGTGGGAAGGTTTGGAAAACCAAAGGCGGCTATGAGAATTTTGATGAGGACAGCGGTGGCAGCGGTGACGACGATGCGAAATATCCATCGAGGGGGTGACGACAAGCGACAGACGATTAGATTGTATAGGGCTTTCACCTTTATGTTGTACAAACTATTTTTATGGAATAAAAGACAATTTATATTTGTATATATGAATCTTAATGACATTAATAAGTATTGAACATATAAGTTTCAAGTAATCAAGAGAGAGCTCCCACTCCTCAAGGATAAGGAGATGGACACTAGAAGCGTCAATTCCTTGACTACTTAAATAGAGTTCGCAAGTCGAAGAGTCTTAATTGTGCATTATGACCAGACTTGTATGATACAGGCTCTGACAAGGCATGTCAGTCGGTCACTATGTTATAGTGGGAGCTTGTGCCATAGATATGTCAATGGAATTGACATATTCGAACATGGCTCGTCGTAATGCAATCACATGGGTATTTACTCAATGACTGTCAATTATTGAATTACTGGTCACGATAGTGTGCGTGAGCCTTAAACCTGGGGAGTCACGAAGGTTGTGCTTGTGATACTAGACTTGTTATTAGAGTAGTTAGAACCAATTCACCTTTCGGTGAGATTGACCTCGAACTACGGTCTAAGTGGGCAAGCAGCAATCGTTCGCTGACTGCTAATATGGGATTCACTGTCTCGAATAGTAAACTAGTTAACATCCTGTGCGGTCATAGGTAAATGAAATTATAAGTTTTTAGCCAAAGCAGGAAAACTAACTCATGTGGAACACGAGGGGTAGTTTGGTGATTTCATCTTACTATGATTAATTAAGCACAACAGCGAGCCTTGTGAGTTTGACACATTCCATGACTCTTACTCGATCGGAAAGTACAGTGAAAGGCTTATACTCACATGGTGTTTGTGACCTAGAGGTTCACATTAATTAAATCATTTTAATCTCAATTGAATTTCGATGTGAGTCCACGAGGCTGGTTAGGTGACACTCACATCCTTGGTTTTCTCTCATTGCCAATTGAAATGATCCTAGAGAGTCTCGCTTTCAAGCAATTAAGCAAAGAAAGTCTCAAGTTATCAAATAAGGTTATTCAGGTAATTTGTCATTTGATGAATAAATAAATTTATTTAATTAATTTGATTAATTGATGTAAATTAATAACAAATAATTAGATGATTTATTATTTTCCTATTGGCCTAAATTAATAATTGGATTAATTAATTTAAATAAGTATTAATCAATATAATATATTAATTGGAGTAATAGATATTGGACTTAATTAATAAGTGAACTAAGTTGAAAGTCAACTTAGCCCACTAGGAATATATGTAGGTGTGTATAATGAGATAGATGGGCTCAAGGAATTAATTAATTCCAAGCTTATCATCTCATTCAAATACACAAGCCGTAATATAAAAACCTAAGTTATAAGTCATAACTAACCTGCATAACAAGATAAGAGAGGGGGGGGGGGGAGGGGGGAACACTCTCTCTCTCACTCTTAGCCGTCGGCCTCTACTAAGCTAGAGGAGGATTTTTCTTCAAGTATTTTTTTCGGCGCGATATCTAGAAGCAGGAATTCGGGATTGCTGCTACCTTGAAGATTAAGAATTCATACTCTACAACAAGGTTAGTAATTTGACGAAATTCAATTTCATCTTATTATTATAATAATTATTAAACAACAAAAGGGATCTGACTTTTGAATTCGGATATGTTTTTCTTTCCGTTGCGCATGAAACATGATTCACAACAGTGATATCAGAGCCAACTTTATGGCGTTTAATAATTTTTAAAATTATGGTGTTGGAATTTTTGTGTTTATGATTAATTCGTCATAAAAATATTATTAGATTGTATTTTTCATGTGTAGATTTAATTTATTGAATATTAAATCCGTGTTGTTAGACAACTGCATGATTTATTTTTTGAATATTAAATCCGTGTTGTTAGACAACTGCATGATTTATTTTTTGAATATAACTCAATTGTAAATATCGAATTTGAATTAAAGCATGAATATAAAATTTGAGGTTTTGAAAATTACGCAAAAAACAACTACGTGAAGTGTTCAGCACTCCGCAACTAGCAGCGCATGCGAGGTATGCGCCACCCGGTGGCGAGCCGTGCAATCCGCTTAGCGAACTACCCACACGCGAGTGGGTTGCTTGAGGCCCACATGATTTTTTATTTTATTTTTTTAATTTTGGGTCCGACCTACGGATCGACTGGGTTTGCCTGTGGGTCAGCCTATGGCTATGGGTCTACAGGGTCAACCTATTTTTAAATTAAAATAAAATACTTTTTAAAATGGTTTTAAAATTAAATATGACTAAGAGTATTTTGAAAATTAATTTTATTCTTCATTTTAAATTAGATTTGAAGTTAAAATTTAATCCTAGACAAATGAATTTATTTTTGAATTACTTCTTTGTCAAATCAATTGGAAATTGATTTTTTGAAATTAAATCAGATTTAATGACAAGTAGGATTAAAAATGAGTTAATTTATATTGGATTTAAATTAGTTCTTTTATTTTCAAACCTCACCAAATGAAAAGTAGATTTTTATTTTTTATTTTTAAAAGAAATCCAACACAATGATTATCGTCTATGTTTTGCTTTAATGCTTGCTATCGTGGGATGCTTCCATGGACTAGGTTTTGTTTTTTGGGTTGTATTGGGCCAATTTTGAGGGGCCCCCAACTTGTATTTTATTTTTTCATAGATTTATGTATAGGTTGCATTTTTCTATGTATTTATTAGAATAGGGATGATATACTTGGAGCTGGAAGACCCCGAAGTCAGGAATAGGTTTGATCTTATAGGCCCCCTAACTCGTGATTGAGACATTGGCTTGACTCAATCTAGATAAGTCCATGGAAAGCATGTGTGATAGAATTGTTAGGCGTTTTCTGTTTCTTTTATTATCCATGAATGCGCGTAATAAATGGCTAATGTGGAAAGTGAGACTAAAATATAAACACAAAATTCTCCCCCTTGATTAACACTGAATTTAGACAAAAAGGAATTTGATATCCCGACTCTCCATCAAATTTAGAAGAAATGAATTAATGTCTAGTGCATAATTTCTTCCCAGAAAGTGGGGGTTATGCATCAAGATATTTATTTAAATTTTCTAAGTACATTTTATGCCATCAATTGAAGCAAATTCTACCCCATATATCGACAAAGGGTTGCAAGGTGGAATTCAACTATTAGATTGATAGGAATTGATGGGCCCAAATTCAGATAGATCACAACCGAAATATCGTTAAAGGGTTACGGTCTCGTGATCTATGAGCCGAATTAAGATTGAAATGCATGTTTGATGAGGTTAGCAAGAATTGCCACTTTAATAAATTTAGTGAGCCATATATCGTTAAAGGGTTCCAACTCACTAGATTTATTAAAGTACTCAATCACTCAATACGACATTTTTCCAATGAGATTTCTGAATATTGCAGTAGAGTGCAATGATTGAAAAAAAATGTAGTGGGAGCCAAGTCAAAAAATTGAAGTGCTGCTTATTTTTTACTTGGTGTACAACATAATAACCCAATTAAATCTTTCTCTATTTTTTGCAATCTTATATCTCTCTCAAAATGGTTAATAATGTTGGGTTTCGTTCGAAAAAGTATAAACGCAGCGGAAGGGATTTCAAAAATTAAAACGAAAATCCAATTGGTACTCTAATTCGCATAATTGAATCTAAAAGTGTATAATGAATAAAACTTACTCGTTAATATGAATATGATGATGGAGAAAAGCTTCTTCTTCTCCAAACTCAAAATATTGAAGCTTCCAAATCTTCAATCCTTTGATTTGATTCTTCAAACTTGAACTTGATCCGAACAACGAAAATGCATCGTCTCTAAATCGTCACGCATAGATCAACAAACGAAAAATCCCCTTTCTTCATTCTCTATGGTCGATGGCTAGGTATAGCGGAGGGGAGGGATATTTTTCTTTCTTTTGAGAGTTATGAGAGTTGTGTATTCTTCTTCTTTCTTGTTCTAACTTAAAGAGTCCTTATATACCTCATGACTTATTGAACAAGTCAAAACAAAAGAGCCCTAATATGTGGCCTCTCAAAGACACCACATTGAGGCCTAGTAGGCGTCCAATTGGACTCCTTATTTAGCCCCGAGATTTGTTTTGTTTAATTAATTTCTTATTTCAATTAATAATTTATTGTATCCAATAAATAAATAAATAAATTAAATAACCAAATTAATTAGATAAATTAATTCATTAATATATTTCACAAGGAAATTAATTAATAATTAATCTTATCATTATAATTAATTATTTCATCTAATGAATAATTAATTATTTAATTTATCCAATAAATTAAAACTCCCAGAAGAAATAATAGAAATTCCTTTTTCTTCATTTTTCTTTGTCAATCCTTTAGCACGACTCTTTAGGTTCGTTTCGTTTGGCAATAAGAGGAAACCAAAATGAATGATTGGATCATTCTGAAACCTTCCAATAGTAAATACCGTATATGTATAAACCCTTTGTTCACGTTCTTCGGTCAAGTGAGAGTCATGGTTATGTCAAACTCACTGGACTTGACCAAATGTATAAATCATAATAAATACGAGATCATTGAGATCGATTTAGTGCCAAGCACAATCGTCTCGTTTGCTTTGGCCAAAGACTTTGATCTCTATTTATCTATAATTACATAGGGTACATACTCATTCACTTATGAGAGAACAAATCCCATATTAGATATCTGCTAAGATTACCACTTTCCCATCAAGTCCGCATTTTGAGGTTGACCCCACCAAAGGGTGAATTGAGTCTAACTACTCTAGTGAAAAACTTGACGTCACAAGTGCATCTTCAGCCTGATACTTCAGGTCAAAGGTTCACATATACCTATTACGCATAATTAGTTCCATCATTGACAGTCACAGAGTGAAAACCCATGTGATAGAACCGATGCGAGTCATGTTCGAACATATCAGTTCCATTAACGTGTCTACAATCTTAATCTCCTATCATCCCATGATACCAGATAGGCATTCCCATGTCGGAGCTAAGATTGTACAAGTATTCGAAGTCTTTATTTGTCCATTAAAGACTTCATATTACTTGCGAACCTATTTTAGTAATCAAGATTGATCTCTCTAGTGCCAATCTTCATATCCCATAGGAAGTAGAGGGATCGCACTGAAAACATGGACAAAACGTTTTACACAACTTATAGATGCAGATAAGAATTAAGTGGAAACTCAATAGTGCCTTTTATTTAAGAAGAGTTTAAGTTCAATACAAGATATATGCCCTATACATTCTATTCTCTATAGCATCTGAAGGCATAATCCTAACAAATAACCCACTCAAAAAAATGCTTGAGAAGAGTTTTTTCACTGGACCAAACTATGCTGATTGGATCAGAAAACTGAGGATTGTCCTCAATGATAAATCATTGGAATATATACTTGAACTTGATCACCCTCCTATCCCTGGGAAAGATGAGAACGACAGTGTTCATATTTCTTACATGGACTGGGTAACTGATAACCAAAAGGTTAGGGGATAGATGTTGAGCTCCATGAGCCAGCTGAAAAAGAATGGATAGTCCTAGATTTATCAGGCTGCACTTAGAAAAGCTTTTTCGAGAGCATGGTAGGACCTTCGATACTTCATATCGAAGGAGCTCTTCAACATGAAGATGAAATAATGGGAAGATATGTCAAAGCAAGTCCTTAAGATGATATTATTGCTGGAGAAGTTAAGATCTCTGGATTACTACATCGATTTTCACCTTCAAGTTGACCTCATTCTTTAGTCACTCCCCAGATCCTTCTCAAGTTTTGTTATTAATTTTGATATGAATGACATAGAGGGGTCATTGATTGTACTTATGAACAAGATAATAAATGCACAAACAAAATGGGGATACAGTGTTCCAGAGGCAAGGCCATTAGGTGTATCCAAATTGGTTGGTTGTACTAGGAATGAAATACCACACAAATTTCAAAGGTTCAGGGGCAGAGACCCAAAAAAGTCAGACATCTGCCTTTATTGCAAAGAGACTGATCACTGGAAGTGTGATTGTCCTATGCAAGGCCAAAGTTGCTGCTACAGGTATGGAATATAATATTTTAGAAACAAATTATTCTATGACTGTATTCTCCACTTCTTGGATTCTATATTTTGGAGCTAGTGCTCATGTTTGTGTTTTGAAACAGGATCTGGAAAGAAGTAAGAGGTTCGAGGAGCAAAAAGTGATGATCAATATTGGCAACGGACATAGTGTGGCAGCCACTCATATTGGATCCACTTCTCTTATATTATCTACTAGACATTTAGTTAATTTGCATGATTACCTTGTTTTGCCCAATGGGCTTAAAAATATTTGTTCTATTCCTGTTTTTGTTAAACTTGGATATGATTTTCGTTTTATGAACAATATTTGCAATATTTATTTTACAAATGAATGTGTAGGCTCTGCATATTTATTAAATTGTTTATATTACTTAAATGTCCAAAATAGATGTACTGTAAAAACTATCACCAAAAACGTGGTATGTCTAGGACAAACCAAAGACTTATATTTTTTGAATCCTGGTTCATGCGCAACGGAAGCAGAAAAGCATATCTGGATGCACAATTGGATCACTTTTGTGTTTTAATAATTTTTATGCATATTTCAAAGAATAATATAATGATGAAATCTAATTTCATCTTTTCACTAAGCTTTTGATTTGATAAAAGACTTGATCTTCTGGGTAGCAGCAATTCCGAACTCTTGCCTCTAGATATCACGCCGGAACGAACTTTGAAGAAAAATCCACCACCTTTTCACTACTATGGCCGACGGCTTATTTGAGGTGAGGAGAGAGATTTTCCTCTTCTTCTTTCTTTGTTGTCAAGTCTAATGTGAGAATTATATTTTGACTAAGTTAGTGTTAGGTTTATATAAGGAGTAATGGGCTTGGAATTAACTAATTCCTTGAGCTCCTCCAACACACCAAACACACGCCTATTTCATCCATGTTGGGCTAAGTTAACTTTCAACTTGGTAATTAATAATTAGATCCAACATATTTTAATCCAATTAATATATAATAGTAATTAATAATCATCTAAATTAAATAATCTAATTATTTAATAACATGATGAGTATAATAAATAAGTCTATTTATTTATTATAATTTATTTATTTCCATTAATCTAATTGATCAAATAAATTAATACGTTCATAATAAATACATCTAACTATTTATTATAAATTTATTTCCATTAATCAAATTAATCAAATAAATTAATTTGCTCATCAAATAGCAAATTACCTAATTTATGTTTTTGACAACGAAAGAATTTTCTTCGCTCAATTCCTTTTAAGTGCGACTCTCTAGGTTCATTTCAATTGGCCTTCGGAAGAAACCAAGGATGTAAGCGTCACTAAGCCAGACACGTGAACTCACATCGAAACCCAATTGAAATGAATTGATCAATACGAACCTTTAGGTCGCAGATACCATGTGAGTATAAGCCCTTCACTGTAACATCCCAATCGAGTGAGAGTCATGGATTATGTCAAACTCACAGGACTCGACGCTATGCTTTAAGGAATGATAGTAAGATGAAATTACTGAACTACTCTTATATACTGTACATAAGTTAGTTCTCCTGTTTTGGCCAAACACTTGTAATTTCATTTACCTACGATCGCACAGGAAGTTAACTCGTTACTACCCAAGACAATGAATCTGCTATTGGCAATCACCGAACAATTGCTACTTGTCCTTCTGAACCGCACTTCGAGATTGATCCCATCAAGGGGTGAAATGGATCTAACTACTCTCATAACTCGTTCAATGTCACAAATCCAATATTCATGAATACTCAGGTCAAAGGCTCACACATACTACCACGACCAATAATTCAATCATTGACAATCCAAGAGTAATTACCCATGTGATTGTATTACGGAGAGTCGTGTTTGAATATATCAATTCCATTGATATATCTATGACCAAGCTCCCACCATCCAAAGTGACCGACTGACACTCCTTGTCAAAGCTTGTGTCATACAAGTCTGGTCTTAATGCGCAATTAAGACTCGTCGACTTGCAAACTCTAGTTTAAGTAAACAAGGAACCAATACTTCTAGTGTCCATCTCCTCAAACCATTGAGGAGTAGAAGCTCCCTATTGATTACCTTGGACTTATTTGTTCAATACTTATATTAATGTCATCAAGATTGATATGAACAAAAGTATGCCTTTATTAAAGAATAAGAATTTGTACAACATAATGCCCTAATAATCTAATTCTTCTATGGCATGGAGGGCATAATCCTAACAATCTCTCACTTGCACTCAATGCCAATCGCTATGGTATCTAATACCCATCTTCTCAAGATGTCGTTCTAACACCGCCTGTGATAGTGGCTTGGTCAGTGGGTCAGCAACGTTACTTGCTGAATCTATTCTCTGCACAACGATGTCGCCTTTTCCAATGATCTCTCTAATGATATGGTATCTTCTCTCAAAGTGTTTGGATTTATTGTGAGACCTGGGTTCCTTAACCTACGCGATGGCTCCATTGTTGTCACAGAATAGTGGCAACGATAGCTATATGCTAGGAACCACTTAAAGTTCAGCTACAAACTTTTTTATCCAAACAGCCTCTTTGGCCGCCTCTGAGGTAGCCACGTACTCAGCCTCAATGGTTGAGTCAGCTATCATGTTTTGCTTGGAACTTTTCCAAGTCATTGCTCCACCGTTTAAAGTGAATACAAACTCCGAGGTGGACTTACGGTCATTGACATCAGACTGGAAGTCAGAGTCAGTATAACCTTCCACTTTTAGTTCCCCATCTCCATATGTCAAACACATATCCTTAGTACTTCTCAAGTACTTAAGGATACACTTCACAACAATCCAATGTTTTCCCCCTTAGTTAGCTTGAAACCTACTTACCACACTCACAACGTAGGTAATGTCTAGTCTCGTGCATAACATAGCATACATAAGACTTTCTACTACTGATGCATAGGGGACTCCACTCATTCTCTTACGATCATCCTCACTTTGAGGACTCATCGATTTAGAGAGATGGAGTACATGTCTTATGGGCAAGAGGCCTCTTTTGGAAACTTCCATTCCGAATCTTTTCAAAACCTTTTCCAAATAGAGGGCTTAGGAGAGACCCATTTTCCTATTTGATCTATCCCTGAAGATACGAATTCCAAGGATATAGGTCGCTTTTCCTAAGTCTTTCATGGAGAACATGCTTGAGAGCCATATTTTGACCGAAGTCAACAAGCCTATATCATTACCTATTAGTAGAATTTCGTCTCCATATAGGACCAAAAATGATATTTTACTCCCACTGGATTTCTTGTAAATGCATGGTTCATCTTCGTTCTTGATAAAGCCATAGTTCCGAACTTCTTCATCAAAATGAAGATTCCAGCTTCGCGATGCTTGTTTAAGTCCATAAATTGATCTATTCAATTTACACACCTTATGAGAATCTTTATTGGACACGAAACCTTTGGGCTGTTACATATAGATGTCCTCCTTGAGGTATCCATTCAAGAACGCACTCTTCACGTCCATCTGCCTGATTTCATAGTCTAGGTGTGTGGCTATTGTAAGCAGAATTCTAATGGATTTGATCATGGCAATGGGAGAGAAGTTTTCCTCATAGTCAATACCCTTTTTTTTACTATACCATTTTTCCACAAGTCTAGCTTTAAAGGTATCGACCTTGCCGTCCGGACTAAGTTTTCTTTTATAGATCCACTTGCATCCTATTGGTGCAGTATACCTAGGGCGATCCACTAGAGTCCAGACTTGGTTTGAGTACATCAAATCCATCTCTGTCTTCATAGCCTCAATCCATTTAGCAGAATCTATATCTCCATCACATGCTCAAAAGTAGAGGGATCATCTCCATAGTTTTCTTCTTCTACGACATACAAATTATGCTCTCTCTATAGCAGATAACCATATCTCTCAGGCGACTGAGATACTCTATTTGATCTACTTCATTTTGAGTCTCTTGAACAGTGGTCTCTAAAGGGGTTTTGTTTTGTTCTTCCAGAACAATCTTTCTTCTTGCACCACCTTCTTGAATGAACTCGTCTTCGAGAAAATACACATATAGGGCCACAAGGACTCTTTGATCATCGTGCAGGTAGAAGAGGTATCCCATAGAATCTTCTGGGAAACGAACAAATTGACCTCTCAAAGATCTATCTTCCAATTTCTCCATCTTTGTCTTTTTCATATAGGCTGGACAACCCCATATCCTAATGTGTTTAAGAATGGGCACTTTTCCACTCCATATCTGATAAGGAGTTTTAGGAACAGACCTAGATGGACACATGTTCAAGATGTGGGCTACTGTGAGCAATGCATGGCCCCACAACGATATGGGAAGATCCGTGTAGTTGAGCATCGATAGAACCATATCCAATAGTGTTCTACTTCGTCGTTCGGCTACCCCATTAAGTTGTGGAGTTGCAGAAGGAGTCAATTGCAATACAATTCCATGTTTAATTAAGAACTCACCAAATTCGGCACTCATATATTCTCCACTTTGATCAGATTGTAGTGTTTTGATACGTTTGCCAGTTTGGTTTTCAACCAAGGCCTTGAATTCTTTGAACCATTCAATAGATTCAGACTTATGCTTCATTAGGTATACGAGACCATACCTAGAGTGGTCATCACTAAATGTAATGAAGTATTGAAAACCTCCACGAGCTATTTCCCCAAAAGGCCCACAAACATCAGTATGTATTAAACTAAGAACTTCATTGGCTCGTTCAAAATGCCCTGTGATGGGTGACCTAGTCATTTTGCCTTTAAGTTAAGACTCGCAAGTGGGGAGTGGGTCTGACCCAAATGTGCTCCATTTTTCTCAAGTTCGCTAATCTTGTATTCTTTAGCATGACCTAGCCTTAAGTGCTAGATGAGTCTTTGGTTTGTCCCATACATACCTCGTTTCTTAGTGATTGTATTCACAATACATCTATTTTGGACATTCAAGTAATATAAACCATTTACTAAAGATGCAGAGCCAACAAATTTATTTCTAAAATAAATATTGCAAACATTGTTCAAAAATCAAAAATCATATCCAAGTCTAACTAATATGGAAATAGAATTTTTTTAAGCTCATTTGGCAGAACAAAGCAATCATCCAAAATTAGTTAATGTCCAGTAGATAAAAATAAAGAAGTGGATCATGTGTGAGTAACTGCCACACTATGTCTGCTGCCTACATGGATCAACACTTCTTGCTCCTCGAGCTTCCTACTTCTTTCCAGATCCTGTTTCAAAACATAGACATGAGCGCTAGCTCCTGAGTCTAGAATCCATGAAGTGGAGAATTCAGTCATAAAATAATTAATTTCCAAAGCTTAAAGTTCCATACCTTTAGCAGCTTTTGCCTTTCTCAGGGGACAGTCACGCCTCAAGTGACCCTTCTCCTTGCAGGAAAGGCAAGTGTTTGATCTCTTGAGATTCTCATTATGTAACCTAGTGTCTTCAAGTGCTTTCCTTTTAAGACAGTCATTTATCATTAACATTTTTATGGGCTCCTCTTCCTTCTCCTTGGGTTCTTCTTGCCCAGCAACAGAAGCGATGTATGCATGTCTAAATTTCCTCTGTTTCATTTGACTTTGTGCAATGATGAGTTTGTTCATTAGCTCAGATGGTGAACACTCAACATCATTGATGTCAAAAATCGCAATGAACTGACTGAAGGAATATGGAAGTGATTGAAGGATGAGGTCTGTTTGAAGATGGAAATCTAAAATCAAGAGACTACACCTTCTCTTTCATGGAGATCATCTTCAATACATGGTCAACCAAGTTTCATCTTCAATACGTGGTCAACAACGTTTCATCTTCTTCCATCTTTGCCCTGAAGAGCTTTTTCGACAAGTAATACCGAACAGCCTACTGGGCTCTCCAAACAGCTCTTTCAGATGAAGCTGTATGTTCCTTGCATTTTCCTTTCTTTCATGGGAATGCTGAAGATCATAACTCATCGAGCTGAGCTTCAATCCTCTGGCTCGTGCATTATTAGTGACCCTTGACCCAGTCTCTGTAAAAGGAATGTACACTCTCGTCCGCACCCGCCAAGGGAACCGTGGGATGTTTTATGTCCAAGACATAATCGATTGACTCATAACTAAGGATTATCCTTAAGTTTCTAAACCAGCCAATGAAGTTGGGTCCAGTGAGGACGTTTTTCTCAAGCAATCCAATTATCGGGTTGTTAATCATTTTGAGAGAGAAAATAAAATAACTGCAGAGAATAAAGAAAGATTCCATTAGGTTATTATGTTGTACACCAAGTAAAATTAGACAGGACTTCGAATTTTCACTTGGCTCCCACTACATTTTTCGAATCATTGCACTCCCACTGCAATATTCAGAAATCTCATTGGAAAGACTTCGTAGTGAGTGATTGAGTTCTTTAATAAAGTCGGTGAATTCCAATCCTTTAACGATATATGGCTCACCAATTTTATTAAAGTGGTAATCCTTGCTAGCATCATCCAACATACAATTCAATCATTAAATTGGCTCATAGATCACGTGACCGCAACCCTTTAACGATATATAGGTTGTAATCTATCTGAACTTGGGCCCATCAACTTCCAATCAATCTAACAATTGAATTCCACCTTGCAACCCTCTGTCGATATATGGGATGGAATTTGTTTCGATTGCTGGTATCTAAAGCACTTAGAGATTTTAATAAATGTCGCAATGCATAATTCCCACTTACTGGAAAGAAATTATGCATATTGACATTAATTCAATTTCACCTAAGTTTGATGGAGATCCGGGACATCCAATTCTCTTTTAATCTAAATTCAGTATTTTGTTCCAATGGGAGAATTTGAGATTAATTGGTCTCACTTTACACGTTATCCATTTATAGCACGCATACATGGATTAAAAAATAGAAAATGCCTAGAAATTCTATCACACATGTTTTTCATGGATTTATCTCGATTAAGTCAAGCCAATGGCTCAATCGAGGGTTAGGGGACCAATAAGATCTAACCTATTTCTAACTTCAAGGTCTTCCACCTCCAAGAAGATCTTCTTCCAAAAAGGTCTTATTCTAATTACATAGATATAAATGCATCCTATACATATTTCTATAAAAATTAAAATACAAAGTGGGGGTTTCAAAAGACCCGATACAACCCAGAAAACAAAACCCATGAGTAAAACTAGTCCATGGAAGGCATCCCACAATATTATGCATCAAAAGATAGCTAATACGTTGGAGTTCTTTCAAAAAGAATTAAATTAAAATCCAATTTAATTAAGTGTGGTTTGAAAATAATTGAATTAATTTAAATCCAATTTACAAATTAATTAAACTCTAATCCTATTTGATAATAAATTCAATTTAGTTTCAAAGAATCAATTCCCAATGGATTCGACAAAGAATTTAATTCAAAATAAATTTCTTTGTACTAGGATTAATTTTAATTTTAAATTCAAATTAAAATTAGGCATAAAATTAACTTCAAAAATTATTTTACCCTTTAATTAATTTTAAAACCATTTTAAAATAAATATTTTATTTAAATTTAAAAGTTGGGTTGACCCTATGGATCTATCCATGGGTTGACCCGGCCAAACCCGATTTTAATTTTTTTTTTAAATGAAACAAGTCGCGGAGCGACCCATCATGTGCGCTGTGTGGTCCTAATAGGCCACACGGCGGCCTGCCCAGCAGGCGCCGTGTGCGCTGCCTTCGGGTGGTGCGTGTCGTCTCGACTCCCTGAGCCGAAATTCAGCAATATTCAAAGCCACATATTCATGTTCATGCATAAACTCATATCCAATACAAAAACTTGATTTACATTCAAAACATAAATCACACAATCAATATTTCTGTTCATCTTTAACTTTCAAAAAATAAATTCAACCATGAAAAATATTAATCTAATCAAGTTTTTCATCATGAATTCATATATAATATAAAAACTTGATTTACATTCAAAACATAAATTATACAATCAGATTTTTGGTTCAGATTTAACTTTAAAAAAATAAATCTAACCATGAAAAATATTAATCTAATCAAATTTTCATCATAAACATGAAATTCAACATATTCATTTCAAAAATCATTAAAAGCCAAAAATTGGCTCTGATCCTGGTTCATGCGCAGCAGAAGCGAGAAAAGCATATTCGGATTCACGATTGGGTCACTTTTGAGTTTTAATAATTTTTATGCATATTTTGAAAATAATATAATGATGAAATCTAATTTCATCTTTTCACTAACCTTTTGATTTGATAAATAACTTGATCTTCCCGGTAGCAGCAATTCCAAACTACTGCCTTTAGGTATCACGCCAGAACGAACTTTGAAAAAAATCAGCCACCTTTTCACCACTATGGCCGACGGCTTATTTAAGGGGAGGAGAGAGACTTTTCTCTTCTTCTTTCTAAGCTGTCAAGTCTAAAGTAAAAGTTAGGTTTTGACTGAACTAGTGTTAGGTTTATATAAGGAGTGATGGGCTTGGAATTAACTAATTCCTTGAGCCCATCGAACTCCTCCAACATGCCAAACACACGCCTATTTCATCCATGTTGGGCTAAGTTGACTTTCAACTTAGTCCAATTATTAATTAGGTCCAACATATTTTAATCCAATTAAAATATACTACTAATTAATAATCATATAAATTAAATAATCTAATTATTTAATAACATGATGAGTATAATAAATAAGTCTATTTATTTATTATAATTAATTTATTTCCATTAATCTAATTAATTAAATAAATTAATGCGTTCATAATAAATACATCTAACTATTTATTATAAATTTATTTCCATTAATCAAATTAATCAAATAAATTAATTTGCTCATCAAATAGCAAATTACCTAATTTATGTTTTTGACAACGAAAGAATTTTCTTCACTCAATTCCTTTTAAGTGCGACTCTCTAGGTTCGTTTTAATTGGCATTGGGAGGAAACCAAGGATGTGAGCGTCACTAAGCCAGACACGTGAACTCACATCGAAACCCAATTGAAATGAATTGATCAATACGAACCTTTAGGTCACGGATACCATGTGAGTATAAGTCCTTCATTGTAACATCCCGATCGAGTGAGAGTCATGGATTATGTCAAACTCACATGACTCGATGTTGTGCTTTAGGGAATCATAGTAAGATGAAATTACTGAACTACCCTTATGTACTATACATAAGTTAGTTCTCTTGCTTTGGCCAAAAACTTATAATTTCAGTTACCTATGATCGCGCAGGACGTGAACTCGTTGCTACCCAAGATAGTGAATCCCTATTGGCAATCACCGAACAATTGTCACTTGTCCTTCTGTACTACACTTGGAGGTTGATCCCACCAAAGAGTGAAATGGATCTAACTACTCTAATAACTCATTCTGTGTCACAAGTCCAATCTTCGTGAATCCTCAGGTCTAAGGCTCAAGCACACTACCGCGACCAGTAATTTAATCATTGACGATCCAAGAGTAATTACCCATGTGATTGGATTATGTCATGTTCGAATATATCAATTTCATTGATATATCTATGATCAAGCTCCCTCCATCCAAAGTGACCGGCTGACACTCCTTTTCAAAGCTTACATCATACAAGTCTGGTTTTAATGCCCAATTAAGACTCGTCGACTTGCAAACTCTATTTTAAGTAAACAAGAAATAGATACTTCGAGTGTCCATCTCCTCAAACCATTGAGGAGTAGAAGTTTTCTCTTGATTACCTTGAACTTATTTGTTCAATACTTATAATAATGCCATCAAGATTGATATGAACAAAATTATGCCTTTATTAAAGAATAAGAGTTTGTACAACATAAAGGTAAATGACCTAATAATTTTATTCGTCTATGGCATGGAGGGCATAAACCTAACATTATTTGGCATCTAAAATTAGGTCACGCTGAAGAGTACAAAATTCGCGAACTTGAGAAAGAGGGCTAATAAGCACAATATGGTCAGACCCATTTCTCACTTGCGAATCTTGTCTCAAAGGCAAAATGACTAGCTCTCCCTTCAAAGGGCATTTTGAAAGAGCTAGTGAAGTCCTTGGTTTAATACATACCGACGTTGTGAGCCTTTTAGTGAAATAGCTCGTGGGGGTTATCAATACTTCATAACATTTACAGACGACCACTCTAGGTATGGTCTTATAAACTTAATGAAGTACAAGTCTGAATCGATTGAATGGTTTAAAGAATTCAAGGCTCTAGTTTAAAACCAAACTGGAAAACATATTAAAATACTCCGATCAGATCGAGGTGGTGAATACATGAGTGCAAAATTTGGTGAGTTTTAATTAGAACAAGGAATAGTGTTACAGTTAACTACTCCAGCTACTCCACAACTAAATTAGGTGGCTGAGCACTGGAATAAAACATTATTGGATATGGTTCATTTGATGCTCAGCTACACGAACCTTCCCATATCATTGTGGGGTCATGCATTACTTACAGCAACATAAATCTTGAACAGGTGTCCATTTAAGTCTATTCCTAAAACTTCTTATCAGATATGGAGTTGAAAGACACCTAGTCTTAAACACTTTAGGATATGGGGTTGTCCAGCCTATGTGAAAAAGACAGATAGAGAAATTGGAAATAGATCTCTAAAAGGTCGATTCGTTGGTTTTCCCGAAGATTCAATGGGATACCTCTTTTACCTGCACGATGATCAAAGGATCATTGTGGCATTACATGCTTACTTTTTCAAAGATAAATTCATTCGAGAAGCTGGTGCAGGTAGTAATATTGTTCTAGAAGAACAAAACAAAACCCCTTTAGAAAAACACTGTTCAAGAAACTCAAAATGAACCAACCCAAATGCAACCACCATTGCGCAGATCGAGTAGAGTATCTCGGCCACCTGAGAGATATTGTTATCTGCTACAGGGAGAGCATAATTTGTATGTCATAGTAGAAGGAAACTATGGAGATGATCCCTCTACTTACCATTAGGCAATGGCAGATATAAACTCTGCGAAATTGCTTGAGGCTATGAAAACAAAGATAGATTTGATGTATTCGAACCAAGTCTGGACTCTAGTAAATCGCCTGGGGGGCGTTGCACCGATAGGTTGCAAATAGATTTACAAGAGAAAGATTAGTATGGATGACAAGGCATCTCTACAAGGCCAAGCTAGTGGCGAAAAGGTATAGTCAAAAGGAGGGCAATAACTATGAGGAGACCTTTTCACCTGTAGCCATAATCAAATCCATCTGGATTCTGCTTTCTATAGCCACACATGTGGATTATAAAATCTGGAAAATGGATGTGAAGACCGCATTCTAAATAGATTCCTCGAGGAGGACATCTATATGGAACAGCCTAAGCATTTCATATCCAACAAACATTCTCATAAGGTGTGTAAATTGAATAGATTCATTTATGGACTCAAAAAAGCATAGCGAAGCTGGAATCTCCATTTTGATGAAGTTAGGAACTATAGCTTCGTCAAGAACAAAGATGAACCATGCATTTACAAGAAAACCATTGGGAGTAAAACATCATTTCAAGTCCTATACGTAGATGACAATCTACTAATAGGAAATGATATAGGCTTATTGACCTTGGTCAAAATATGATTCTCAAGCATGTTCTCTATGAAAGACTTGGAAGAAGTCACATATATCCTTGAAATTCGCATCTACAGGGATAGAGAAAACAGGAAGATGGGGCTTTCTCAAGCTCTCTACTTAGAAAAGGTCCTAAAAAGGTTTGGGATGAAAGATTCTAAGAGAGGCCTGTTACCCATGAGACATGGACTTCACCTCTCCAAATCAATGAGTCCTCAAAGTGAGGAAGATAGAAACAGGATGAATTCCATTCCGTATGCATCAATTGTAGGAAGTCTCATGTACGCTATATTATGCACAAGACGGAACATTGCTTTTGATGTGAGCGTAGTGAGTAGGTTTCAAGCTAACCCAGGAGAATAGCATTGGATCATTGTGAAATGTATACTTAATTACTTGAGAAGAACTAAGGATATGTGTTTTACATATGGATATGGAGAACTTAAAGTGGAAGGTTACGCCGACTCCGACTTTCATTCAGACATCGATGATCATAAATCTACTTCTGGGTTTGTATTCACTTTAAATGGTACAGTAGTGACTTGGAAAAGTTCCAAGCAAAGCACAACTACTGATTCAACCACTGAAGCTAAATACGTGGCTGCCTCAGAGGCTGCCAAAGAAGTTATTTGGACAAAGAAGTTCATGGCGAAACTTCAAGTGGTTCCTAGCATAGAGCTCTTGTTGCCACTCTTCTGTGACAACAATGGAGCCATTGTGCAAGTTAAGGAACCAAGGTCTCACAATAAATCTAAATACATAAGGAGAAGATATCACATCATTAGAGAGATCGTTGGAAGAGGCGACATCCCCATGCAGAGAATAGATTCAGCGAATGATGTAGTTGATCCACTCACCAAGCCACTGTCACAGGCAGTGCTAAAGCGACATTTGAAAAAGATAGGTATTAGATACCATAGCAATTGGTTGTGAGTGCAAGTGGGTGATTGTTAGGATTATGCCCTAGATGACAATGAGGAATTAGGTTGTATATGGCTTTTATATTTGTTCATATGAATCTTAATGGCATTAATAAGTATTGAACATATAAGTCCCAAGTAATTAAGAGAGAGCTTCTACTCCTTAAGAACTAGGACACTAAAAGAGTCAATTCTTTGACTAAAATAGACTTCGCAAGTCGAAGAGACTTAATTGGGCATTATGACCAGACTTGTATGACACGGGCTCTAACAAGGAGTGTCATTCAGTCACTATGTCATAGTGGGAGCTTGTTCTATAGATATGTCAATAGAATTGACATATTCGAACACGTCTCGCTGTAATTCAATCACATGGGTATTTACTCAATGACTGTCAATGATTGGATTACTGATCACGATAGCGTGCGTGAGCCTTAGACATGAGGAGTCATGAAGGTTGTGCTTGTGACACTAGACTTGTTAGAGTAGTCAAATCCAATTCACCCTTTGGTGGGATCAACGTCGAAGTACGGTCTAAGTGGGCAAGCAACAATCATTCGGTGACTGCCAATGTGGGATTCATTGTCTCGAATAGTAAACTTGTTAACTTCCTGTGCGATCATAGGTAAATGAAATTATAAATCTTTAGCCAAAGCAGAAAAAGTAACTCGTGTGGAACACGAGGGGTAGTTTGGTAATTTCATCTTACTGTGATTAATTAAGCACAGCATCGAGTCCTGTGAGTTTGACACATTCCATGACTCTCACTCGATCGGGATCTTACAGTGAAAGGCTTATACTCACATGGTATTTGTGACCTAGAGGTTCATATTAATTAAATCATTTTAATCTCAATTGGGTTTCGATGTGGGTCCATGAGACTGGCTAGGTGACACTCACATCCTTAGTTTCCTCCCATTTCCTATTGAGACGAACCTAAAGAGCCACGCTGTCAAGTAATTAAGCTAAGAAAGTCTCAACTTATCAAATGGTTATTCAGGTAATTTGTCATTTCATGAACAAATTAATTAATTTAATTAATTAGATTGATTGAAATAAATTAATAATAAATAATTAGATTTATATATTATTTTTCTATTAGCCTAAATTAATAATTGGATTAATGAATTTAGATAATTATTAATTGATATCATATAATAATTAGATTAATATATGTTGGACTTAATTAATAAGTGGACTATGTTGAAAGTCAACTTAGCCCAATAGGAATGCATGTAGGCATGTATAATGAGATAGATGGGCTCAAGGAATTAATTAATTCCAAGCCATCATCTCATTTAAATACACAAGCCTTAATGCAAAAACCTAAGTTGAAAGTCATAACTTTACGGCATAACAAGCGAAGAAAAAAAAAAAAAAACACTCTCTCCCCTCCCCCCCCCTCCTCTTAGCCGTCAGTCTCTACTCAGCCAAATGAGGAGGGTTTTTCTTTAAGTCTTTTTTCTGGCTTGATATCTAAAGGCAGGAATCCAAAATCACTGCTATCTTGAAGATCAAGAACTCATATTCTACAACAAGGTTAGTAAATTGATGAAATACGATTTCATCTTTTTATTATAAAATTATTAAACAGCAAAAGTGATCCGACTTGTGAATTCGGATATATTTTTCTTTCCGCTACGCATGAAACAGGATCCACAACACGCAACTAGGAGGAGTCGGCTTCAAGCGCAAACTGAAAATCAGAACGGGGGCTAATATCGGAGCAGAAGTTAGGAGGTTAGTCGCGACTGGAGGGGTGGGCTCCTGGCACAGCAGCGAAAAATGGTTGGCAGTTTGGTGGGGGTAGCCGGTGGGTTGGTTGAGGAAGATGAAGGGATTTCATTGTAACTAGAAGAAAAAAAATAAAAAACTTGTTTGAAAATTAATTTTAATAATTATAAATATAATTGAAGGAGAGATGCATATTTTAAAAAAATATTTTGTCTCTCCTTATTTTGTGAATTTTGATGATATGAATGTAAAGAATTTTGATTTTTGAAATAATATTTCTGCTAATTATTTGGTATCTGGATATTATTATTACCTGTTTAGTGTTTGAATATTTTATTATTGTTGAATATTTGTTTTCATTGGTAAATAATATATATATATATATATATTGTAATATTTTAGCAAATCTTTTTAATTTTCTTTAATAGTTTAGAGAATTATAAAATGTTCAATTTGAGGAACACCAATTTTTTTATATTAAATAAAGTGCAAAAAGCCCCTCCATTTATACAACTTACACAGGGGCATATATGTCAAGTTCCCTTGACCTTTAGTGTGAAAGAACGACCAAAAACACCCAAAATCGCACAACTCGCGTGTGAATCACACCTTCCATTAGTTTCTGATGGAATGGGGTTTTCGCACAGGGTTTAAGATAACTGATGGGTATTTTTGCCTATTGTTTTAACCGAGGAGGGCATTTAGCAATTTCAAACTAACATAGAGGGTAAAAAGTAATTAACCCGAAATCAATTCATAGTTTAGTTCCATAGTTATTTCTTTCTTTTTGTTTTAATTTTCTTTGAAGATTTTCATCAATATTCTCTAAACTTTAAAAACTTTGGATTTCTTTGGCTTTGTTTGGATATGTTTTCCTTCAATTTTTAACCGTCTTTTTCTGAAACATATGAAAAAATGATTTTTTTTATATGAAAATATTAGGCATTATTGGCTGTGTTTTTTAAAAGGGTTGGAATTGATGATTTGATCATTTTTGAAATGGGTGAGTTAATAAAAGTAATGGTTATGTGAATAGTATATGATACGCCCATAAATATCGCACTTGTTATTTGGGCTTATGTGCGAAATTGGGCCTCAAGAGATATCAATTACATGGGCTAACAAAGCAGTTGGATACCTAAAGAAAGATCAAGATCAAAGCCCACCGAGAGATGTTCAAAGCCAAGGCTACCTGGAAGCTCATGTCTCAAGCCACGAGGAGGCTCCTAGATTAAGTTACGTGGAAGCTCCTACGTCATGCTAAGAGGATTAAATGGATAGCTAGATCAATGTACTTGTACTGTTGAATCTGTTACCAGACTAGTTAGGCCTAAATCACCCTTTGGTGGGGCCGGCCTCGAAGTGCTATCTCAATGAGTCAAGTAGCACTTGTGAAGTGATCGTCAAGATGGGATTCACTATCTCGATAGCAAATGAGAAAGTATCATGTGCAATCATAGGCATATGAAATTATAAGTTTTTGACCAAAGCAATGAACTAACTCATGTAGGACATAGAGGGTAGTTTGGTAATTTCATCATGCTATGATTAAATGCACAGTATCAAGTTTAGTGAGTTTGACATATACCATAACTCTCACTTGATCGGGATACGTCTGTGAAGGGCTTATACACATATGGTATTTATGGTCCAGAGGTTTGTAAACGATTCGTTCATTTCGTACTCAATTGGGTTACAATGTGAGTCCACGGGATTGACTAGGTGACACTCACATCCTTTGGTAATTTCTCACATTGCCAACTAAGACGAACCTAAAGAGTCGCGCTATAAGAAACGAACAGGATGTCTTTTGTGTTAGTCTTTTAGAAATATATAATTAATTGGACGTATTGATTTATTGGTTAAATCAATAAATTAAATATTTAATTTAATTAGATTAAGTTAAATTATTGAAGTGGAAAATTAATTAATTAATTAATATAAATTGGATTTAAAGGGATAATTGCAAAAAAAAACCTGTGTTATTTTGAAAGTGCTAAAAACCCTCTTGTGTTAACAAAATAGGTGAAAACCCCATGTGAAATGCTAAAACATTGCATACTCTCCCCAACCGTTAATTAGGCCTAACACCTTTAATTTTTTTTTAAATGTCCAGTATACCCTTTAATTACTAACCATTGGATCTAAATCCATAAATCAAAGGCTCATGTTTTTTTGAGATAAAAGAAAAGAAAAAAAATTAAATAAGGCAATTAAAAAAAAAGAAAAAAAGGATAAATTTCAAACCCCCAATTGTTGGGTTCTTTTTCTTCCTCTACTCCTGTGAAGAAGAGATGTCTTCTTGCAAAGACCCCAACCCCATATAAACCCTCAAATCCGATATTTTCATGGTGGTTGTGCGAAGTTGTGCTGGCTGGTGGTGGTGGTTGTGCGAACTTGCGGTGGCTGTGTATAGTAGTGGTGGGGGTGATGGTGGTTGTGTGAAATGGTGGTGGTAGTGGTGGTTGTGTGAAGTGGTGGCAGCTGCATAGGGTGGTTGTGGGTTCGATCTTCGACGGTGAGTTCGAGCGGTGATGGTGGATTCAATCGCCGGTGATGAGTTTGTGGCGATGGGGAGGTGGCTTGTGCGAAGTGACGGTGGTGGTGGCAGTTATGAATGGTGGTTCAGTGGTGAACAGGTGGTGGCAATGGTGGTGAGTCGGCTTCACCGGTTGTTTGTGGGCTGGTGGCCGGTGGTTATGGTGGAAACTAGTTAAAGAAGAAGAAGAAGGAAAAAAAGAAAAAAGAAAAGAAAAGGAAAAATAAATGTGTTAGGGTCATGTTTTGGGTTTGACCTAGACCCAAATACAAACCCACCAACTTAATTGATTTAGTTTGAAGTTAAAAGCACTTTTTTATATAACTAAAATATTGAGGGGTATAACTTACTTTTAACATGTGAAAATCAAAAGAAAAACTTTCCAACTCTCATCTCAGGAGAGTGCATTTCACACTCCGTTAAGTTTGACGGAATGGGGGGTTTTTTGCAAAATTTTAACATTTCATACGGGGGTTTTCACCTATTTCGTTAACACAGGAGGGTTTTTAGCACTTTCAAAATAACATAGGGGTTTTTTTTTTCAATTATCCCTGGATTTAAATAGGATTTAAATTAAATATATGTTAAAAGGTGGACTAAGTTGAATGGGCCAACTTAAGCCCACCTTGCACGTCCAAAAGAGCCCTAAAGGCGGCTACATGGAGTCTTGGGAGTGCTCCTACTTGTTGCTTAAGTTAGTAGAGTTATAAGGTAACTCCAACTGCAACGCGGTATTCTAACCCTAATTGAATACACAAAAAGAAGGAGATCCTATCCCAAAAATCCTTGCTCTATCCGTCCACCACATTCAAGAGGAAGGTTTTTGGAGATCTTTGGAAGGCTCATTTTTTCGCGTGAATCTTTAGAGACAGGAATTCAAGGAGTTGCTGTTACGCGAATTCAAGAATACTAAATCGATAAGGTAATCAGTTTCGTTAAAATTTTTGAAAACCTTTTAAAATCATCAAACCACGTTAAAGTGATTCAACTTTAGGAATCCTAAATTATTCCACTGCGTTTTTCTCTCTAGAGGATTCCTAACAGTGGTATCAGAGCCGATTTTAACGCGTTTGATGATTTTTTGCGTTTCAAATTATGTTGGCTAATTTGGAATTTAAAAAATTAGATTTTTGCATGTTTGATATTAGACATTAAATCTGAAGTTTTGAAAATATTTACCGCCTTGAATTCGTCACCCCGGATACACCAATGCACGGCCGCAGCGCCAACGGCGACGCCATACAGCGGCAGCGCCGCTACACATTTTGAACATGCAGCAGCGCCGCTGTTGTACGCGTGTATGAAAAACAAAAAAAAATTGGAAAAGGGGTGGTGGCGTAGAACGGGACGAACTGGGGCGACAACAGTCGCCTCAGCAACGTTCTGGGCCAGGCCCAGCACCAGCACATGTGGTGGCCCAGCGCTCTAAAATAGCGCCAAGCCTAGCCCAGCGCTGTGTGTGTGTGTGTTTCGGGCTGCTGGGCCAACTCCCAGCAATTGATATAATATATATTTATATATTTAATACATTTATATATATAATTATTAATAATTATTGGATTTGACCCAATAGACAAATTTGACACGAAATTTGTCAATTCTCCCTTTTCCAAATAAAATTGGTTTTGTTTTTCTAAAATTAAATTAGATTTAATTAGTTAAATTGGATTTGACTTTTAATAATTAAATTAGATTTCATTACGTCATAAATCAAACTAGGAATTTTATTTATGATCCAAGACGATTAAATAAATTGTATTTATTTTGGGTTGAGTTTAATTTTTTCAAAATCATTAAGAATAATTTAAACTTTTTTCTTAAGTAATAAATTGGATTTAATAAATTAGATTTACTCTTTTTAAATAGAAAATAAATTCATCTTATCATAATTAAATTAGATTTAATTAAGTATGAATTCTTTTTCGTTTTTATAATAAATGCCAACATAATTTTAAATAGTTTATTTACATGCTTTCATGTATGTTGTGGTGGATGCTTTCCATGGACTTAGAGTTTTACCGTATTGTTTTATCTGGGTTGTTATGGGTCGAATAATGCCCCCCAGTTTGTATTTTCATTTCGGTAGTATAATGTATAAGGTGCTTCTAAGTTATGTAATTAGAAGTAAGACCTTCATAGGGCTTGGAGCCCGGAGCATATCAAGATTAGATTTGATATAGGCCCCTATCCCTCTGATTGGTCTACTGGCTTAGATCAATCTAGAATGTCCATGGAATGCATGTTGATAGAATAACTAGGTTTTCTATTATTGCATGGCTTAGAATAATTCTGCATTTGCGGGAAATAAATTAATGTGCAAAGTGAGACCTTAAATAAATTAAGAAATTCTCCCAAATTAAATATACTAAGTAAAAAAGGGACATTGGATATCCTAGCTCTCCATCAAACTTTGAGAGATAGAATTATGAGTTGTGCATGGCATCGTCCCGACTAATGGGGGTTATGCACTAATTTATAATTCAAATCTCTCTAAGTGCATTTGATGTCATCGATCGAAGCAAATCTCATCTCATATACCGTTACAGGTTGCAAGATGAGATTCAACTGTTAGATCGATAGGAGTTGATGGGAACGTACTTAGATGGATCACCACCAATATTTCATTATAGACTGAGATTAAGTGATCTGGTGGTCCCAAGTGGCATACGAAAGGCTCTAGAAGGGGGGGGGGTGTTGAATAGATCCTGAAGTCTTTTTCGACTTCAAAAATTTTGTATCACTTTTAAATGTTTGAACGGTTAGAGAGCTGAGCGCTTGGGTAAGGCGCTACAGTAAAGATAACTTAGATTTCATGATTTTAGCAATTTACCAAAGCAGGGTAATGCTTAGATCGCTGAATCAGGGTTAGCACAGCGAAAATGATTTTTAAAGTTATAACTTTCGTTTATGTCAAAAAGTCACTTAGTTGATTTCCTTGTCTTTTTCAAAATAAATAATGTAATGTAAAACAAGACAATAAAAAAGTAAATGACACAAGAATTTGTAAGGTTCACTGGGTGATGTAATCCCAGCTACGTCCTTCTTCTCCTTGAACACTTGGAGGAACTCCACTAAGTTGATAATCGAAGGGTCACACAGAGGCTTCTACAAAATAGAGGAAGGGATGATGATCTTGGGCTCCTTGATGACATAGACTTCAGCACCAATGAAGATCTTCACCAACAAGCTTCTCTCATCAGAAATACTGCTTGTAGAGTCAACAACTTCTTCACACAGACAGAGGATGTTGAGGGTTTTGATCACGGGTTTGTTTAATTTTAGAAAGTTCAAACAACTTAGGATATCTCAATAATAGTGTAAGATTCTTCTTTGAAGATGTTTGAGACATCTATGACTGTCTGGAATGTATGTAAAAAGCTTGGAAGAATTTTGGCTATGGAGTTTCTAAGCTTTTTCTAGAGAGAAAATTTCAGTAGAGTTTTTACTTTCTTGTGTATGTACGTGTATCTCTATATATCACACTTTTTAGGGTTTGCTGAAATGAGGTATTTATAGGCAATTTCTTGGGATTTGTCCATTGGAGACATTTAAGTGCGTGCCCTTCACGCGGTGCATGAGTCTACCTTTTCTATGACATTCCTGAAATCCTGCTGGTTCCAATTGGACAGGAGCAGGTTTCGAACTCTCAAATCTGACAGTCTAGTCAAAAGGTGGCTTGTCCATAAGTCATAATAGCTTATCACATTTAATGCACTTATCAGACATTTAATGCATTTGAATTTATTTCCCGTTGGAAATAAATGTCCGCTGAATGATTGCATTTAAGTCCTTCATGACTTGAAAATTTATTTCAGGTGAATCTGATCCTTGATCACTGGAGTGTTTTGAGCGCTTGATTTAGTCCTGAAACAGTCCTTTAGCATTTGACAGACGCTAAGAACAAATCTTTATCTTCATTTGTCTTCAGACGCTGATCTTCAACTTCATTTCTAATAGACTCACCTAGAATTTTATTAGCGATTCGGTATCTAATACTTTAGTCTAAATTCTACAAAGATAAAAATTACAAGCCTAAATGAAATTACAAACTTTCAAACGCTTATACATAAGCTCTATGAAAATATAAACTTACATTCTTTTTGGGGTCTAACATAAAATCCTATCTTGTCATCATAAAAACATCTAACATGAAATTTCCTAACAATTTCCCCCTTTTTGATGATGTCAAGACCTTAACTCTTATAATTCTTTTACAGATTAAGAATTCAAAGAAAAGTCCAAAAAGGTCACAAGTTAGCGTTTGGAAAGTTAGTTAAGTTAGCTAAAGTTAGATTAGCTTCAACAAGTTGTTTCAGCGATAAATCATTCATTCATTCATATAAGAGAATTAAGCATACATGATTTACACTGAAGATAGATATTTTAAAGCGATAAACAGAAAATATATAAAACAACATAGGCATTCATCTTTTCTGTCGCTTTCTATTTGCTTCTTCTTCTTGTTAGATTTCAGTTGCTAAGTCCAGTAGAAGTCTATCAACATCTATCATTGTTGTTTGCTTAACTTCATTGTAGTCATGTCTTCTTTGTCTAGCGCTTTTATTCAGCTCCATCAATCTTTCCACCCAATCCCTCGGAGGGATTCCAAGTTCTCGGATCAAGTCATGGTAAATGTCTTGTCTTCTATCCTTGGTGGATTTCCAGTTGATAGGTCTTCTAAACGGTATGGCATATGGATGAAAACCCATACTCTCTAAGAATTCAACGTCTAAGTCCGGAAGCAAGTGCCTGTCATGATAAAATCCAGGCTTTCGCTTCTTAGTAAGTATTTTCTTTAAGCTCACTATTTCTTTGAACATAGATCGCCAGTGCTTGCTGTCTGTTTTAGACATGGACTTGGACTGGGACTTTTCTTTTAGATCTTCCCGCTTCTTGGCATCATCAAGGAAGGTCTTTAATTCAGCGATGTCCCGACGAAGAAGTTTGACTTCATCTACCAAAAGAGAAACTTGCTCAGCGACACTCTGAGAGGCATCAGCGGTTGCACTCTGGGCTAGCGTCCGATTGAAGTCATCAGACATTTCTTTGACTATTGGAGCGATACTGTTCATCATATTTATTGTAAGCTTGTTTGCGTTTCTCATGTCAGCTTGAAGAAGTCTCTCTACTTGGTTGAGCATTGAGTTGCTTCGCTCTTCCAATCGAGAACATGTTCCTGAGACATTAACAAGAGAATTGCGAACCGCTTTTCTAAAATCTCTAGCCTTTTGATCGCTTTCAGAGTCTGAGTCCGAGTCCGAAGATGAGCGTTCAGGTCCGTGAGAGCTAGAAACTATGGCCTTGCCTTTAGATTTATCTCTGATGAGAGGCTCTTCGGGCTCATCAATGTCTTCCTAAACTTCTTTAATTGCTTGATCCAGAGTAGGATCCACAGTCGTTGATGGGATCTCGATTACTGGGGCGCTAGAAAGGTCTGGAAAAGAAGCCTCAGGTAGTTGAGCGGCTTCCACAGTAGGAGTATCTTCTTCTATTTCAACAATTTGGATTTGGGGAGAAGGAGCTTTAATGGCGATGACCCAGAGTGGGCCAATTGCTTCCATCACGTGCCTTGGACTTATAAGGTTGGTCTGCGGGATAAAGAATATAGCATCTCCGCGCTCTTCAGTGCTAAGTGCAAATTGCACATCCTCGGGCAGATCAACTCTTGAAATGTAAGAGTTGTAAAAGTCCAAAATAAATGACATTAGCGCTTGGGTAGCGTCTTGGTCCACTTGCCTGATTAGTGAGATCATCTTAGCCACTTGGATATTTCGTTCACAGAATAGAACGGGAAGAAGATTGTACCCTCTGAAATCACTGAGACCATCACCAAAATGTGGAGTAATGGTGATATCCAGGGACTGGGCATTCTCAATAGTCGCTCTGCGTTCTCGGTAGAATTCTGCAAGGTCAGCATGATCATCTTCCAATCTCATGTGAGTTGTACTTGGACTAGGATGAGAATCTCCCTTACTGGTAGAGGCATCCTCATTCAGATCAGGAAAGATGAGCTGAACAAACGCTTGATGAGGGTGAAACACATAGCGTCCTCCTTGACTGAATAAGGCTAGCTATTGGCAGATGTAGTGTTCAATAGGTTGCCTGTATGCGGGCAGGTCGCTAATATTTCCGACAATATGCTGACGCTATTCAAGTAGAAAAGTAGCAAACCCTCGACGTCTGTATTCGACTCCAAATTCGAGTAAGAAAGGATATCTCACGAGTTCTTCAAGTGTGTAGAAGTGCAAAACGAACTCTTCAACCCATCTAGCGATATCCATCATCCACCGCTTGCCAAGTTTGTCAGATTTTTTCGTATCTGCTCTAACGGTGAGATACTTCTCAAATCAATTGAAGTCGTTTTCATAGTCATCTGCCCAAAGTCTTGCCAAGTATTCACAGGCTTTATCTTCTATCCACAAGTTCATCGGATTCGGACGCTCAGCGACAATCAGTCCTTTTTCTTTCAATTTTAAGTGGATTAGAAGAGAGAGCATTCTGAGGAGAGTTGATGACTTTTAGAAGGGCCGAGTACCCAATCTTGTTGAGATCCTCTTCATCGGGGTTTTTCAGCCAATCGCCCATGTGGGGATTTTTTATGATAATTTTGTTTGGCCGAAAAGGATAGAAAGACTCATCAGAGCGACCGGTGAAATTAAAACGTGCTTGGTCAAAATTTGTTCTGTTGATCACTAGTCTTCGAATATATTCCAAGAAAGATTGAAGACGCTCTAGTGTGTAGAGATCAAGGTCTGCAAGTCTTTCGAAAAATTTAAATTTGTTTGTGTTGGAGAGGCTAGGGTTGTGGAGAGTATCCTGAAAAGTTATCTCCGATCAACTAAGGTCTTGGTGTCACGTTCCCGAGCGGCATAATAGAATTTAACTTCGGTAGTATATCTGTGGAGAAAGAAATCGATGACACAAGGAGGAGATCTGGTTGGAGTAGGAGTAATGGCAATTTCCTCTGTTGGGATAGGGGCCACTTCTATCGACCGCTCAGCGTGCAGAGTCGCTTCACTAACAGGAGATGTTTCACCGTTAGGAAGGACTTGAGCTACTTCTTTAGTGATATCCATAATAGTTGTAAAATCAACATCTACTACAATGGAAACCTCTGAAGTTGGAGGTGCATCATTGTCTGGTGCTTCTTGAGCTGATACAAGCAACCGTTTGAGAAAAGCAAGCAAAATTTCTACTAAGTAGAAGTTAGAAATAAAAGACTACAACGCTTACCCTGAGGACTATCATCAACTGACGCAGTCACTTGATTTGTTTCAACGTTTGGTACATTTTCCTCAGCCTCCGGGACCACTTCTTGAGGTTCTAAATTGAGGAAAAAAGTGAGGGGATCAGCACGAATGGGAATACGTAATTTCTCAAGAGTGTTAAGAACAGTCTAAATATTTGCTTCACACTCGGTTGAAAGAATTTTATCCTAGCGTTAGAGTCAAAAAACTAACGAGTAAAGGATAGACTACTTTGTTTAGCATAAGTACTTACCCTGAACACGAGAAACCTTTTCAAATTGAGGTGTGGCTTTAGGCTCTGAACTGGGTTCAGGAATAGCGTCCGAAGAAGGGGGAGGAACACTCATTGGTTCTTCAAGCACTAGCTCGGCTGAAGTGCTTGTTGATGCAGCTGGAGTGGATAAAGGAGTGCACCTGCGTGCTAGCGGTACTTCTTCTTCTTCTAATTTTTCTTCTTCGTTTACATTGAAGATAAATGCTGGAGGATAAGAGGGTGATTTTTGTTTCTTCTTTGGATCCGGCGTCTTCTTTTGTTTCTTTGCTGGCTTGGTTGGCTCAACGATCTTATGTTTTGGTCGCTTAACCACCACTGCTTCTTCCGATGAGGATGATGAAGACGAAGTCGCTTGTTCTTCATCATAACTTCAAACATTTCCTTCCGCAAGGAGTCACTCACGCTCTTCCTTGGGAACCGCTGCACCGCCACGTCGCCTTGGTTTGAGCAGCTCGTTGATCATCTTCTTCCCATAAAACTTAAGCGTTGGGACTTTCTTTCCAGTGGTGTTGATGAAACCGCTAGCGCTTAAAATACGACTTAAGACAATCCCATAAGGCTTGGGATTCACCGACTCAGCCATCGCTGCTTTAAAGCGATTGAAAACGTAAAGAGACCAATTGATCTTCTACTTGGTCAGAATTGCTACCATCATTTTGAATTGAATATTAGAGATTTTATCGAAGCATCCCTTCCTGCATTCGATCATCTTAGAGCATATGTCCGCTAGAATGACATATTCACCCTTCATGTTATTCTTTTTGAAGTTAGGTTCGTAGGCAGCTTCAATGTCTTCTTTCTTGATCAGTGCCCAGACCTTGGTAGCATCACCGAGAGTAACGTTTTCAACTTCTCCACCATCGTTTGGCAGATGGAGTGAAGATGATAGGAGTTGACGAGTGAGAACAAAGGTCTCACGAGCAAAGGGAAAGACACAGGAAATGGAGTTTTCTTCGTCGGAAATTTTTGCATTCTTGAAGAAAAGAGGGTTTCTTCCTCATAAATGTTTGAATGGGAAGTTATCATGTCGCGCAAACCAGATTCTTGGACCAAGGGAAAAACAGTCCTCAGAGGGAAGTTCTGGTTGTCATGAAGGTAGTCCCAGTTAACAAGAAATCCAGCATTAACAGTGACTGGTTTCTAGGTTTTGGAAGATTTTTCGGTAGCAGATTTTGAAGATTTGGGCGCCATTGATGAACTGAAAAAGCTTCGGTTGAGGAGAGAAAGGAGAGGCTTTTTGCCTTAGAGAAAGGAACTTTTACAGTATGAATATTTGGAAGTGATAGAACTTTACTGTAAAGATTGCAAAGGGTTTAAATAGGAGGCAAAAAGTAACTACTCAACTATTAGATGATTCACACGTGTACAGAACAAAAATTAAATTTGTGTCGTTTAGACATAAAGACTGATGTCAAAAAGTGCGGTAAAATAGGGTAATAGCTATGAATTATATAAGTTTGAAGTTCGTAGTTACTTTTTCAAAATGTTTGAATAATTTTGAAATTTTCAGCGTGAAGTACACGCGTCTGATTGTGCACTGACACGTACTCAGACAGCTACAATTACTGAACCGCCTAAGTTTTAGATAGGAATCATTAACCGTCAGTTTGATTTGATAGGCACGTGTGGGCAGTTATCAAATCTCATCTTTTGGACTTATCCACACGTTACCTTTTTAGCGATGAAAACTATGCATGATTTTAAGAGAAAGTTACTTAGCGTTAAAGTGGGAATATTTTAACACTGAAGTCTTTTTGATAAAAAGTCAATCGTTTTCAATCTTTAAAAGACATTTTTATTTAATTTTGTTAGAGATTGATTTTGTCATGAATGAGAGATAAAAGCTAGTGATCAATGCATAAAATTTTCAAAGTCATTTTTTATCATAGTCGCTCATAGATTAGAATAAGTACAATTTTAAAGTTCCCCCTAAAATTGATAACTCATTTCAATTTTGAAAAACGCTTTTAGGCATAAAAATTAAAGTGGATTCCCCCTAAATTATATGCCTATAAAATATGATGCTTTATGATTTAAGCGTTTAAATCAATTATACCTAATTCACTTCTCAAAGTGAGAAAACATTGTTCGTTGAGCGCTTTGGTGAAGATATCTGCCAGTTGTTTGTCAGTACCAATGAAATGCATGGAGATATCTTTCTTTTGAACATGGTCACGCAAGAATGGTATCGGATGTCAATGTGTTTAGTTCTAGAATGAAGGACTGGGTTTTGAGTCATAGCTAAAGCGTTTTGGTTATCACAATGGATTGGGGCAGGACCTAAGATTGTTCCATAATCTCTAAGTTGTTACCTCATCCAAAGGATTTGTGCACAACAGCTTCCAGCGGCTACATACTCTGCTTCAGCAATAGAAGTCGCTATGGATTGTTGATTCTTACTATGCCACAAAATCAATCTATCACCTAGAAATTGACATGTTCCACTAGTACTTTTTCTATCTATTTTGCATCCTGCAAAATCTGTGTCTGAATAACCAATTAGTTCAAAAGGAGAGTCCCTTGGATACCATAAGCCCACATTTTGTGTGCTTTTTAGGTATTTAAGGATTCTCTTAGCAGCATTTAAGTGTGATTCTCTAGGATCAGCTTGAAAGCGTGCACACATGCATACCGAAAACATAATATTAGGTCTACTAGTGGTAAGATAAAGAAGTGATCCAATGATACCTCTATAGTTTGTGATATCAATTTTCTTCCCACTTTCATCTTTATCTAACTTAAGCATTTGGCTCATTAGAATTTTTGAAGATGATGCATTTTCCATACCAAATTTCTTAATCATATCACGTGTATATTTAGCTTGGTTAATAAATATTCCATTAGGGAGTTGTTTAACTTGTAATCCTAAGAAGAAAGTTAATTCACCTATCATGCTCATTTCAAAATGATCTTGCATCATTTTCGAAAATTTCTCACACAATCGCTTATTAGTAGAACCAAATATAATATCATCAACATAGATTTGGACTACGAGAATATCTTCATTATGGGTAATTTTAAATAATGTTGTGTCAACGCTACCTTTTGAAAAGTCTTTACCTATAAGGAAGATAGAGAGAGTGTCATACCATGCTCTTGGTGCTTGTTTAAGGCCATAGAGTGCCTTATCCAATTTGTAGACCATACTTTTCCCATGGTTGTTGATGAATCCTGGTGGTTGCTCCACATAAACTTCTTCTTGGAGTTTACCATTCAGAAAAGCACTCTTCATGTCCATTTGATACACTCTAAATTTTTTGAATGCGGCAAACGCTAGGAACATCCTAATCGCTTCAAGACGGGCTACTGGGGCATATGTCTCATCAAAATCAATACCCTCTTCTTGGCAATAACCTTGAGCGACTAATCTGGCTTTGTTTCTTATCACAATGCCATCTTCATCCATCTTGTTCCTAAAACCCCATCTAATTCCAATATCTCCTTGGTGAGTTGGTCTTGGTAATAACGTCCAAACCTTGCTTCTCTCAAATTGGTTAAGCTCTTCTTACATCGCTTCTACCTAACTTGAATCACTGAGTGCTTCATCCACTTTCTTAGGTTCCATTTGAGATAGAAAGCTTGCGAACATGGCCTCATTCATTGTAGCGGACCTAGTTCTAACAGGTGCTCCAATATCTCCAATCACTAGTTCTGGTGGATGTTCTCTAAGCCATTTACGATCTGGTTGGAACGGGTTGAGAGACTCTTGATTATTAATTGCTTGACCCTCATTTGTCCCTGGCGCAGTCGCTGCATCATTCACAGTTCCAATTTGCTCTTGATGATCATTTTCTTCATGATCATCAGCGATTCTTACAATATCATCATTGATAACCTCACGAGTAATCTTAGGAATAGGCACAAAGATCTCATCTTCCTCATCATCATTACTATCATCACCAAGATTGATTTGTGACGCTTGTTGGGCAAGATCTTCAATTCCTACATCATCAGGATTAACCTTACTCGGTTCTTAGTTAGCATCATCAAACACAACATGAATGGATTCTTCAACCTTCGATTTGATCTTATTTAGGATGCGAAAACTCTTTCCATTTTTGGCATAGCTTAGAAAGACTCCTTCATACGCTTTAGGATCAAATGTCCTTAGACTTTGAGATCCATTGTTATGAATGAAACATTTTGAACCAAATACATGAAAATATGAAATGTTAGGCTTACGTATCTTCCACAACTCATATGAAATCTTCTCATGTTGCTTGTTGATCATACACCGGTTCTGAGTGTAGCAAGCGGTATTGATAGCTTCGGCATCAAACCTTTGAGGCAGCTTAGACTCTGCAAGCATCGTCCTAGCGGCTTCTTTAAGCGTACTGTTCCATCGCTCGGAAACTCCATTCTGTTGAGGTGTTCTAGGGGCAGAATACTCATGAAGTATTCCAAAATTTGTACAAAACTTCTCAACAAATTGGTTAGTAAATTCAGTTCCTCTATCGCTTCGAATTCTCGTCACCTTTAGATCTTTTGAGGTTTGTAATAGACGAATTAGCGCTGTGAGCTTGACATTAGTTTCATCTTTGGTTGCTAGAAATTCTACCCATGTATAGAGAGAGAAATCATCAACTATTACTAGCAAATACTTTTTACCACTAACACTCATGATTTAAATAGGACCAAACAAATCTAAATGCAATAGTTCAAGAATTTTAGAGGTAGATAAACATGGTTTCTTTTTAAAAGATAATTTAACTTGTTTACCCATTTGACATGCATCACATAAGCGATTTTTCTGAAAGGAACCTTTAGGTAATCCCTTTACTAGATTTAGCGATATTAATTGAGAGATTGCCTTGAAGTTGAGGTGATTCATTTTTCTATGCCATAACCAACCCAATTCATTTTAACTCTTAGCAACAAAGCAAGTGGGGTTGTTATCAATTGTAGAATCCCAGTCCACTAAATATACATTGTTTGTTCTTTTTTCTCTTAATTTAGTAGATTTAGTCTTAGCGTCGTTAACATAGCAATAGTTGCTTGAGAATTTGACTTCAAAGCCTTTATCTCAAAATTGACTAATGCTTAACAAATTATGCTTAAAACCCTCAACATAATATACATCACTAATCATGATGTTCCCCCTATGCATACTACCTATACCTTTGGTTTTACCTTTGGAGTTATCACCGAATATAACTTGAGGACCGTTGGTTGCACGATAGCTGACCAAGAGGTCTTTTGAGCCAGTCATGTGCCTTGATGACCTACTATCAATGTACCAAACTGAAGTATCAGTGTTGGCTCTAGGTACCTGCATTTAAAGGGCAGTTCTAATTCTTTTTAGGAACCCATGTTGTCTTGGGTCCTTCAATGTTAGTTATTTTAGTTTGAATTAAAACTTTTGGAACCCATATTTGCCTTATCTTCATTACGGGAAGATTGGCCTTCTTGGGTTTCGGTTTGTGTTGTGTGTGCTTTTTAAGTGTATAGTAATACCCTCGATTATAATAGTAATCATGGTCATAATCATAATCATAATCACCATAGTATCGATAATATGATCTGGATCTTTGAGGATATTGACGCTGGTATTTCCTCGGCACTGGCTTAGGAGTCACTTTTGGCGATTGACGCTTAGCGTTTGATTCACTTGTAGATGGTTTATCCTTAGCCTTTTGAGTGTTTGGATGAACCTTCTTTTGTGAATCATTCACTTTCGTCTTTTTCTTAATGCCTGAGTTAGTATTGACCTTCTCATTTAGCCTCTTACCATTGTCCTTGGGTTCATTCAGCGTTTGACTGTTTGAGCTCTTCTCAACAAAGAATACATCTTTTTCTTTGTTAGCTGTCGTAACCTTAGACACTTTGGGTTTCTGACCAAGTTTATCACAACCTAAACCGGTCATTTCACCAAAAAGTCTGGTTACCTCAGTCACATTATCTAGGTTTCTTGAAGCTTTGGATAATGATGAGACAAGCTACTCTGATTTGGCAAGTCTAGCAATCAGCTCAGCTTCTTTCTTGACTATTATATCAATATCGCTTTTCAATTGGGTAATTTCACTCTCAAGCAATTGATTCTTCTCAATGCATTGTTGCTGAACTTGCAACTCTGCCTTGAGCGTCATTTTATCACTTGTGAGCGATGAAATAATATCGAAGTGATTTTGATATATCTTTGCGGCATCTTGACAATCTTTATAATATTCATTTACTTTGTCAAGTAATTCATCATAAGAAAGAGGATGAGATAATTCATTGTTTACCTTAGATAGCGAGTCATCAGACGCTTCTTCATCTCTTGCCATAAGACAAATTAACGCTGAGTCGCTTGTTGGCTCATCATCACTGCTTTCATCTGATGATTCCAAGTCCTCTTCAGGTGCGGAGAATGGTTCAGATTCCGCTAGCAATCCTTGTTAGCGAAGGTTGCTCCTAAATTGGTTTCTATCCTCATAATCTTGCCTTGTGGGCTTAGATACATTCGGATAAGAGCAATTTACCTGGTATTGCCCTGGTTTCCTGTAGTTATAACAAAGATTAGTTTTTATTTTCTATTCAGTTGATAACCTTTGGAAACTACCGGCGCTGAGAGATTCTGAGTAGGGGACGGAAACGCTTGGTATGGAACTGGCGCTACTGGTTGAGGTGCAGAATACACTGGCGCTTGATACTGAGGTGCTGGTGCAGGGGGAGGAGTTTGGAATGAGGTCTGTCCACTAGGGTTTCTCTTTTCGTATCTTAGAAATTTCTTAAATTTCTTAACCAATAAAGCCATTTCCTTTTCCTCATTTGATTCTGTCGCTTTCATCTCACTGACTGACTTTCCCTTGCTCTTAGTTGTAGCTATTAGGGCTCCTGATTCAGTCGCTGATGTAGAAGTTGTTGTGTCGCTGACTTCTCCTAGTTTAAACTCAAATGCCTTCAATTCTGAAAATACATGTTCCGAAGTTAGAGTTTCCAAAGTTTTTGATTCTCTCATTGCAACCGTCTTAATCAAATATTTTCTTGGAAAACTTCTAAATATCTTGTTGACCATTTCTTTGTTGGTCAACTCCTTGTCTAGTGACGCTAACTCTGTAATGAGCATAGTGAATCTTGCGTCCAATTGTTCTAGCGTCTCGTTGTTCTGCATCTTAAAATGCTCAAATCTTTGCATGGCTATGGAGAGCTTGTTCTCTTTCATTTGTGCTGAACCTTCAAACACGATAGCCAATTTATCCCATATTTCTTTTGATGTTTTACATTGATTGATCTTGTTGAATAGTGCATCATTGTCTCCTAATGCTGAGTAAAGAGCGCTTTGTCTAACATTATCTAGATTTACTCTTTTTCGATCTTCTGGCGTCCATTCTATCTTTGGCTTCTCGACATAACCATCTGGAGTAGTTTCAGTCGCTCCAAGTGCTCGAGTTACAACTTTTATGATCTGAATGGGGCCATCTGTAACTACATCACACATTTCATTATCGCAAGAGCATAAATAAGCGAATGCTCTAAGTTTCCAAGAATCATAGTTTGATTCAACCAACTTAGGCATTTTGTTAAAAGCCATAATGAGATGTTTAAAAGATAATTAAAGCGACTAAGTTTTAGAAAAATGGATCTAAACAAGCAGTTACGCTCGAAAACTCTTAGGTTTCTATTTCAACCGGTCTGATACCATTTGGTGGTCCCAAGTGGCATACGAAAGGGTCTAGAGGGGGGGTTGAATAGACCCTGAAGTCTTTTTCCACATCAAAAATTCCGTATCACTTTTAAATGTTTGAATGCTTAGAGAGCTGAGCGCTTGGGCCATGCGCTACAGTAAAATAACTTAGACTTAGTGATTTTAGCAATTTACCAAAGTAGGGTAACGCTTAGATCGCTTAATCAGGGTTAGCATAGCGGAAATGATTTTTAACGTTATAGCATTTGTTTATGTCAAATAGTCGCTTAGTTGATTTCCTTGTCTTTTTCAAAATAAATAATGTAATGTAAAGCAAGACAATAAAATAGTAAATGACACAAGAATTTGTAAGGTTCACTGGGTGATGTAATCCCAACTATGTCCTTCTTCTCCTTGAACACTTGGAGGAATTCCACTAAGTTGATAATTGAAGGGTCACACAGAGGCTTCTACAAAATAGAGGAAGGGATGATGATCTTGGGCTCCTTGATCACACAGACTTCAACACCAATGAAGATCTTCACCAACAAGCTTCTCTCACTCAGAAATACTACTTGTAGAGTCAACAACTTCTTCACACAGACAGAGGATGTTGAGGGTTTTGATCACGGGTTTGTTTGATTTTAGAAAGTTCAAACAACTTAGGATATCTCAATAATATTGTAAGGTTCTTTTTTGAAGATGTTTGAGATATCTATGACTGTCTGGAATGTATGTAAAAAGTTTGGAAGAATTTTGGCTATGGAGTTTCTAAGCTTTTTCTAGAGAGAGAATTTCAGCAGAGTTTTTACTTTCTTGTGTATGTACGTGTATCTGTATATATCACACTTTTTAGGGTTTGCTGGAATAAGGTATTTATAGGCAATTTCTTGGGATTTATCCATTGGACACATGTAAGTGCGTGCCATTTACGCGGTGCGTGAGTCTACCTTTTCTATGACATTCCTGAAATTCTACTGGTTCTGATTGGACAGGAGCAGGTTTCAAACTCTGAAATCTGACTGTCTAGTCAAAAGGTGGCTTGTCCACAAGTCATAATAGCTTATGACATTTAATGCACTTATCAGGCCTTTAATGCATTTGAATTTATTTTCCGTTGGAAATAAATGTCCGTTGAATGATTGCATTTAAGTCCTTCATGACTTGAGAATTTATTTCAGGTGAATCTGATCCTTGATCACTAGAGTGTTTTGAGCGCTTGATTCATAAGTCCTGAAACAGTCCTTTAGCGTTTGACAGGCGCTAAGAACAAATCTTTATCTTCATTTTTCTTCAGACGCTGATCTTCAACTTCATCTCCAATAGACTCACCTAGAATTCTATTAGTGATTCGGTATCTAATACTTAGTTTAAATTCTACAAAAATAAACATTACAAGCCTAGATGAAATTACAAACTTTCAAACACTTATACATAAGCTCTATGAAAATATAAATTTACATTCTTTTTAGGGTCTAACATAAAATCCTATCTTGTCATCATCAAAACATCTAACACGAAATTTCCAAACATGATTCATGAGCAAAAGTGAGATTGAACCATCAGTTGGACTGATTGGCGTGGCATGCCACTTTGAAATTCCAATGAGCCATATATCGTTACAGATTGCAACTCATTGAAAATTTTAAAGGACTCAATCACTCACTACAAAATCTGTCCAACGAGATTTTGATTCATTGCAGTGGGAGTGCATTGGTTCAAAAAATATAATGGGAGCATGTCAAAATTAAAGTCCTAATTTTACTTCGGTACGACATACTTATCTAATAAAATCTTGGTTTATTTTCTGCAGTCATTTATCTCTCTCTCAAAAAGGTTAATAACCCACTACCAGTTTTGCTTGAAAAGAATGACCTCACTGGACCTAACTTTGCTGACTAGCTCAGAAACCTAAGGACTGTCCTTAGCTTGGAGTCACTGGGCTATGTAATCGAGGCCAATCGTCCTCCTGTCCCTGGGGATGATGAAAATGAGGACGCGCATGATAACTACAATGCATGGATCAAAGATGATACTCATGTTAAACGTTACATGCTCGGCTCCATGAGCAATGATTTGCAGTGATCCCACGAGAACATGGATGACGCTGAGTCAATTTTGCTACATCTCAAGGAGCTGTATGGAGAGCACAATAGGACTGCTCAGTATGATATATGGAGAGAGCTCATTAAATCAAGAATGGGAGAAGGTGAAGATGTGGGAACCCAGATCTTAAAGATGATTTCCATGATCGAGAGATTGGAAGCTCTCGATTTCATCATAGATGTCCACCTTCAGACAGATCTCATTCTTCAGTCAATCCCCAAAACCTTTTCACAATTTATTGTGAACTTCAACATGAATGACATTGAGTGCACATTGGCTTGGCTGATGAACAAGCTCTCAATTGCTCAGGGATAGATAAAGCCCAAGGGGAAGGAAGTTTCTTTAGCCGTCACCATTGGGGCATCCAAGCCCTTTATAAAAAGGAAAGGCAAAGGCAAAAAGCAACTGGGAGTAACAAAGGCATTGAGTGACACAGGCAAAGGCAAGGGGAAAGGGTTCATGGGAAGAGGTCCAAAGAAGACAGACATATGTCTTCACTGCTGTGAGATGGGACACTGGAAATGTGACAGTCCCAAGCTGAAAGCGGAGATTGCTTCAGGTATAGAACTTAATGTTTTGGAAACAAATTGTTCTATTACTATTTTTTCTATTTCCTGGATTCTAGACTCTGGAGCTAGTGCTCACATATGTGCTTTAAATCAGGAGCTGGAAAGAAGTAAGAAGCTGGAGCATGGAGAAGTGATGATCAATGTTGGCAGCGGTCCTAGTGTAGCAGCCACACACATTGGAACCACTTTCATTAGGTTATTTTCTGGACATTTATTATTGTTAGACGATTACCTTGTTTTGCCCAATGGGCTGAAGAATATTGTTTCTATTCCTGCTTTAGTCAGGAAAGTATATTTATTTTTCTTTGCAAACAATTCTTGTGACATTTATTTTAGAAATGAATGCATTGGCAGTGCGTCTTTAATAAATGGTTTATACTATATTAATGTTCAAAATAATTGTAATGTTAATGTTGTAACAAGAAAACGCAGTTTGTATGATACAAACTTAAGACAGCTCTGGCACTTAAGGTTAGGTCATGTCAGGGATCATAAACTACACGAGTTAAAAAAGGATGGAGTCACAGACTCATTGGGATCCGATCCCTATCCCCCTTCAAGGCAACATGACCAAATCCCCCTTCACAGGGAATTTTGAAAAAGCCTCTGAAGTCTTATGTTTGATTCATACTGATGAGTGCGATCCTTTTGGAAGTGTGGCCCGCGGTGGTTTTCAGTACTTCATTACATTTACCGATGACCATTCTAGGTATGGCAATGTGTATTGGATGAAGTACAAGTCTGAATCTTTGGAGAAATTTACTAAAGTCAAAACTTTAGTCAAAAACCAAATCGGGCATCATATTAAAGCACTTCGGTCTGACCGCGGTGGCGAGTATATGAGTGCCAAATTTGACCAGTTCTTAAGGGAACATGGCATACTGTTACAACTAACTTCTCCAGCCACTCCACAATTAAATGGCGTAGCAAAATGAATGAACGAACACCGTTAGACATAGCTCGATCCATGCTCAGCTACACAGATTTGCCCATTTCTTTGTGGGGGCATGCACTGCTTACAGCTGCTCACATTCTGAATAGATGTCCCTCCAAATCTGTTCCTAACACACCGTATCAGATATGGCGTGGAAGGAAGCCTAATGTGAAACACATAAAAATATGGGGTTGCCCAGCTTTTGTGAAAAAGATCAAGGCAGAGAAATTAGAGGCTAGGTCCTTAAAAGGACGATTCCTTGGATATCCTGAGGATTGCATGGGATACCTATTCTACCTTCATAATGATCAAAGGATCATTATTGCCGTACAGGCAATCTTTCTCGAAGAAGAATTCATTCGAGAAGATGGAGCTGCTAGAAGTATTGTTCTAGAAAAACAAAATGAATCTCCTTTGGAAGACATTGTTCATGAGACCCAACCCGAACCGAAAATGACACAACCATCAATGCGAAGGTCAACTAGAGTATCTCAACCGCCTGAGAGATATGGTTATATGCTACAAGGAGAGCATAATCTGTATGCAGTAGCGGAAGGAAAGGAGATTTACTTGGAAAGGAAGAGTAAAAGAGATCCAACAAGAGTCCTTATGCTACAAGCAAGAGGAAAATATTACCAAAAGCAGGGACGGATCCACCCCCCGGCCCCCCGAGACTTCAAATTTTTGATGTCGGGTATATGTATGTGTATGCTATGGCCTCTCCAAAAGTATAATATAAAGGTGTCTTAAAAAGAACCAACAGAAGCTCTAGCATAGCGGTGTTGTGGGCCTCATAAGGCGCTAACGCATCCTAGAGGTCTGGGGTTCGAATCTTGTGTCGCTCCTTTCCTTGTTCCTTTTTTAATAACCCTTCTTTTCTTTCCTTGTTCCTTTTTTATTAACCCTTCTTTCTTTTTATTTATTTAACTATTTTAATTGAATAACAACTTGTTTTGAATTAAAAAAGTACTTATAAAATTGAAAACAGAGGGCTTAGTTTTTTTTCTAATTTAGATATTTATGTTCAATTAAAAAAAATACTTGCTTTGAATATTATTGAACAAAAACTTAGCATTATAATATTATTGAAATTTTGCGATTGAATTATCTTTTATTGCTTCGGTTCAATATTATTTTCTTGATACGCTTAAAGATACTTTGGTTTGTAAAGAGCAAAACCTTTTTTTTAAAACTATTTACTTGTATTTAGAAATAAAATGGGCAAAGTCATTATATTTTTTTAGTATATATTTTTATATATATATATATATTCTTATTTAATCATAGTCAACTTGATTCGTTGTCAATTATAGATGAATATGATAAAAGAACACCGTATACAATTTCGATAGACTTTTTCAAGAATTGCTTGTATATTTTCAAATTTTTATATGTGATTATTGTTATTTTACTTATCTATTTAAACTAAAAAAATGAATATTTACATACAAGTATTGTCAAAAAAAAATTTAGTGGCAATTCGGCCCCCCCGACGTTGCATTCCTAAATCCGTCCCTGACCAAAAGAAAAAGAGAAAAAAAAAGGAAGGGGAGAGGAGGGTCCAACCCGCTGCCCTCCTAACGGATTGGACCAGCTGTCAGCCCGACCTGCTTGCCAATGGGCCGGGCCTTAATCTGGCTCGTGAAGAAGGCCCGCCCGAAAAAATTAAAAAATTTCGCACATTAGTTATACTCTCGAAACTTTGAATTTCCTTCAAACTCTCAAAAGTAGGGGAACTTATGATACACCCATAAATATCACACATGTCATTTGGGCTTATGTGCGAAATTGGGCCTCGAGAGATATCAATTACATGGGCTAACGAAGCGGTTGGATACCTAAAGAAAGATCAAGATCAAAGCCCATCGAAAGAAGTTCAAAGCCCAAGCTACGTGGAAGCTCATGTCTCAAGCCACGAGGAGGCTCCTAGACCAAGTTACGTGGAAGCTCCTATGTCATGCTAAGAGGATTAAATGGATAGCTAAAAGATGGAAAGAAGGTTCAAAAATAACAACTGACGAAGGGATAAGGTTGGACCAAGTCAAAGTCCAACCACTACCTCCTAAAAGGTGGAAAATGGTCTTCATTTCCTCCCCCAACTACTCCAAAAAACGCCACGCGCACCAAAGGGGAAGAGAATTCGGCCTTTAGGCCATATTTAGGGAGATTTTATCCATTTTTTGTATGATTTACATTCATTTAACAATTCCACTACATTTTACTTGTATTCACTCTCAAGAAAGTCAACAAAAAAAGTATTACTTTGTTCATTTGGTGAATTCAAGTCTTTATTACATATTTCGATATAGTATTCATAGTAATTTTAGAGTATAAATCGCCTTTCGATTTATACGTTTTCTTGGTGTAAATTTCGAACCGCATCAGTATAGATAATATTATATTGATTAAATATACTTATTATAAGTAAAAATGATAAAAAATTTAACCTCAATAAAAGCACTATAAGTACTAAAAATGGGTGTTAAAATGTGCATGACCTATCAGGATTACATATAAGACTATGTATTTTATTCCACTACAGCACTTAATTGCTACCGGAAATACGAATTTTTAGAAGGAGGTGTGCAAGAAAGAAAGAAAAAATGGGTGTGATTTGGTGAAGTGAAAACTAGTTATTAGAGAATGTGAAAGTAGAAAATGAAAATAATTATATTTTCAGTTGAAAATGGTGTAAACTGTGTTTTTTCATTTTTAAATGAAAAATGAAAATACGGCTTCGAAAACACAAACAAGCAAAGCCTTTGATTTTCTTTTCCTTTCCTTTCCTTTCCCTATTATTTTCTTGTCTTCCCCAAAGTTCTTGAACCAAACAGGGTGTAAGGCAAAAGACGTCTTTTTGAGGGTAAAGTGTGATGCACTCCCTAATAATAATTATATAAAAAAATCAAATGTAGAAGTTCAAGATAGAAAATTAGAATGTCTTTAGATTTTCCTTCTAGTACTATATATTTTTTACAGATAATATATCTTGTTTAAGTATTATTGTTGAGCTAATTAACAGTAATTATTTTGTATATGCATTTACAAAAGTTCAATCTTTTCGGACAATAATTTAAATTTGAATATACCAACAACCATTTAAAAAGGGATAAGCTAATCAAAAATATTATTTATGAAATTTAAGGAAATAAAATTACTCAAATTTGTTTGTAAAAAGAAAATTAATGAGAGAAAATCACCAAAAACAACAACTTTTATATTTAGACTAAAATAATTAATTAAATAATAAATTATATAAAACCAGTAAAAGTTAACTATTTCTTTGTTTATATTGGAATTTACTTACTTACACAGGGTATGATTTTGATAGTTGAAAATTGTAAAGAAAAATTGTGTATATTCTTAATCTTCTAGAAAATAAAAAAAAAATTAACTAAAATATTAAAGGAAAGAAGGATAATACAAAAACTCAAACTTAATAAAATAAAGTTCTAATGCTTATAATAAGGAAGTTAATGTTGGAGCTCTACCATTGACTATCACTATTTTTCTCAAAATATTTAGATAGAATAGTAAAACCCCAAAAGTATATTTTAATTATCATTTCCCCTACAATAAATATATAAATATAGTAATCACACAAGATTTACTTTGCCTATTTGATTACGTTATAATTACCTTATGGAGATAATATTGAACCCTATAACGAAAATAATACTAGCATACGTCGCCTAAAGTATTTTACCCTCTAAGTGATTTTTCTTTTCTTTTTTTGCCCTTTAGTAAAAGATGTGGGCTCCGCGTGTTAAAAAATTGATGGAATATTCTCTAACATTTTACAGAGAACGGACAATGGAGGTGATGTCTAACACTTAACAAATGTCATGATATCATGATATCACTTTATTTTACGCCTTTTTTCATGCCCCTCACGTACGGAATCCACGCACCTGATGCCCTTAGAATGCCTTATACCTTTGGCGCTGACTCTTTCCCGATTATCTGTCCCTTCTCACCACCGCCCAACATTTCCCTGACCCAAATGAAACAAACAAAAAGGCCAAAACAAGAAGAAAATAAAAGCAAAAATAAAATGGATAGTTTGAATTTCCCTGGAAAAGAAGAAAACTGATCTGAAGTGTAAATAAAAAGTTAAAAACAATATATTAATAGCGTTAAATGCAACCAACCTCCTAGAGACGGAGCCAAAATTTTATTTGGGGAGATATTGAAATATTAAAAATTTAGATATTTAAAATATTTTTTTACATACACTTTTTCCAGTGTGATCACGATATTTTTTTCTTAATATAATCAAAATTTTGTACCTAAAGTTAACCCAAACCATAGCATGTCATATTTAGATAAATATTCTAACAAAAAGTAGTTTGTGAAGAAAAAATGGGAATCAATCCTGATTCAATATAATATATAATTAAAAATATATATATGCAAATCACAGCTAAAGCAAACATAGTGCTAACCTATTTATTAGATATAATTTTGGACATTCTAGATTATGATCAACGTTTTTTAGTGTATCGAACTCGTCAACGATTGCTTTGATATTAAAAGTTTGAGCGATTTCTTTATCAATGTAAACTAGTAATGAACTACTCAAAAAATCATCTTTAATCTTTCTACACAATCTCGTTTTGACAATTTTCATACTTGGTGATGATACAACTCCTATTTCGATGAACCGGAAACATATTATTTTTTCCCCATCAAAATGTCGCTTTTCTCATCTCTATCATTTGTCAAAATACCCACCAAAAAATGAAACAACTATATTGAATTTTCTACTTAAAACATACTAATAAATCTCCACTCCCCAATAAGACACCCCTTAAACCCATCAAATATATTATACATGTATAATTATACATATAAACACAACAAACAACTTGATATTTTTTTTCTTCTTTTTATGATAGATATATCTCTATATCTTTATTCATGTTCAATTTCTCTCTTCAAAAAGAATTTCAAATTGTTTTATAGATGTCTATCATGTATTTGTTGCAATCTTAATCCAAATAAATTTTTTTGACTAGAGTATAGAAATATAAAGTGAAAAAATCAAAATCAAAGTACAAAGATTTGTATTCAAATAATACAAAACCTAACCAAGTGGGTTGGCGTAGTGGTTCAGCGCTTCGTCCCTTAAGCAAGTGGTTGGGAATTCGAATCCCAACTCTTGTGAATGGAAAAAACTCCTTGGCCAGCCTCCTACCGCTTAGTGCGCTAACAGTGGGGCGAGGGATTAGTCTCACGGCGGTCGGCTGTGGGAATACCTTGGAAAACCAAAAAAAAAAATATATACAAAACCTTATTGAGTTTTGACGTGAGAAAACTAAAATAGACTTTGACCACTCAAATCTTGATAATGTAGTATAAAAGAAATAATCTCTAAATTTCATTTCTCCCTTTGTTTGAATGAAAGCTTTTATCGAAGTGAAGCTGTGAAGAGAGACTTTAAGAATTGGAGAAATAGATTAAACCAAGTTAATGACATACCAATAATATTTGATAATAGAGAGAGTAGTTTTGTAATTCTATTTTTAAGGGGGAGGGGGGCAAAATTATATATTTCAAAAAATTTATGTCTGAAAGTGACAAAATTAAAATTTTGAGGGTGGTGGGGGCACCTTCTGCCCCCACCCCTCCGTCCTATGAAATTCATAAGTAGCAAAAAAGAAGTAAATTAAAAACCTATCAAAAAATAGGCAATTTACCATGGTGTAATAATAAAAATGAACCAATTTAGCTTCTTACGCGCGCGACTTGCCCATTTTGCCAATGGTTATGATGTTTTGACTTTTTTCTAGACAATTTTACCCTTAATTGTAACCATTAGATCAAATTTGTTAAAGATCCACGGACAGTATCCATTATATTTTTGACTAAATAATAATAGTCATAGATATTGATAGGAGGATCAATGACTCAGATTTAATATTTATATTATACTAAATTTTAAAATATAATATAATATTTATTAATTATAAATTTTATAATCTATTAATATGATTAATGTTATATATAATATATATATATATATGTTTGTATATGTATATGTATATATTATGTTTATAACCAGAAATGATAGAGCACCGGTGTCGGTGTCGGTGTCGGCGTCGGTGTCGGTGATGGCGATGATGGCGCACGGAGTTGGCGATGGATGGAAGGCACAATTAGAGAGGGTTTGAGGCAGCGATATTGGTGAGGAGTGGTAGCTAACGGGGATATGCAATTTGAGGTGGCAGTGATTGTTTTGGCAAGCGCTGGTGGCGATTTGGGCGATGTCGATGAAATAGGTGCGGGTTATGGCAGCGCACAGCGATGGCAACACCTTGGCGAAGGTGGGTGACTCAAGAGGAAGGTGGCTATTTGGGCGAAGTAACAGAGGTGAGGTATAGTGCGGCGGCGGCGGGTTGGCCATTGGTGGAGGTGCAGAGCCGTGTGCGATGGCAGTGACTCGTTGCTAGAAAATAACCTCGATTTGTAGTTACCATGAAATTATGGTGATTAATTCATGGTCTGATTAAATCGAGAGTGATTTAATTTAGTAGGTTCCATTTTAAGAAAGTACATTGGCACTTTGGGAAAGTGTATTTACTGCAAGTACATGAACGAGCTAAGGATTCACACAGTTAACTCTGAAAAGTTTCTGCTTGGGTGACATGATTAATTAATTTGGGGAAATTGAGGAAATTAGGAAAATCTAGTACTTTCCTAATTGAAAATATAAATTAATTGATGGAGATTAATTTATTGAATTTTTTATTAATCAGGTTTGATTAATTAATTAATAGACCTAGAAGAATGCTAATATTTTATTCAATTGGGCTAGGGCTAAAAATTAAATAAATAACAAGTGGTTGGGCTAATAATAATTAAATTCGGACTTTGATGATTTGAGACTTAATTAATTGGTTAGACCATTTAATTAATTAGGAGTCAAGAATTAAATCAAAACCATAAAAGTCTTGAACTCCAAGTCTTCCAAGAAGACGTATTGGGCATGTATAAGGGGAAGGATTTTTATTCTTTCCCCAAGTCTTCATCTTTGTGAGTCGAGAAGGTTTTTAAGATAGTGAATGAAATCGATTACTTGGTGACTAAGTCTTCTTTTATTGGCTTATAGAAGGGAGACCAAGATAATATATATCAAGAGTTCAGGGAAGTCAAATTGGAGATTAATTTTGACTTGAATTCTAGTTATACTGAACCTAGGATTCTACCTCTGTAAATGTGTTTAGAAAAATACATTACACACTTTTTCTCACACTAGAAATGTTGCCCAACATAAGAAAATTAAATGAAATTTTTGTCCTCCCTCTCTTAATAGCCGTCCCCTACCTTAATTAAGTGGTGTGGTTAAGCTCATGTATTGAGTTTAATCACTCAAATATATTTCCTCCATTCATAAATAAGCCTAGATTTAATATCTTGAACAATCCTATTGGCTAGCACCAATAATAGGACTATTGAAAACTCGCAGAGGTGTGGATACATCTTAGAGGAGAGAAATCTCGATCGCTTATATCAGGAGATACGAAACGAGTTTGGAAGCTTTTGGAAAGCACGAGGAGGCGACGATTTTTGGATCTTGGTGTGAATCGAAAACGATCCAAACAACGAGGCGATGCTATTTTTCACTAATCGTTAGAATAGTTATAACCCCCTCTTTATTCATTTATATTGATTTTATTGAACAACTATAATCTTTTTTCGTGCTGGTATTAAATTTTTAAATTCTGTTGTGCTACGCCACACTGGGGATTACCAACCCAACTTGCCTCTCCTTCTGCTTCTGGCTCAACTTGTCTTCCTTTTCCTTTTCTTGTTGGGGCTTAGGTCGTGGAACCCAACCCTCTAGATCTTCCTTTTTTTCCAACTCCATTCGTCGCATTTAGCGTCCGTATGGGGTTGGATATTTCCTTCTAGGTTTTTCAGTTTTTTCCTCTTGCTCCAAGAATTTCATTCTTCAGACTCTTTTGTCGGAACCAACTTCTAGAGTGATCTCTGGATTACCTCTGGTATCACCTTCACCTGCTCCAGGCACCTTTTTAGGCGCTAGGGACACCAAATTTTCACATGCTCTCTTCAGATCTTGAGCACCTGTAGCCTTGGTTTGTAACGAAGCTTTCACGGCGACATCTACAATCCTTTTCAGTTGCTCCATAGTCGGATTGTAAGACAATTCGAGCTGCAAGAAAATTTATTTCCTGCCAGCTTGCATTCGTGGCTGCAAGGAAATTTCTTTCCCACCAACATGGATTTAAGGCGTGTTTCATACCGGCAGATCCTAAATTTCATCTATCAAATGTCTAGCCAGAATTACTGTCGTTTCAGACGCAACTTAATCCACTCCTGCACAAAATAACTTCTTCTTTGCTTCGTCTTCCATTGTCTCTTGCATTTCAGCCATTTCTTGACCAGTCATTAAACTTGTTAATAAAAACTTACAAAAAAGTATTAAGTTTACCTCACGTCTTGAACTCAATATCCCATAGACGGCGTCAATTGATGTGTGTTCAGTTCATATCAATGAATTTAGATGATAATATGAAAAAATTGAGAGCGTAGAGTGTGAGTAAAAATAGGAGAATAATTGCATAGAAAGTAAAGTCTTTTCATTAATCCTTCAAACCAAGTATTTATACAAGTTTGATGGTCTTGCCTAAACAAGGTAGCTAGATTAAAGTTAGCTTCCTCCCTTTTATAGATATGGTAGCTGCAGTTCGATTGAGAGACATTAGCTTCCTCAGATTCAGCCGAATCTTGCTGGAATCAGGCTCAAATCAACTTAATATCCTCGGCATGCTATAGTAAGTCTTTAATTGATTGGGTCTCGATTGACTCTTAATTGGATCTTGTCTTTATAATTGCATCTTTCCTTTTGCAGGCCCAGCCAGGCCTCAGCTAGCCGTCATAATGCTTTAGTCCATTAATTTTGGACTTGTCGGCTTGATCCAATAATTAAGTTTTACCCACATTAATAATAATAATAAAAGGTCAGTGACTGAACAACAAAAATGTGAGGGAGAAAGAGGACACAAGTGACGATTGGTCATTACTTAATTGCATAAATTGGTCAATAGTCAAGATAACAAGGGGAATTACTTACTAATTATTGTTATTACTTTAGCCAACCTTAATTGGGTTGGTGGGACCGAATTGGAGTCTTCAATCCGTTGTTATTAGGTTTGATTGGAATATTCCATGAGAATTTAAATAGTTCCTTACCCTCCTCTTCTTCTTCTTCTTCTTCTTCTTTTTTCTTTTTCTTTTTTTGGTCATTAAATAGTTCCTTACACAGTCATAATATTAAATTTTTTCTCTACTCAACTTTTTTTTCAACGTTTAGCATGCTACAGTAGTTATTAACTATTGGGAAAAATATTCACAGCCCCTTGTGAAAAGCATTATTATCACTTCGTCCCTTGTGAAAAAAATTAATAAAGCAATATAACTTCTTACGCGTTTCACTTGCATGTCATGAGATTGGTTATCGAATTTTCAACAATAAACGACTACTTTGCCCTTGATTTAACAACCGTTGGATCTGATATGCTAAATCCGATCATCATTAAATACATATATATTATTAAATATAATTTATAATAACCATAGATCATGATAAAGATCAACGGTCAAAATTAAACATCTTATATTTATAAAAATGTATTTTTTTAATAATTTTAAATTCATAATAAATAAATCAATAATATATACATACAGGGACGGATTTGGGGGGGGGGGGTGTTTTTCTATAAGGTATAGAGGATTTTATAATATGGTCCTCCCATCAATATATTGTTTCGGTTCTATTCAAAGCACAAGAACAGGTTGGCCGAGTTGGTGGGAGGCCTAGAAGTAATGTGCATATACCCAAGGCTAGTAGGGTTTGAATCTCAACATTCACAGATTCTGTTTTTTTTTTATTTTTAAACTCCTTTTCTCTATTGTTAGTGAACTATTCTTCTCATTTGTCATATAAGGCATGGATTATCATATAATATCCTTATATTGATTTTTTTTTAAAAGGTAGTTACCATAAAAAAAAAAAAAAGAAGTTGAATTGACAATACCTTTAATTTTCTTTTTTGAACTTCAATTCTATACATATTAGGGTTAGAATTGATAAACACCTTTTCTTTAAACCTCTCTTCTACACATATTAGAATTAGAACTAATAACACTTTTCCCAAAAACTATAAAAAGGGATCATTGCAAAGGAAAAATATACAAAACATCAACACATCTAAGGACAAGAAAAGGTCGATCATCATTCGATTATTCAGAGTTTATCCGCCACAAGGTATGAACTAATCACAATACATTATTTTATAATTTTAAAAGAGTTTTAGCAAATAATAACTTTATTTTTTAGTGTAGAGAATTACATGTTTTTTAGTTTGCTTTTTGGTTTGTATTAATTATTTATAACTGAATGTTTTAATTTATTAAGTAGTTTTTTTAAGATAATATAATCATAATCTATAGTTATTATTGTCAATTATATCTTTTTGTAAGGTTAAAAACTACTTAGAATTTAATATGTATCTTTATGTGTAATTACTTATTCAATTATATGATTAATAGGTAAAAGTATGGGGAAATCAACCACAATCGACACATTTTTCAAAAGAAAAAAATACTCAAAACTAAGAATCTCAAGTCGAAAGATCAGAACCTATGCCAGATACTAGTGTTTCGATCGCCGTGTACAACTTCGATAAAGTTTTTGAAGAATTTCTTTATATTTTGAAACTACTGTAAGTTTATTAAAAATTATCTTTGTTTTTCATAACATGATCAATTTTTTTTTCATCTGTTATAACTAAAATAAGTTTAGAGATATAATCATAAATATTGTCAATTTTTTTTTTTTACTTTAATGCTTCGGCCCCCCCTAAAAAGTCAATCCTGGATCCGTCCCTGTATACATATATGATAATATATAAAATATATATGTGTATATATATATATTACATATATAAATAGCAATTTACATCCCTGTAAAAAAAACAATGAAACACATTGCCTCCCTAAACATATTTCACCTATACTCATCAATAAAAAGACCAAAGTTCCCTTGCTTTTTAAAGAGATTTACACAATTTTTTCTATTTTCTATTTACTTTTAATTTTTAATTTTTAATTTTTATATTTATTTTTTAATTTTTCTATTTCATTCATCTTCTTCCCCAATTCACCATCTTCCCAAAACCCTAACCCTAATACACCTTCCCATTACCACCACAATCATCCGTACCACCAACCCTTCAAACTCAAGCCACCATATGAGTCGCCCATGCCACCACCGCCACCTGCAACTTTCGATCGCCGCCACAGAATTTCCCAAGTCGATGCCACCCTCTCCCACGGTAAGACACCATCTCTGTATCCAGCTCCCTCCACAGTGCCGCCACACTCCAGATCCGGCACGTACTGCTCGAAAACCCCTTGATGGAGTTGCCAGATCCGTCACTGCCTTTGATCAGGCAACCCCTTGACGAAGCCACCATAGCCGCCGCCGTCATTGCTCAAAGACGCCACTTCCATCGGAGTCACCAGCCTCCCAAGTCTCAGACCACCAGTCCTCGCCACCCCACACAATCCTCCTCTACCATCCACTGCTTCTTCCACCTTCGCTGCCTCATTCCCGTCGCCGTACTGTTCTTTAACAGATTATGTATGTGTATATGTACCCAAGGTATTTAATATCGGTATCGGTGTAGATATCGGGGTAGTAAATTTACGAAAATTTTGATGAAAATTTTGGGGATATTCAAAATTTCGATTTCGATTTTAAAGAAGTCGTAGAAATTTATAGAAATGTTTGAAAATTTACAATGAAACTTTGTGTAACTTTAAATATCATAATTATACATCTTTTATATAAATAATATTGTACATATAATGTATGTCTAGTGAATTTTGTCAAGTAGTATGACTAAAATCTGTGGTAAAAAATATAAAATAAATATGATTTGAGAGTAAAGTAATAACCAAATCTCCTAGAAACTTCATTAAAATAAAATATTACAATCATTTATAGACAACCACAATAATTTGGACTCATTCTTATTTAAATAAAAATAATTAAATATTATTTTAAATTTCAAAATATTTTGGGTTTGGTCAAAATTTCGGAAAATTTAGAGAAATTTCGGTAGATATTTAACAAAGTAATTTTATTAAGAATTCAAGATTTCGGAAAATATAAAAAATATCGGGAAATATCAAGACATATTGAAAAAATTGGGAAATTTCGATAAATATTCTGCAAAATTGGATCGAAGGTGAGATTTCGCTTCGAGACCTCCGGAAATCCAAAGTTGCGGTCAAAATTTCGAGGTTTTGGAGGAAATTTAAGACCATGTATGTACCTACATATGTGTATCTGTATAATAATATATATTCTACATAAATGTATATGTATATTTTTTTAAGTATATTCTGCATACATTCATAATTAATATTATTATTATATATATTTGTATAAATATAAAATGTAAAAGGTTAAAAATAGACCATTGATCTCTATCAAGATCAATGACTATTATTATTCAAAATAATAAATTTATAGGAATTAAATATCAACCGTAGATCTTTATCAGATTTGATCCAATGGATGTCAGATTAGGGGTAAAATTGTTTTAAAAGGCCAAAATATCATAGCCACTTGCAAATGCGAGAGTGGGGAGGTAAAGTGATTCATTTTTTTTTCACGATGGGTAAATTGCTTATTACTTTTTCATAGAATTTTTTTTGCTATATTCCAATTTCACATGGAGGTAAACTGCATTAAACCATATAAAACACGACACCCCCGCCACCGCCTTCTCCTCCGGCGATGACATCCAGTATTGCCATCCCCACCTCCAACCTCCCACCGTTTTTCTCCGGCTGACATCACCTAAAATCCCCGTCTGCCTGCCACCACGACCTCCACCTCTGCAAATTGGTTTAGGTGAGGTCACCACTCACCTCCCCCTCCACCTCCATAGCTCACCTCTGCAAATTAGTCTCAACTCACCTCCACAACACACCTCTGTATCACCTTACCTCCAAATTACTTCAAAAGCTTTATATTTGTTGATGGCTGTGATGTCACGATGGATGGCAATTGCAACTCATTTATATATATATATATATATATATATATATGCACACACATACATGTAATATAAATATATAGATATATATATACAGTTGAGGGGTGCTTCAATTGTTTAGATTTATTTTTACATACACATACACGATATTCCCTTCCACCATCTTTTTCTCTTCCTTACCCTCTGCCTCTGTCTCTTTCTTTTCCCCTCTCTCGTTCTCTTCCTCTCTCTGTGTCCCTCTCTCTGCGTCTTCATATCTCTCTTTCTTTTCGTCTCTCTCATTCTCTTCCTCTCTCTATGCCTCTTCTTTCTCGTTTTCATTCTCTTTTATCACACCAAATTTGCCAACACTCTCCTTCTCTGTTTTTCTTTTCTTCGACTGAATAAGGGTGTTAATTAGGGCATCATCATCTAAGTCATTATCCTCAGTCATGATATTTCTTGACTCATGTAAAAGAATCATTTTGCTCAGTCGTTTAATTATCTTTTTTCTTGCCTCTTGTTTCAAAGCCGAAATATGATCAACATCAACTGGTGTTAATGGTGCTTCAATTGGCTTTATAATTTTTTTACTCATCTTTAAAAGGATACGTCTCAATAATCTGGTAAGAACATAAAATTTCAAACTTGCAATGAATTTTGAAGGGAGATGACACATTATAAACACACCAATTATCTCATCTAGAGTAAGTGCTCTAAATTGTATCAATGTCGTTGGAGCGCACCACGCGTTGAGTCCCCATAGAGGGGACATGCTCATTAACCTAAGCCTAGAATGGAACAAATAACAATGAGTATTTAGATTTATGCAATTTAATATGGAGGTTTCCCAGAAAACATACTTTATTTAACTGCAGTGCAAAACTAATACAACTTACCATAAGCCCAATTCTACATCCATTGATGTATCTCATTTGCCCGGAGGTTTGCAGTATACTCGCAGATTTGTTGCATCAAGAATGAGTGAACTGCGCCCCCCCAAGCATACTCCCCAAGGTATTCCCAATCATCCACATAAGCAAGCAAAAATCTCGGAGTACAAAAGTTATTGCATGGAAATAAAATAGCATTACTCACATACATCCTAACAAAATTCTCTATATCTACCTTTGATTTTGCTAGAGATTAACTCATACAATTTCATAACAAAATTATCCGGCGTCACTTCGCTCCATTTTCCGTTAAAATGTTTACTTAATATTTTGGACTCCACCAATTTCATATTCAAGTTAACATACTGACCCAATTCGTGGAGCCCCATCACAATGGAGTATTCGAACGCGAGGAATGGAACTTCAATGCCCTTACCAAAAACAAATGCCTTACTCTCCCAAAGGAATGTCCGCAATAGTACCCCAACTCGAGCTAAGCTATGGGACATATTCGGAATTTCCATGTATGAGAAGAACAAAGTCTTCTTTATTACTTTTCGGTGCTTTTCCGACATCAATTTAACTAATTCTTCCATTACTTTCGGAATGTATTTGGTTGGCACCGTGACAAGATATTGTACTCCGTCCTCTGATGATTTTCCGACATTTGACCCTGCAAGGATCAAGTAATATAAATTATTAGGGTAAATAAATACACAAAGCCGAAATTCCCAAATTATCAGCAACCCAAAACTAAAATTAACTAAATTTGATTCACCTACACTCACAAATCCAAAATTAGAGGTGGAAATCGAATACCCAGGTGGTGGTGGTGTGAACGACAATGGTGGTATGAGGCTTCCAAGTGAAAAATTAGAAATTTAGGGAAGAAAATTTGGCGAAAATCGAATACCCCGGCAGCGGCAATGGAGGAAGAAACTGAAACAAGGCGGAAATCGATTTTGGGAGAAATTTTCTGCTGCAATTTGAGAAGACAGTGAAGAAGGAGGCAACGTATTGAGAACACGCTGCAGAAGGCTAGAACACACATGTTGAAGAAGGCGGGAAGAAACAGATGCACTTATGGACAATCACATAATTTTTTGTTTAAGCTAAAGATATTTTTGTCTTTTCACAGGGGTTAGATAGCGTATGCAAATTGCAATTAGAAACTAGGAAGTGCAGACATAAAAATTAGGAGTAGGGACTAATTCATAATTTTGAATAGAGTTTAGAAATTTTCTACCAATTTTCCCTTAAATTATTTATAATTCATAGTTTGTGATATGATCACCAACGATATTTTTGTACTTGAACAGTTGTACTATTATCCATCAAAAAGTTTTAAATGAAAAAGATCGTGAATCATGATGTTGAATTAATTTGTTTAGACCCGAGAAAAATATACACCACCCTTTTCGATTTCTGGCTACTTTATTACAGAAAAGGGTAGACCACATATATTAAATTAGATATTGGTTAATAATTCATAAAATTATTTTTAACTTCTAACATGCCCCACATTGTACGTCACAAACCATGTCTAGTCACACACGCATTATTTAATCATTAACCTGATTTCAACTTTGTCTTAATCCCTAATTTTAAATTTAATGTTTTCCATTTAATTTGTTGCTAAAATTTTTGGAAAAAAAAGGGATAAATAAAATTATTAAAAATTAAATCTACAAACATAATACTCGATGTTTAAATGGTGAGAAATGTATAGGAATCAATCTGTTTGGACAAGAATAGAATATACCCCTCCGCCAAAATAGTCAAAAGTCAAAACCATACTACAAAACCAAACAATTTTTGGTGACTTTTTTTATATATAGATGGTACTGGTACAGAATCCAAAGAAGGTTGTAGTGCGTGGTGAGGAAGTTGGACATTATATTATTACCAGACAGACATACAATAACCGCCAAAATTTCATTTGGGAAAAGCCATTTTCCTTTATCCTTTCCTTTTCTCCTAATAATTTCCGTGAACTCCCACCAAAATATATGCCACCTGTTTCTCTAGAGAATTCAATTCCAACCCCATTTTATGTATATTCTTCATGACTACTAAGGTTTGAAAAATCAATCAATCGTGTTCAAACTTCAAACTTAGCTATAGCTACCAAATTAAGAAAACTTGGGCGAGACGTACAAGTTTTCAAGTGATCTTGGGGGCTATTTCCCATATATATATATATATAAACTACACTACATAAATATTTAGCGTGTTAATTTAATTCTTGATGGGTTCGGTGTCTAATGGCGCGTCGGAGTTGCGCTGCGGCGGCGCTGCTGAGGCTAACAGTGATGATCACAAATTTGAAAAAAAAGTTGAATATTTAAATTCAAAAAACGAGTTTCCGAAATTGGCTAAAATCGTGAATGGGGAGTATGGTTACACACTGGAAGACGTCCCACACTTGTGTGACTATATTCCTCATCTCCCTGTACGTATAATTATTCCCCTCTCTTTTATCTTTACTACTTTTATATATGCGGATGCTCAAGCATTATATATATTCTGCTTGAATCATTTAATCAATTGGGTTATAAGTTATATGTATTTTGTTTTTTGTTTTATCCTTTGACAGACTTATACGAACCCCTTGCAACACAATCTTGCATATTCAGCTGTTAGGTACGTGATATCAATTTCTGATATTCAGTTCTACTGAATTGCATCATTTTTTTATGAGGTTCAATTGTTCTTATTTCTCAGGCAGTATTTTGTTGACTATGATGACACTGTTGCGCAAAAGGTCAGTCTTTCTTGGGATGACTATTTTATACAAGAAATAATAAGGTTTCGTTTGTTTATGTTTTTTAGTTAAAATTCTGGAGGTTTGATTTGTATTATGGGTATTCGTGTAAAAATGATTTGATATTTGGTGTATTTGTATATATTTGTAAAAACTGGTTAGATGTTGTCAAATATGTCAAATCGAAAATGACTGGTCGAGGTATAAAATTATTGAGTTAGTTATTTTTTATGTGATTAAAAAAAATTGTAAAGTAATTATTAATGAGAGATAGGGTGAAATGATAGGTATAGTGAAAATGGTATTTGAAACCATAAAGTCTCTTCAATTCTGGTTCTGCTTATTCTTGAAGAATATCAAATTCAGTGAACTTGGATCTTTTAATGGAACAATTTAATCTAGAGTGTTTAATTTTTAAATCGAATTCATTTTCTCTAACAGATTGTTGTTCACAAGGATACTCCAAGAGGGACTCATTTTCGTCGTGCTGGTCCTCGCCAAAGAGTAAGTAGCCATGCTAGTTGCATTAATAACTGTTTTAACGTATTCGTTATTTGAAAAGCAAATTTTAAATTTTTTTTCAGGTTTATTTTGAGTCGGATGATGTGCGTGCGTGTATTGTCACATGTGGAGGCTTGTGCCCTGGTCTCAACACAGTGATCAGGGAAATAGTATGTGGTTTACATCATATGTATGGTGTAAAGAGAGTTCTGGGAATAGATGTAAGTAAATGTATGGTTATTTGTTGATTTATATGCACAAAACATTCCATCTTTTTAGATAAGAGATGTTACTACCTAATATTACTAATTATAGCCATCATAATGACTAAGATGATGAAAAGGTGAGAAAGGAAAATATAATTGGTGAAATGGTTTTTTCCAACAGAATACAATCTAAATGGGCAAATTAAATTGATTACGGCGAATTATTGCATAGAACATTATTTTATTGATTAACGCAGTCTTTGTTCAAAAGCTAGACAACATTACGACGGTTTAAATCAATAATAATTGGTCTTAACTAAAGTTTTTCAGCTTTTTACAATCCATGGATGACTTTGTTTTACTAGCAGCATTTACTTTGATAGAGTGTTTTGGATATTCATTGTTCAAGTTCAAAGAAGCATGAGCTTGTGGTGACATCAACAGCAGCTAATCAAGCGGGTAAATTTGTAGGGAGGATACAGAGGCTTTTATGCTAAAAACACCATATCTCTAACGCCCAATAGTGTAAACAACATTCACAAACGAGGGGGAACCATCCTTGGCACATCTCGGGGTGGTCATGACACTAAAAAGATTGTTGACAGCATTCAGGACCGAGGAATCAACCAGGTACACTTTTTCATTAGCAAAATCTTTTCAATTTTCAATTTTCAATTTTAATAAGCCATAGAGCCAAATGTGAATTTGATATTGTATTGTCGCCTGTACTTTTAGGTATACATAATAGGAGGAGATGGAACTCAGAAAGGAGCAGCAGTTATCTTTGAGGTATTGTTTGGTCCAGTTGAGAGGGTGTTTGGCTAGCCTCACAAAGTGTTGGGTAAGTTTTGTAGTAAAACAACTTAAAAGCTGTCAAAATAAGTTGTTTGGAGTTTATAAGCTCCGAAAACATCTTATAAGCACTAGGAGCTTATAAGCTTGTTAAATTAAGCATAGCCAAACACCCTGTGAGTGTGATTTTTCACGAGCTATACAAAATCTATAGTACCATATAAGTTGCTCGACTTTCTGGACTTTCTATATTGAAGTCACATAAACTATCCCCGGTTATAATCATATTTTAACTTATTGTCATAGGAAATTAGAAGACGAGGTCTCAAAGTTGCAGTTGCTGGAATCCCTAAAACCATAGATAATGACATTCCGGTACTTATTCATTTGTGTACAATGGCTGCATACATCTGAATAAGATATTGCTGTAATACAACTAACTCAACCTGCTGCAGGTAATTGACAAATCCTTTGGTTTTGATTCTGCTGTTGAGGAAGCCGAACGTGCTATTAATGCAGCACATGTCGAAGCTACAAGCTTTGAAAATGGCATCGGTCTCGTGAAGTTAATGGGGAGATACAGTGGTACATATTCTACTATTCTTTTTCTCTTTGTTTATGTTTATCATTCTGCTAATTCGGAAGTTATACAACATATTGGGCAACCCGAATTTTCTGAAAATGCAATTTTAATTCGAAGATTATTACTATTATTATAAATTGATTTTTCATCAAATAGATATCTAATATCATTAGTTTGCAGAGTCAACTTAAGTACGTATATCCTATTAAGATAGATAAATGCCCATCCTGAATCAGATTTATTTATTTAAATTGAGTAATCTTAGTTGAACACCTTACTATCTTGTGCATGCCTTTTATATTTCAAAATGGGTTACATGGGATGTTGCAGGATTTATTGCAATGTATGCTACAATTGCGAGTCGGGATGTTGATTGCTGCCTTATACCAGAGTCGCCTTTTTATCTGGAAGGACGTGGAGGTCTTTTTGAATATATAGAGAAAAGGATTAAAGAAAATGGACATATGGTGATTGTCATAGCTGAAGGCGCAGGTCAGGAGTTACTTACTGAGAGTTTGCGGTCTGCAAACAAGGAAGATGCTTCGGGCAATAAGCTACTGCAAGATGTTGGACTCTGGATATCGCAAAAAATTAAGGTCTGAATATATTCTCTATCTTATATATCAGTTTTTTCATATTTATTTTCGGTTTTACTCGACATTCTCAAACATAATCTATCTCGGGTTTGGGGAATATTTTTCTCATGCAATAATGTGCTTGAAGATTTGGTGTAATAGGAACAAATGAAATGTAGTACCAAAACATTGTGAGGTTCTTATGTTTTCTGCAAATAAAAGAGAATTTCGGATTTGACTAATACCCATAATCCACAAAAGAAAATTGTGAGTGGTACTTATCCATTTCGTTTCGAAAAATATACCTTTATCTAGTGCTAATTAATTATTTCAATAACTAGACCGAAAATCAACTTAATATAATTTTTGTATGCCAATTACACTGGAATATGTAAAACTTTAAATATGTGGATTATATACTAAAATGTTTTTTGCAATGATTTGCAGGATCACTTCTCTAAGCAAAGAAAAACGGCTGTCAATCTCAAATATATAGGTTTGGACCCAGAAAATCAACTTCTGTAAGAAATGAAGTGAACTGGAGATGAATAATGTAATATGGTGTTAATATGCAATTATTTGTGTTTCAGATCCAACATACATGATTCGGGCTATTCCTAGCAATGCATCTGACAACGTGTATTGCACGCTTCTTGCTCAAAGTGCAGTTCATGGGGCAATGGCTGGATATACAGGTTTCACAGTAGGCCCTGTCAATGGTAGACATGCTTATATACCTTTCCATGTGAGTTCATTTATGGCATAAAACCTTCAACTCTTTAATATTGTTTCATGCTTTGAAATACGTAAACTTGGTTGTTGTAGCGTACTTCTTATTTTCAGCAATTAGAAACATATGATGTGAAATGGGCGAGTGAAGAATCGACTTTCTATTGCTAAGTAATTATAATCATTTATGCAGAGAATTAATGAGAGACAGAACAAGGTTGTTATCACGGATAGAATGTGGGCGAGGCTTCTCTCTTCATTTCTTGAGTAACGAAGATGTTATTGAAGCTAAAAAGGAGGAGGAGCCTCCTACTCCATTATTAGACATAGCTTCACATGCTAAATGACATTGAAGTGCTACTAGGTGGCGGATTGGAGATGTTAAACCCTGTTAGCCATGTACAATTACAGAGACATATTCCATTAGCTTCTTCAATATTAGTCGTGTTGAAGTGGTATTTAACAACTCTTGGTCAAATAAATGTGAAAGCTTCATAGGTAATTGGAAAATAAGAAGTTGTGTAGAATAATTGTATTCACGACAAAATTTGTGGGAAGTGGATCACATTGTAATGGTTACTCGCCTTGTTGATGACATTACAAATGCTTCAGGAACCATAACGTTTCATTTCAATAAAATGTCAATGAAGTTATTATGATGGTATTCATTTGGACATCGTAAACTCAACATAAATGAGGCTTTTGAAATGAATATTTTCCTATTTTGATTTTCCAAGTACATCATATTAGAATTTTCGGAAAATTATACAGCTTGTAATTTCTTTAGTACAAGATTCTTCGCCATGGGTGTTCGGACAGGATTTGTGGAACTAGTACTCATTCTAACCTCTCTGCTCATTATCAAATCAAAAGTAATAATACATGAGTCCTCTCAATTGTTCTCATCTACTTGACTGGTTCATGTCATTCTGTTAATTGTAACTAACTAAATAACTATATTATTCCGTCGCTCCAAGGGAACACCCAAATAGGAGTGCAAAAGAACCTGTTTTGTTGCTGATTTATGTCAGGAACGAATACAGCACGAATTTAATTACTAGCTAAATCAGGCCTAGGAAAGTTGCTGATTTTGCAATGAAATCACCAACGAAATTTTTATTGCTGATTACCAAGGAAAACATTCGTTGGTAATCTTATCAAGGACCCTTTTCTTTGCTGATCCGGCAAGGAAATTCACCGATGAAATTTTGTGTCGCAAGATTGCATGCTAATAAATTCAAATTATTATAAATAATATTATTTAACAAGAAAATTTTTGTTGGTATATTAGATATTTAAGTAATTAGCAACAAAATTTATATTGCTAATTTCGTGGCTAAATATTCCTAATCATTTTTCAAAAAACTCAAATTACAACGGCTATGTTTGTTTCTATTTTGGAGGGTGTTTTTGAGAAAATTTTGGTGAAACATTTTATTGGGAGTTATGTATTTTGATTAAAATGTGTTTGGATTAGCTTTTTTGAAGTAATATTTAGATGGTTTTTTGGTGAAAATATGTTTGATTTTGTTTTCATAAGGAACAAAAATTATTGTAGCAATCAAATCATGTAAGTTTTTGTTTGAAAAAATAATGTTAATAATTGACTAATGATTAAAAAATATATTATATTATAAATATAAATTTTAAATGATTATAATATATATAATAATAATATTATATGTATATATTTATGTATTGTAATTGGTGTACATATATATACAAGCATAATATAATATATTATACATACAGATACACTGTAATATATATGCATAATACATATGTATACATATATAATATAATATAATATAATAATTAATCGAAGTATTTCTATGTATATAATCATGTATGTGTATTTATAATTGTATATTATTGAGTACATATAAAAATGTGCATATCTAGGAAATATATATGTATGTTAATCTTTTAAGCTCATTTAAAATATAATATGTAATAATATAATATATATATATATATAGCTACATATATAATGTATGTCTATATACAGTTGTATACATATATGTTTATTTATATATGTATTCCATGAATGAAAAACCACAGGTGAACATAATCGAATACTTACAATTTATTAACTAAACTAAATAATTGAACCTAAGTCACATAGAGCAGGAGCGGGAGCGTAGAGTGATAGAATTTGAAAAAATTTGGGAACCGGGAGCGCCTTAGAGCGTATTTAATATAAATATATTTTAAAGCTCATCTTGTCATATATCTCACATGTTATTATAAATTGTTCAATCAAATTATCTTTAGATATTATTTTGATAAGATTATCTCATATTAAAATAACTATTATGTATATGTACACATACATAATTTTACAATATTACAAGTATATTATGTATTTATTATATATGTATATATACATATAAATTTGCATAATATATATATATATATATGTATTTAATGTGTACAAAAAAATACATCTGTATATAATTATATACAAATATATATTAGATATAATTATTTAATAATATATATTATTCATAATGCATACATCATACAAGATATATATACACACACACACATATGTAAATATACATTATGCACATGTATATGCATATGTTTATACAATATATATATATATATATATATTATATGTATGTATTATGCATACATATTTATAAAACATATTTATTATATACTATAAATTATATACATTATATATATATACATAATAATCTTACATAGAGGTATATTGTAATTGATGTAATTACATATAAGAGTGTATTTTATTATGTACATATAAAATATATATGTATACGTATAAGTAAATATAATATCACATGTATATTACATATATATTACATGTACGTAATATTATAGCATTAAGTGTATATTACTTATATATAATATATATTCGAATATACATATACATATACATATGCATAATATATATATATATATATATATGTGTGTGTGTGTATTAAAATATATACACCAGTCTATAATTATATATGAATGAATAATACATATATATGCATTATAATACATCGATATATATTATTATTCACACATATATATATGTATAATATATATGCATCAATATATATAATATGTATAATATGCGTAATTTATAATATTAAGTGCATATTACGTATATAATATCTATATTTACATATACATATACATATACATAGGTATAAAAATTAATATGTATTTGTATATTATGATATGTGCATCAGTACATAATTATATATATACATACCTAAAACGTGAACATAGATATTAGTATTATTCATACTATATATATATATATGATTCATATAAATAATATATATACATACGTCAATATACATAATATATAATATATACGTATATTATATGTACACACCTACGTTACATACCTATTATATATAACAATATATGCATATAATACTATATACATATATATATATACGAGAGAGAGAGAGAGAGAGAGAGAAATCTCTCTCTAAACCCCAAAACAGGGACAAGCTGTTTTGGAACATGGGTTTCTATGTTTGGCCAAACTGTTCTGGTCCAAACAAGTTTTGGGCTGGGTTTTTAGTCAAAACCTAGCCCAAAATAGAAACAAACAAAGCCAACAATTTTCAATTATATATATTAACCAATTAATTAATATAATAATATACATAATTGACCGATAATTTTCAAATGTTGTAAAGGAAATAAAAGTAAGTGATATATGTCATAAGTAGTGTTGAGTTACCAACTAGTCCTGAGAATGGCGTCGTACAAAAGAATGATGTTTACTTGGAGAAAGATGCTGGTTAGATGACTGATAATTAACAGAAGGATGCTGACTTGATCCTCGATAGTCACCCATGAGATGAAACTAATTAGGAGTAGAAACCGAAGCTGGGAACTAGGCAAGAGTAGGAGTTTGGAAGTCGCGAGGAACGGGAGCTAGATATCGAGCTGGAGTAGGGTACTACAGGGAGCTGGAGTTGGGTACTGCCTGGGAGCTAGAAATAGAGTGCTAACTAGAAATTGGAACAGAGCACTGATTGGGAACTGGAGGAGAGCACTGATAGGGAGCTGGAGTGGAGCACTACCGGGAGCTGGGTAATGGCCCAAGGAAAAGTGGTGCCTTGAAACATTAACTCTTGTTGTTCTCTCTTTAATTCTTGAATTCTCCACCTCTACGCGTGAGAAGCCTAGGGTTAGGGACCTAAGGGAGTGAAATTATCATTATACAAGTTACTCAACCCATAACAACGCCCATTTTTCAGGCCACCAGATGCCTTCGCCATGTTTCAAGATAAACGGTCAATGAACCTAGAGTAGACATCGTGCTTCCACTATTCTGAGATTGGGTATCCTTTAAATTATTATAAGTTTCATGTAAATTAAATTAAAAGGTATATTTAATATTAAAATAACAATTACTTTATAATGTTTATTAGCAGTAAAAAAAAAAAAAACTCATTGATTTAAAAAAAATTGCTTTGATTTATGGTCAACAAAACTCCTCGTCATTTGTTCCTTCTATAACACCAATTAAAAACCAATTCAAGTGTCACTGTTGTCCCATTGTTTTTGATAGCATACAATTCAAGACAAGAATATAATGCATTAGAATTCTGTGGACAGTTTTTTTAATCTTTCTTTGGACTCTTAAAGAGAAAAAATTATAGAAGTATATAGGGGTGTTCATCGGTCCGTTTTTTAACCGAACCGAACCGAAATTTCGGACCGAAAATCAAACCGAACAGTGTCGGTTCGGTTTTTTTCTGTTCGGTTAAAACCGAAACATAATTTTTTTTTTTTACTTTTGTTTGGCTATTGTTGTTCACTTTTTCTTTGAAATACATACATTTATATATTTATAATTATGTTTAGCACGTCCAGCTAAAATTGACATAATGAAATTTACAAGTGAACCGGTTCGGTTCGATTTTTCGGTATAAATAAATTAGATATAAATAAATAATTAAAATTTAATTATGAATAATTTTAATTCATTGTCTTTATTTTCCTATAAGTTGTCATTAGAAAACACATTTTTTTTATAATTTTTTATCTATATTATACTATATAAAAAAATAAAAAAAAATTTCCGGTTTTTGGGTTAACCGACCGAACCGAAAAACCGAAATTTGCCAAAAAAAAAAAACCGAAAACCGAACCGAAATTTCGGTTCTCGGTCGGTTTAATTGGTTCGGTTGATTCGTGAACACCCCTAGAAGTATATATCAACTCAACATCTCATCCATTTATACTAACCTTCCATACGTAACAAAATAAAAACTTAAATTCGTAATTAAATTAAGATAGAGTAAAAACTCTTTATACGTTTAACAATTTTTATTTACATTTCAGACATATATTGAGATTTGTCACCTACTATCCTCCTAGCATTATAGGGATGAAATATGCTACGTACTTTTTAACTTTCCTTTTTATATATTTACTACAATGGGAATGTAAGAGTGGGCATGAACTATTAGATCTCTTATAATTAGTTGGTTTTCAAATTTTATTTGGTATTGAACATCAAGCACCAAGCACACCAAGTTTACCTTGGAATATAGTTTGGAAGCTCAACACTATGCCAAGAATAGAACTCTTTGACTTCCATTGGATTGCGTTCTTATTTCAATTTTTCGTGCTTTTTAGGAATTTTCTCTAAAATATGCGGATGTTTAGACCCTCTAAAAATAATTCCCACAAACTCATTGTTGTAGATATTCTCTAAAAAAGTATAGTCCTTAGAAAATGTGTTTCATTGGTATTTTTCTTAGATTTTTATCTGAAAAATTGAATTTTTTACTACTTATAATTAGACAGTTTATCCAACAACTAAAAGTCTTTATCCATTAGCATCTAAGCATTGAGCATCAAAATAATTACATATCTTTATTAAAAATGTTGCAAAATGCGGAATAAGATTCACTAATCGATGATTTTATTATTAGATATGAGAGCAATGGTGGTGACGAGTGATGACAGTGTCGGCAGTCGTGGTGGTGGGTAATGCCGATGACGACGATATTGGTGGTGGCAGCGCCAACGGTGGTGGTGACGACAGCGAGTGGTGGTGGAGGTTTGCGTGGGGTTGATATCTGTTTTTGTTGTTCGAAAAAACAAATTGTAAAACAAAATAAATGATATTGTGAAATGATTTTTGCTTAGTTTGGATATATATGTCTTTTAAAATGGGACGAAGAGTTGAGAAAAAGTTTTGATTGAATTGAAGAGTGTGTAGTGTAAAAGATTAGGTAGCTGGTATTGGGAGGAGGCCCTCTCCTATATATCCTTGCTGTATGGGGTTGTGGAGACTCAACCTCATATGGGTCATAATCTCTGTTTTTCCTAAATGGGCCAATGTAAGGTGCGCTTGTGTCAAGATAAATAAATGAAGAAGGCTTATGTACGAAAAGCTCGTGAAAGGCCCAAGCATATGCTTGGAAGAATGCTAGAAGGAAAACCTGAAGGAAAGCCCAAAGGAAAGCTCATAGAAATGCTTACAAGAAATCTCAAATAAGGAGGATATTTGGATAAATCTTATCCTTAACCACCAAATCCTAAAAAGAGAGATATGACTTATCGTATCTCCCGATATCTGAGAACAAATTAGAACCAATTGAAGGACTCCCCAACATAGAGGAAATCGGCCACTAGGGCCTTTATAAGAGGTTTTTTACTTCATTTTTTGTAACTTACGTATTATTAGAGAGATTACTACAAAATTTAAAGTTCATGTACTTAAGTATTCAAAGTTAATAAAGAAGCCATTTTCTTTATATTTCTTCATATATTCGAGTATTATTATATTATTATAATTATTATTTGAGTGTGAATCAAGAGTTAGAAACATTAATTACAACAATCAATCGAACACCTTGTTTGGTTGTCTGATTTTCTTGGTGAGAAAATTCGAACCACATCAAGTGGCGCCATCTGTGCGAAGATTTGGATTTAAGACGTGAGTTCATGCATTGAAATGGAGGGAGTTCAAGGATTAAGACGTTCGGAGAGGAGGAGCGCTGCCGTGAACTCGCCGGCGGCCACCGTGCAAACACAGCCGGCTATCGGGCCATCCGAGGAGGACGTCGCGCACATTAGCGTGGCCACCGTGCTCCCCGGTGTTGTACCAGGGCAGCCACCAATGGCCACCTCTTCGTCTACTTTGATTTCCGTGTTGACCATTTCGGAAAACACCACCGCTGCATCGGGATCCATTCTACCTCCACCTTCAAAAAGTTTACCATCGCCACGCACGATTGCATCGGAGATAATGCATGTATACATGCACCATAAAGAAGAAGGCTACACGGACCCACCTAATTTGGAAGGGCCTATTCCGCCACAAGCTCATGATGCAGCAGAGATAAGGAGTCCACCATGAGCTCAAGGGGATTTCAATCCTACCTTGTCAAGGCACGAGCATGCGTCTATCGGTGAATGTGGGCAAGAATTTGAAGGAAGTAATGAACAGCGAGCCCTCGTGTGATGTGTGCTATTCCATCAGGTGTCCTGCCAGTAGGAGGGGAGCCCTCACTTATGGATCAATGGGGATGCACATTTGCCACGGAGATGGCCTTAGTCCTGCAAGGAGGACTGCCCCAGCAATAAGGGAGGTCCCAGAGAGTATTCCACTGCCACCCCCGCCAGCTGTCGCTACCGCTATCCTCATGGCTCAGGTTTCAAGGGGAATTACGTTCTATACGCCATCGTTCCCTTCTAACCAAACATACAGGATGGGTGGTCGTTCTTATGGGGAGGCCTTCGTTGGTAACCAACAGAGATGGATTCACTAGGACCCTGGTGAAATGGGTAATATGCCCTGGAGACAACCACCCATGAATCCTGTGGGCAATGACGTAAGGCGCCCAAAGGTGATAAAGGATTCGAGGATTTAAGAGGGGAAATGAGGCAATGCCTGGGAGGAGGTTTGCAACCCCCTCCACGAGGAGTCCCATTCGGGCCACGAGTCTTGGCTGAATAGCTTCCTAACAATTTTTGTGTCCCAAATATTGCTGAATATGATAGCTCGACGGATCCCACAGAGCATTTATCGAAGTCTGAGAATAGCGCTTTGCTTCATTAGTACACTGATGGGGTTAAATGTCGAGTATTCTTAACCACCTTGACGAAAGTTGCCCATAAGTGGTTCAATCAGCTAGCTCTAAACTTGATCCATTCATTTAAGGAGTTCAGCACGACGTTCCTACATCAGTTTTCTAGTAGCAATAGGTATCAGAAAACCTCTCTGAGTTTGTTCAATATACGCCAAGGAGTCGGTGAACCCTTAAGAGGGTACATTAAAAGGTCCAACACTGCTGCTTTAGAGGTGCCTTCTACAAATGCTAAAGTCCTAGCTAATGCCTTCGCGCAAGGCTTGAAGGATGGAGACTTTTTTAGGTGCCTGGCCGAAAAGCCCTCTGTCAACTTTGACAACCTATTAGAAAGAACGGAGAAATACGTGAACTTGGAGCTACCCAAACCAAGTTGGCCAGCAATAATCCTGATGTTAAAGGTGAGAAGAAGGCCTCGGCGGATACCAAGAAGCCCACCTATCCAAATAGGTATAGGGAGGCGTACTAGAATTTACCTCGAACACCCCATAAGGTGACTCCGAAAAAAGATCTTATTGCAATAGAGATGGAGAACAAGACCACGAAGTGTGATTTATGGGCCGATTCATCCAAAGTCTAACAAGTATTACCATTTCCATAAGGATTATGGGCATCATACTAATACATGCCGGCATCTATTGAGCGAAATAGAAAGGCTGATAGAATGAGGGCACCCACAAGAGCTTATATACCGTGATCGTGAGAAAAGCATGAGAATCTTTGAGAGGAGTCCTACCTTACCGCGATACAAAGTAGCTGTCAAGATACATCCTAAGGAGATTCCAAAGGACACAACGAGGAGAAAAGATGAAGAAGGAAGGCCAAACCAAAGGCAAAAATTTATCAATATGATAACCGGAGGTCCCATGAATTGAGACTCACATAGAGCCCGATGATCTCATCTTAGGGCTCTACGAGAGTTGTCTAATCTAGAGATGACTGGGGAAGAAGCTAAGGAGAAAGCTGAGGAGGTAGGTACGGTTAAAATCGAGCCGCTAATACAGGGCGTGGAGATGAGCACTGCCTCAGTAGCCCCCATCATGATGCCTTAGTTGTTACGGTTACCATCGCTAACTACGATGTGGGGCGAGTTTTTATAGATTGTGGCAGTTCAGTGGATGTTCTTTTCCGCGATGCCTTCAAGCAGATGGACCTGGGAAGTACCAAGATGACGAAGGTAGAAACCGCTCCTTTTGGATTTACAGGAGATATGGTGCAGCCATTGGGGCATATACAATTACCCTTATCCTTGGGAGAAGAGCATCGAAAGAAAACCAGAATGGTGACATTCTTGGTATTAGATTTCCCCATCAGCATGCAATGCTACCCTCGGGAGGCCCACACTCAATGCTTTTCAAGTAGTCATTTCCACCTACCACATGAAGGTGAAATTCCCGATGGGCAAAGGCGTAGGAGAGATAAGAGGGGATTAGCAAGTTGCGCAAAATTGCTACGTAGAAGCTATCCGAACAGGAAAAAGATCATCGAATATGGAGATAGACCTGTAAAAGGGGTCTAGCTTGGAGAATGAAGAGATCATAACCATAAAAGGTGGGATGAAGGAGTGGGCGTGCAACCTAAAGCTAAACCGACAAAAAATTTGGTCACGGTGGAACTGGTGCCAGGCGATCCGTTCCAAGATTGCTAAGACAGGATCTCAACTCGACCCTAAGATGGATTCTCGCCTAACTCAGCTGCTCCGAGACTACATAGACATTTTTGCTTGGATGGCGGAGGACCTGGTGGGTATTGATCCAGCTGTAGCAGTCCACCATCTCAATCTCTTTTCTACCTCCAAACCCGTGAAGCAGAAAACGAGGCACTTTGGACCTGAGAAAGACAAGATCATAAAAGAAGAGGTGGACATGTTACTAGCTACTGGTCACATAGAGGAAATCCAATTCCCGGAGTGGATAGCTAATATTGTCCTTGTTCCTAAAGGAGGACATAAATGGCGAATGGGCATAGATTAGAGATTTTAACAAAGATTGCTCGAAAGATTATTATCCCCTGCCTAGATTGACCAATTGGTGGATTCTACATCAGGGTGTGAACTTTCGAGCATGATAGACGCATCTTATGGGTACCATCAGATACCCCTAGCCCTTGAAGATCAGAAGAGGGTGAGCTTCATAACGGCCTTCGGGACGTTCTGTTATGTGGTGATGCCTTTGGGCCTAAAAAATGCTAGAGCCACATATCAGCGACTTATGGACAAGATTTTTGGAAAGAAAATAGGAAGAAATCTCGAAGTATATGTAAATGACATGCTGGTGAAGAGCCGAAAGGCGCAAGACCACTTGGAGGACTTGGCGGAAACATTCAAGGTACTACGATAGTGCCAAATAAAGCTTAATCCCTAAAGTGTGCTTTTGGAGTTAGGAGTCGGAAGTTCTTAGGATACCTAGTAACGAAGAAGGGAATTGAAGTTAATACTGAGAAGACAAGAGCTATCCAAGAAATGACGCTGCCAGCTACCCGGAATGACATTCAAATACTCACTGGCGGGGTGGTAGCTCTGAGCCGTTTTATCTCAAGACTAGAAGGCCCAGCCTGCCATTCTTCAGGGTCATCCAGAAGGCAAGCTTGTTCTCCTGGAATGAAGAATGTCAAAAGCTTTCGAAGAATTAAAGGCGTACTTGACCAGCTTGCCCTTGCTGACCAAACCATTACCAGGAGAGATGTTATACTTGTATCTGGAGATTTTGGACCATGCGATTGGCTCTGTGCTAATACAAGAAGAACGAAAAAAGATCAAAAGCTGATGTACTATGCCAACCGAGCCCTTAGGGTGGCTGAGCAGAGATATCCTGAAATTGAAAAGGTAGCCTTTACCTTGGTGACCACTACTAGGAAGCTGAGGCCATACTTCCTGTCACATAGTGTAGAAGTACATACTAACTACCATTTGAAGCAAATATTGGGACACCGCGAGGCGTCAGGAAGAATGATCAAGTGGGCAGTAGAGCTCAGTGAGTTTGACATCACCTATGCCCCGAGGCCTGCCATAAAGGCTCAATCACTAGCAGATTTCATAGCAGAAGTACCTTCTTTCCAAGATGTTAAGAAGGTCTGGTGGCTCCATGTTGATGGCTCTGCCACCACAACGGGAAGTGGGGCAAATTAAGTTTATTAAAAAAATAACTCCAAATCAGTCAAAATCCCCAATTTCAGTCAACATCTCCAAATTTTAGTCAAAATCCCCAAATTTTCTGGCCAACTTGTACTAAAATTGCCAATTTATTCAAGTTAGTGTATCCAAATTTCCAGTAGGCCAACTTAGTGTACTAAAAAAATATACACGCCAACATAGTGTATGAATGTTGTAATTTTTCCTGTAGATGCATGCTTCTCACGCGCGAGTGAGTCATACCTTTTCTCTAACATTCTTGAAATCCTGCTGCACTGATTTGATGTGACAGGTTAGAACTCTAAAATTCTGACAGTCTAAGCCAGTGGGTAGCTTGCTCCGTATACAATCTGTCCTTATCACATTTAATGCTCTTATCAAGCATTTAATGCATTTGAATTTATTTTCCGTTGGAAATAAATGCCCGTTAAATGATTGCATTTAAGTCCTTAGTGACTTCAAAATTAATTTAGGTGAATCTGATCTTCTTGATCGCTTGATTGCTTTGAGCGCTTGATTCATAAGCCCAAAAACAGCCCATAGCGATTGGCAGTCGCTTAAGACAAAATCTTCATCTTCGCTTGACTTCACACGCTGATCTTCAGCTTCATCTCTAATAGACTCACCTAGAATTCTAATAGCGACTTGGTATCCAATATTTAGTCTAAAATCTATAAAGATAAAAAATTACAAGCTTTAATAAAATTACAACCTTTCAAACGCTTATACAATTGTTCGATAAAAATATAAACTTACATTCTTTTGGGGTCCAACATAAAATCCTATCTTGTCATCATCAAAACATCTAACATGAAATTCGTAACAATTTTCCCCTTTTTGATGATGTCAAGACCTTAACTCTTATAACTCTTTTATAGATTAAGAGTTCAAAGAAAAGCCCAAAAGGTAATCATAAGTTAGCGTTTGGAAAGTTAGTAAAGTGAGCTAATTTTAGATTAGCCTCAACAAGTTGTTTCGGAGATAAATCATTCATTCATTCACATGAAAAGATAAGCATACGTGATTTATACTGAAAGAAGGTTATTTAAAGCGACAACAGAAACATATAAGAAAATATAAGCAATCATCTTTTTTGTCGCTTCTTGTTTGCCTCTTCTTGGCAGATTTCATTCGCTAAGTCCAGAAGAAGTCTATCAATGATAAGAGGTGTTTTTACGTGTTTTTAAACCCCTTTGCGTTTATGTTTTAGGTTCATTTATTGCTTGATTATTGCCACATGTGCGTTTAATCCATGCATTAAGTGATTTCAGGCCTTAAGTGGATACATTCGAAGAATGGGCTGAAAAACGACGTATAAAACAAGTTTAGGCCAAGTTGCTTCACACCTACGCACCCAAGCGCCCCTCCAACCACGCCCAGGTGCAGCTGACATCCAGTTCCGAGGATTTGCTTCGCACTCCCGCGCCTAGGCGCCATCATAGCTACGCCTGGGCTCCGATTTTGCAACACTTACCACGTTTTAAGGCTATTTCTGTACATTTAGAGATCGAATTGGACAAATTTCTTTCTACAACATTGTAGATATATGTCTTAGCTTCACGTGGGAACTTGAATCATCCAAATCGGAGGTCTGTGGAGAGATTTATGAAGGAAATACGATTGTTGCGCAGGAAAGCAAGAAAGCTGTCTAGACTTCGCACATCCGCGCCTAGACGCCAAAACACCCACGCCGGGGCGCCGATACCTCCGAAATTTGATTCCTTTTAGCCAAAAGTTCAGCATTTTAGGTGGAAGGGAATCATTTAAAGCCAAGAGGTCAGCACATGTGTTGAGGGGGTGCCTTAGTTGTATTTCTTGATTGGCATGCTTTATAGGAATTGTTTATTACATGCTTGATGGGTTTTTGAGTTTAAAAAGGGGAAGAGAGTCTAAAAGGAGAAACGAGAAGGGGGAGGGCAGCCGGCCATCATCCTTCCCCCATCAATCATTCATCATTTTCAATTCTTCACCAATCATCATTCTTTGAAGTTTGCTAGGAAGAGAAAGAAGGAAAAGAGCTAGAGATTTGAAGCCACAATCAAGGATCCATCTTCAATCACACTTGAGGGAGTTTTTAATTGTTTTTCATTACATTTTATGCTCATGATTATGTATATGACAACATTAGATTCTTTTAAGCCATTGATGATGAGCTAATTTTGTAGAACTAGGGCCATGTAAGGCCAAATTGTGATTTATACTTATAATAAGAAGATTGTTGTGATTACTCTTATATTGTTATGTGATGTGAATTTGTGTTTTTTGCCTATCTTGCATATACTTGATCACTACATGTTAGAATCTTATGCCTAGGTGAATATTTCGGGAGAAAATTGACTTAGGGTGCAAGAAATTCACATCATGACCCGCAACTAATGAGGAATTGCCCTAGACATAGGTAAAGATTCCCGGGTGAAGTTATTCGATTCTAATCGAGTGAACTCTAGTACGTTAATGCATGTTTAGTGGTTAGATTTCCGGATAGGAATATTTGGGAAATCACGATCTAAGCATAGGAGTTTATACGCGAGACATCGGTTATTCTCTACCTTAGGAGTTTTCACCATAACAATATAAGAGTAATTCTCCAACAAGAACCTTTATAAGTATATTTGATCAATTTGGACCTAGCATGTGCCTTAGTCTCTCTTTATAGTTTGTGTAAAATCAATTGTGTAATCTTGTTCTTATTGTATGCATTTTACCTCTAATTTACTTTAATTATATTTGTTCTTTATCATTACAAATCATAAACTAAAATTCAAGTCTCCGTGGTTCGACAACTTGGACTTTTCGTCCACACTTATTACTACACACGACTAGTGCACTTGCTATCATAGCACGTTAGTTATTAGCGTGTTAATCAACGTCTATCATCGTGGTATGCTGGACTTCATCATAGTCATGCCTTCCCTGTCTAGTGCTTGCATTCAGCTCTAACAGTCTTTCCACCCAATCCCTCGGAGGGATTCTAAGTTCTTGAATCAAGTCATGATAGATGTCTTGTCTTCGATCATTAGTGGATTTCCAATTGAGAGGTCTTCTAAGAGGTCCAACGTATGGATGAAAAACCATACTCTCTAAGAAGTCAATATCCAGGTCCAGAAGCAAATGTCTGTCTAGATAGTATCTTGGCTTACGCTTCTTAGTTAGCATCTTCTTTATGCTTACTATTTCTTCGAACATGGAGCGCCAATGTTTATTATCTGTTTTAGAAATTGGCTCCTTCAAGGCTTTGAATTGGGACTTTTCTTTCAGATCTTCCCCCTTCTTGGCATCATCAAGGGAGGTTTTTAACTCAGCAATGTCCCGACGAAGAAGTTTGACTTCATCCACTAAAAGGGCAACTTGCTCAGCGATACTTTGAGAGGCAAGATTGGAAGAAGTATGTCGCTCAGTATCAACGGATGCATTCTAAGCAAGAGTCTGGTTAAAGTCATTAGAGAGTTCTTTGACAAGAGAAGCGATACTGTTCATGATAGAGATTGTAAGCTTGTTGACATTTCTCATGTCGGCCTGAATAACTCTCTCTACTTGATTAAGCATTGAAGTGCTTCGCTCTTCCAAACGACAACACAAGCCCATGATATTACCAAGAGAGTTTTGAACTGCTTTTCGGAAATCTCGAGCCTCTTGATCACTTTCGGAGTTCGAGTCTGATGAATCGCTAGAAGGAGAGAGTGCTTGAGAGGACAACGCTGTAGGAGCCTTGCCTTTAGCCTGATCACGAATAAGAGGTTCTTCCTCAGCAACTTCATTTAGCTCAGCTTGCACCTCTTCAATCGCTTGGTCAACAAATTGAGTCGCAGCATCAATTTCTGCAACTTGAGCAACAAATGGAACCTCGACTGCTGAAGCGCTATCAGTTTGAGCGACTTCCACATCAGGAGCTTATTTATCTTCTTTTTCAACAATCTCCACGGGGGGAGAAGGTTTCGTAACTGCAATGACCCAGAGTGGGCCAATAGCTTCCATGACATGCCTTGGACTTAGGATGTTGGTCTGCGGAATGAAGAATATAGCGTCTGCGCGCTTTTCAGTCCTGAGTGCAAATTGCACATCCTCTGGAAGATCAAATCCTGAGATGTAAGAGTTGTAGAAGTCCAATATAGAAGCCATCGGCACTTAAGTAGCTTCTTGATCCACTGGCCGAATAAGCGAAATCATCTTGGCCACTTGGATATTCCGCTCACATATTAGGATAGGGTAAAGATTATAGCCTTTGAATGGATTTAGGCTAAAGTATTCAGCGAAGCCAATGTCCAGCGATTGTGCATTTTCTACAATCGCTCTCGTGTCTCTGTAGAATTTGGTAACCTCAACATGGTCATTTTCTAGTCTCATGTGAGTTGCACTATGCCCTGGAAGAATGGGTCACTTACTGGTGGAAGTATCTTCATTTAGGTCCGAAAGAATACGTTGTACAAAGTTTTGAGTTTGGTGATAAACATAGCGTCCACCCTGAGCGATTAAGCTTAGATGCTGACGAATAGAGCGTTCTATAGATTGTCTGTAATAAGGCAAGTCGCTAATATTCCCCACCAGGTTCTGGAGCTGCTCGAGTAGTAAAACAGCAAAACCTCTGCGTCTGTATTCCACTCCAAACTGAAACAAGAAGAGATACCTCACTAGTTCGTCTAGCGTGTAGAAATGGAAAACAAACTCTTCAGTCCATTTTACGGTATCCATCATCCATCTTCTGCCAAGCTTATCAGCCTTTTTCATATCTGCTCTAGCAGCGAGATATTTCTCGAATCGCTCAACTTCTTCATCATAATCGTCAGCCCATAATCTTGCTAGATACTCGCGGGCTTCATTTTCTATCCATGAATTGATAAGATTAGGACTCTCAGCAACAACTGGTCCTTTTCCTTTCTACAATTTAAGGGGCTTTGGGGATAGAGTGTTTTGAGGAGAATGAAGGACTTCGGGATAGGCAAAGTATCCAATGCTGTTAAGGATTTCTTCGTCTGGGTTCTTCAACCAATTACCCATGTGGGGATTTTTGATTACGATCTTATTCTGGCGCAAAGGGTAAAAGGTTTCTGCAGAATGACCAGTAAAACTAAAACGCTTTTCATCAAATTCTGTCGTGTTGAACGCTGATCACCGAATCTATTTAAGACGGGATTGTAGACGCTCAAGCGTGTAAAGACCTAGATCAGCGAATCGCTCAAAGAATCCAGACTTATCAGAATTAGAGATATATGGGTTGTGGAGAGTATCATGAAAATTTATCTCCATGTCAACCAAGGCTCGGGTGTCATTTTCTCTGGCTGCATAGTAAAATTCAACATCTGCATCGTAGCCACGAGGAAAGAAATCAATGACACGGGGAGGATTGGAGTAGGAACAGTGGCAATCGCTTCGGTTGGGATAGGGGCCACTTCTATTGACCGCTCAGCATTAATAGCCTCTTCTTGAGCTGGAGATATTTCAGCGTTAGGAAGGACTTGTGTAACTTTTTTAGCGATATCCAGCACAGTTGCCATTTCCACGTCCAATTCAACATTGACCTCAGAAGGAGGTGTATCAGCGTCAGGCAGGCATGCTTTGAGCTGATACATGCAAGCGTTTTAGAAAAGCAAGCAAAATTTCCACATAGTAGAAATAGACAATTAAAGGACTAAAACGCTTACCCTGAGGATTTTCTTCGACTGTTTCAGTCGCTTGTTCTTTAGAAACTTCAATTTCCACTTCCTCAGGCTCGGGGACTACTTTATTATCTTCAAGATTAATGAGAGTAGTAAGGGGATCAGCATGAATAGGAATTTTGAATCCTTCTAATATATTCAGAGTATGCTGGATTCTATATTCACTAAACGCTGAAAGAACAATTTTATCCAAGTGTTAAAAGAAAGAACATAGGAAAGGATAAAATACATTGTCTAAAACAGGTACTTACCCTGATAATCACCAAGATCTGTTGAGAGGGCTCCAGCGGTGGGCTCGGCGATTGTTACGGAAGGAGAGAGAGGAGACACACTAGATGATTCTCCAAGTGCTGGCTTGGATGGAGCGCTAGAGTATTGTCCTGGCATGGAACGCTTACGTGCTAATGACACTTCTTCCCCTTTAGCCTCTTCTTCTGTAGAAATAACAAAAGCGGGAGGGGGAGAGGGCGATTTTTACTTCTTCTTTGGCTCCGACTTCTTTTTCTGCTTCTTGGTTGGCTTTGATGGTTCAGCGACTTTCAAAGCGATTTTTCTTTTAGGTCGCTTTACCACCACTTCCTCTTCTGATGATGATGAAGACAAAGTCGCTTGCTCTTCATCATCGCTGCGAACAATACCTTCCGCAAGGAGTCGCTCGCGATCTTCCTTGGGAACCGCTGCACCACCCCATCGCTTGGGTTTCAATAGCTCACCTACCATCTTTTTCCCATAAAACTTAAGCGCTGGGACTTTCTTACCAGCGGTGTTGACGAAACCGCTAGCGCTTAAGACACGACTTAATACAATCCCATAAGGCTTGGGATTCACTAACTCAGCCATCGCTGCTTTAAAGAGATTAAATACGTACAACGACCAATTGATCTTCAACTTGGTCAGAATAGCTACCATCATCTTGTATTGGATGTTTGAGATCTTGTCGAAGCTACCTTTTTTGCATTCGATCATCTTGGAGCAAATGTCAGCCAGAATGACATATTCACCCTTCATGTCATTCTTCTTGAAGTTGGCTTCATAAGCAGCTTCAATGTCATCTTTCTTGACCAGTGCCCAGATCTTGGTGGCGTCTCCAAGAGTGACTTCTTCAACTTTTCCTCCATCGTTGGGCAGTTACAGTAAGGAAGATAAAAGTTGAGGAGTGAGAACAAAAGTCTCTCGGGCAAACGGAAAGACGCAGGAAATGGAATTTCCATCGTCAGAAATTTTGGCGTTCTTGAAGAAGAAAAGAGTTTCTTCCTCATAAATGTTTGAATGGGAAGTAAGCATTTCTCGTAAACCAGATTCTTGGATAAGGGGAAGAACAGTCCTCAGAGGAAAACTCTAGTTATAAAAAAGATAGTCCCAGTTTACCAAAAATTCGGCATTGACTATGACTGGTTTCGAAGTTTTGGAAGATTTTTCGGTGGTAGATTTGAAAGATTTTGGTGGCACCATAGATGAAGGTTTGATGCTTTTTGAGAGAGTTAGAAAGAATGTTTTTTGCCTTGAGAGAGATTTTTTACAGTAAAGGAAATTTTGAGAGAGATAAAGTTTTTCTGTAAAAACTATAGAGGGTTTAAATAGAGGTAAAAATAACTCTTCAATGGCTTGGATAAGTGCCACGTATCAAGAAATTAATTTTGGAAATAACAAAAGTTAAAACTCTGCCGTTTAGTCACGAGTACGGATTTAAAAAGGTGCGGCAAAATAGGATAACTGCTGTGAATTATTTAATTTTAGAGTCCGCAGTTACTTTTTAAAAAACGTTTGAAATTTTGAAAATGTTCAGCGTGAGTTGCAAGCGCCTAATGGTACACTGACACATACCCAGACACATGCTTGTACTGAACCGCCTATTTACAGGAATCATTGACCGTCAGTTTGATTTGATAGGAGCGTGTGGGTAGTTGTCAAATCTTATCTTTTGGACTTATCCACACGCTACCTTTTAACGATGAAAACAATGCATGAATTTCAAAAAAAGTTACATAGCGATTAAGTGGGAATATTCTTAACGCTGATGTCTTTTAATATAGTTCAATTGCTTTGAGAAAACATTTTCATTTAATTTTATTAGATTTATTTTGTCATGCATAACATATAAACGCTAATGATCAATGCACAGAATTTTGAAATTAATTTTTGATCATAGACGCTTATTAGTTTGAATAAGTACAATTTTAAAGTTCCCCCTAAAATTGATAACTCATTTCAATTTTGAAATCGCTTGAGACAATATAATAAAGTGAATTCCCCCTAAATTATATGCCTATAAAAGATATGATGCTTTATGATTAAGCTTTTAAATCAATCAAACCTAGTTCACTTCTCAAAGTGAGAAAGCGTTGTTCGTTAAGCACTTTGGTGAAGATATTTGCCAGTTGTTTGTCATTACCAATGAAGTGCATGGACATATGCTTCTTTCGAACATCGTCACGCAAGAAATTGTAGCGAATGTCAATGTGTTTAGTTCTAGAATGAAGGACTGAATTTTGGGTCATAACTAAAGCGCTTTGGTTATCACAATGGATTGGGGTAGGACCTAAGATTGTTCCATAATCTCTAAGTTGTTGTCTCATCCAAAGGATTTGTGCACAACAGCTCCCAACGGCTACATATTCTGCCTCAGCGGTAGAAGTCGCTATGGATTGTTGTTTCTTACTATGCCACGAAATCAATCTATCACCTAGAAATTGACATGTACCACTAGTACTCTTTCTATCTATTTTGCATCCTACAAAATCTAAGTCTGAATAACCAATTAGTTCAAAAGGAGAGTCCCTTGGATACCATAAGCCCACATTTTGTGTGCCTTTTAGGTATTTAAGGATCTTCATGGTTGCAATTAAGTGTGATTCTTTAGGATCAGCTTGAAAACGTGCACACATGCATACCGAAAACATAATATCAGGTCTACTAGCGGTAAGATAAAGAAATGATCCAATGATACCTCTATAATTGGTGATATCAATTTTCTTCCCACTTTCATCTTTATCTAACTTAAGCGTTTGGTCATTGGAATATTTGAAGATGATGCATTTTCCATACCAAATTTCTTAATCATATCTCTTGTATATTTAGCTTGGTTTATAAATATGCCATTAGGGAGTTGTTTAACTTGTAATCCTAAGAAGAAATTTAATTCACCCATCATGCTCATTTCAAATTGATCTTTCATCATTTTTGAAAATTTCTCACACAATTGCTTATTAGTAGAACCAAATATAATATCATCAACATAAATTTGGACTAAGAGAATATCTTCATTATGGGTAATTTTAAATAACGTTGTATCAACGCTGCCTTCTGAAAAGCCTTTACCTATAAGGAAGATAGAGAGAGTTTCATACCATGCTCTTGGTGCTTGTTTAAAGCCGTAAAGTGCCTTATCCAATTTGTAGACCATACTTTTCTCATGGTTGTTGATGAATCCTGGTGGTTGCTCTACATAAACTTCTTCTTGGAGTTAACCATTCAGGAAAGCACTCTTCACGTCCATTGGTACACTGTGAACTTATTGAATGCGGCAAATGCTAGGAACATCCGAATCGCTTCAAGATGGGCTACTGGGGCACAAGTTTCATCGAAATCAATACCCTCTTCTTGGCAATAACCCTGAGTGACTAGTCTGGCTTTGTTTCCTACCACAATGCCATCTTCATCCATCTTATTCCTAAATACCCATCTAATCCCAATAACTCCTTGGTGAGTTGGTATTGGTACTAGCGTCCAAACCTTGTTTATCTCAAATTGGTTATGCTCTTCTTGCATCGCTTCTACCCAACTTGAATCACTGAGCACTTCATCCACTTTCTTTGCTTTCATTTGAGATAGAAAACTTGCGAACATGGCCTCATTGATTGTAGCCCTAGTGCTAACAGGTGCTTCAATATCTCCAATCACTAGCTCTGGTAGATGATCTCTAAGCCAGTTACGATCTGGTTGGAACGGGTTGATAGACTCTTGATTGTTAATCGCTTGACCCTCATTTGTTTCTTACGCAGTCGCTACATCATTCACAGTTCCAATTTGCTCTTGATGATCATTCTTTTCATGATCATCAGCGATTCTTACAGTATCACCATTTGTAACCTCACGAGTAACCTTAGGATTGGGCACAAAGATCTCATCATCATCATCACTATCATCACCAAGATTGATTTGTGACGCTTGTTGGGCAAGATCTTCAATTCCTACATCATCAGGATTAACCTTACTCGATTCTTGGTTAGCATCATCAAACACAACATGAATGGATTCTTCAACCTTCGATTCTTGGCATAGCCTAGAAAGATTCCCTCATCCGCTTTAGGATCAAATGTCTTTAGACTTTGGGATCCATTATTATGAATGAAACATTTTTTAACCAAATACATGAAAATACAAAACGTTAGGCTTATGTCCCTTCCACAACTCATATGGAGTCTTCTCATGTTGCTTGTTGATCATACATTGGTTCTGAGTGTAGCAAGCGGTATTGATAGCTTCAGCCCAAAACCTTTGAGGCAGCTTGGACTCTGCTATCATCGTCCTAGAGGCTTTTTTAAGCATTCTGTTTTGTCGCTCGGCAACTCCATTCTGTTGAGGCGTTCTAGGTGCAAAATACTCATGAAGTATTCCAAAATCTATACAAAACTTCTCAACAAATTGGTTAGTAAATTCAGTTCCTCTATCGCTTCTAATTCTCGTCACCTTTAAATCTTTTGAGGTTTGTAATTGACGAATTAGCGCTGTCAACTTGACACTAGTTTCATCTTTAGTGGCTAGAAATTGAACCCATGTATAGCGAGAGAAATCATCAACTATTACTAGCGAAGTAGATAGGCATGGTTTCTTCTTAAAAGATGATTTAACTTGTTTACCCATTTGACATGCATCACATAAGCGATTTTTCTGAAAGGAACCTTTAGGTAATCCATCTACTAGATTTAGCGATATTAACCGAGAGATTGCCTTAAAGTTGAGGTGATTCATTTTTCTATGCCATAACCAACCCAATTCATTTTGACTCTTAGCAACAAAGCATGTGGGGTTGTTATCAATTGTAGAATCCTAATTTACTAAATACACATTGTTTGTTCTTTTTCCTCTTAATTTAGTAGACTTAGTCTTAGCGTCGTTAACATAGCAATAGTCGCTTGAGGATTTGACTTCAAAGCCTTTATCATAGAATTGATTAATGCTCAATAAATTATGCTTAATACCCTTAACATAATATACATCACTAATCATGATGTTCCCCCTATGCATGATACTTATACCTTTGGTTTTACCTTTGGAGTTATCACCGAATATAACTTGAGGACCGTTGGTTGCACGATAGTTGACCAAGAGATCTTTTGAGCCAGTCATGTGCCTTGATGACCCACTATCAATGTACCAAACTAAAGTATCGGTGTTAGCTCTAGGTACCTGCATTTAAAGGGCAGTGCTAATTCTTCTTATAATATACATCACTAATCATGATGTTCCCCCTATGCATGATACTTATACCTTTGGTTTTACCTTTGGAGTTATCACCGAATATAACTTGAGGACCGTTGGTTGCACGATAGTTGACCAAGAGATCTTTTGAGCCAGTCATGTGCCTTGATGACCCACTATCAATGTACCAAACTAAAGTATCGGTGTTAGCTCTAGGTACCTGCATTTAAAGGGCAGTGCTAATTCTTCTTATGTACCCATGTTGTCTTAGGTCCTTCAATGTTAGTGACTTTAGTTTGAATTAAAATTTTTGAAACCCATATTTGCCTTGTCTTCATTACGGAAAGATTGGCCTTCTTGGGTTTCGGTTTGTGTTGTGTGTGCTTTTTAGGTGTATAGTAATGCCCTCGATTATAATAGTAATCATAGTCATATCATAATCATAATCATCATAGTATCGATAATATGATCTAGATCTTTAAGGATATTGACGCTGGTATTTCCTGGGCGCTGGCTTGAGGTGCACTTTTGGTGTTGGACGCTTAGCGCTTGATTCATAGTGATTAGGTTTATTCTTAACGTTTTGAGCGTTTGGATGAACCTTTCTTTGTGAATCAGTTGCTTTCGCCTTTCCTATGCCTGAGTTAGCTTTGGCTTTCTCATTTGGCCTCGTACCATTGTCACTTGGTTTATTTTGTGTTTGAATTAGTGAACCTTTCTCAACAAAGAAAACACTCTTTCCTTTGTTGTTCACCATAACATTAGATTTGTTTGGTTGTTTACCGAATTTATTGCATCCTAAACCAGTTCTTTCACCAAATAATCTTGTTGCCTCAGTCACATTGTTTAAATGATGAGATGAGCTATTCTGGTTTAGCAAGTCTAGCAATCAGCTCACCTTCTCTCTTGACTATTTTCAAGATCACTTTTCAGATTGGTTATCTCAATCTCGAGCAATTTGTTCTTCTCAATGCATTGTTGCTGAATTTGCATCTCTGCCTTGAGCGTCACATTATCACTCTTGAGTGATGAAATGATGTCGAAGTGATTTTGATATATTTTGGCGCCATCTTGACAATCATTATAATATTCTTTGACTTTGTCAAGAAGTTCTTCTAAGAGAGAGGTTAAGATATCTCAGTGTTTACCTCAGGAAATGCTTCATCATCTCTGGCCATGAGACTAATGAACGCTGAGTCATCCATTAGCTCATCATCATCACTACTCTCTTCTGAAGACTACAAATCTTCAGGTGCAGACATTTGTTCTGATTCCGCTAACAAACATTGTTGACGAAGGTTGCTCCTGAATTGGTTTCTATCCGCATAATCTTGCCTTGTGGGCTTAGATACATTCGGATAAGGGAAATTTACCTGATAGTGCCCTGGTTTCCTGCAATTGTAACACAAATTAGTTTTCATTTTCTGTTCAGTGGTTAATCGCTTGGAAATTGTTGGCGCTGAAACACAAATTATCTAGATTTGCTCTTTTCCGATCTTCTGGCGTCCATTCTAAATTGGGCTTCTCGACATAACCATCTGAAGTAGCCTTGGTCGCTCCAAGGGCTCGAGTTACAACTTTCATGATCTGAATGAGGCCATCTGTAATTACATCACACATCTCATTATCACATGAACATAGATATGGAAATGCTTTAAGTTTCCATGAATCATAGTTTGATTCAACCAGCTTACGCATTTTGTTAAAAGCCATGATATGAGATTTAAAATAAATAAAGCGACTAAATTTTAAAAAAAATGGATCTAAACAAGCAGTTACGCTCAGAAACACTTAGGTTTCTACTTCAACCGCTCTGATACCACTTGATGGTCCCAAGTGGCATACGAAAGGGTCTAGAAGGGAGGGTTGAATAGACCTTGAAGTCTTTTTCGACTTCGAAAAATTCGTATCACTTTTAAAGATTTGAACACTTAGGTCAAGCGCTATAGTAAAGATAACTTAGACTTAGTGATTCTAGCAATTTACCAAAGTAGGGTAAAGCTTAGATCGCTTAATCAGGGTTAGCACAACGGAAATGATTTTTAAAGCTTTAGCGTTCGTTTTGGTCGAATAGTCGCTTAACCGTTTTACTTGTTTTTTTCAAGATAAATGATAGAATATAAAGTAAGACAATATGACAGTAAATAACACAAGAATTTGTAAGGTTCACTGCGTGGTGTAATCCTAGCTACGTTCTTCTTCTCCTTGAACACTTGGAGGAATTCCACTAAATTGATTATCGAAGGATCACACAGAGGCTTCTACAAAATAGAGGAGGGGATGATGATCTTGGGCTCCTTGATCACATAGACTTCAGAACCAATGAAGATCTTCACCAACAAGCTTCTCTCACTCAGAAATACTACTTGTAGAGTCAACAACTTCTTCACACAGATAGATGAAGTTGAGGATTTTGATCACGGGTTTGTTTGATTTCAGGAAGTTCAAACAACTTATGATATCTCAGTAATAGTGTATGGTTCTTCTTTGAAGATGTTTGAGATATCTATGACTGTCTGGAATGTATGTAGAAAGCTTGAAAGAATTTTGGCTATGGAGTTTCTAAGTTTTTCTTGAGAAAATAATTTAGAAAAGGGTACCTTCTTGTGTATATATGTATGTTTTTAAGGTTTGCTGAGGTAAGGTATTTATAGGCAATTTCTTGGGATTTGTCTGTTGAACACATGTAGATGGGTGCTTCTCACGCGCAAGTGAGTCATACCTTTTCTTTGACATTCCTGAAATCGTGTTGCACTGATTTAATGTGGCAGGTTAGAACTCTGAAATTCTGACAGTTTAAGCCAGTAGGTAGCTTGCTGCGTATACAATTTGTCTTTATCACATTTAATGGTCTTATCAAGCATTTAATGCATTTGAATTTATTTCCCGTTGGAAATAAAAGCCCGTTAAATGATTGCATTTAAGGCCTTAGTGACTTCAGAATTTATTTAAGGTGAATCTGATCTTCTTGTTCGCTTGATTGCTTTGAACGCTTGATTCATAAGTCCTGAAACAACCCATAGCGATTGGCAGTCGCTTAAGATAAAATCTTCATCTTTGCTTGACTTCAGACGCTAATCTTCAACTTCATCTCTAATAGACTCACCTAGAATTCTACTAGCGACTTGGTATCCAATATTTAGTCTAAAATCTATAAAGATAAAAAATTAGAAGCTTTGATAAAATTACAACCTTTCAAACACTTATACAATTGTTCTATAAAAATATAAACTTACATTCTTTTGGGGTCCAGCATAAAATCCTATCTTATCATCATCAAAACATCTAACATGAAATTTCTAACAAGAAGACTAAGAAAGTTACTGGTACTCCGGGTCCATAGGTTAAGATAGACAAAGGAAAGGGCAAAGCTCATAAAGTGATGAAGAGCAAAGGACTAAAGAAAACTGATAGGTGCCTTTACTGTGGTGAGCTAGGCCACTAAAGGAGGGAGTGTCCAAACTTTGGCAAAGGTGCACTAGGTATGAAACTTTTTGTTTTAGAAACTAATTGTTCTATAACTGTATTTTCCACTTCGTGGATACTTGATTCTGGAGCTAGTGCTCATGTTTGTATAATGAATCAGGATCTGCAGCGAAGTAGGAAGCTGGAGCATGAGGAGGTGCTGATCAGTATTGGCAGAGGGTAGAGTGTCGCGACTTCTCACATTGGATCAACTTCTTTATATTTATCATCTAGACATGTTTTAAATTTAGAGGAAATTTTGGTTTTGCCCAACGAGCTTAAAAACATTATTTCAATTCCTGTTTCGGTTAGGAACGATTATGTTTTTAATTTCATTGACAGTACTTCCAACATTTTATTTCATAATAATATTGTTGGCACTGCTACTTTAGTTAATGACCTCCATTAGCTAAACATGCAAAATTAGTGTGTTGTTAATATTATCTTGAAGAAGCATGGTAGGAAAAGTACTAACCTAAGCTTAAAGTGGCATCTAAGACTAGGTCATGTCGATGAGAAAAAAGATACACAAGATGGAAAAAGTTGGGTTAATCGACCCATTGGGATTGGATCCCTATCCGACTTGTGAATCTTGCCTCAAAGGCAAAATGACTAGATCACCCTTCACCGGGACTTTTGAAGGAGCCACTGAAGTATTAGGACTTGTGCACACCGACATTTGCAGATCATTTGGAAAAATGGCTCGTGGAGGTTTCCACTATTTCATTACTTTCACTGATGATCATTCAAGGTATGGTCTATTGTATTTAATGAAGTATAAGTCCGAATCATTTGATAAGTTCAAAGAATTCAAGACCTTAGTGGAAAAACAAACTGATCATCATATAAAAGCACTACGATCGGATCGTGGAGGTGAATATATAAGTGACGAGTTTGATGAGTTCCTAAAGGAACATGGGATAATATTGCAACCCACCCCACCAACAACTCCACAGTTGAATGGGGTAGCAGAACGTAGGAATCGAACACTATTGGATATGGTTCGATCTATGCTCAGCTACACTGACTTACCCATCTCTTTCTGGGGACATGCACTCCTTACAGCTATTCATATCTTGAATAGATGTCCTGCCAAATCCGTCCCTAAGACACCATATGAGATATGGAGAAATGGGATACCAAACTTTAAGTATATTAGGGTTTGGGGATGCCCTGCCTATATCAAGAAGATAAAGGCAGAGAAATTGGAAGCTAGGTCCCTTAAAGGACGTTTTGTCGGTTTTCCTGAGGATTCCATGTGATACCTTTTCTACATGCAAGATGATCAAAGGATCATTGTTGCACTGCAAGCGCACTTTCTTGAAGATGAATTCATTCTCGAAGGTGGTGCAGGTAGGAAAATTGCTCTTAATGAACAAGATGAAACACCTAGGAAGATAAATGTTCAAGAAACACACACTGAACCTGAAGAAACACAGCTAACGTTGTGAAGATCTGGTAGAATACCATATCAACCTGATAGGTAACACGGGTATCTGCTACAAGAGGAATCGAGTGTCCACACTATAGCAATGGGAGTCCAAGGGGACGACCCTTCTACTTATGATCAAGTAATAATGGACATCGACTCTGCAAAGTGGTGAGAAGCTATGCAGGCAAAGACAGACTTGATGCATACCAACCAGGTCTGGAGTCTGGTAGATCCTCCTAATGGCATTGCACCTATAGGGTGAAAGTGGATCTACAAGAGGAAGATAGGCCTGGATGGAAAAGTTGACACATGCAAGGCAAAGCTTGTAGCAAAAGGTTATAGTCAAAAGGAAGGAATTGACTACCAAGAGACCTTTTCACCTGTCGCAATGGTCAAGTCTATCCGTATTCTGCTCGCAATAGCTGCACACTTGGACTATGAGATATGGCAGATGGATGTAAAGACGGCTTTTCTAAATGGATTCCTCGAAGAGGATATCTATATGGAGTAGCCTAAAGGCTTTGCATTTGGGTCTGATATCCATAAAGTGTACAAACTTAAGAGATCTATTTATGGACTTAAGCAAGCCTCTAGGAGTTGGAATCTACGTTTTGACGAAGCTGTCAAGGGATTTGACTTTGTCAAAAATGAAGATGAACCTTGTGTTTACAAGAAGGTTAGTGGGAGTAGAATCACTTTTCTTATCTTATATGTGGATGACATTCTACTGATAGGAAATGATGTAGGAATGCTCATATCAATCAAAAGATAGCTTTCAAATACATTCTCCATGAAAGACTTGGGAGAGGCGACCTATATTCTAAGGATTCATATCTATAGAGATAGAACAAATAAAATAATAGGACTTTCCCAAGCCCTTTACTTAGAGAAGGTCCTAAAGAGATTTAGGATGGAAGACTCTAAGAAAGGTTTCTTGCCCATGAGACACGGGGTGCACCTTTCAAAGTCTATGTCTCCTTAAAGTAAGGAAGATAGCAAAGAAATGAGTACGGTGCCTTATGTGTCTGCAGTGGGTAGTCTGATGTACGCCATGTTATGTACATGGACAGACATAGCCTACGCGGTAAGCGTGGTAAGTCATTTTTGGGCTAACCCGGGAAGAGAACATTGGACTGCTGGAAAAAATATCCTCAGGTATTTGAAGAGAACTAAGGATATGGTCCTAACGTATGAACATGGAGACTTGAAAGTTGATGGATACATTGACTCATATTTTCAATTTGATGTAGATAATCGCAAATCCACTTCGGGGTTTTATTCACGCTCAATGGTGGAGCGGTGACTTGGAAAAGTTCCAAGCAAAGCACAACCATTGATTCCACCATTGAAGCAGAATACATAGCAGCTTTAGAGGTTGCTAAAGAGGGTGTTTGGATTAGGAAGTTTCTTGGAGAACTTCAATTAGTCCCTAGTGTAGAGCTGCCATTGCCACTTTATTGTGACAATAACGGGGCTATTCACAAGCAAAGGAACCAAGGTTTCACAACAAATCCAAGCACATAGAGAGGAGATATCACATAATAAGGGAAATTGTTGGAAGAGACGAAATAGCTGTTCAGAGAGTAAATTCAGCAGACAATGTCGTTGACCCATTGACCAAGCCTTTGACACAGGCAGTGCTGGATCGACATCATGAGAAAATGGGTATTAGCTACGATGGTGATTAGCATTGAGTACAAGTGGGAGATTGTTACGTTAATGTCCTCAAATGCCACTAGAGGATTAGTAAATGATAAGACATTATCAAATTGTAATTGTTCATTAAATTAATCAATAAAAGGCATTTTAGTTGTTTACATTCATATTGGCATTGATATGTTGTAATCATCTATAAGTCCATGAAAACAAGAGTTAACTCTCTAAGGCACTAGAGGAGTCTGATACTTGTGTACTAAAATAGTCTGCAAGTCAAAGATTTTCAATTGGGCATTGAAAATAATGAAAACTTGTATGATGTGAGTTTTGATGAGAAAGGTGCCCACAATCACTAGCAAGTAGTGAAGAACTCATATCATACGTGCACTGATGAAGATAGTGGCACTCAGATATGACTCGCATCGATTCTAGCACATGGGTTTTCAATCTTTGACAGTCAGTGACAGAAATGATTAAATTGTAATAGGTGTGTCTGAACTTTAGACTTGAGGAATCGAGTTGAAGATATACTTGTGACGTTAGGTTCATCATTAGAGTAGTTAGGCCCAATTCACCCGTTGGTGGGGTCAACCTCGAAATGCAACCTGATGGGCAAATAATATTCTTAACTGATATCCAAGAAAGGATTCGTTCCCTAGTAAGTGAACGAGGAATTATCCTATGCATTTATAATTAAGTTAGATCTCAAAGTCTTTGGCCAAAGCATTCATTGATCTGAACTTATTATAAATATAGCATAGTGTTAAGTTAGTGAGTTTGACCAAAACCATGACTCTCACTTAACTAGGATAAGGAAACGAAGAGTATGTATTCACACGGTATTTACAAATAGAAAGGTATTAATGATCTAATCATTTCATCTTATTTGGGTTAAAATATGGACCACTAGACTGGCTAGGTGGGATGCATATTCAATGGAATCCTCTCATTGCCAAATATAGATGAACCTAAAGAGTCATGCTTAAAAAGGAAAAATTGATGAAAAATGGAATATTTCTTGTGGTAATATTTTAAGTATTGGATACTTAAAATTAAATAAATAGGATTAATTATTTGATAAAATAAGTTAATTTATTTATGATTTAATTAATATAATATTTCTTGGAGAAATATAATTAATTAAATAAGTTGTCTATTATTTAATTGAATTAATTAATTGGATTAAGTTAATTATTTAAATAATAGAATAAACTAAGCACAAAATTAATACACCAAGTGGGATTATAAGCCCTAGAAGGGGCGGCCACTAGGAGGAATTAATGGGTTTGGTTTAGTCCAAAGGTAATAACTTAAGTGATATAATTATTACATTAGTTATAAGCTTAGGTCATAAGTTGCATTACACAACACCACAAGAAAAGAACTCATCTCCCTCTTTCTCATAGCTCTCGGATTCAAGACCAAGGAGGAGGAAGAAAATTTCATCAAGTTTTTTCCGGCGAGACGATTTAGAGGCAGAACAATTGGACTCCATGGATCAACATCAATTCAGTCGGAGAATTTTCGCGAAGAATTGAAGAATTCAAATTCGTAGGAATTGTCAACCACTTCGCGAAAATGGGTAATAATTATTAAACCCTATCATACATATGTGTGATTAAACCCCGAGATTGACCCTGCGAAGGGAAAATCCAAACATTTTAAAACTCCGTTTTCCACTGCGTTTGGTTAATTTTCCCCAACACCATAAACATTAAATTCAAAAATAAATTAGATTCATTCTTGAATATTAATTAAATTAGATTTAATTAAATATTAAATAAGATTTAATAATAATCACATATATGTTTGATTTGATTATGTGCTCCTTTTGTCATTATGTGATGGTGACACCTCGTATAGGCTTAGGGCTGGTTTCTTTTTATTATCTGTATTGTATTGGGCCGGAGTTTGAGCCCCCCAACTTGTATCTTTATTTTTATTTAGATCAATTGTATAGGCATGTATCATTGTAATAAAAATATTAGATAGGTCCAATAAAAGGAGAAGACGGTGGCAAGCTTGGAATGGAGTCAAAGATCTCTTTTGTAATAGATTAGAACCCCTCCCCGATTGACTCATTGGCTCGAGACAATCTAGATAAAAACCCATGTGTGTGTGTGTGTGTGTTGTTAGAAATTGCTATGCATTTCCATAAATAGTGCTTAATAAATTAATGTGCAAAGTGAGACCCAAAACATAATAACTATCAAAGTTATTAAATCTCCCTATATTAAATAATATTGAGTAAGTAAAGGTTATTTGTATATCCTGGCTCTCCATCAAACTTTAGAACGAGATGGCTGCATCTTGTATATGGCACCGTCCCAGTATTAGGGGGTCATATATAAAGCTATGATGCTTGATCTTCTTTAGTGCATTAGATGCCTTCAGTCGAAACGAATTTCGCCCCATATATCAAAAAAGGTTGCAAGGCGAGATTAAATTGCTAGACTGATATGAATTGATGGGAATAGACTTAGATGAATCACCACTTATATATCGAAAAAGGTTGTGGTTAAGTGATTGATGAGCCAAAGGGATTGAATCGTTAAATGGTTTAATTGGCACTAGGTGCCACCTTAATTTCTAGACGGGCCATATATCAAAAAAGGTTGCAACCCATCTAGACATCGAGGACCTCAACACCCACTATGAAACCAATCCAATGAGGTTTTCGATTATTGCAGTGGGAGTACAATAATTGAGAAAAAAATAGTGGGAGACAAGTAATTGTACAAGTCCTTTATAATTACTTGTTTTGAACAATATAAAGCATCTAATTGATAATCTTGGTATTTTTAGCAGTTTGATAATTACTCTCTATAATGGTTAACCCACTCAACATTCTTCTTGGGAAAAATGTCCTGGACCAAACTACAATGATTGGATCAAAACACTAAAGGTAGAGCTCAAGAAAAAATCGCTTGAGTATATTTTTGGAGTAAGACGGTCCATCTTTATCTGGGGTTAATGAAGGAAAGTCTGCTCTGAAAGTATACAAGAGATGGATCTCTGAGCCCAGAAGGTCACTGACTATATGTTGCATTCCATGAGCAACGAGTTGAGACATATACATTTTGATATGGAAAGTCCCAGGTCAATGATGCTTCACTTGGAGGAAATATTCGGGGAACAAGGAAAATTGACTCGGTATTACTTATTGAAAAAACTTTTCCATACTAGAATGAGAGGAAGTGATGAAGTTGCAAGTCATGTTTTGAATATGATGTCCATGATAGGAAAACTTCGGTCTCTGGGAAGCTACATGGATTCTTGTCTACAAGTATACCTCATTCTTCAATCTCTCCCTAAGTCCTTCAATACTTTTGTCACTAACTTTGAGATAGATGACCTGGGAGGATCCTTAATGGATCTTAAAGACAGGCTTGTATACATGCAAGCCCAATTGAGAAAGGAATGGGATGATGATGCTCCACCTCCAACTAGGCTACTTGGAGTAAGGATAGCTTCTCAAAACTATCAGCTAAAATCCAAACGCTCAAAAGTTGAACATGTCTCCACTGAAAGGAAGTGGATGAATGGAAACATGACTGTCCTAAACCAAGAACTGAAAGCAACTCAGGTATAGAACTTTTTGTTTATGAAACTAATTGTTCTATGACTATTTTCTCTACTTCATGAATTCTAGATTCAGGAGCTAGTGCTCACATCTGTGTTTTGAACCAAGATCTGGAAACAAGTAGGAAGCTGGGAGAAAGAGAAGTGATGATCAATGTGAGAAGCGGGCACAATGTCTCGGCTACACACGTTGGAAGCACTTCTATTACATTAATGTCTGAACATTCTACTACTTTAGATAATTGCCTCGTTTTGCCCAATGGGCATAATTACATCGTTTCTATTCCTGTATTGGTCATGAAAGGATACTTGTTTACTTTTAATGACAATGGTTGTGATATTTAGTTTAGAAACAAAAATGTTGGCTCAGCATCTTTAGTTAATGGATTGTATTATATTAATGTTCAAAACCATTGAATGGTTAACACTATGACTAAGAAGCGTACTATGAATGGTACTAACCAAAATCTTATACTTGGACATGCCGGTGAATTCAAGGTTCACGAGTTGGAGAAACGAGGGCTTATCAGCCCTCTTGGATCTGATCCATATCCAACATGTGAATCCTGTCTAAAAGAAAAAATGACTAGGTCACCCTTCACCGGGACATTTTGAAAGATCCAAGAAAGTTTTGGATTTGGTTCATACAGATGTTTGTGGGCCCTTCAAGGATGAGGCTAACGGAGGTGTTCAGTACTTCATTACATTCACTGGCGACCATAGTAGATATGGACTCGTGTATTTAATGAAACATAAGTCTGAAGCTATCGAATGGTTCAAGGAGTTCAAGATTATGACTGAAAAACAAACCGGGCACAGTATTAAGGCACTGCGATCGGATCGTGGTGGCGAATATATAAGTGCTGAGTTTGATGAGTTCTTAAAAGAACAAGTCATATTGTTACAATTTACTCCTCCAGCAACCCCACAATTAAATGGAGTAGATGAGCACATAAATCTTACTCAAAGACACGTTCTTAGATAATGAGGTGCAGGTAGGAAACTGGTTCTGCTAGAAGAACCAAATGAATTCCCTTCAGAGACACCAATTCAAGTACAAAATAACTGACCCTGAAACTCAAAAGACACAACCGTCACTGCGACACTCTAGTAGAGCATCTCGACCCCCTGAGAGATATGGCTACCTTCATGAACAACAATATTTGTTTGCTGTAGGAAATGGAAGCCATGGAGATGATCCCTCTTGCTAACAGCAAGCTGCGACTGATATATTGATTCAGCAAAATGGCTGGAAGCCATGAAAGCAGAGATGAATTCGATGTATTCGAACTAAGTCTGGACTCTTACTGATCTCCCTGAGGGTGTATGGCTGATAGGGTGCAAATGGATCTGTAAGAAAAATATTGGTACAGATGGCAAGGTAGATACATATAAGGCCAGACTTGTCGCGAAAGGTTATAGTAAAAAAGAGGGCATTGACTATGAGGAAACCTTTTCGCCCGTAGCAATGATCAAGTCCATTCAAATCTTGCTCGCCATCGAAGCGAACCTAGATTATGAAATCTGGCAAATGGATGTGAAAACTGCATTTTTAAATGGATACCTCGAGGAGGAAATTTATATGTAGCAACCCAGAGGTTTTATATCTGATGCAGATTCTCATAAGGTTTGCAAGCTAGATAAGTCCATTTATGAACTTAAGCAGGCGTCTCGCTGCTGGAATCAATGGGTCGATCAAGAAGCGAAATCTGATGGATTCATTAAGAATGAAGATGAACCGTGTGTCTATAAAATGTCCAGTGGGAGCAAGTTGACATTCCTAGTGTTGTATGTAGATGACACACTACTAATGGGGAATGACATAGGCTTAATGACATCAGTTAAGGAATGGCTTTCAAGCACATTTTCCATGAAAGATTTAGGAGAAACATCCTTGGGATTCGCATCTACCGGGATAGGGCAAATCGGATGCTAGGTCTTTCCCAAGTGCTTTACCTCGAGAAAGTCCTTAAGAGATATGAAGTGAGTAACTCTAAGGGAGGACTTCTGCGCATGGGACATGGATTACATCTCTCTAAGTCTATGTGTCCAAAATTGGATGAGGACAGACTAAAGATGAGTAAAATCCCATATGCATCAACAGTGGGAAGTCTCATGTATGCAATGTTATTCACGAGACCTGACATAGCCTACGTTGTGAGTGTAGTTAGTCGGTTTCAAGCTAACCCTGGTGAGCAGTATTGGATGGCTGTGAAGACTATCCTTAAGTATCTTAGAAGAACGAATGATATGCTTCTAATATATGGAAATGAAGATATAAGAGTAGATGGGTATTCTGACTCAGACTTTCACATGTGGATGATCGAAAATCTATGTCTTGGTTTATATTCACTATGAATGGTGGAGAAATGTCTTGGAAAAGTTCCAAGCAAAGCACAACTGCAAACTCCACATGTGAAGCTGAATACATAGCTGTCTTAACAAAGTTGTTTGAATAAAGAAGTTCATGGTTGAACTTCGTTTGGTTCCTAGAATGGAAATGTTGTTGCCACTATGGTGTGACAACAATGGAGCAATAGCACTAGCTAAAGAACTAAGGTCTCACAATAAATCTAAACACATAGAGAGAAGGTATCACATAATACGAGAAATTGTTGGAAGAGGCGACATCAACGTGCAGAAAGTAGCCTCAACGAAAAATGTAGCTGACCCACTCACTAAGCATCTATCATCGGTGGTGCTAGAGAAACATCTTGAGAAGATGGGACTCAAATACAATAGCAATTGGCATTGAGTGTAAGTGGGAGATTGTTAGATGTTATGCACTCTATTCCATTGAGGAATTAGATTTAAGAGGGCGTTTTATTTATATTGTATGAACATTATTATTGATTAATAAAAGGCATTGAGTTGTTCTTATAAATCTAATTACGGCATTGAATGTATTGAACAAATAGGTCCTTAAGATTAAGGTGTACTCACCATTACTTATTTGATAAGTAAGAGCACTGGTGGAGTTAAGTGCTTAATCTTATAAAGACGGTTCGCTAGTCAAAGAATCTAAATTGGGCATTTAGATTCGACTCGTATGACACTATCTTTGACAAGGAAAGTGCTAAGTCTCACAGTGATTGGATAGTGGGAGCTGGTGTCATGAATATGGTTAACGGAGTTAACATATTCGAACACGACTCGTTGTAATCCTATCACATTGGTTTTTACTCAGTGATAGTCAATGATGAGGATTACCTTTATAATAGTATGAGTGAACTTTAGACCTGAGGAGTCATTTACGTTGTGCTCGTACCATAGAATAAGTTCTTAGAGTAGTTAGGCCCAATCATAAGTTGGTGGGGTCGACCTCGAAGTACGATTCAATTGGTGTGTTCGACAATAGGAAATGGATTGCCAATAAGGAATTCACTGTCTCGAAAGTAAACGAGAAGCATCCTGTACGTCATAGGTGTTGCGAAATTAAAGTCTTTGGCCAAAGCATTAATGACTGACTTATATTGGATATAAAGGATAGTTTGGTAATTTCACATCAGTATGATTACAGTATAGTACCAAGTTGTATGAGTTTGACGTTCCATGACTCTTACTTGATCAGGTTGCGTCAGTGAAGAGTTTATACTCATATGACATTTATAACACAAAGGTTCGTGATGAAATAGTCATCTCCTACTTGATTGGGTTCATGTATAGCTTCACAGGATAGCTTGGTGATAACTATACACTTGAAATCCTCCCAATGCCAATCAAGATGAGCCTAGAGAGTCGTGCTATGTAAAGATGATAAAATAAAGGAGTTTTACTTTTTGAAGGGAATTTTGGTAATTTCACTTGGAGTGAAAATTATCAAAAGGATGTGTGTTGATTATAATAAATATATTTAATTATTGTAATTAAATTATTTTATTCAATCAATATTAATAGTATGGTAGTATTAATTTAGAATTAATAAAATACTATTAGTAAAAAGAGATAAGTATTTAATTAATTACCAATTGGATTGGACTGAGAATATTAATTAAATACTTAACATTGGGCTTGGAGTTAGAAAAAGCCTAGCACACCTATCCCTAGGGTAGTGCACGGTCGTCCCCTTCCCCCCTCTTCTCCTAAGGCAAGGAGAATTCTTTTATTTAAAGGTGTTTACCTAAAATCATAACCCAAGTCAGTTTTTCATCTTAGAGAGTGAAAAATAGTAAAACACAAAATCCTTTTCCTCCACATAAACCCTAAAGGCGCCCAACCCAGTCTAAGGTAGAGGAGGTCGAGCTTCAAGATTTGAAGGTCATCTTTCGCATGATTATCTAAAGGAAAGAACGATCAGTTGCTTCTTAATAAAAAAGGCTAGGTTTTGGATTTCATCAAAAAGGTAATTAGATTACCACCTATTCTTGATATCATTTTTGTGATCATGAAATTATCAAAAACATGAATTGAATCCGGGCTATGTGAATCGGAGAAAAACATTTGTCTGCTGGTTCGATTCACAACAGGGGGGGGTGGTTTCGGCCCTTCTCCCACTCCAAAATCGGTCATTTAGGGCTCATGGGCAGCCTATGAGCCCACCCTAAAGTCACAAAGAGGAATACCCTACACTCTTTTTCCCTTAACCATGGATTTTTCCCATTGGGTATTTTCGGGTAAGGTTTTTAACGAGGCAATCTGTGTATCAAAAAGGATCAAACTCTCTTTGGAATTATGACAATTTATTTTACTCTCGAGACTTTTTGAGCCTTTTTATTCCAAAATTCTCAAGAGTAGGGGAGGAGGGGGGTATGATATGGGTCATAATTTCTATTTTTCCTAAATGGGACAGTGTGAGGTGGACTTGTATCAAAATGAATAAATGAAGAAGACTTATGCATGGAACGCTCGTGAAAGGCCCAAGGATATGCTTGGAAGAATGCTAGAAAGAAAGCCCAAAAGAAAGCTCATAGAAATGCTTATGAGAACGCTCAAATAAGGATGATATTTGGATAAATCTTATCCTTAACCACCAAATCCTAAAAAGAGGGTTATGACTTATCGCATCCCCTAATATTCGAGAACAAATTGGAACCAATCCAAGGACTCCCCAGCATAGAGGAAATCGGCCACTGGGGCCTTTATACGAGGTTCTTTACTTCATTTTTTGTAATTTACGTATTGTTAGAGAGATTACTACAAAATTTAGAGTTCATATACTTGAGTATTCAAAGTTAATAAAGAAGTCATTTATCTTTATATATCTCCATATATTCGAGTATTATTATATTATTATAATTATTATTTGAGTGTGAATCAAGAGTTTGGAAACATTAATTGCAACAATCAATCCAAAATCTTGTTTGGTTCTCCGATTTTCTTTGTGTGAAAATCCGAACATCACAACCAAAAGCTTCCAATTTCATTTGAGGATTTTTTCCTGAAAAGCCAACAAACAAATATACATTTCAAAATATGTCATGATTTTAGTTTAATTTGTAAATGTTGTATTTCATGAAACTCTATGCCCATAAATACAGCTAGTGTTTTATAGCAATGAACAAACAATTCTGGATACATAACAATTTAAAAGTTAACAAGTACAAAATATATGAAATCTCGTGAGCTTTTGAGTAATTAGTTATGAGCTCATACTTAGCTTGTTAAAAACTCGAGCTCGTATGACACTATCTTTGACAAGGAAAGTGCTAAGTCTCACAGTGATTGGATAGTGGGAGCTGGTGTCATGAATATGGTTAACGGAGTTAACATATTCGAACACGACTCGTTGTAATCCTATCACATTGGTTTTTACTCAGTGATAGTCAATGATGAGGATTACCTTTATAATAGTATGAGTGAACTTTAGACCTGAGGAGTCATTTTCGTTGTGCTCGTACCATAGAATAAGTTCTTAGATTAGTTAGGCCCAATCATAAGTTGGTGGGGTCGACCTCGAAGTACGATTCAATTGGTGTGTTCGACAATAGGAAATGGATTGCCAATAAGGAATTCACTGTCTCGAAAGTAAACGAGAAGCATCCTGTACGTCATAGGTGTTGCGAAATTAAAGTCTTTGGCCAAAGCATTAATGACTGACTTATATTGGATGTAAAGGATAGTTTGGTAATTTCACATCAGTATGATTACAGTATAGTACCAAGTTGTATGAGTTTGACGTTCCATGACTCTTACTTGATCAGGTTGCGTCAGTGAAGAGTTTATACTCATATGACATTTATAACACAAAGGTTCGTGATGAAATAGTCATCTCCTACTTGATTGGGTTCATGTATAGCTTCACAGGATAGCTTGGTGATAACTATACACTTGAAATCCTCCCAATGCCAATCAAGATGAGCCTAGAGAGTCGTGCTATGTAAAGATGATAAAATAAAGGAGTTTTACTTTTTGAAGGGAATTTTGGTAATTTCACTTGGAGTGAAAATTATCAAAAGAATGTGTGTTGATTATAATAAATATATTTAATTATTGTAATTAAATTATTTTATTCAATCAATATTAATAGTATGGTAGTATTAATTTAGAATTAATAAAATACTATTAGTAAAAAGAGATTAGTATTTAATTAATTACCAATTGGATTGGACTGAGAATATTAATTAAATACTTAACATTGGGCTTGGAGTTAGAAAAAGCCTAGCACACCTATCCCTAGGGTAGTGCACGGTCGTCCCCTTCCCCCCTCTTCTCCTAAGGCAAGGAGAATTCTTTTATTTAAAGGTGTTTACCTAAAATCATAACCCAAGTCAGTTTTTCATCTTAGAGAGTGAAAAATAGTAAAACACAAAATCCTTTTCCTCCACATAAACCCTAAAGGCGCCCAACCCAGTCTAAGGTAGAGGAGGTCGAGCTTCAAGATTTGAAGGTCATCTTTCGGATGATTATCTAAAGGAAGGAACGATCAGTTGCTTCTTAATAAAAAAGGTTAGGTTTTGGATTTCATCAAAAAGGTAATTAGATTACCACCTATTCTTGATATCATTTTTGTGATCATGAAATTATCAAAAACATGAATTGAATCCGGGCTATGTGAATCGGAGAAAAAAATTTGTCTGCTGGTTCGATTCACAACAGGGGGGGGGGGGGTGGTTTCGGCCCTTCTCCCACTCCAAAATCGGTCATTTAGGGCTCATGGGCAGCCTATGAGCCCACCCTAAAGTCACAAAGAGGAATACCCTACACTCTTTTTCCCTTAACCATGGATTTTTCCCATTGGGTATTTTCGGGTAAGGTTTTTAACGAGGCAATCTGTGTATCAAAAAGGATCAAACTCTCTTTGGAATTATGACAATTTATTTTACTCTCGAGACTTTTTGAGCCTTTTTATTCCAAAATTCTCAAGAGTAGGGGGGAGGGGGGTATGATATGGGTCATAATTTCTATTTTTCCTAAATGGGACAGTGTGAGGTGGACTTGTATCAAAATGAATAAATGAAGAAGACTTATGCATGGAACGCTCGTGAAAGGCCCAAGGATATGCTTGGAAGAATGCTAGAAAGAAAGCCCAAAAGAAAGCTCATAGAAATGCTTACGAGAACGCTCAAATAAAGATGATATTTGGATAAATCTTATCCTTAACCACCAAATCCTAAAAAGAGGGTTATGACTTATCGCATCCCCTAATATTCGAGAACAAATTGGAACCAATCCAAGGACTCCCCAGCATAGAGGAAATCGGCCACTGGGGCCTTTATAAGAGGTTCTTTACTTCATTTTTTGTAATTTACGTATTGTCAGAGAGATTACTACAAAATTTAGAGTTCATATACTTGAGTATTCAAAGTTAATAAAGAAGTCATTTATCTTTATATATCTCCATATATTCGAGTATTATTATATTATTATAATTATTATTTGAGTGTGAATCAAGAGTTTGGAAACATTAATTGCAACAATCAATCCAAAATCTTGTTTGGTTCTCCGATTTTCTTTGTGTGAAAATCCGAACTTCACAACCAAAAGCTTCCAATTTCATTTGAGGATTTTTTCCTGAAAAGCCAACAAACAAATATACATTTCAAAATATGTCATGATTTTAGTTTAATTTGTAAATGTTGTATTTCATGAAACTCTATGCCCATAAATACAGCTAGTGTTTTATAGCAATGAACAAACAATTCTGGATACATAACAATTTAAAAGTTAACAAGTACAAAATATATGAAATCTCGTGAGCTTTTGAGTAATTAGTTATGAGCTCATACTTAGCTTGTTAAAAACTCGAGCTCGAGGGAAAACCGACTCACCAGGCACACGAGCCTGTTCCCATGTTTCGTGTGGAAGGGGCGAACCGCAAATTCTCAAAATCTTATGACAAATTGATAACGATCTTAAAGCTCAGGGTGGATACCGAAACTTAAAACTAGTGAAGAAATAGACTTACAAATTTTGGGGATCAACTCCACTCGTTCCACAATACAAGACTTGCAATTTCTTCGCATCTGCAGAAGCTTACAAAATGGGAATACGATTCGTATTAATGGTGAACAAGCAAGGGCAGACCCGTCTAGCACAGTACTATGAATACCTAAACCTCGAAGAACGACGCGCTCTCGAAGGTGAAATTGTCCGCAAATGCCTAGCCCGCACCGAACAACAGGTTTTCATCTCCATCTATGTATACGCCTATATATGTGTATTTGTGTGTGTGTGTGTGTGTGTCTTGGTATTATACTTGTATTTTCTGGTTCACATCGGTCTGATCGCATTTATAATTTTCAGTCTCTAGTGCAAATATTATGCGCGCGCTTGAAACTTTGAACTCGCTGATTGATTTATTTGGAACAGATCTGATTTCTTACTGAAATTGTCTTGATCGATGGGGATTTGTAATTTACTGATTGATTGTATGGAGTTGGCATGGGAATGCGCGGTGATTTGATTTTAAAGACGGTTATTGTGGATGGTGTGATGTGGTATCAAAGTATATGCACCCATAATTTAGATAAGTGAAAATTGAAATGCTAAAAAAATGTTGGGAGTCAAGTGAGATTCAATGTAATAATTTCTCTTATCTTGCGTGATAAAAAATATTCAAATCCTTCACAAAAAATTAAAAATAAAAAAAAATCACAACCTTGACCCTCCCGAGGCTGCACTCTGGGGCCTCTTAATTGTGTTTGAGATGACACAAGTAAACTGGGGGCCATTAATTGGTATTCATAACGCTCATCGAAAAGCTTATTAGAAGTGTGCATCCTTTTTTTACTTTTTGATAAATGTGCTGTCAGCTATCTCAGTTTAAGCCTGAATCGCGGCCATGAATGGAAGCATTTCAAAGTATCATGATCATGATCAATTATGTTTAATCTACTAATAAGTAGGGGATACTGCTTGTGGTAGTTTCGCTGTCGGTCCTTTCTCTTACTATCTTATGTTGGCATGTTGACCTGAGAAACCTAGTATATCTTAAGAACTACAATTTAATCGTCTAATGGAAATTTGAATTAGATGACTAAGTGTCCTTCGCTCAAAGTTGATGATTATGCTGTGAAGGCCTAGGTGATGGGCTAATCAATTCTATATAGCTATTAGAGTATCAGTTAGAAGTACCCTGCTTATATGTTGTGAAGCATGCTAAAACAATTCATCTTGAATTTTGTACTTTCGAGTTTCAAACCTGATGGGACATTCTGAATCTGTTATTCCAAGTCATTATGAAAGTTAATCCCACATCATATGCAAATTATTCGAGATATTTGAAGTAAAAATATGTTACTGTAAAGTACATTTAAACTTTTGTACATGTTGGTATAATCATATTAGTAGGCTTAAGGGTATACCAGTCTTCACATAATAAGATTATTGAGAAATTGATGAAATTCATTCAAGTCAATAATTTTGACAACTGGGGTACACCTAGAGCACGGCCTTACTTCAGTACTCAGTACTACTATATGCTTATGATCTTGCATCTCTTCTGCGCATCTGCAACACTCATTCATATTTATTTATCCTTTTATTAGTTTCCTTTACTTCTTAATTTGAATGGTAGGATTTTTTTTACCTTTCGACAAAAAAGTATTTTCTTCCTTTTACATAATAATAATTATGTTTCCCTTTTTCTTGTATACTCTAGTATTAATGAACTTTCTAGTTTATAATTTTTGGTTCTATGATGAACAGTGTTCTTTTGTTGAGCATCGAAACTACAAAGTTGTATACCGACGATATGCATCGCTCTTTTTCCTGGTTGGAGTGGACAATGAAGAAGTAAGTGATATCGTCTCTTGGGGAAGGATACTTCATGTCTTACATTCCCATTCTTGTTTCTTCCATGTTTTTATGGGAACTATGCTTTCTACTTCTAAGAAATGGTGTCTTAAAAACAATTTCCTCACTCCTTTATCATGATGAAGCACTTCTAAGCTCTGATATATTGATATTCTCATATCGTTGTTCTTAAGACATGATCACTGAGAAGGAAAGCAAAAGACTAAAGCAGTTTCTAAGACGTTATGGATGGGTAAGGATACAACTTTGTGGCTGTTGAAAAGCACCAAGTTTGTTTCAATTTCTTGGACTGATGATCAGCAACAGAATTTTGTATACTGTTGCGGTTCATTCTCGAACCGAGTAGATACCGAAGAGTTAATGATCAGTGATCCTTCATGCTATATATTTGATAGATCTTCCTGTTTATGTTACTTCTATGATCAGTTTGACTTGTTTATTGATGGGGACAATGTCTTTAATGTTAACAGTATTGTAGCCTTCAAATTGTCATGGATAAAGCATTACTTAAGGACATCTGAAGTAATGGTCCTTCACTAAGGAAATCAATAAGAAAAAATAGAAATTTCTAGGAGATTGTGAGTACGCTTGTATCCAAGTGTGAGTGTTTGAAAACGTTGGTCTTTTACATTTATTTTGGGCGGGCTAAATAATCTCACATGGTTACAAAGATGGGACAAATATATGTCAAAGATAATATTTCAAGGATGAACATAATTCACAGCTCTTCATGTGGCAAAATCACAATGAAGTATGAACTTCTAGTGTCTCTTGAATTGGAGGTATGACCCAATATCGGGTTTGGTTGTTCTCACTTCTAAAACTGTAAGAGACCATTTTCTGAACTAGCTAATGCATACGTGGAAATCTATGCATGGGCAAAAGCTTATTTAATTTAGACCCACAAATGTGGTTTGTCTGCTGATGATTTTTTCGGTGCGGGTTTATACAAAATGTTTGATACATAGATATGGATTGAATTCACACGTATGCAATATAGTTTGATTCCTTACTGTTACTTTGCTGTGATTGCTCTCTATTTCAGCGTATGAGTGTTTGTAACATTAGTAAGCCCATGAAATTTGAAAGATTAAGAAATTCCTGAACGCTTTGATCATTAGTGGCCAAGTGGTCTAGAGTTGTTTTGTTTGTCTCTTTGATATCGTTAAAATTCTGTTTAGCAACCTTTCGTGTATGAAGTGGAAATTTCACATGCTTGTTACCAGCATGGTCATGAGCGACATGTAGTGGCTGTGTTGCCATAATAGATGAAGGACATTTCAAATTGTTATTCAGCGATTTTAAGGGGGAAATTAGGTATTTGAGAGGCTTATATTGAGAAATGAATGGAGTTTGAGTTTGAAAGAGAGCTGCTGTACTAACATATTAGTTGATTGAAGAGAAAATTAGTGTACTTTTGGAGGTATGAGCCAGGACATAGATCCAATAGAGATATTAGTGGCTGGATTCTCAAGAATAGAATTTGAGAAAACATGGTTGTACTCGTTAAACTGGACATGTTGAGATGACAAAATTATTTTTTGATGTGAATAAATGCTGTAATCTGAATGATGAGTGTGGTTAGGAAACAATTATTGAGATTGATGGGGCATTTTGCGTAATGAACAAAAGAAGGGACCATTGGATTTATGGACACTTTTACGGTGACTAAAGTGAAAAGATGACATGAACCTTCCTGAGAACGAATAAATTTGGAGATGACTTGAAGAACAAGGAACTTTGAGAGAGCCATTTGAAAACTTGTTTACACGTGCAATTTAGGGCAACCTAAAAACAAAGTACTGAGCAGCAATTTTTTAGGTAGTCTTAACCTATGCACCTTTTCCCTCTTCAAGTACGCAAGCAAATACAATGGTCATGAATGCCAAGTGACTAAAGGAATTTCTTATTTACATCATCTGCCCTCCTTAATAATTTTAGATAACCTAGTTTTTTCTATTAAATACTGTCTTGAAATATAATTGGAGAGATAGGATACAGAAAAAAGTAAGATAAATATGACATCGGGCTCCCACCTGAACTTGAAATAAATTCCCTTGAAGTTTGTGAAAGAAAAACATCCCGCCAAAGAACCAAATCCTGAATTTTGCTGCGCAAAACTACATTCTGCATTCATTTGAGATGTCAAGAATGGTAAATATGATATGGCTGATCACCAAGCATCATTAGATTAGGCACTTAGTGTTATTGAAAAGCATGGACTTTTTACTACAATGAATATAACTAAGAATAATATGGATGAGGAGTTAAAGAAGCTATATTTTCTTTGCTGATTAGGTACTAGATTGGGTTAATAGGTATAGAGTATCCCTTCTTAGTTTGTAGAGAATGGTTGTTGGCTAGAATATGTCTTTGAGTCAAATCATATACTTTAGAGTACTTGGAGAGTGATTCACTATTTCTGGTGAGGTGCCATTATCAATTTGACGTTCTTAAAAGAAAAGGAAGCATTCAATTGTATTGCAGCTGGAGAACATTTGAATGGAACCTAATTCTGTGAGTTCTGGCAAAAATAAAATTCAAAACTATGGGATGTGGTGGAAATGTAATGGTAGCAGCAGGCAAAGTATCTAAAGCCCATACCTTACGAACAACCAAATGCCCAGGACCATGGCAGACTTCAAATTGAGATAAACTGATTTTATGATGGCTAGCTTGCAAGTCAAGGAAGTCAAGGAACTAGAGTGCTGCTATAGAAGATGATAGGCCATTAGATAAGGCTTTGACCCAATAGAAGTTAGTTGCATCCTCTATATGGTATATACATCCTCGGATGAATATTTAGAAGAGATTAACATAATCAGCTAAAGTGAACAATACAGAAATCTCTTTCTATTATTGATAATGTGGAAGGATCTATAAACAAGTGCTGCGATTGTTCAAGTTTCAATGTTTTATTTTTTGAACATTTAGAGTCCATAACAAAAAATTAGTAAGACTATTAGCAATATTACTGAATAGTTGAGGTGTCTGCAACCCCCCAAAAAAAAATAAAAAAAAATAAATAAAGAATAGTTGAGGGTCTACTGTATATCAACTCTTGCACAAGGAGGGATTCAGGGTACTTGTGATTCAACAGTATGCTAGAGCCTAGTTCCGAGCAGCCTTTTAATTGTAATGCAACTTGCTGGATGGCCTTGCTGCTGCTTCTTTCTTCTTATAGACCACTGCATATTATTAAATTCTAATCTTTTTCTGTAACTGTATTTGCAGAATGAGCTAGCGATTTTGGAATTTATACACCTTCTAGTTGAAACTATGGATCGCCATTTTGGCAATGTGGTATGTTACTGTTTAGAAAAAATAAATCTGAAATAAAAAAATGCCATCTACCCGCCTCTCACAACTTTAGTGCATGCCCGAATTGTGATTTTGCAGTGTGAGCTGGACATAATGTTTCATTTGGAGAAAGCACACTTCATGCTGGAGGAAATGGTCATGAATGGTTGTGTTGTTGAGACCAGTAAGACCAATATCCTCTCTCCAATACAGCTAATGGAGAAAGCATCATAGGCGGTAAAGTCAGATATGTTTATAAGCTTTGGACATTATGATTCATGGTGGATTTTGTTTTGCATAATGTCACTTGTATTCTATATGAGAGCAAAACCAGATAAAAGTATGAAATCTTGTTTCTACGAGGACGACAATCACTCGTACTACTATGATGCCTAAGAGAATGCATGTACATGTCCGAATACTTAATTTGGGCATGACATTGCTGTGTCAGGAAATTGGAGTCTACATAATATTCACTTGATCTAGAATTCATAGATCTTGCTAATTGATGTTTGAAGAATCGATTTTGCGAAATTGTGGTTAACAAACTCAACTTGTAGCTTTGACCAAAATGCTTTAGACCAAGCGATTGAACAACTTGTTGGTGATCTCAATTTAAGTTATCAAAAGTTCTTTAGACCAAGTCATTTTAGTATATGTCGAACGTTGTCCAAACTAAGGAAATCTATTAAAGATACACGTTGCTGTAAAAGATTCATCTATCTTTTTCCCATCTTGATGATCAATTTGATTTTTCCTTTGACTTAATGGAACTTCCTCCTTGTTGCAACAAACCCTCCCTGTTTTCGAAAGACAGATAAAGGTCTTGTTTGGGCTGTGTGTTGAACAAACCTAACTTTAACCAAGTTTCAAGTTAAATGGCTTGTTATGCTGGAAAGAGGTGATAATGAAACGAGCATCCCAAAGTTCATTCCTAAATTTACACTTGATATTATTTAGTGTGAGAAATGCCCATTCCCATGAGAATCCATAAATCTCAACAGTATGGATTGGTCATTCGTTCACTCACGCGTATGCAGCCATTCCCAATCTAGCAAGAATCAATTTATATTTTCTTGGGACAAAATTAACCTCCCTCAACCTAATATAAGTGTTTAGAATTTCAAAACAAAAATTATGTCTTCCATAAATAATGGTTAATAAATTCAAATTACTTTGTATATTACATGACTAACGACAAATTCAATAAAATTAGAGGAAAATAGTATCTTCCATAAATAATGGTTAATAAATTCAAATTACTTTGTATATTACATGACTAACGACAAATTCAATAAAATTAGAGGAAAATAGTAAAGTACATTATATTGTTTTAAAAAAATATGAGTTAATAGTTTGGATGTTTATAAATAGCAGTTTCATTATTGAAAATGTGAGAAAAAATAGGGATAAATATGAAAAAAGAAAACTAGAAAAAATTGAGAAAATTGGGGAATCATACTTTGTATCCAACGCATAGTATTTCATGCTTAAACTACTTCATCAATAACAAAAAATGGGAATTATTGTATATAATCAATATTGTCCCCAATTCTGTCATCCAACCATATATGAACTATATTTCTTCTTCTCTCACTTTCTTTCCCATTGTCTTCATCTTGTCTCGTAGTTCCTATTTTTTTTTTATTTATAAAATTAAAAGTTTACAACATTAGATCATTTAGTATTAAAAAAGAACTAAGTTAGATACAATTTTGTACTCGGCTTAATATGTACAAAGTTGATTATATATAATATAATTGTTGAATAATTCTGGGAAGTGGTGATGTTTTAAGGATAACATTTTTTTTTTTTTTGGTATATACCAGGATTTTCCCTCGCCGGATGCCAGAGACTATTTCCCTTCAAGGCATAGAGATCATCGAAGTGGGTTTTGCCTCTCCCAACAAAGCCTTTTTCATACACACGGCTAGCAATCGAATTTTGGACAAATGCTTAAGGAACCCAGCTATCTACCAACTGTGCTGGACCTTGTGGTTTTAGGATAACATTTGAATTACAAGAAAAAGTGCAACATTTGTTTCACAGTAGATATACCGATACAAATTTGGGCTTAAAGCACATAAAAAATATATCAATGTGATATATAATTTCTTTTAGTAAAACTATAATTTTATTTATAAATTCGTACACAATTTGAATTTGATACATCATACATGCTTAACATTCTCGTTTCTCCATGTATGAAACAACCATATATTAAAAATAAAATTATTATATTTCAAAATTTTAAATTAAAGGGTAATTTGGTTTTTGAACATAATTTCATTCCCTTCATTTTTTCTATCTACCAAACTAAGGAATGCCAATATCATTTCTCAAATGATTCTCATCCAATTCTATTCCTACGTACCATCAGGCCCCAATAAATAATAATTATTTTTTAATTGATTGAACTTGCAAATAAAATATCTTTTTTCTCCCAGCAGTTGCGGTTCTTTTATTAGAGATCTTAAATTGCACCTAGGAAATCACTTAACAGTGTGTTCTCTTATTTGATTTTAAAATTAAAACATGAAAATAATTTGCACAAATTAAATAAGAGACGTATTTGTTGATTTACACATTTATCTTATCTTATGCTTTTCATAGCTGAAATTCAATTTGAAAAACTCAAGAAGGAAATTCCTTTTCGGCCTCTCTCTCTCCTCATCTCTCTCTATATCCTAGCCCTTTTTTTTTTCTATTTTCCTCCACCGGCGATGGCTTGGTGAAGCAGTCTTCTACTTCACCACTATTACCACCACCATTGTTGGCGGATTGGGTTGGAGGACCCTTCTTCAAGTTGTACATCACATCTTCAAATCTGATGAAACGGATATAAATCTAAAGACACATCTTCAAATCTAACGAGATGGATATAGATCTAAAGAGACAGAGACAAATCTGACGAGATGAAAACGGGTGATACTTAAGTTTTGAAATTTATATAGCATTTTAGACAATTGGTTTAGTATTTTATTTTCTCTCACGTATGAGAGTTTGCTTTCTCTCTCGAATGAGAGTTTTATCTCTCCTTGAATAAGAGTTGCACAAGAATTTTTTTATGTTCGTTTGTGAGTTCTTAAGATTTGTTATCTTCAAGAACTTGATAGTTGGTGTTTCAGATGTTCTTATTACATCGTTTGAGTCGATATGAATTGTATTGTTCCAGGCGTTGTAAACTTTCGATTGAATGATATATAAAACTGATTTTTCTCCAAAAAAAAAACTTTTATTAATTATATTAATTAATTTTTAATATATGTCTAAAAATACTCGTATTTCATAAAAATAATACTTGCAATTTTATATACAACATAGTTTAATAATATTTAAGTTTTTTTTTTCATTTTATTTAAATTGTGCACAACAATAACAACAACAATTATAAGATTACGTATTTTAGTTGATATGGTATACTTTTCTATAAAATAATTTAATGAAATCATGTTTTCACGATACTCTCCTCTATTTTCTAAATACTTATTGAATATAAGATATTTAATTATTATTTATCTTAATAATACTTATTGTATATGTGAATAATGTATAATATACATTATTAACGTATTGCTATAAGCTAAAAAACAGAATTTATTTTATTTTATTTTCTAAAAAAAAATTAAATTATTTTTTACTTCAAGCTCGAGCTCGGCTCATCTACTTCGAGCTTGAATTTGAGTCTTAGAAAATGAGGCTCGTCGAGTTTGAGCTCGAGCTGAAATTTCATCAGGCTCGGCTCGAGCTCGGCTCATTTACAGCCCTAGTTGAGCATATCCCCTTTCGGCTTTATTGAGGGATAACTTAATTGTAAACCTCTTGAAATAAATAATAAACTATATTCTCAATGTATTCACTATAACGTATTTGTGTGTTTTTACATCAGATGAGACGCCCACTATTTATACAACATATACCATTCTTATTTATGGCTTCCATTAATATAAGTAATTAATAAAGTAAATTAGATTTAATTTTGTTGTTATTAAATTAAGTTTAATTGTTTGATTAAATTAGATTAGATTTAATTTAATTTGTCTAATTTAAATTGTTTTTTATTTATTTCAATTGAATTGGATTTAAGTTGGGATAGTAAAATTAGATTTAATTATTCCATAAAGATTAAATTAAATTTGATTTATGATTAAAATTAAATTTGATTTAATTCAACTTTGATTAATAAGGACTTGGTCTTTTCATCTAAATTTAATTTAATTTGATTATGATATATTTAAGTTGGAATTAATCATAAATGATTAAACTAAATTTAATTTTCTCATTTAACTTAATCTCTATATAATTATGTTTAATAAAATTATATGACAAAAATTAGATTTAATTATTCTATAAAGATTAAATTAAAATTTGGATTTATGGTTAAAATTAAATTTGATATAATTCAACTTTGATTAAGAAGGACTTGGTCTTTCATCTAAATTTAAATTTAATTTGATTATGATGTATCTAAGTTGTGAAATTAATCATAAATGATTAAATTAGATTCAATCTCTTCATTAAATTTAATCTCTCTATAATTGTATTTGAATTAATTATATGAGTAAATGAATTTATTTACCCATTGTAGTTAAATGGAATTTAATTACACTTTGATTAAATTAGATTTAATCCTCCTATCAAAATTAAGACCGGAGTTAATTTTGTCATAATTAAATTGGGTTTAATTATGTGTAAATTAAAATTTAATTTTAATTTACTCTATTGCCAACATAATCTTAAATAGTTTATTTAAATGCTTTGCTGCATTTATTGTGGGATGCCTTCCATGTACTAGGATTTATTGCTTTGAGTTTTATCTGGGTTGTATCGGGCCGAAATTTGAGTCCCCCAGTTTGTATTTTAATTTTCCACAGATTTATGTATATGATGCATTCTTTTCTATGTAATTAGAATAGGACCTTTTGGAAGAGATCTGCTTGGAGCTGGACATCCTAAAGTTTGACATAGGTTAGATCTTATAGGTCTCCTAACCCGCAATTGAGCCATTGGCTTGACTCAATCTAGATGAGTCCATGGAAATCTTGTGTGGTAGAATTACTAAGCATTTTCTGCTTCATTAATTTATATCCATATCAGTGCGTAAGAAATTAATGTGCAAAGTGAGACCTTAATTGAAACAATCGAAATTCTCCCAATCTTTAAATACTGAATTGTTGGAAGGGGAATTGGATGTCCCGGCTCTCCATAAAACTTATGAAAGATGAATTCATATCTAATGCATAATTTCTTCCCAGTAAGTGGGGGGTTATGCACTAAGGTATGTATTTAGATTTTATAAGTGCATTAGATACCTTCGGTCGAAGTAAATTCTACCCCATATATTGACTGAAGGTTGCAAGGTGGAATCCAACTGTTAGATTGATAGGAGTTGATGGGCCCAAGTTCATAGATCACAATCTATATATCGACAGAGGATTGCGGTCATGTGATCTACGAGCCAAACAAGATTGAATCGCCTGTTAGACGAGGCTGGCAAGGATTGCCACTTTGATGAATCTAGTAAGCCATATATCACCAGAGGGTTGCAACTCACTTTATTTATCAAAGAACTCAATCACCCACTACGAAATCAATCCAACAGGATTTTCGATCATTGTAGTGGGAGTGCAATATTTCGAAAAATGTAGTAGGAGCCAAGTAAAGATTAAAATCCTAATTTCACTTGGATACAATACAATTATCTAATTGAATCTTGGTTTATTTTTTGTATTATTTTTATCTCTCTTCTTAGACAAATAACTCTTCATTATTTAAGTTTGAGAAAATTGTCATGATTGGCCCAACTTTTTTTACCGACTTAGAAGCTTGAGAATAGTCCTCAGTTAAGAGTCATAAGTTGTATGCTTGAGGTAAGCATCACTCATGCCCCAAGGAGGGGCGAAGTGGGGTTTTTGAAAGAGGCGCATAAGATATAGAATTTTATGTTTTAGAAACTAACATTCTATGATCGTTTTTCTCACTTCTTGGATTCTAGATCCCAGAGTTTAGAATTTTGAATGGAGATCTAGAAGGAAGTAGAAATAAGAAGTGATCTATGTTAGAACCAGATATAGTGTCGGTAAAGTCGACATAGAATTCACCTTTGTTCTTTTAATTTTGGACATGTCACAACCCAAGATGATTGTCTTGTTTTACACAATAGCACATAGATATTGATCTTGTACTTGGTCAAGAAACATTTTTATTTGAGACATTTTTTGGTATTAACTTACATGATATTTATTTTGAAATAATTGTAAGGATAACACATCATCGTTGAATTGTTTGAAGAAAGTTGAATTTTTGAAATTAATATACTGCGAACACAAACTAGAGAACACAATATTGATTGGCACCTAAGATTTGATCATGCATGTTAGAGCATAACATCCACAAGTTAGGAGAAACATGGGAACACAAGCCCATTGGGATTAAATTCCTATCCAAACGTTGGAATCTTATCTTAAATGCAGAAAGGTTGAATCCCTCTTCACCGAGAACATGTTTAGAGGGCCACTCAAGTTTTAAAATTTGATTTATGTTGACTATAGAGGGCATCATATAATGATACTGCGAATAGATCGATATAGGAAATATATGATCGCCCGAGCCAATTCATTCTTAGGAGAATGTGACATGGATTCACAGCTGACACTTCCAGTAATTCCATAGTTGAATAAGGTAATAATTATGAATTAACGATGCACTATAAGACATGATTCGTTCTATAAGAAATTGCTCAATTCAATGTGGTCATGTGCTGCTCATAGGAGGAGAAGTACCTCCAAATTCATTCCTAAGACTCCATATGAGATATGACATAAGAAGAAGCATAATCTTTACACGAAAAGATATGGGGATGCCCAGCCTATGTAGAAAAGACAAAGGTAGAAAAGCTGGAGGTTAGATTCCTAAAAAGGGGACGTTTTGGTTATTGCGAGTAAATCTAAGGATAACCCTTTTACTTATGTAATGATCAAAAGATCAATATGGTCTTAGAGGCTAACTCTCTCAAGAAATATTTCCTTGGAGAGATGGTAGAAAGGTTGTTCTATGAGAACAAAAACAAAACTCTTTTGGAGACTACTATTCAAGAAATCTGAATCAAACCCGCTATGACACAACCACCAATGAATTGGTCTGATAGAGTATCCCACCACCTAAAAGGATATGGTTGTATGTTGTAATAGAGAAAAACCATGGATATAATCCCTCTATACATGACAAATCGATGTTAAGTAGGAAATCTGCGAGATGGTATAAGACTGTTGAAAGCAAAGATGGATTGCATCAAGTCTAGAACCTAGTAGATTGCCTTAAGGGTATTTTACCTGTCATTGGTGAATGCATCTAAAAGAAGAAGGACTGATTACAATGACATGGATAGGGTGATGGGAAAAGGGTATAGTCATAAAAGAGGCTTTGATTATGAGGAAACCATAGGGTTTCACATCTAAGACCATTTTCTAAAAGGTCTACAAACTAAGTCCGTTTATGGATCTAAATAGCCTCTCATAGTTGGAATCATTGCATTGATGACATAGTTGGGGACTATTTTGTCATCAATAACCATGTGTCTAGAATAAGGCCAGTGGGAGCAAAATATCATTTATAGAAAATGACATATGCTTATTGACTTCGATCAAGACATGACTCTCGAACACATTCTCTATTAATGACTTGGGAGAAGCCACATATGTCCTTATAATTTGAATCTATAGGGATAAGATCGAATAGGACGATGAGGCTTTCCCAAGACTTCTACTTAGAGAAAATCCTGAAAAGGTTTTCTGGAATGAGAACTCTAAGAGAGGTCTATTGCTCAATGAGACACAGACTTCATCTCTTGAAATCCATAAATCCTCTAGTTGAGGTGGATAGAAATGAGAGGAGGACCATACCCTATGCATCGACAATAGGGAGTCTCATACATGCTAAGCTATGCACAAGGTTAGACCTTTGATGTGCAGTAAGCATAAAAAATAGTTTTCAGGATAACCCGGACAAAGAGCATTTGATGGAAATAAAGTATAATCTCAAATACTTTGGAAAAAACTAAAGATATGCTTCTCAAACATGGGAATGGAAAGCTGAAAGTGAACGATTATATGGACTCAAACTTTGAGTCTGACATCAATGACCATAAGTTCACTTCTAGGTATGTATTCACTTTTGAGCGGTGGAGCACTGTCTTGGAGGATGCCACCATAGAAGTTTGAATACGTGACTTCCTTAGAGGTTTTCAAGGAAACTGTTTGGATCTAGAAGTTTGTTGTGAAACTTCAAGTACTCCCTAAGCATGAAGCTCACATTGCCACTTTCCTGTGACACAAAAGGAGCCATTGCGCGGGCTGGGGAATCAAAGGTCTCATGAAAGGTTTGAACATATTAAAAAGAGATAGTACATCATTTTGAATGATCATTGAAAAAGGCAATATTGGCAAACAGAAAATAGCCGCAGCCAAAATCATGGTTGACCCACTCACTAAGTCCAATATCACAGGCGATGCTAGAACGACATCCGTAGAGGATACGTATAGAAGTTAGCATTGAGTGCAAGTGGGAGATTGTTAGGTATATTCCCTCGATGCCAAACGACGAGTTCGAACTTATAGGGCATTGATTTATATCGTACAAACTTAGAGAAAGGCATTATTCATTTGTTGATGTAAATCTTAATGACATCCCTATGTATTGAACAAATAAGTCTCGATTAATCAAGAGGGAGCTTCTACTTCTCATGGTTAGAGGAGATCAACACTAGAAGTGTCGGTTCCTTGATTACTTAAATAAGAGTTCGCAAGTCAAAAAGTCTTAATTGAGCATTATGACCAGACTTGTATGACGCTAGATTTGACAAGGAGTGTCAGTCAGTAACTTTGGAATAGTGGGAGCTTGACCATAGATATATCAATAAAATTGATATAGTGGAACACGACTCGCCGTAATTCAATCACATAGGTAATTACTCGTTGACTGTCAATGATTGAATTACTGGTCATGGTAGTGTGCGTGAGCCTTAGATGTGAGGATTCACGAAGATTGGACTTGTGACACTGAACAAGTTATTAGAGTAGTTAGATTCAATTCACCCTTTAGTGGGATCTACCTCGAAGTGTGGTTCAGAAGGACAAATCGCAATTGTTTGGTGATTGTCAATATGGGATTTACTGTCTCGAGTAGTAAACAAGTTAACGTCCTGTGCGATCGTAGGTAAATGAAATTATAAGTCTTTGGCCAATGCAGGAAAACTAACTTGTGTATGGTGCACACGAGTAGTTTAGTAATTTCATCTTACTATGATTTATTGAGCACAACATTGAGTCCTGTTAGTTTGACACATACCCTGACTCTCACTCGATCGGGAAGTTACAGTAAAGGACTTATACTCACAGGGTGTCTATGACATAAAGGTTCATATATGATCTATTAGATTTGATCTCAATTAGGTTTCAATGTGAGCCCACAAGACTGGCTAGGTGACACTCGCATCCTTGGTCTCCTCCCAATGCAATTGAGACGAATCTTGAGAGTCGCACTTTCAAGGATTTAAGTGAAGAAATTCTTTCGCTGTCAAATAACATAAATTAGGTAATTTGTCATTTTATGGACAAATTAATTTATTTAATTGATTAGATTAATGAAAATAAATTAAAAATAAATAATTAGATTAGTGAAATTTCGGTTCTAGTACAATTCGCAAGACACATAAGTGCTCCAATAGCACTAAGGTATGATACTTCAGGACCTAGAATATCTTTGCCTTCTTCAGGAGGAAGAAATGGATTTTTCTTCACATCAAGTGATCGAGACGACCATGGGGGTACAAAAAGGATGAGCATAATCCATATGAAACTACTTTAGGACTTTTTGAATATAAGTAGATTGGTGAACAAAAATTCCTTACGACATATGTTCAATTTGTAGTCCGAGACAAAAATTGTTTTTTCCAAGATCTCAAATTGTTGCTTGAGATTTGTTGCAATTTTGGCAAGCTCTTCTGGAGTCCCAATAAGATTTATATCATCAACATATACTGTAACAATAGCAAATCCAGTTGTTGTTTCTTAATAAAAATACATGGGCATATATCATTGTTTTCATATCCCTCTTTCAAGAGATATTCACTTAAATGATTATACCACATGTGACCGCATTGTTTTAGTCCATATAAGGATCTTTGTAATTTAATAGAATAAACACTTTTGGGTTTATTATTATATGCTTCAGGCATCTGTAGTCCTTCTGGGACTTTCATATAGATATCTTTGTCTAGTGATCTATAAAGATATGCGATAACCACATCCATTAACTGCATTTCTAATCTTTCTTTGACCAACTAAACTAATCAGAAATTTAAAAGTGATTGCATCCATTACGGGAGCATATATCCCCTCGTAATCAATTCCAGGTTTGTGTGAGAAACCTTGTACAACCAGTCGTGCTTTATACCTCATGACTTCATTTTTTTCATTTCATTTTCTATCGAATACCCACTTATACCCAACAGGCATAACACCTTTAGGTGTTTGGACTACAGGTCCAAAAATTTTATGTTTTGAAAGCGAGTCTAACTTTGTTTGAATTGCTTCTTTCCACATTGGCCAATCATCTCTCCGTAGGCATTCCTCGACGATTTGTGGTTCAATTTCAATATCACTGCTAGTGATATGAAAAGCAATTTTGAATGCAAATACGTTGTCGACAACGATTTTATTTTTTTCCAGTATCTCTCTTGATTGTGAAAAATGTATAGAGATCTCATTATTTTCAGGTACCTTTTCTCTTCAGGAGAAAAAAAGTCCTCTTCCGGAGGATCAGATTCCTCTTTGGGAGGATCACTATCAGGATTATACTTGGACTTTAATTTCAATACCTGTTTTGTGGGTATAGACTGCTCTATATGGTTCTTCAGGTACATTTAGCTCTACAGGAACAATAATTTCTGTTTGTTGCCCTTTTTTCTTTCGAGGGCTTTTATCTTTAGCGCCAATAGGCTTACCATGCTTCTAGTGTGGTAAGGATTCATTTGCTGCTATTTTAGTTTTTGGTCCTTCAGGGACTTCTACTCTTGCAAGAGAGGGATGTGGGATTTTGTAATCTTTTCATTGTCGGTGAACACATCCAGTAATTGAGCAACAATATTTTGCAAATAAATGATCTTTTGAACTTCAAGTTTAAATTCTTTTGTTTGAGGGTCAAAATGAGATAGTCTTGATTCATGCCATGTAATTTCTTGTTGTGCTTCAGGCACAGACTTTTCTCCCCCTAATGATGGAAAAACAGACTCATCAAATTGACAATCTTCAAAACATGTTGTAAAAAGATCACCTAGCATAGATTTAAGATATCTAATAATTGATGGTGAGTCAAGGCCAACATAGATACCTAACTTATGTTGTTGACCCATCTTTGTGCATTTTGGAGGTGCAATAGGTACATAAACAACACATCGAAATGTCCGAAGGTGAAAAATATTTGAGGGTTGACCAAAAACAAGTTGTAGTGGGGAATATTTTTGATAAGTTCTTGGACTAATTTTAGCCAAGTATGCAGCGTGTAATATAGCATGTCCCCGACAAGATAAAGGTAATTTTGATCTCATAAGAAGTGGTCTAGCAATCCATTGTAAACGTTTAATGAAAGACTCAACTAAACCATTTTGTTTGTGTACATATGGTACTAGATGTTCAACATCAATTCCCATTGACAAATAATAATCATCAAATGCTTTCGAAGTGAATTCACTAGCATTATCTAAACGAATTTTTCAAATAGGATAGTCCAAAAATTGTGCTCTCAATCTAATTATTTGAGCAAGAAATCTAGCAAATGCAATATTACGTGTAGATAAAAGGCATACATGTGACCATTTAATGGATGCGTCTATTTGGACCATAAAATACCTAAAAGTATCACAAGGTGTATGTATTGGTCCTCATATATCTCCTTGAATTCTTTCACGAAAAGATGGTGACTCCATAATGAATTTAAAGGGTGATGGCCTGATAATCAATTTGCCGTGTGAACAGGCATTACATGGCATTTCATTTTGCAAAAGAATCTTCTGGTTCTTTAATGGGTGACTATATGAACTTTCGATAATACGACTCATCATTATCGATCCCGGATGTCCAAGACGATCATGCCAAATCTTAAATATCTTTAGATTGAAACACTTCTGTTGTACCAATACGTTGGATTCAATAGTTTTCACGATCGTATAATAAATCCCCGAAGAGAAAGCAGACAATTTTTCTAGTATGAGCGTCTGGCTCAAACTACGTGAAGTAATGAGTAAGTACTCTATACTGCTTTCATTAGTAGTATCGATAGGATAACCGTTGAGACGTATCTGTTTAAAACTAAGTAAATTTCTTTCAAATGAATATAAAGGATCATTTATATGAAGCTTTGTACCATTAGGTAGAACTATATTTGCTCTTCCGAAGCCTTTAATCAGATCTGCTGGACCTGTCATTGGTGGTAACATTAGCTTTGGTGAATGTTAGATCATCAAAATACTTTTTATCTTTTAAGATAGTGTGTGTCGTTGCACTATCTACCAAGCATAAGTCTCCAATTTTGTGTGGATTTGTTAAACCATCATAAAAATCCATGCTTCTATGATAATATAGGATATATTAAAGTCAATGTAAGTATAAGCACATAAAATTATAATAAACTTAAAAATTATCGTGATATTTAAATGTCAAATGTTATTTTGTATTGTTCCTCAAAGGAAATTGATATTTTATGAGAAAATTAAGATGCTGGCTCAGTCAAACCTCCGAAGTTCTTTGAAATATGATCTTCGGGATCATTTTGTTTGGGGAGCCTTGTATATCTCTTCTTATATCTAATTTTTTATGAAAAGACAGCAAAGTAAATTAATTTTATTTAGCGATCCTGTTGGGATGCTTGATTTCTTTTCTTAATGGAAGATTCACATTTTCTGGTTGAACCTCAATACAAATGATATATTATAAATAATTGTTGCTATGAATAAGTAAGGAAGCAACAAATCCAAGTTCATATAAATATGAACATTACGATCTCAATCATAAAAGTAAGAACACAATTTATCAAAGCATACCTCATAATGTTTAGAGCTACTCGTGCTAATAACGTGTTATAAACTTCTTGAAATAAATAATAAACTATATTTTCAATGTATTCACTATAAAGTATTTGTGTGTCTTTACATCAGATGAGATGTCCACTATTTATACAACATATACCATCCTTATTTATGGCCACCATTAATATAAGTAAGGGATAATTGCAAAAAAAAAAAGAAAACCTGTGTTATTGAAAAAGTGCAAAAAAACTTTCTCTGTTAACGAAATAGCCTAAACTCCATGTGAATTGTTTAAATCCTGCAAAAAACACCAATTCCGTCAAATTTAATGACGTTTGAGACACGTGCGTGAGGTGAGAGTAGGTAAATTTTTATTTCAATTTTCACATGTAAAAAGTCTCCTATACCCTCAAAATTTAATTTTTTTTAAAAAAAAGCTAAAATCTAATCAATTAATAGATGGGCTTGTCCCCCCTCCCCCCCTCTTCCCTTTTTTCTTTGTTTTTTTTTTCCCACCAGATTTGTCCCACCACCAGCCATCCACAACCACCCACCGGCGAAGCCGTCCCGCCACTAGCACTGTTCGCACAATCACAACCACCACCAAAGTCGATGCCATCACCACCGGTCGAACCTGCTACCAACGTCGAAGCCAACACAACTGCTCGAACTTGGCCGCCAGTGATTAAACTCACCACCACCACCGCCGCCTTATATTTTCAACTCAAGCTTGCAGAATTTTAACATTTCATGGAGGGAATTTAGGCTATTTCATTAACAGAGAGGGTTTGCACTTTTTAAATAACACAGTTTTTTTTTTTTTTTTTACAATTATCCCTATAAGTAATTAATGAAGTAAATTAACCGGCTCTGATAAGAAACTTGTTTCATATCTTCATTAATGGTCATTCACTTTCATTAATACTTTTACAACACAAATACATTTATTGAATTGTTGCCTTCAATAGCAGCCATGTATATATTTACAACAACCAATGCCTAATTACAACAATTTACCCTCAAAACAAATGAGAATCAATCAATCATTCGGGAGCATCATATTGCAGCCGGCCAGCCCCCTTTTCGCGGATCACTTACAGCCGTTAATATTCCATGATATACTTCGTTGCTTTTCATTTTTCGACCCAAACCCACAGCGTTTGTCAAATTTTGAACTACAAGTTGGCAGATAGCTCCCCCTGCTTTAGCCTGCAGTTGATGCCCTCTCTCTCTCAAAAACTGCTTTCTGTCTTCTGAAAGTTCAATGTGTTCTCCATCAATCACCGTCCAGTTCTCGTATGACACAACATTCGGAATGAGCTGTGCATGTTGGAAACATAAGTCATTTTCTCTAATTCCAATGAGGAGTACTTTATTATACATTTTAAGACAAACGTACCCTGTGGTAGACTCTTGCACTCTTTACAGCTGCTAAAGGTTCCATTCCCAGTATGAAATGGTTAATGAAAACCTGCACCACTGCAGGTATAATGTCTAAACCACCACTTCCGCCAATGACACCGGCTAACTGATTGTCCTGAAAATGGTACAAACAACTTATTAGAGCAAGATACAAATTGGTAAAAAGTAGAGGATTGTAATTTGTATAAGTACATTTTTGTCCCTCTTCTTTGTCATTTAATGAGTTTCAATTCCTTTGATTTAGTGCTTGCAAAATTAGTATATAGTTCTTCACCTTTTGATAGAGTTGCTTATGTGCAAGAGGTTGGCTAAAATTATAAAACGTTCAAATTGAAGGGACCAAAATTGGAAAATGTCAAACTAAGGAACAAGAACTATAATATCTTTAATGCCCACATAAATTTCCAAGAGTCACGATGAGGGACTAAATATGATAAGAACCAACCTAGATGGATTGAAATAAAATTAGTGGCAAATGACCTAAAAATGTAATTCTCCCTTATTTGTTCCTTGTAATATAGTCCAACAATTTTATCTACTTCATCAAATGTTCTATGAAAATTATAAATATATTCTGAACATCCATATTCTGCAAATTCTTCTGATGCAATTTCAGCAATAAAAAAAATGTAAAAAAGTTAATGACGGTGCCGTACCTTGAGGACAATGATGGGGCTCATAGAAGATAAGGGCCTTTTGTTTGGTTTAATAAAGTTAGTGGGAGCAGGAGGGAGCTTATCAGGGGTTACATCAGTAGGTATGGAGAAATCATCCATTTCGTTGTTGAGAACTATACCGGTGGAAGGGGAGAGCACACCCCCACCAAAGACATAATTCACTGTGCTTGTCATTGATACAGCATTTCGTTCTGAATCTACCACACAAAAATGACTAGTTCCATGATCCTTAAGCTGACTCCATCTGGAAGCAGAACAAACCTTCAGAATCATATTGGCATTAGCAAATATGATCAAAATTGCGAGCACGTTAAAAAAACCAGACCTGTGCATATAGTATTCAGGAGGGAATGTTGTGTTGTCAAATATTTTTCCTCGAATGCTGTATGCGAAAGAAGGGGAAAGCATGTTGTATACAGTTTTAGTGATGTTCTCAAAATCCGGATCTCCAAGGTTCATTCGGATGGCAAACATGTGTTTCAGAGTTTCAATCAGACGGTGCAAGCCTAGTGGACCATTTAAAGCATCTCGACTTTCATAACTATCCAAAATATTTAGAATCTGTACACCAAGTGACATTTGTATGAATTCTATTTGATAGTATGCAATTCGCAGTTATTCCAATCCGTTCAATATATATGATAGGGGACATTCTTTGGGGGACCGGGCATGATGCTTTTGATCCACTACTGACCGTTGGATCATAGGGGGCCAAGATTACTTTACCATCCAACCACCCTTGATCCAAAGGTCTTGGATGAATCAAGAACAACACACCTGGTCAATTCCTAATTACACACCCGAAACCACCTACTATTAGTAGGTAAAAATGGTGTAGGAAACATACCAAAGAAAGGCCGAGGGTTCCACTTGATGGAGGCGGCATTCCTAAAATGTCATATCCCATAACATTTACAGAGACAGCATCCGTCACTTTGACTCTATAGTTTCTCAAATCATCCATCGTCAAAATTCCACCTGCTTTTTTAACATCTTCAATCAATCTTTCTCCAACTGTTCCATTATAAAAGGCCTGAGGCCCTTGTTCTGCTACTGCCTCTAAGCTGTTCCCAAGTTCCATGTTATAGCACGTATCGCCGGCTTTTAACAGTTTACCATTTTTTGCATAGACTTGTTGTAATCCAGGGTCATTCATTATCTTTATCGCTTCTTGGGCAATATGTACCCCAAGGCATGGACTGACTATAAACCCTTCTTTAGCAAATTTAATTGAAGGTTCAAACAAAGCCCTCCAAGGCAACCGCCCGTATTTGAACCAAGCTACATGAAGCCCAGCTATCTCACCAGGAATGCCCATCGATAATGCTCCTTGATACTTGGCTCTTGCATTGTTTTCATACATGTTCTACACAAATAAAAGAGATACTTACATAAACACCCCCTCTGCTATTATCAAATTACAGAAACTACCCTTAATGTTTGCATAATAACATTGACATTAAGATGTGGAAATAGTGCCAGCAAACTATCCTAACTATTAAGTGCAAAAATAATCAACTCCTGATAACACACTGGATCCTCTATTCCAAAATTGTATTTTCATTCCGTATATGTACACACCACGTGTATAAAATCCACGTCACTTATAAATTTAGGAAAAAAATTTATATACGTCGCGTGAATATGATAAATGGAATAGAAGATGAAACATTGTATAGAACAGATGATCCAGTCTGCGCGAATAAATAACATCTTCGAATAACTTATTTGTCGTTATGAAGATTAATATTGCTAATATCGGAAAAAAGGCGGTGAACCTTTGAAGCGGCTGATGGAGCAGTTTCCCTCATGTCAACTGCAATGGCACCGGACATCGATGAAGAACGAACAACCATAAAGGCTCCACCTCCAATTCCACTCGACATTGGGCTAACAACTCCAAGGCACACTGCAATTGCAACAGAAGCATCAACGGCGTGTCCGCCTTTTTCAAGAATGGAAGCACCGATTTCAGAGCATCGACCATCATCAGCAGCAACAACTGCTTGTTGCGACTCCACAATCTCGCTATTAGGAATCTCTATTCTGTTATTTGACTTTTGATTATCTTTAACCTCCCAGAGGTTGAACTCGACTCTTAGTGCAAGGCCTGGAATCCAATTAACGACAAAGATTATGACTTAGTATTTTTTTTTTTTTTGAATGATTGGATTGAATTGCTTTCATGTCTGTACATTTTGGATGATGATAGTAAATCAAATTTGGCGGATTATAATTGAATTTCTTCATTAGAAATTGAAATTGAATTACTGTATAATTGTACATCCCACGTTTCTCCTTGTTTCACTCAAAGTCAACAAAGGATTTCACTACCAAGAACATAAAGAGAGTTCATAACCATTTTTCCACTAAAATTAAAGGGCTTTCTTCAAATTAATTTAACAAGTATCAAAATTATGGGATCATCAAGGACATGGATATATTAGTCTTTAGACAGAAATATAAGGAAAGGACCTTTACATAATAAAATCGGGAAATTAGAAGTAACTCCCATAATTTAGGATTCATCTAACACAAAAAGGACTCATAGTCTTGTTCTTCTTTGACCCTTATGATAAAATTAACAGAAGTCAGGACGATCAAGCTGAGGAAAAGTAAAGAAATATATAGGGTGTGGAAAAAAAGAAAAAAAAAACAAAAACTCACATGCAATGGCCATAAGTAGAAGAAGAATGAAAAGTAGACCTCTCCTCTTTTTGCTATAATTCCCATCACTCCTCAGCAGTGAAGCTTCTAAGCCATGTTTCCTCATCTCTCTCTCTCTCTATATATATGTGTGTGTGTGTGTGTGTGAGAGAGAGAGAGAGAGAAAGAGTGTGTGCAATGCATATGTGTGTTATTGGAGTTTTCGTGCATTGTAGTCTTTATTATATTTATATGTGGGAGTTGGCATTATTTTGCAGGCTGAGGGGAATCATCTTGTCCAATCAAAGCACCAAATCTCCAAAAGTATACGCTATTGTTATATTAGTGGACTTTTACTCAGGTGGCATCCTTTCTGTCCTGCTGGTTAAACATTGCCAAAAAGGTAAAATTCCAAAATGTGGACCAGATTCATTGGAATTGGTCCATATGCTACTGTTGGCATGAAATTTAGATTTTTTTATTATTTTGTTCTTGTATTTAATTATAATTGACACACAAGATCCAGAAATCCGATGCCTCTTTAAATCACCAACCAAAAACTCTGTTGTATAATATTTTTTTATTATCTATATCTATATCTATCTATTTATAACCGCGGATCCTATAAGTGTTTATTTCAATTATGAAAAGATCAAATGATCCCTTATTCCACAATATATTTGATATTACTTAACTACTCATTTATTCAAGGGTTAATACAATCACAAGAGAGAAATTGTATCCGCCTACAATTGATTGGAAGAACCAATCCTACACGGCTGCACTTAAGTAAATTAAAATCCAACTTTTCCACTTCTAATTTTCCAAAACAATCTTATCAAATTCCCACCTCAAATTTATTTGACACTTAATAGTATTGTCTGGATGTATGTAGAAGTTCAACCATTTCCACATCCAAATATCTATATTTTACTATTGTGATTATGCAAAATAACGTGACTACCTTGGATCTCATCTTTCACATTCATCTAATGACTAGAACATGTTCGAAATTAGAAACACAATATATATTCTTGTGATTAAATTTTCAGCAAACGGGAGTTAAATCCCTAATGCACTAATCATTGTAGGGATCAGTCTCTGTTCATAATTCAAAACTCTGCACTCCTTGATTCTAAATAAAAATTAGGATTCACTCCCTAATATTTATAAAAAGACTAAAATGCCCCCAATTTATACAAAAATTACAAGTGACCCACTACACTTCTCTCTCCTCTTTCTCTATTTCCTTTCTCTCTCCTCCTTCTTCTTCAACCTCTCGGTCTCTCTCTTCCCTTTCTGCCATTGTTGTCCGATCACCCCCTGCAATTTTTGGTTGGCAAAAAATGCATAAAGAAAGTAAACCGGTTAAAATCCATTTGAAATTCAGCTATGTTCCCCTTCCGAAGATTATAAACCCGAAATCATTGGTGTTTCAAGAAGCTTTTTGCAGGGATCTTGTGGTTGTTGGTAATTTGTTTTCTAAGGCAGGGTTTAATATTTCGTTAAAAATTTTACATCGGTATTTTGTAGTGTACAAATTATAATCATTGGTGTATATATTTTACTTAAATTTTAGTGCTTTGGTATTTTTTCTATTTTTGAATAATATTGTTAAAGTTTAAATTGGTTGCTTGTCATTTTCTTTCACCATCTCTCATAATTTAAAGCCTTAAAATGGTGGGGGTGAAATAAATGCTTGGATTGAAGAAAAGTGGGAGATAATATTACAATTGCATCTTCTACAGTAGAACAGAGAAGGGAAGAAAGTTAATAAAGCCTTTGCATATTTTCCATTTGACACTAAGCTCTGTTCCATTTAAAATCCATTCTTCAACCTCGTCAATGCAGTTTAAGGCGTTTTCGCAAAGAATAGAGGAAATTGACATAGATGTGTACCTAATTAGTGTTGATCCGTTAGAAGCGGAACCATTTGAAGGCTACTCTTTTTTTTTGCGACTGTCTAGTAAAGTAAAAAAGTATGTCTTGCTTAATTTCTTAATCTCTTTCCTTATTAACAAACCCATTTGAATCACAAGTGATTTCTAAAAAGTTGCATAGTGAGGTATTTAATTCCTAGGAATCAAATACTTTGGTGTTGGAATCTTTGAAGGTGGTTTTGATGGATAAAAAGGTTTTAAAGACATAGGAGTTTAGGACAGAGAAGAGATAGAGGGTGGTGAAGAGGTGGAAATTTCGTCAGAAAATGGTCGCCATAATTTTGTACAATTACATCTCCAGCAACAAGGTTGAGATCGTTTAAATGAGACCAAAATTTAATCTTTATGCATGCCAGTGGTGTTAAGTTCAATCATTAATATGTAGAAACACACCTTATTTTAAATGTAACCATACGTCCTTTTATATGTAAAAATACGTTGTTTTATTTGAAAAAATACGTCCATTGACATGTAAAAATACGTCATTGTATATGTAATCGTACACCAATAACATTAAAAAAAATACGTCATTTTATGTATAATAATACGCCTTACATAAAAAAATACGGCATTTAGTATGTAGTAATACGTTAATTTATATGTAATCATACGTCATTCGATATGTAACAATACGTCAACTCATATGTAATAATACAACATTTTATATGTAACCATATTTCAATTGATATGTAGTCATACATCCATTTATATGCAACCATACATCAATTAATATGTAATCATACATCAATTTATATGTAACCGTACGTCATTTGATACGTAATAATACTTTCATTCATATGTAATAATACGGCATTTTATATGTAAACACACGTCAATTGATATGTAGTAATACGTCAATTTATATGTAACCATACGTCAATTGATGTGTAGTAATACGTCAATTTCTATGTAATAATACGACATTTGATATGCAACCATACATCAATTGATATGTAATCATACGTCAATTTATATGCAACCATGCGTCAATTGATATGTAAAAATACATCAATTTATATGTAACCATACATCATTTGATATGTAATAATACGTTTATTCATATGTAATAATACGGCATTTTATATGTAACCATACGTTAATTGATATGTAGTAATACATCAATTTAAATGTAACCATACATCAATTGATGTGTAATAATATGTCCATTCATATGTAATAATACGGCATTTTATATGTAGACATACATCATTTGATATGTAGTAATACGTTAATTTGTATGTAGCCATACGTCATTTGATAAATAATAATACGTCAACTCATATGTAATAATACGACATTTATATATAACCACATTTCAATTGATATGTAGTCATACATCAATTGATATGTAATAATACGTCGCCGTTAGACTACACACGTATGTCATTTTTATTAAAATAATACATCATCTTAAATATTGACATACGACCTTAATATTTATTAATACATACTTTTAGTTGTAACAATAAATCATTTCATATGCAATACTACTTCGGTTTGCTGTTGAAATATGTTATAAAATGTATAATTTATATATATTAATACGTCAACATATTTGACCACGTAAGTCACTAGACTATATACATACGTTGTTAGACTACACACGTACGTCGCTTCTACTAAAATAATATGTCATTTTAAATGTTGACATACAACTTTTATATTTAATAATACATTCTTTTAGTTATAACAATACATCATTTCATATGTAATACATCCTTTTAGGTCATTTGTAACCTAAACGCTAAACCCTAAACCCCAAACCCTAAATCCATTGACATAAGTGAATATATTTGGACAACTATTTTAATAATGAGTGTATCAATTGGTAATGTTTTATGTTGTGATCATAGAAGTTGAATCGATAACGTTACATTTCTTTCACAAACGTAAGGTGTGTAGACACTACTACTAGTAATCACTTGACTTAGTAATGTGTATGCCAAAGACTATGTGTATCCACACTACTACTAGTTTTCACTTTATTCTGTGTAAATATTTATAGTTTTGAGATATTTATAGACATGATTATACATATTTCACAAATGTAATGTGTATAGGCACTACTAATAATATGACGTATTAATACATAATTTTGACGTATGAATACAAGTCAATTGACATATTAATTTTTGAAAATCGACATATGATTGTCAATCAATTGACGTAATAATAAATTTAGTACGACGTATTAGTACATTTAAATTGATGTAAGAATGCAAGCCAATTGACATATTATTGTATATCTATCGACGTGTAGGTACACTTGATATGACTTATTGATACATAATATTGACGTATGATTTCAATTCAGTTGACGTATTATTTTCTAGAAATCAACGTATGGTTATCTATCAATTGACATAATAATACATTTAGTATGACGTATTAGTACATTCAAATTAATGTATGAATGCTAGTTAATTGACATATTATTGTCTATCAATCGATATACAAGTATACTTAGTATGACGTATTAATACATAATATTGACATATGAATGCGAGTGAATTGACGCATTATTTTCTAGAAACCGACGAATGATTGTCTTTCAATTGACATAGTAATACATTTCATATGACGTATTAGTACATTGAAATTGGCGTAAGAATGCAAGTCAATTGACGTATTATTGTATATCTATCGATGTATAGGTACACTTAATATGATGTTTTGTATGATTGCAATTCAATTGACGTACTTTTTTCTGGAAATGACGTATAGTTGTCTATCAATTGACGTAATAATATATTTAATATGACGTATTAGTACATTAAAATTGACGTATGAATGGAAGTCAATTGACATACTATTGTATATCTATCGACGTATAGGTACACTTGATATGATGTATTAATACATAATATTGACGTATGATTTCAACTCAATTGACGTATTATTTTATGAAAACGACGTATGGTCAATTGACTTAATAATACATTTAATATGATGTATTAGTACATTCAAATTGACGTATGAATGTTACTCAATTGAAGTATTATTGTCTATCAATCAATGTATAAGTACACTTAATATGACATATTAATACATAATACTGATGTATGAATGCATGAATTGACGTATTATTTTATAGAAATGACGTATGATTATCTATCAATTGACGTAATAATACATTTACTGTGCCGTATTAGTACATTGAAATTGACGTATGGATGCAAGTCAATTGACTTATTATTATATATCTATCGATGTATAGGTACACTTAATATGACGTATTAATACATAATATTGACGTATGGTTGTAAGTCAATTGACGTACTATTTTCTGGAAATGACGTTTTGTTGTCTATCAATTGACGTAATAATACATTTAATATGAAGTATTAGTACCTTGAAATTGACATATGAATGCAAGTCAATTGACGTATTATTGTATATCTATCGACGTATAGGTACACCTGATATGACGTCTTAATACATAATATTAACGTATGGTTCCATGTCAATTGACATATTCTTTTCTAGAAATGACGTATGGTTGTCTATCAATTGACATAATAATACATTTCATATGACGTATTCGTACATTCTAATTAACGTATGAATGCTAGTCAATTGAAGTATTTTTGTCTATCAATTAACGTATAGATACACTTAATATGACGTATTAATACATAATATTGACGTATGAATGCAAGTTAAATGACGTATTATTTTCTGAAAATGACGTATGGTTGTCTATCAATTGACGTAATAATACATTTAATATGGCGCATTAGTACATTCAAATTGACGTATGAGTGCAATTGATGTATTATTGTCAATCAATCGACGTATAGGTACACATAATATGATGTATTAGTACATAATATTGACGTATGAATGCATATTAAAGTTAGCTTACATTTGACGGAAAAATTGTTTAGTTCTATACATTTCTTGATAATGTGTCATACATTTTCAGAAAGTTCTATGTGTCTAATTTTTTAAAAAAATTATTATTTCGATCATCGTACTGTTTGTTATGGACATTTTCGTGAAGTCGCGCAAAACTGTCTATAAATTTTAACTTATGTTTGAAGAAAAAACTGTTTCATACTAGATATTTTTTGATAATGTGTCATACATTTTTAGAAATTCCTATGTGTCTACTTTGAAAGATAAAAAAGGGTTTATGATTTTGAGCATCGTACAATGTGTTATGGACTTTCTCGTGAAGTCGCGCAAAATAGTTAACAAATATTAACTGAAGGAAAAACTGTTTCATGCTAGATATTTCTTGATAGTTTGTCCTACATTTTTAGAAAACTATATGTGTCTACCTTGAAAGTAAAAAAGCAGTTTATGATTTTGAGCAACGTACAGTGCGTTATGGTCTTTCTCGTAAAGTCGCACAAAAGTGTCGACAAAATTTAGCTTATGTTTGAAGGAAAAACTGTTTCATACTAGAGATTTGTTGGTAATGTATCAAACATTTTCAGAAAGCTCTATGTGTTCACTTTGAGAGAAAAAAATTTCATATGATTTCGACCATCGTACAGTGAGTTATGGACTTTCTCGTGAAATCGTGCAAAACTGTCTAAAAATTTTAGCTTATGTTTGAAGATAAAATTCTTTCAAATGGGATGTTTATTGATGATGTATCATACTATTTCCGATATCTCTATGTGTCTATTTTCAGAAGAAAAGAGCGGTTTATGCTTCCGAGAATCCTACAGTGTGTTATGGATATTTTCGTGAGGTCGCTCAAATCTGTCAACTTATCATATAAAAATACATCAATTATGCAGAAAAAATACGTCACACATATCTTATCGATACTTCAAGAGCTGTACATATAAATTTTGGAAAAAATAAATATTTTGTACTCGAAATATAGGAAATATGGATCTTGATTTGTTCATTATATCATGGAGAACAAAATGGTGTCACCTTTAAACAACTTCAATTGCCGGAAAAGTCTATGTAATCGGATTTGTGATGAAGAGGAAAAGGAAAAAAAAGAGGAGAGAAGGAGAGGAAGTAATGTTCAGCGAAAAAAAAAGTAGAAGAAGTTGATTAAAAAATTAATATAGTAACAGCATTTTCGTTTTTTCAGGTCACTAGGGAGTGAATCACAATTTCTAACATCAATTGGGGAGTGCAGAGCTTGGAATCATGCTTAGGGACTGATTCACAAGTTTGAATAACAATTGGGGATTTTCTACCAATTTTTCCTTAAATTTTTGTAAAGATTTTTTTTCGTATCAAATTATATGCTTTGTTACCCATCTATCGAGTCTTTGGAGAGATTTCTTTCTGTGTGTTCTTTTTAGTAATTTTATTACTTTTAATTGGAATAAAATTATACTTTCATAGTGATAGACTTAGATCAAATACGTTCAATAAAACAAAATGTCCCAACAAGTTTTAATTTTTTAAAATATATATATAAAAATTGGATTTAGTAAATGTTAGTTTTAAAACTTGATAATTTTTTCTCCGATTCACAAAGTCCGGATTCAATTCATGTTTTGATAATTTCATATTCACATAAATCGAAATCAAGAATAAGAAGTAATCCAATTATCTTTTCGATAGCTTTTTAATAAGCAACAGATCGTTCCTTCCTCTAGATAATCATGCGGAAGATGATCTTCAATTCTTGAACCTCGACTTCCTCTACCTGGGGGGGGGGGGAATTCTAACCTAGGGATAGGTGTACTGGACTTCAGCCAATTCCAAATACAGTGTTAAGTATTTAAGTAATATTCCCAATCCAATTCAATTGGTAATTAAATAAACACTAATCTTCTTTTATTAATAGTACTATATTAATTCTTTTAATTGAACACTATTAATATTGATTAAATAAAATAATTTAATTACAATAATTAAATATATTTATTATAATCAATACAGATTCCTTTCGACCTCGATATGTGGAATCGTCTTGCGCCATATGTACTGAGATTGTTCGGGAGACATGGTAAAAGCCCGGATTGAATGAGGCAGATTTCCATAATTATGCTATGAGTAACCTTTTTGAGGCATGGCTGAGTGGTAAGCATAATTTCCACTCTAAGTGAAATTACCAAAATACCCTTCATAAAGTAAAACTCCTTTATTTTATCATCTTTACATAAGGCGACTCTCTACAAAGCGTTTTGATTGGCATTGGGAGGATTCCACGGATATAGTTATCACCAAAGCATCCCGTGAAGCTATACCAAAATCTAATCAAGTACGAGATGAATATTTCATCACGAACCTTTATGTTATAATTACCATATGAGTATAAACTCTTCATTGATGCAACCCGATCAAGTAAGAGTAATGGAATGTCAAACTCATACAACTTGATACTGTACTATAATAATACTAATGTGAAATTACTAAACTGCCCTTTATATCCAATACAAGTCAGTCATTAATGCTTTGGCCTAAGACTTTAATTTCACAGCACCTATGATGTACAGGTCGCTTCTCGTTTACTTTCGAGACAATGAATTCCTTATGGGCAGTCCACTTCCTATTGTCGAATGCACCAATTGAATCGTACTTCGAGGTCGGCCCCACCAACAGGTGATTGGGCCTAACTACTCTAATAACTTATCCAATGGTATGAGCACAACGTAAAGGACTCCCCAGGTTTAAAGTTCACTCATACTATCATAGCTGTTAATCCTCATCATTGACTGTCATCTAGTAAAAACCAATGTGATAGGATTGCAATGAGTTGTGCTCGAATATGTTAAGTCCGTTAACCATATTCATGACATCAGTTCCCACTATCCAATCAGTGTAATACTAGCACTTTTCTTGTCAAAGCAAGTGTCATACGAGTTGAATCTAAATGTCCAATTTAGATTCTTTAACTCGCGAACCATGTTTCCAAGATCAAGCACTTAACTCCACCAGTGCCACTTATCAAATAAGCAGTGGTAAGTACACATTGATCTTAAGGACCTATTTGTTTAATACATTCAATGCTATAATTAGATTTATAAGAACAAACTCGATTCCTTTTATTAATCATTAATAATATTCATACAATATAAATAAAACGTCCTCTTAAATCTAATTCCTCAATGGCATAGAAGACATAACACCTACAATCTCTCACTTACACTCAATGCCAATTGCTATTGTATTTGAGTCCCATCTTCTCAAGATGTTTCTCTAGCACCACCGATGATAGATTCTTAGTGAGTGAGTCTACTTTCTACATGGTGATGTCGCCTCTTCCAACGATTTCTCGTATTATGTGATACCTTCTATTCATGTGTTTAGATTTGTTCTGAGACCTTGGTTCTTTAGCCAGTGCTATTACTCCATTGTTATCACACCATAGTGGCAACGAAGTTTCCATGCTAGGAACCATTTGAAGTTCAACCATGAACTTCTTTACTCAAACAGCTTCGTTAGCTGCCTCAGAGGCAGCTATATATTCAGCTTCACATGTGTAGTTTATAGTTATGTTTTGCTTGGAACTTTTCCAAAACACTGCTCCACCATTCAGAGTGAATATAAACACAGGCGTAAATTTTTGATCATCCACATCAGGCTGAAAGTTTGAGTCAGAATATCCATATATAAGAAGCATTTCCTTCGTTCTTCTAAGATACTTAAGGATATTTTTCACAGCCATCCAATGCTACTCACCCGGGTTAGCTTGAAATCGACTAACTACACTCACAACGTAGGCTATGTCAGGCCTAGTGTATAACATTGCATACATGAGATTTCCCACTGCTGATGCATATGGGATTTTACTCATCCTTAGTCTGTCCTCATCCGATTTTGGACTTGTAAACTTAGAGAGATGTATTCCATGTCCCATGGGCAGAGGTCCTCCCTTAGAGTTACTCATATCATATCTCTTAAGGACTTTCTCTAGGTAGAGCGCTTAGGAAAGACCTAACATCCAATTCACCCAATCCAAGGACAGGTGCCAATTCCAAGGATGTAGGTCGCTTCTCCTAAGTCTTTCATGGAGGATGTGCTTGAAAGCCATGTCTTGACTGATGTTAATGAGCCTATGTCATTCCCCATTAGTAATATGTCATCTACATACAACACTAGGAATACTAACTTGCTCCCAATGGACAATTTATAGACACACGGTTCATCTTCATTCTTAATGAATCCATAAGATTTGCTTCTTGATTGAACAACTGATTCTAGCTGAGAGACGCCTGCTTAAGTTCATAAATGGACTTATTTAGCTTGCAAACCTTATGAGAATTTGCATCGGATATAAAACCACTGGGTCGCTACATATAAATGTCATCCTCGAGGAATCCATTTAAAAATGCGATTTTCACATCCATTTGCTAGATTTAATAATCTAGGTTCGTTGCGATGGCGAGCAGGATTTGAATGGACTTGATCATTGCTACGGGCTAAAAGGTTTCCTCATAATCAATGCCCTTCTTTTGACTATAGCCTTTCACACAAGTCTGGCCTTATAGGTATCTACCTTGCCATCCGAACCAATCTTTCTCTTATAGATCCATTTACACCCTATCGGCTATACACACTCAGGGAGATCAGTAAGAATCTAGACTTGGTTCGAATACATTGAACCCATCTTTTCTTTCATGGCTTCCAGCCATTTTGCAGAATCAATATCAGTCGCTACTTGCTCATAGCTAGAGGGATCCTCTCCATGGCTTCCACTTCCCACAACAAACAAATATTGTTGTTCATGAAGGTAACCATATCTCTCAGGCAGTCGAGATAATCTACTAGAGTGTCGTAGTGACGGTTGTGTCTTTTGAGTTTCAGGGTCAGTCCTTTGTACTTGAATTGGTGTCGCCGAAGGGGATTCATTTGGTTATTCTAATAGAACCAGTTTCCTACCTGCACCTCTTTCTCTAGTGGACTCGTCTTCGATAAAGAACATTTGCAAAGCCACGATTATCCGATGATCATTTGTTAGGTAAAACAAGTCTCCCATAGAGTCAGTGGGAAAACCTATGAATCAACTCTTGAGGTATCTTTCCTCTAGTTTCTCTACGTTAGTCTTCTTAACATATGCGAGGCAACCCCACACTCTTATGCACTTAAGATTAGGTTTCCTTCCACACCACAACTCATATGGTGTTTTCCGAACAGATTTCAAGGGACACTTATTCAATACATGTACATCTGTAGGCAAAGCATGCCCCCACAGTGAAACAGGTAAATCGGTGTAGCTAAGCATAGATCTCGTCATATCCAATAGCGTACGATTTCTGAACTTAGCTACTTCATTTAATTGTGGGGGTTTCTGGAGGAGTAAGTTGTAACACTATGCTGTGTTCTTTTAAGAACTTATCAAACTCAGCACTCATGTACTCGCCACCACGATCATATCGCAATGCCTTAATTACTGTTCCCGGTTTGTTTTTTCGCCATTGTCTTGAACTCTTTAAACCATTTAATAGACTCAGATTATGTATCATTAAATACACGAGTCCATATCTACTATGGTCATCAGTGAATGTAATGAAGTACTGAAAACCTCTATAGGCCTCATTCTTGAAGGGCCCACAAACGTCTATATGAACTAAACCCAAAACTTCCTTGGATCTTTCAAAATTTCCAGTGAAGTGTGACCTAGTCATTTTACCTTTTAGACAGGATCCACATGTTGGGTATGGATCAAATCTAAGAGGGCTGATAAGCCCTCATTTCTTCAACTCGTGAACCTTGAATTCACTGGCATGTTCAAATCTAACATGCCACATAAGTCTTTGGTTAGTGCCATTCATACTACGCTTCTTAGTCACAGTGGTAACCATGAAATGGTTTTGAACATTAATATAATACAATCCATTAACTAAAGATGCTGAGCTAACGTTTTTATTTCTAAAATAAATATCACAACCATTGTCATTAAAAAGTAAACAAGTATCCTTTCTTGACCAATACAGGAATAGAAACAATGTTCTTAAGACCATTGGGCAAGACGAGGCAATTATCTAAAGTAATAGCATGTTCAGATATTAATCTAATAGAAGTGCTTCCAACGTGTATAGCCGCGACACTGTGCCCACTTCCCACATTGATCATCACTTCTCATTCTCCTAGTTTCCTACTTGTTTCTAGATCCTGGTTCAAAACACAAATGTGAGCACTAGTTCTCGAATCTAGAATCCATGAATTAGAGAACATAGTCATAGAACAATTAGTTTCTAAAACGAAAATTTCTATACCTATTTATTCAGCTTTCAGCTTAGGAAAATCCCGCTTCCAATGCCCTAGCTCCTTGCAATTGAGGCATATGTCCGTTTTCTTTGGGGTCCTACCCTTGAACTTCTTGACCTTTTTGGCTTTATCGTTGCTCGATGATTTGGAGACTCCTAGTTGCTTCTTACCTCTTTTCTTTTTCTAACTTCTCTTAGAATCAGTAGAAATGACTAGAGCAGTTTCTTTTATTTTTGGCTCCAACTGAGACTCAACATTGATTAGCTTGTTCCTTGGCCCAGCTAGTGTGTACTCAATGTCATTCAAGTTGAAATTCACAATTAGCTGTGAAAATGACTTTGGGAGCAACTGGAGAATGAGATTTGTTTGAAGGTGGAAGTCCGTGGTGAAATCAAGAGCTTCAAGTCTCTCAATCATAGAGATCATTTTGAGGAGGTGATCCCCAACCTTCTCTGCTTTTTTCATTCTAGCTCCAAAAAGTTCTTTCAATATATCATACTGAGCAGTCTGACTGTGTGCTCCATAGAGTTCCCTTAAGTGCAGCAAGATCTCCCCAGACATCTTAATCTTCTCATGAGAACGTTGGAGATCATTGCTCATCAAACACAGTATGTAACCTCTAACTTTGTCATTATCCTTAACCCATGTTCAAGTCGATCCTCAAACTTATCAATGTCTGGGACTGGAGGATTCTCATTGTTAGAAATCCTTAGGTAAAAACGCAGCAGAATAATTTTTTTTCGGATTCCTAATCTCGGATCACTTTAACGAATTAATGATTTTTGATAGTTTACTAAAAACTAAAACGAAATTGTTTACCTTTTCAATTTCGTATATTTCTTCGCGTAACAACAACTCCCCGAGCTCCTGTCTCTAAAGATGCACGCAAAACGAACCTTCAAAAGTTCTTCCAATGCTATCTCTTTGATGTAGTGGACGGCTAGGGCAAGCAATCGAAGGAGGGAGAATTATCTTCCCTTGTGTTATGTAATTAGGTTAAGTTACCTAGTTGTTATGACTTGTTAAGTATTTAAGTTACCTTGTAACTCCTCTTACTTAGTAAAAAAGTCAAGGAGTCTTCCTATTCCTTAAAGTGGCCGCCCCCTAGAGCTCCTCAAGGACGTGGGAGGACTTCGTTGGCCCATTCAACTTTAGCCCACCTATTTAATCATGTATTTAACTTAAATCCCATTTAAATTACAATACATATTAAATAATTAAATAATTTAATTTAATCGTATTAAGTGAAATATTTAATTCATTGATTAACCAATAAATCAATGCGTCTTTTTAATCACATCTTTCTAAAAGATTAACACAAAAGACCTCCCGTTCGTTTCATATAGCGCGACTTTTTAGGTTCGCCTCAATTGGCAATGGGAGGAAATACCAAAGGATGTGAGTGTCACCTAGCCAGTCCCGTGGATTCACATCGTAACCCAATTGAGTACGAAATGAAAGAATCATTTACGAACCTCTGGACCACAAATACAATATGAGTATACGCCCTTCACTTTGTATCCCGATCAAGTGAGAGTCCTAGGTTATGTCAAACTCACTGAACTTGATGCTGTGCTTGTAATCATATCATTATGAAATTACCAAACTACCCTCCATGACCCACATGAGTTAGTTTCATTGCTTTGGCCAAAAACTTATAATTTCATATGCATATGATTGCACATGATACTTTCCCATTTACTATCGAGATAGTGAATCCCATCTTGGCGATCACTGAACAACTGCTACTTGACTCATTGCGATCGCACTTCGAGGTTGGCCGCAACAAAGGGTGAATTGGGCCTAACTACTCTAGTAACAGATTCAACAGCAGAAGCACATTGCTCATGAACCCTCAGGTCTAAGGCCCACGCATTCTATCATGGTCAGTAATCCAATCATTGACAGTCATAGAGTAAATACCCATGTGATCGGATTACTGTGAGCCGTGTTCGAATACATCAATTCCATTGATATATCTATGACACGTGTCTCACTATCCTATAGTGTTCGACTGGCATTCCTTGTCAGAACATGTGTCATACAAGTCAAATCTTAATGCTCAATTAAGATTCCTCGACTTGCGAACCCCTTTTTAGTGATCAGAAATAAAACTCTCTCCGTGCCACATCTTTATTCCATAAAGGGAGAAGAGCCAACCTTGATACACAAGGATTGTTTGTTGAATACTTATTTGATGCCATAAAGATTTACATGAAATGAATAATAATTGCCTTTTATTAATTATCAGTTTGTACAACATAATTGTACCCTGTACAACCTACTTGTCCTCATTGGCATCTAGGGCATATAACTACTAATTTCTCACTTGCACTCAATGCCAATCTCTATGGTATCTTACACCCATCTTCCTAAGATATTTTTCTAGCACCGCCTGAGTCAATGGCTTAGTGAGTGGGTCAGCCACGTTTTCCACTGAGGTTATTTTCTATATGGCGATGTCGGCTCTTCCAACAATTTTTTGAATTATATGATATCTCCTCTCTATGTCTTTGGATTTATTGTGAGACCTTGGTTCCCTAGCTTGCACAATGGCTCCATTGTTGTCACACCATAGTGGCAACGGAAGCTCCACACTAGGAACAACTTGAAGTTGAACCATGAACTTCTTAATCCAAACAGCTTCCAGGCAGCCACATATTCAGCTTCAGTGGCCGAATCAGCATTTGTGCTTTGCTTGAAACTTTTCCAAGACACTGCTCCACCGTTCAGAGTGAATATGAACCCAGAAGTAGATTTTCGGTCATCAATGTATGATTGGAAGTCAGAATTCGTATAACCATCCACTTTCAATTCTCCATTGCCGTGCAATAGAATCATATCTTTAGTTCTTCTCAAATACTTCAAAATAGATTTTACGGCGATCCGATGTTCTTTGCCCGGATTAGCTTGAAACCTACTCATCACGCTCACAGCGTAGGCAAGATCTAGTCTTGTGCATAACATCGTGTACATGAGATTTCCTACTGCCGAGGCATAGGGGACCACACTCATCTCTTTTTGATCTTCCTCACTTTGAGGACTCATCTTTTTGGAGAGATGAATTTTGTGTCTCATAGGCAACAAACCTCTCTTAGAGTTCTCCATCCCAAACCTTTTGAGGACTTTCTCTAAGTAGAGGGCTTGAGAGAGTCCTATCATCTTATTTGATCTATCCCTGTAAATTCTAATTCCCAGGATGTAGATAGCTTCTCCTAAGTCTTTCATGGTGAATTTGCTTGAGTGCCATGTCTTTACAGAAGTTAGCAATCCTTCATCGTTCCCTATAAGTAAAATGTCGTCTACATATAGCACCAGGAATATGATCTTGCTCCCACTGACCTTTTTATGCATGGTTCATCCTCGTTCTTGACAAAGTAATAGCCTCGCACTTCTTCATCAAAATAAAGGTTCCAATTGCGAGAGGCCTGCTTAAGTCCTGTTCAACTTGCAGACCTTATGAGAATCTGCACTAGATATGAAACCCTTGGGCTGTTCCATATAGATCTCCTCCTCGAGGAATCCATTCAAGAACGTGGTCTTCACATCCATTTATCAGATTTCATAATCCAGGTATGCAACTATTGAAAGTACAATCCTTATGGATTTGATCTTAGCTACTGGTCAAAAGGTTCCCTCATAGTCAATGCTCTCTTTTTTACTATACCCTTTCGCCACTAGCCTGGCCTTATAGGTATCCACCTTTCCATTCAGACCAATCTTTCTCTTGTAGATCCATTTGCATCGAATGGGTACAACACTTTTGGGTGGATCGATCAGAGTCCAGATATGGTTCGAAGACATCGAATCCATTTCCACTTTCATAGCTTCATTCCATTTAGCAGAATCCATATCCATCATTGCTTGGTCATAACTAGAGGGATCGTCTCCATGGTGCCCATCTGCTGCTGCATATATATTATGCTCTTCCTGTAGCAGATAACTATATCTCTCAGGTGGTTGAGATACTCCAGATGATCAGCGCATTAATGGTTGTGTCATTCCTAGTTCGGGTTAGGTCCTTTAAAAGTGTCTTCCGAAAGGGATTCATTTTGTTCTTCAAGAACAATACTTCTACCAGCTCCTCCTTTTCAAATGAACTCTTCCTCAAGAAAGATTGCCTGTAAGGCAGTGATGATCCTTTGATCATCATGTAGGTAGAAAAGGTATCCCATGGAATCCTCGGGATATCTAATGAATCGTCCTTTCAAGGACTTAGCCTCCAACTTCTCGGCCTTGGTCTTTTTCACATAGGCAGGACATCGCCATATCCGTACATGTTTTAGATTAGGCTTCCTTTCACGCCATATCTGATATGATGTATTAGGAATAGATTTGGAAGGACACCTATTCAAAATGTGAGCAACTATAAGTAATGCATGCCCCCACAATGAAATGGGCAGATCCGTGTAGTTGAGCATGGATCGTACCATGTCCAACAAAGTTCAATTCTTTCGCTCTGCTACGCCATTCAATTGTGAAGTAGGTGGAGGAGTTAGCTATAACATAATGACATGTTCTCTTAAGAACTGGTCAAATTCGGCACTCATATACTCGTCACCTCGGTACCCAAGTACCTTAATACGATGCCCAGTTTGGTTTTCGACTAAAGTCTTAAATTGAATGAACCTTTATAATGATTTAGACTTGTATTTCATCAAATACACGTAGCCATACCTTGAATGGTCATCGGTAAAAATGATAAAGTATTGAAAACCACAGCGGGCCACATTTCCAAAAGGGCCACACACGTCTGTATGAACTAATCCTAAGACTTCAAAGGCCCTTTCCTTATGAAGGGGGACTTGGTTATCTTGCCTTGGATGCAAGACTCACAAGTGGGATGGGGATCTGATTTCACGGTAGTGAAGACACATATCTGTCTTCTTTGGACCTCTCCCTTTGAACCCTTTCCATTTTGCTTTGCCTGTGTCACCCGATGCCTTTGGCACTCCCAACTGCTTTTTGCCCTTGCCTTTTTTCTTTCTAAAGGGCTTGGAAGCTCCAGTGGTAATGGCTAAAACAACTTCCTTCCCCTTGGGCTTCATCTACCCTTGAGCAGTTGAGAGCTTGTCCATTAGCCCAGACAATGTACACTCAATGTAATTCATGTTGAAGTTCACAATAAATTGTCAAAAGGACTTGGGCAGTGATTGTAGAATGAGATCTGTTTGAAGGTGGAAATCCATGGTGAAGTCAAGAGCTTCCAATCTCTCGATCATGGAAATCATCTTAATAACATGGTTTCCCACATCCTCACCCTCTCCCATTCTTGCTCCAAAGAGCTCCCTCTATATGTCATTCCGATCAATCCTACTGTGCTCTCCATACAACTCCTTGAGATGTAGCAATATTGACTTTGCATCATCCATGTTCTCATGGGATCGCTATAAGTTATTACTCATGGAGCTGAGCATGTAACCTTTCACACGAGTATCGTCCTTGATCCACATGTTGTGGTTATCATGCGTGTCTTCATCGTCATCATCCCCAAGGATGGGAGGACTATTGGCTTCGAGTACATAGCCCAAAGATTCAAAGTTGAGGACAATCCTCAGGTTTCTGAGCCATTCGGCAAAGTTAGGTCCAGTGAGGACATTCTTTTCAAGCAAAATTGATATTGGGCTATTTACCATTTTGGGAGAGTTATATAGATTGCAGAAAATAAACTAAGATTTGATTAGATAATTATGTTGTACCCAAGTAAAATCAGGACTTTAATTTTAACTTGGCTCCCACTACATTTTTTGAACCATTGCACTCCCACTGCAATGAACGGAAATCTCGTTGGAAAGATTTCATAGTGAGTGATTGAGTTCTTCAAAATTTTCAATGATTTGCAATCTGTAACGATGTATGGCTCACTAAAAATTTCAAAGTGGCGTGCCATGGCAATCAGTCAAACTGATGGTTCAATCCCCTTTTCGCTCATGGATCACTTAACCTCAGCCTGTAATGAAATGTCGATGGTGATCCATCTAAGTACTTTCCCATCAACTCCTATCGATCGAACAATTGAATCTTATCTTGCAACCTGTAACGGTGTATAGAATAAGATTTGCTTCGACCGATGTGACATGAAAAATCCTTATGTGTTTGTAACAGTAAGTGGACTGGTCATGTGTAGTAATAAAATAGATTTTAAGTCCGAGATGTCGAACACACAGAGACTCGTATTTTAGATTGACAGAATTTAAAGCAATTGAAATTAAATTAATTTACTATGATTGTATTAAAAATAAAAGAAAATTTAGAAATAAGACTTGACAATTAGATTGAGATTCTTATGATAGAAAATAACCAAGACACATGCTTCAACTTTCTTACTCGTTAATATATATAATCAATTCTTTGAATTATTATACTACTATTGCTTTGGTGGAAATAACATTAAATAATTACTACCCGATGTCTTGGTTGTAATAATCCTATAACTAAGTGACGGTTCTCTAAATACGTCTATCCGAGAATCAAATCATTAACCATGCATTCACGTTTTAGAATTTCCTCGGATAAATCCGGCTAACTGCACCCGGGAATCTGTACCTATCCCTAGGAGCAATTCCTCATGTTTTTCGGATGATGTGATGATTTCTTTAAACCCTAATCTATATTCTCCTGAATGAATAAACTAGGCTAATTATCAAGCATATGGTGATCAAGCACAAAATCAATACACAAAGCAATAATAGAATTGATACGAAAAATCACATCATATATATAAACTCATAAGTTTGGTATCCACATGGCCCTAGTTAATGGAAATTTAGTTCATAATTGTAATTGGAAAAACAATCACAAACATGGATTATTCATAGACAAATATTCTAGAAATAAAAATCTCCCTATTAAGAATTGATGAATTGATGCAGAATCGTCGTTATCTTCGTCTTGCTTGTCTCCTCGCTCAAAAGTGTCTTCCAATGTTGAAATTTTTTGAACCCTATTGATTTTGTAAGATGAGGTATATATAGAAGAGGATCCCCCAATTCTCCTAATTGAATTAGGAATAAAAAACTTGCCAAGATTCGTCCAGCAGACTCTAATGTACGTACGTTACCCCCTCCACGTTCGAACATTGTGATGTGGCATAAGTTGTTGAATGGGAGTTGACTGGGCCAACGTTCGTACGTTACATGCCTCACGTACGTATGTTGATGACGTGGCCACGCCCGAATGTTGAGCTATCCACGTTCGAACGTTGAGTGCAGATTCTCCGCAAAATAATATTTTTCAGCCCTTTTTGCTCGATTGTCATGATTTTACCTTTGTACTCATTTAACACATAAATCAAAGCCACAAGTGGTAAAAATCACTCATAGTTGACTCTAAACCAACCAACTATCGGGCCCTCAAACACGTAAAACTCAAGCTTATCAACACCCCCAAACTTAACATTGATCGTCCCCGAGCAAGTAAACAAAAGAAAACTACGACTCAAACAACACCAAGATAAGGGATAAAACAAAAACAAAAGATACCCCACTTTCGTAGAGAGCACGATTGCATTTAGTGTATGCAACAAGCCGTTAAACCTCAATTTTACCAAAAGAGGACGAGTTTCGTCTCGTGAGGGTTTGCAGAAGATATACCCACAAAATCCAACAACATTTCAGTCCCACCCAACCAACAAAAATCAACTTAATCAACAAGAAAACAATGGCATAAAATCGACCTTTAAAGCACAAAAATTGTATACACATATCAAAGACTTGCTCATGTTACATCTTGACTCGAATAAACCTCTAAAGGGTGTAGTGATTGTAAGTCTACGTCATTATAGTCAAGTGGCACCCTTACCAAATTTCAGATTTTCTCCCATGTCTATTAACCTTCAATCAATCCTAAAGTCAAAGCCTCATAGAAAACTTCATAACCACTTACATTTCATCACTTAAACCATTTAAACTTTAAACTTCACATGAAACTTCCATTTAAATTCATTAAGGCTAGGTTGTGTGCAATGTTCTATTCCCTTAGGCTTTCTATGACACCCATGTATCGAGCTTTGGATCAATGAATCCCAAACTAGATAGTTTAAGGGCATTAAGTGTCCAAACACTCCTTACGGATTTAATCACTCGAGTGCCAAAGACCACGAAATAAAATTAGACCTTTCATTCACTTTTAACTTTAATTGGCTTGAGCAAAGCTCAAATTAGCATAATAGTACAGTTTATAGGCATGTAACTTTTCACCTCCAATACCTATTAGCCTGACTTTATAGTCATACCAATCATCAACATTATTCATTAATTATTAGGCATATGAAGCAACTACTCAACTCGTGACCCTAAGAAAAATCTGTTGGGAATTATACGAATAAAACGCAGCGGAAAGTAAATTTAATTTTCAAAACCCGAATCATCTCTAATCCTCGTGTTTAATTGTGTATAGAAAAATTACCGTTCTCGCGTATGTTGATTTCTGAACGTGATCCTTTTCTCTAACGCCGAATTTGCCAACGTCTCTAATTCGTCACGCCGGAATCAAAAATAAAAAACTCCTCCTTTCTTCCTTGTCAAAGACGGATAGAGAGAGAGAGAGAGGTGAGAGACTTTTTCTTGGAGAGAAAGTTATGTAAGTTGCCTTGTGTTATTTTTCTCTTTGTGATATATTTATATCAGTATGAAACAATAACACTAGCATGCAAGAGCCCTATTTGGGCATCTATTTGGCCGCCCCTTAGTGGGCTCGGAAGCCTTCGGGCTTTCGTCTTGCTTGCGAATTAATTAATCGGATAATTTATTTATCTAATAAATAAATTGATAATCCAATTAATTCAATTCCTAATTAATTTATAATTCAATTTCTCTAAGAAATTAATTAACTCATTAATTTAATTAATTAATTAAATTATCCAATAATTAATTAATTAATTACGGCATCCAATGCCGTGACTTTCTCTCAAGTCTTTTTCCCATGTTTTTCCTTCTGCACTTCCTTTAAGCGCGACTCTTTAGGTTCGTCTCAAAAGGCAATTGGGAGGAATCCAAAGGGGTGTGAGTGACACCTAGCCAGTCTCGTGGCTTACACCGTAATCCAATTGAGAACGAATGAATAGGATCATTCCAAACCTTTACGCCGTGAATACCGTATGTGTATAAACCTTTTATTCTTATATCCCAGTCAAGTAAGAGTCATGGTTTAAAGTCAAACTCATATAACTTGACCATATGCCTAAGCTCATAATAAGTCGAGGTATTTAAATGCTTTGGCCAAAGACTTTCATCCTCACTTATTCATGATCGCATAGGATATTTTACTCATTCACTTATGAGAAAATAAATTCCATATTGCAAATCGGTTAACAATGCTACTTGCCCATCAAGCCGCACTTCGAGGTCAATTCCACCAGCAGGTGATTTGAATCTAACTACTCTGATGACAGACTTGATGTCACAAGTACATCTTCAACTCGATTTCTCCGGTCAGAGGTTCACACGTACTTATCACTACTTATCAGTTTCATCATTGACTGTCAATGAGTGAATACCCATGTGATGAACTGATGCGAGCCGTGTTCGAACATATCAGTACAACTGACACGTCTATGATATAAGTTCCCACTACCATTTTCATAGTGTACGACTGGCACTTTCTCTGTCGAAACTTACATCATCCAAGTCTTTATTCACTATTGATGCCCAATCAATATTTTTTAGACTTGCGAACCCTTTTAGATGTTAAGGGTCAAACCATTCTAGTGCCTTTCCTCCTATCCCAGAGGAGGTAGAAGGTTCGCCTTGTCATCAAGGACTTTACTTTGTTTATTCACACCTTATAAATGCCTATAAGAAAACAACAATCAACTGCCTTATATTAATAGAAAAACCATAGTTTAGTTAGAATATTTATGCCCTATAAATCTCTCCTCTTTATGGCATTCAAAGGCATATAATCTAACAATCTCCCACTTGCACTCAATGCCAGTTGTTGTGGTATTTAATGCCCATCTTTTCGAGATGTTTTTCGAGCACCGCCTGTGCCAATGGCTTGGTCAATGGATCAGTGACATTGTCGGTTGAGGCTGTTTTCTGAACAGCTATTTCACCTCATGCAACGATCTCTCTTATGATGTGATATCTCCTTTCTATGTGTTTGGATTTATTGTGAGACCTAGGTTACTTCGCTTGCGCTATAGCTCCGGTGTTGTCACAATAAAGTGGCAGCGAGAGCTTTATGCTAGGAACCACTTGAAGTTCCTCAACGAACTCCCGAATTTAAATAGCTTCTTTAGCTGCCTCCGAGGCAGCTATGTAATCAGCCTCTGTGGTGGAGTCTGCGGTTGTGCTTTGCTTGGAACTTTTCCAAGTCACCGCTCCACCATTTAGAGTAAATACAAATCCCGATGTGGATTTCCGGTCATCAACATCAGATTGGAAATCCGAATTAGTGTACCCGTCCACCCTTAGGTCACCACTTCCATAGGTGAGAATCATACCCTTAGTTCTTTTCAGATAATTTAGGCTATTCTTCACAGCTATCCAATGTTCCTTACCAGGGTGTGCTTGAAATCGACTAACAACGCTCACATCATAAGCAATGTCGGGTCTAGTACAGAGCATCGCATACATCAAGCTGCCCACAGTAGACACATAGGGTATAATGTTCATTTCTTTTCTATCTTCCTCACTTTAAGGACACATAGATTTCGAAAGATGTATCTCATGTCTCATTGGTAGGAATCCTTTCTTAGAATCTTCCATCCTATACCTTTTTAGGACCTTTTCTAAGTAAAGGGTTTGAGAAAGTCCTATCATTCTTTTGGTTCGATCTCTATAGATCCGAATCCCAAGAATACAGGTCACTTCTCCCAAGTCTTTCATGGAGAATGTACTCGAAAGCCACGTCTTGGTTGTGGTGAGCATTCCTATGTCATTCCCAATGAGTAATATGTCATCTACATATAACACTAGGAATGTCAACTTGCTCCCACTGATCTTCTTGTAAACACATGGCTCGTCTTCATTTTTGATGAAGTTAAATCCTTTGAGAACCTCATCAAAACGTAGATTTCAGCTACGAGACGCTTGTTTGAGTCCATAAATGGATCTCTCAAGTTTACACACCTTATGAATATGCTCCTTGGATTCAAAACCTTTAGGCTGTTCCATATAGATATCCTCTTCTAGGAATCCATTTAGGAAGGCAGTTTTGACATCCATTTGCCATATTTCATAATCTAGGTGTGCTGCTATTACAAGTAGAATCCTTATTGATTTGATCATAGTCACTGGCGAGAAGGCTTCTTGGTAGTCAATTCCTTCCTTTTGACTATACCCTTTCGCCACTAGCCTGGCTTTGTAGGTGTCTACTTTGCCATCAACACCAATCTTTCTCTTGTAGATCCAATTACACCCGATTGGTTTTACCCCATCAGGTTGGTTTACACGTTTCCAGACTTGGTTTGTATGCATCGAATCGATCTCAGTTTGCATAGCTTCACGCCATCTAGCGGCATCCACATCCACCATCGCTTGATCAAAAGTGGAGGGATCATCTCCATGATCCTCCTCTAACATAGAATGGAGATCCAACTCCCTCTGCATTAGATATCCGTACCTCTCAAGCGGTTGAGATACTCTATTCTATCGTCGTGGTTGTGGTTGTATTACAAAAGGTTCGGTTCTCACTCCCTGTATAGATGTATCCAGTGGGGTTTCATTTTGTTCTTCTAGAACAATCTTTCTACCCGCTCTTCCTTCTCGATTGAACTCATCTTCAAGAAAGTGGGATTGTAAGGCTACAATGATTCTTTGATCATTGTGCAGGTAAAAGAGGTATCCCATAGAATCTTCAGGATATCCAATGAAACGTCCCTTTAAGGACCTAGCCTCCAACTTGTCCACTTTAGTCTTTTTGACATAAGACGGACATCCCCAAATCTTTATGTGGTTAAGACTTGGTTTCCTATTTCTCCACATTTCACAGAGAGTCAGAGGAACAGACTTGGACGGACATCTATTTAAAATGTATGCAGCTGTAAGCAGCGCGTGACCCCACAGTGAAATGGGTAAATCAGTGTAGCTAAGCATGGAGCGAACCATCTCCAACAAGGTTTGATTCCTTTGCTCTGCTACTCCATTCAACTGTGGAGTGGCTGGAGGTGTGAGTTGCAATACTATACCATTCTCTCTGAGATATAAGTCAAACTCGTCGCTCATATATTTTCCTCCTTGATCAGATCGAAGAGTTTTTATACGATGACTTGTTTGATTTTCCACTAAAGCCTTGAATTCCTTGAACTTGTCAATGGATTCAGACTTATGCTTCATCAGGTACACTAGACCATATCTAGAATGGTCGTCAGTGAAGGTGATAAAATAAAGGAAACCTCCTCTGACCATTTCTCCAAATGGACCACAAACGTCAGTATGCACTAAGCCTAAGATTTGTGAGGCCCTTTCAAAATTCCCTATGAAGGGCGATCAAGCCATCTTACCTTTGAGATAAGATTCACAAGTAGGATAGGGATCCAATCCCAGTGGGCCAATTAGCCCATCTTTTTCCATTTTACAAATCTTTTGTTCGCCAGCATGGCCTAGTCGAAGGTGCCATATTAATCTTTGGTTTATTTCAAGCCTACTACATTTCCTTTGTATTGTATTCACAACACACTTATTCTTGACATTAAGGTAACACAATACATTTATCAAAGAAACAAAGCCTACTAATTTATTACCATAACAAATCTTGCATTGTTCATTAATAAAACAAAAGTGTAACCTTATTTAACTAAAACGGAAATTGAACCAATGTTTAACAATATCCAGAAATAGCATATGTCTAGAATAAAAAATAATGAGACAGATCTTGTTTTAGTAGCAGCGATGCCTTGCCCGCTGCCTACTTTGATCTTCTCCTCATTAGGGCTTAGCTCCCTTGTTCTTCCCAGATTCTGATTCACACAATTGTACAAAAGGTATTAACTTCTGAATCATAATCGATGAAGAGGGAATATTATAAAGCAATTAGTTTCAAACTATAAAGTTATTCACCTTTTGCTTGTATATTAGGAAAGTCTCTTCTCCAGTGGCCCAACTCACCGCAGCATAAACATGTGTCCTGTTTTCTAGCCCTCTTATTTGTCCTTCGCTGTGCCTTGTAGCAAGTCGTATTGGATGCTCCCTCCTCTAAATTGGAATTATTCCTTTTTTCATCAAATGTTTTAGGAAATGTAATAGCCATCGTATTGTTCCATTTGTCCGTTTTTATTTGTTTCTGAGCAACCTTGAGTTTTCCCAATAGCCCAGCTAAAGATCCCTCAATGTCATTCATATAAAAATTTATGACGAAATAATAGAACGAATCTGGGAGTGACTGTAGAATAAGATCGACTTGGAGATGCGGGTCCATGTAGAAGTTTAAAGATTTTAGTTTTTGTATCATGGTCATCATTTTGAAAACGTGTTCTCCAACATCTTCTCCTTTAGTCATTTTAGTTCGGAATAGATCCCTTGAAATGAAGTATCTGGCGGTCCTACCGCATTCTCCGAACAATTCATCCAGATGAAGGATAATGTCTCTTGCATTATCCATCTTATCATGAGACCTTTGCAGCTCTATGCACATTGAGCTCAATATGTACACTCTTGCTCTATGGTTGTCACAACACCAATCCCAACGAGCTACGCGAACTTCATCACCCTCATCTGGTCTAGGAATGGGAGGACGACCAGTTTCCAATACATAGTCAGTGGATTCACTGCTAAGGACCATCCTAAGCATAGTGAGCCATTCTATGTAATTTGGACCGGTGAGAATCGTAATTTCCATTAACTTCGACAGTGGTTTGGGAGACATGGTTTTTGATTGAGAGAGATAAAACAAAATGACTGCAGAAAATAAGCCAGACTTAATTAGATTATTGAACTAAACTAAAACCAAGTTTAAAATCAAGGACTTCGACTTTTAACTTGGCTCCCACTACATTTTTCGAAATTTCACACTCCCACTGTGAAAAGACGGAAGCGATCGTTGATGAAAACTTCATGGTGGGGATTGAGTTCTTTCATTAATATAATGGATGACAACCCTTTAACGATATTTGGTCCATTACTTAATTAAAGTGATGTCAAACATCAATCTATCAAATAGACGGTTAAATCATATTTATCCCATAATCCACAAAAACTGCAACCCTTTAACGATTTGTTGGTAATGTGGACTATCTAAGTTCATTCCCACTAACTCCTCATAACCTAACATTTGAATTCACCTTGCAACCCTTTAACGATATTTAAGGTGAAATGTGTCTGGATTAAGGCATCTAATGCACTTAATAAAATTCTAGAACTAAATCTTGATACATGACCCCCACTTACTGGGAAGATGCCACACATGGATTTAATCCTTGATCTTATCAAGTTTAGTGGAGGGAAAGGATGCCTAGCACCCCTTACTAACTTAGTATAATTTTTATTTGGGAGAATTCATGTTCTAAACATTTAATTCGTCTCACTTTGCACATTTACCAAATTTATATAGCGCATATTGATAACACACATGCTTCATACAACTAATGAACATGCATCGAAAGCAATAATACAACACACAAGTCTATGGGCCAATATAAAAATGAAAAAGAAAAGCCTAACTAATTTTCGTGGGCTCCAAGTTCCTCTTCTTTTGCAAGATCTCCATCTTGAAAGGCCTGTTCTATTTCTATTTATTACAAGAGGTAATTTAAAACCTATACATAAATCTAGAAATAAAATAAAATGGGCTCAAACTGGCCCTTACAACCCATCAAAAGAAATACATAATCAAAAGAAGCAACCTAAGCCTATAGACATATGTCACCATCACATAATACATGCTCGCGATAAATAAAGCACTTATGTTGGTGATTAATAAAAATTAATTAATCCAACTTAATTAATTTCCACAATAAAATTCCAAATTTTATTGATTCATATGAAAATAATCCTATTTATGAGAATTCTTTATTTAAATAAATAACTTAATAAATAAAATTCTCTAAGAGTTTATTAATTAATTATTTCATTAAAATAAATATCAGAAAAAACTATATTGGGCTTAATTTTATCAAAATTAAATTACCAACCATTGGCATATTCAAAATTAATTAATTAGGCCCAATAACTAATTTATTGAATTATCAACAATTTTAATCAAAATAATTTGGGCCCCTTTTTAATTAAATTCGGGTCATCATCCTTTTGACCCATGGTACGTGTCGAATGCACCAAAATATAATAACTGTTCTCACAAGAATTTGTAGTACTCGTAAGTCCAAGTCGAACCCTAGAGATTGGTTGATCAAAATAATATTCAATGGGGAGGTTTGTTTGATGAATTAATAATGACAGGAATTAAATAAGAAGTTCAATAAATGTAAAACATCGATTCAAGGATAGTTCGTTCTTCAATTCAAGTTGATCATAGACACCTAAAATACTATCTATTCTTTGATTACTTAGCCAAGAACATAAATAACCAGCTATTTATATCCCTATTAACTTCCGTATATCATTAACCAAAGCCTAGCACCCGGTTAAACTCTTATTGTCAACTGACTCGGTATTAAGCAATCCTAATCATGTTAATAATAGCATAACGAATTAGAAGCGACTAAGGATAAACAATAGTTTAAGCAAGCGCCAACTATTTAATTTACTCTAATGTTTCCCTTAGGTTATCAACGAAAATTGGGATCCTAATCATGAAAACCTAATTGCTACATGCACAAATCAAACATAACAATTACGGATTATGAAGATTTGTTAGCAATAGATTGTAATAGATAATCAACTAATGTGCACCTTAGATTATTATCTAAACAAGCATGAACATTAAGAATAAGAAACAAAAGATAATCAAACCGTAGATAGATAGATGAAGCTCCGTGTCTCACAACATGTGAATCAAAATGAACTCCCTTGAATCGAAATAAAAACTTAGCTACTCATAATTGTAAGCATAAAACTTGAAAATACTATTTTTCTAACTCTCTTCTCTTTGTTTTCTTCTTGTTTTTGTTGTTCTTCTTCAACTCTTGCAAGACATATATATTGGCAATGAAAAGATGACATAATCATAGAGAGAATATATTCCCTCTTCCTTTATCAAGACATGGAGAATATATTCTTCCCTTTAACATCAAAGCATGGAGAATATATTCTTCCCTTTAACATCAAAGCATGGAGAATATATTCTTCCCTTTACATTCTGATTTGTCACCTCTAATTCATCGAATCTGACTTTGACTCCTTCTAGACATTTGTAGATTTATGTGTTAGCTTTCATTTCCAACTAGCCTTGACTGAATCCAAGACACATAACTCTAGTTATGAATTTTTCACCAAAGCTGCGCATTCCAGTCCAGTCCAGAACAGAAATCTTCATTAAATTCTTCAACACTTTCGAGCCCTTTAACTTCCGAACTGGGTTTGGACTTCTTCATAAGAAATATAGGCCTTTGTCTTAGCTTTCCAACTAGATAAAATTAAATAGAAACTAATGTCTGCATCTCCAGATATATTAATATTTCCGAAACATCGCCAAATCTGTCATTTTGATTGAAAATGATATTTTGCACTTCAACTCTTGCCCAAATCACAAAATGAGATAAAATCAGTTCCAATGGCCATATAATCACAATAAAATGCTAAAGATAGAGGTAATAAAATATATAAATATTGCACTTATCAAATTCCCCCACACTTAGCTCTTGCACGTCCTCGGGCAAAGATAAAGAGAAACTAGAGAAAAAAAAAAAAAAAAAAACTAAAACTAAAACTAAAGCCAACCACTTTCGTAGGTAACACGGTTGCATTTAGCATATGCAACAAGCCTTTAAACCCCTAGGTTACCCCTAGTGGACGAGTTTAGTCTCGTGAGGGTTTGCAGAAGATATACCCACAAAATCAATCTCTCAATGTACAAACAAGCAAGTTCATGAAATTTTCTTTCCAAACATCATCGATTCATAACCAAAAATTAACAAAATTCGCTAGAAAGGTTAATCATGTGTCCACCATTACTCTTGCATTCACACAAACTTCTCAAGAATTCACTTCATTTTGTAACCGCAATACTATTAATGCAACATTTAACTCAACATCATCCCTTTATATTTCCTCAAGCATGAATTAAAACGAGCAATATATTATTATTAAGCACACACTTGTCTTTTGACGCGAATACAAACATTATTCATGAATGCACCCGGTTACTCAACAAGCGGATCATTTCATTCTTGACATACTTTGAATAGCCCTATTAGATTTCCAACACAGTAGCAGGTTTGGGCCGATAGATCCCAGACTAGATAGTCTTAGGTTATCAAGCTTGAAAACTCCTCAGGCTTAATCCCTTCAGTGTAGATAATCCCAGGCGCTACATTATATCTTCAACATTACATAGTTTACGCCTCAAGCTTTACACCGAGGAATTTCATCCGTTATTACTTTAAATCACTATCAACCAGATTAACCTTGAGGATTTTGAAGGAATTTCAGTGAGTCAAAAGTCACATACAAAGTTATGCTAAATTACGAATTTACACGAATTTCTCTAAAAGTCTGTACTTCAACAATTATAACAATTTTAACACTACTTAACTTCTCTATTGAATCTAGTCTATTTTTCAATCAACCACTGATGAAGGGAAATAATTTTTCACTACCTTACTTGGCTGCACAATAAAGAATTTTTTTTTTAATTCATAAAACAAATAACTAACCATCTCCCCCACACTTAAAATCTGCATTGTCCTCAATGCAACACAGAATGAAAATAAATAAATAAAAAAATGAACAAACGAAATTAAAAGAGATAGGGAAAAAGAAAGCAAATCTGATGATGGTCGTTCAGCCACTCTTGGGTTGCCTCCCAAGCAGCGCCTTTTTTTAAAGTCGTTGGCTCGACTTTGCAGCCTTTTAATCCAAGTAAGTTGGATTGATCAATGAAACTTCTTCAATTGTATGCTCTTGAAAACCTTCATAGAAAGGTTTAAGTCTATGTCCATTTACCTTGAACACCTTGTTAGTTTCTAAGCTTTGAATCTCTACTGCACCATAAGAAAATACATTAATCACAACAAAAGGTCCAACCCAACGAGAACGTAACTTACCAGGCATTAATTTGAGTCTTGAGTTGTAAAGCAACACTTTTTGTCCAATCACAAATTCCTTCCTAGAGATCATCTTGTCATGAAACCCCTTGGTCTTCTCCTTGTAAATTCGGGAATTCTCATAAGCGTCAAGGCGAATCTCTTCTAACTCTTGTAGTTGCAACTTTCTATGTATACCAGCTTGATCTCGATCTAAATTGCAACTCTTTACAGCCCAAAACGCTTTGTGTTGCAATTCTACAGGAAGATGACACGATTTACCGAAGACTAACCTATATGGGGACATCCCAATAGGTGTTTTATAGGCTGTCCGGTACGCCCATAATGCATCTTCAAGTCGAAGACTCCAATCTTTTCGATTAGGATTTACAGTTTTTTCCAAGATGGACTTGACTTTTTGATTGGACACCTCGGTTTGCCCATTTGTCTGAGGGTGATAAGGTGTGGATGCCTTATGAAACACCATATATTTTTTTAGCAAAGTGTCCACAGCTCGGTTACAAAAATGGGACCCCTGATCACTTATCAACGCTTTTGGTATGCCGAACCTACTAAAAATGTTAGACTTGAGAAAACCTACAACAGCTTTAGAATCATCAGTTTGGGTGGCTTTAGCTTCCACCCACTTCGAAACATAATCAACCGCAAGTAAGATATAAACAAAACCAAAGGAGGAAGGAAAAGGTCCCATAAAATCAATACCCCATATATAAAAAATCTCACAAACAAGTATGGGCGATTGAAGCATTTCATTCCCCTGACTTAAATTCCCCGTTCTTTGACATTGTTCACAATTTTTACACATGACATAAGCATCACGGAATAAAGTAGGCCAATAGAAACCACTATCTAACACTTTTCTTGCAGTTTTCTTAGGTCCAAAATGACCACCACACGCATAAGCATGACAAAATTTCAAGACAGACTCTAATTCAGAATCAGGCACACATCTCCTAATAATTTGATCGGAACAAAACTTCCACAAGTATGGATCATCCCACACATAATATTTTGCCTCACTCTTAATTTTATCTTTCTTAGCTCTACTCAAATCATCAGGTAAAGTTCTAGAAACTAAATAATTCACTAAATCAGCATACCAAGGAACCATACCTTGCAGAGCAAACAATTGCTCATCCGGAAAGAATTCTTGTAGTGGCACCAGATTTTCTTTTCGCACTAATCGACTCAAATGATCTGCCACCAAATTTTCAGCCCCCTTTTTATCTTTAATCTCCAAATCAAATTCTTGAAGAAGAAGAATCCATCTCATTAACCTCGGTTTTGATTCTTTCTTCGCCAAAAGATGTCTTAAAGCTGCATGATCAGAAAATACAATCACTTTAGATCCAAGTAGATAAGAACGAAATTTATCTAAAGCAAAAACAATAGACAAAAGTTCTTTTTCAGTAGTTGAATAATTGCACTGAGCCGCGTTAAGGGTCCGGGAAGCATAATGGATCACATGAGGTTGTTTGCCAACTCGTTGTCCTAAAACTGCTCCCATTGCATAATTACTCGCATCACACATTATTTCGAATGGAAGAGACCAATCTGGTGGCTGCATCAAAGGTGCAGTGGTTAACGCTGATTTCAGTTTATCAAAAGCATCCTTGCAGTCTTGGGTGAATTCGAAAATCACATCTTGTTGTAGCAACTTGGATAGAGGCAATGCAATCTTCGAAAAATCCTTGATGAATCTACTATAAAAACCTGCATGGCCAAGGAAAGATCGCACATCCCTCACACATGTGGGGTAGGGTAAGTTCACAATTAAATCTACCTTAGCTTTATCTACCTCAATACCCCTACATGAAATAACATGTCCTAATACAATCCCTTGTTCTACCATAAAATGACATTTTTCAAAATTCAAAACAAGATTTGTGTCAATGCAACGATCAAGCACACGAGATAAATTTTCAAGACAAGAATCAAATGAATCCCCATGCACAGTAAAATCGTCCATAAAAACTTCAATGTACTTTTCGATTAAATCGGAGAAAATACTTATCATGCAGCGCTGAAAAGTGGCTGGTGCATTGCAAAGTCCAAACGGCATCCTCCGATAAGCAAATGTTCCAAACGGACACGTGAATGTGGTTTTCTCTTGGTCTTCAGGAGCAATCACAATCTGGTTATAACCTGAATAACCATCAAGAAAACAATAATGAGATTTACCGGCTAATCGCTTAAGCATTTGATCAATAAAAGGTAAAGGAAAATGGTCCTTTCTCGTTGCTGCATTCAGCTTGCGGTAATCAATGTAAACACGCCACCCATTGTGAATCCTCGTAGGAACTAGCTCATTATTCTGGTTCTGCACTACCGTCACTCCAGATTTTTTTGGTACAACCTGAACAGGACTGACCCACTTGCTGTCTGAAATTGGGTAAATAACTCCTGCATCCAACAACTTCAGGATTTCTTTCTTTACTACATCCATCATCAATGGATTCAGCCTCCTTTGAGCCTCTCTGCTTGGTTTTGAGTCATCCTCTAACAAAATCCGGTGCATGCACATGGAAGGACTAATTCCCTTGATGTCTGCTATAGTCCATCCAATTGCGGTCTTATGATCTCGAAGCATCCTAACGAGTCTTTCCTCTTGCACCGTAGTCAGATTCTTTGCAATTATTACTGGCAAGGTCTCGGTTTCCCCTAAGTACACATACTTCAAATGCTCGGGTAAGGGCTTAAGTTCTAAACTCGGTGCCTGCAACACAGATGGCAACAATTTTGTGTGATTAAATGATAACTCAATTTTTGACACATTATACCTGCTAGGGGCTGGTGGTAAGGACTGCAAAGCCATAATCATCTCTTCAACTTCATCACTAAAATTCAGATGTTCCCCGAATTGCCATAAACCATGACTGAGTACTACTTCCAATGCATCCACTTGATTTTTCTCAAAAACCTCCTGGGCTAACACATCAATAATATCAATAGAATAAACTGAATTCACATCAGGGGGATACCTCATGGATTCGAATATGCTAAATTTGACAATCTGCCCATCGAACTCCATTGATAAAGTGCCATCATGAGCATCAATCTTTGTTCTTGCTGTTTTGAGGAAGGGGCGCCCTAGGAGGATCGGGGTTGGATTTTGGGATCCATTATCTTCCATATTCAGAACGTAAAAATCAGCTGGAAAGATTAATTCGTTCACCTGTACTAACACATCCTCAAGAACCCCCTCGGGATATGCATTAGATCGATCCGCCAATTGTATAATAACACCAGTTTGTTTCAAGGGACCCAAATTAAGAGATGCATAAATTGAATGAGGCATGACGTTAATTGATGCACCTAAATCTAACATGGCACGTTCAAACCTATTATTAACAATCACACAAGGGATAGTAAACGTACCTGGATCCTTACACTTAGGCGGCAGTTTTCGCTGGATTATTGCTGACACATTTTCACCCACCTTAATCTTCTCGTCTCCTCGTAGCTTCCTCTTCGTGGTGCATAGCTCCTTAAGGAATTTCGCATATCTCGGAATCTGACTAATAGCATCAAGCAGTGGAATGTTTACTGCTACCTTCCTGAATGTCTCCAATATCTCCTTCTCTTCATTTTGTTTCTTGGATTTACTTAACCTGCTCGGAAAGGGGATGGAAACAGGAACAGTGTTAGTGGAATTATGCATGTTTGAAGGAAAACTTACCTTAGGAGCTTCGAGACTAATTTTAGCTTCTGTGGGTTTTTCTTCTTCCGGCACACTTTGAGTTGGGCTCTGAATTTCTTTTCCACTCCGCAAAGTTACTACATTGGCATTCTCTCTAGGATTTATGATTGTTTGGGAGGGTAATTTGCCCGAACCTTGAGCTTCCATCTTGCTCATCGAAGTTGCTAACTGACTTATCTGTTTCTCTAAATTTTGGATGCTGTTTCTTGTTTCCTGTTGAAATTGTTGGGTATTGTTAGCGAGAGCTTTAACAATTTCATTTAAAGCCATACCTGAATTCGAAGATTGATTCGTTTGATGTTGCTGTCGAGGCTGGAAAGAATTTTGATAACGATTTTGTCCAACTTGATTTCCATAATTGAGATTGGGGTGATCTCGCCAGCCTGGATTGTATGAATTGGAATAAGGATCGTACTTTCTTTGTTGCTGACCTGGGAATCCTCCAATGGCATTGGCTTGCTGGTTTGTTTCTTCTTGCAATGTAGGACACGCATCAGTGGGGTGTCCTGTAACTGAACAAATACCACATACCTTCGCTACTTGCATATTTCCTACCGCCATCTGACGAACTAATGACGTTAACTCAGAAATTTGATGCTCAAGGTTAGATGTACTTACCTCATTAACTGCTTTAGGTGTGTGGTCCAACCTCATGCCAAATTGTTGTGAATTTGCCGCCATATTGGAAATCAAATTTCTGGCAACTGTGGGGGTTTTATCTACTAACGCTCCTCCACTCGCTGCATCAATCATGTTCCTGTCCATATACAGTAAGCCTTCATAAAAATATTGAATTAACAATTGCTCACTTATTTGGTGGTGGGGGCAGCTTGCACACAACTTCTTAAAACGCTTCCAGTATTCGTATAATGACTCTTCATTGTACTGCCTTATGCCACAAATTTCTTTCCTTATGTTGGCAGCCCTTGAAGCTGGGAAGTACTTTTCCAAAAACAGCCTCTTCACTTCATTCCATGTTGTTATCGTCCCCGACGGTAAATAATAGAGCCAATCCTTTGCATCATCAGCTAAGGAGAATGGAAAAGCTCTCAATTTAATCTGCTCCTCGGACACTCCAGTTGGTCTCATGCTTGAACAAACAACATGGAACTCCTTCAGATGTTTATTTGGATCCTCTCCTGCAAGACCACGAAATTTAGGTAATAAGTGAATCAATCCAGATTTCAATTCAAAAGCAACATCTAAAGTAGCGTATTCAATGCATAAAGGTTGTTGATTAAAATTTGGAGCAGCCAACTCCTTTAGAGTCCTATTGTTGGCTACCATGACTTCCTCTTCGTCTGAATCACTTGAAAACAGGTGCAGAGAATCGGTGCTTCCCTTTGGAGAAGGGATTGACTCTTCCGGTATTGAGTTTTGCTCTTCAATTGCCCGTTTAGCCTCTCTTCTTAATCTGTGGAACATTCTTTCAATCTCTAGATCAATTTCCTGGCTCTTAGAGGTCATAAAACACAAAAACTAACAAGGTAAAGTATAGAAATATCGAAAACAAATAAAAATAAAACTTAAAAAACGACTGAAAACACAAAAACGCAAAAAACAACTAGTAAACGATGGAATTTGGGCCCGAGAGGGTGGTGCTCAGCATACAAAAGTATGATGAGTTGTTTTTAAAACGACGTTTCCTTCAAGATTGATATAGAGTTCGTGGCCGAATTCGAAAACCAGTGTTTTTTTTTTGTTTTTTTTTCAATGCACAAACTAGTCAATAAAACTTAAAACTAAGAAATATATAAATCTAACAGCCTATATATATTACAATAATAATTAGAATAAAATAAAATTTTGACCGAAAACCAATCCCCGGCAACGGCGCCAAAATTTGGTACGTGTCGAATGCACCAAAATATAATTACTGTTCTCACAAGAATTTGTAGTACTCGTAAGTCCAAGTCGAACCCTAGAGATTGGTTGATCAAAATAATATTCAATGGGGAGGTTTGTTTGATGAATTAATAATGACAGGAATTAAATAAGAAGTTCAATAAATGTAAAGCATCGATTCAAGGATAGTTCGTTCTTCAATTCAAGTTGATCATAGACACCTAAAATACTATCTATTCTTTGATTACTTAGCCAAGAACATAAATAACCAGCTATTTATATCCCTATTAACTTCCGTATATCATTAACCAAAGCCCAGCACCCGGTTAAATTCTTATTGTCAACTGACTCGGTATTAAGCAATCCTAATCATGTTAATAATAGCATAACGAATTAGAAGCGACTAAGGATAAACAATAGTTTAAGCAAACGCCAACTATTTAATTTACTCTAATGTTTCCCTTAGGTTATCAACGAAAATTGGGATCCTAATCATGAAAACCTAATTGCTACATGCACAAATCAAACATAACAATTACGGATTATGAAGATTTGTTAGCAATAGATTGTAATAGATAATCAACTAATGTGCACCTTAGATTATTATCTAAACAAGCATGAACATTAAGAATAAGAAACAAAAGATAATCAAACCGTAGATAGATAGATGAAGCTCCGTGTCTCACAACATGTGAATCAAAATGAACTCCCTTGAATCGAAATAAAAACTTAGCTACTCATAATTGTAAGCATAAAACTTGAAAATACTATTTTTCTAACTCTCTTCTCTAAGTTTTCTTCTTGTTTTTGTTGTTCTTCTTCAACTCTTGCAAGACATATATATAGGCAATGAAAAGATGACATAATCATAGAGAGAATATATTCCCTCTTCCTTTATCAAGACATGGAGAATATATTCTTCCCTTTAACATCAAAGCATGGAGAATATATTCTTCCCTTTAACATCAAAGCATGGAGAATATATTCTTCCCTTTACATTCTGATTTGTCACCTCTAATTCATCGAATCTGACTTTGACTCCTTCTAGACATTTGTAGCTTTATGTGTTAGCTTTCATTTCCAACTGGCCTTGACTGAATCCAAGACACATAACTCTAGTTATGAATTTTTCACCAAAGCTGCGCATTCCAGTCCAGTCCAGAACAGAAATCTTCATTAAATTCTTCAACACTTTCGAGCCCTTTAACTTCCGAACTGGGTTTGGACTTCTTCATAAGAAATATAGGCCTTTGTCTTAGCTTTCCAACTAGATAAAATTCAATAGAAACTAATGTCTGCATCTCCAGATATATTAATATTTCCGAAACATCGCCAAATCTGTGATTTTGATTGAAAATGATATTTTGCACTTCAACTCGTGCCCAAATCACAAAATGAGATAAAATCAGTTCCAATGGCCATATAATCACAATAAAATGCTAAAGATAGAGGTAATAAAATATATAAATATTGCACTTATCAAATTCCCCCACACTTAGCTCTTGGACGTCCTCGGGCAAAGATAAAGAGAAACTAGAGAAAAAAAAAAAAAAACTAAAACTAAAACTAAAGCCAACCACTTTCGTAGGTAACACGGTTGCATTTAGCATATGCAACAAGCCTTTAAACCCCTAGGTTACCCCTAGTGGACGAGTTTAGTCTCGTGAGGGTTTGCAGAAGATATACCCACAAAATCAATCTCTCAATGTACAAACAAGCAAGTTCTTGAAATTTTCTTTCCAAATATCATCGATTCATAACCAAAAATTAACAAAATTCGCTAGAAAGGTTAATCATGTGTCCACCATTACTCTTGCATTCACACAAACTTCTCAAGAATTCACTTCATTTTGTAACCGCAATACTATTAATGCAACATTTAACTCAACATCATCCCTTTATATTTCCTCAAGCATGAATTAAAACGAGCAATATATTATTATTAAGCACACACTTGTCTTTTGACGCGAATACAAACATTATTCATGAATGCACCCGGTTACTCAACAAGCGGATCATTTCATTCTGGACATACTTTGAATAGCCCTATTAGATTTCCAACACAGTAGCAGGTTTGGGCCGATAGATCCCAGACTAGATAGTCTTAGGTTATCAAGCTTGAAAACTCCTCAGGCTTAATCCCTTCAGTGTTGATAATCCCAGGCGCTATATTATATCTTCAACATTACATAGTTTACGCCTCAAGCTTTACACCGAGGAATTTCATCCGTTATTACTTTAAATCACTATCAACCAGATTAATCTTGAGGATTTTGAAGGAATTTCGGTGAGTCAAAAGTCACATACAAAGTTATGCTAAATTACGAATTTACACGAATTTCTCTAAAAGTTTGTACTTCAACAATTATAACAATTTTAACACTACTTAACTTCTCTATTGAATCTAGTCTATTTTTCAATCAACCACTGATGAAGGGAAATAATTTTTCACTACCTTACTTGGCTGCACAATAAAGTAACGTGATCCTTTTCTCTAACGCCGAATTTGCCAACGTCTCTAATTCATCACGCCGGAATCAAAAAAGTAAAACTCCTCCTTTCTTCCTTGTCAAAGACGGCTAGAGAGAGAGAGAGGTGGGAGACTTTTTCTTGGAGAGAAAGTTATGTAAGTTGCCTTGTGTTATTTTTCACCTTGTGATATATTTATATCATTATGAAACAATAACACTAGCATGAAAGAGCCCTATTTTGGCGTTTATTTGGCCGCCCCTTAGTGGGCTCGGAAGCCTTCGGGCTTTCGTCTTGCTTGCTAATTAATTAATCGGATAATTTATTTATCCAATAAATAAATTGATAATCCAATTAATTCAATTCCTAATTAATTTATAATTCAATTTCTTCAAGAAATTAATTAACTCATTAAGTTAATTAATTAACTCATTAAGTTAATTAATTAATTAAATTATCCAATAATTAATTAATTACTTATGTCATCCAATGCCGTGAATTTCTCTCAACTCTTTTTCCCATGTTTTTCCTTTTGCACTTCCTTTAAGCGCGACTCTTTAGGTTCGTCTCAAAAGGCAATTAGGAGGAATCCAAAGGGGTGTGAGTGACACCTAGCCAGTCTCGTGGCTCACACCGTAACCCAATTGAGAACGAATGAATAGGATCATTCCAAATCTTTACGCCGTGAATACCGTACGTGTATAAACCTTTTATTCTTATATTCCAGTCAAGTAAGAGTCATGGTTTAAAGTCAAACTCATATAACTTGACCATATGCCTAAGCTCATAATAAGTCGAGGTATTTAAATGCTTTGGCCAAAGACTTTCATCCTCACTTATTCATGATCGCATAGAATATTTTACCCATTCACTTATGAGAGAATAAATTTCATATTGCAAATCAGTTAACAATGCTGCTTGCCCATTAAGTCGCACTTCGAGGTCGATTCCACCAACATGTGATTTGAATCTAACTACTCTAATGATAGACTTGATGTCACAAGTACATCTTCAACTCGATTTCTCAGGTCAGAGGTTCACACGTACTTATCACTACTTATCAGTTTCATCATTGACTGTCAATGAGTGAATACCCATGTGATGAACTGATGCGAGCCATGTTCAAACATATTAGTCCAACTGACACGTCTATGATATAAGTTCCCCTGCACTACCATTTCCATAGTGTACGACTAGCACTTTCTCTGTCGAAACTTACATCATACAAGTCTTTATTCACTATTGATGCCCAATCAATATTTCTTAGACTTGCGAACCCTTTTAAATGTCAAGGGTCAAACCATTCTAGTGCCTTTCCTCCTATCCCATAGGAGGTGGAAGGTTTGCCTTGTCATCAAGGACTTTACGTTGTTTATTCACACCTTATAAATGCCTATAAGAAAACAACAATCAACTGCCTGATATTAATAGAAAAACTATAGTTAAGCTACAATATTTATGCCCTATAAATCTATCCTCTTTATGGCATTTGAGGGCATATATTCTAACAAAATCTTAGTCAATATTTCCGGGAGAAATTCCTTAAGTGTTTCAGAATGATTATCTAACTTAACTCCTCTACCTTCGACTTATTGTGCATTTGTGATTCATCTAAGGAAAATCTACTCTAATCTAGGGTCCCACGAGCAAAGTAAAGATATGTTTATTTCACGAAATTCCAAAATAAAAAAAAATCATGCCATTGAACTCAAGTTAATCAGTTTCATTGCAACAATTGGGGACTAAAAAAAAATTTCATGCTCAATTTTTTTTTCTCATAACATGAATATCACAACATACTACCCAGAACCCCAAACTTAAACTTAACATTGCCCTCAATGTTACATCTAAACACAAACTGCGAAAAGGGGTAAAAGAAGTACTTATAGAACCGGAAAGCTAAAAAAGCAAACGTAGGAGTAGTTGGTTGAGCCTAAAATCGAAGCGATCCTATCAAAATGCTCAACACTCATCTGAACTCTCCTACTCACGCTTTCCGTTTGCTCAGCTAATTAGACAAATTTCATAGAGGCACAAGCTAAGACAGAAAACATAAGAAATGCAGTACAAATAGATAAAGTCATCAGTCGAATTAGTACGTGCCCAAATAATAGAAATGCAGAAAAGAAAAAAAAATGAAAGAAAAACAGGAAAATAACAAAAAGGATCCAAAATAGTGAAATTCATCACTACATTTCCACATCATAGCCTGCAGCAACAACAACTCCATCATCATCGTCAACAACATCACCATCCTCATCACCCTCATCAAGATCATCTGGGTCAAACCTCGGCTCGTTAACAGGCGTGGTCGGGAGAGGAATAAAACCAGGGACGATAGGGTAGTCAAAAGCTGGTCGCCCAGCTGAAATATTAGAACCTATCATCAACTGCCTCTTGAACTGAGCGAGCATCTGCATATTGGCCATTATCACTGACTGCCCCAACCAAATCTGGGCTAACTCCGAATCAGTTTGTGGTGGAGCTGACATCAGTGGCTGCGTACTTGATCCTTCGCCACTAGTCGGACGAGGACGAGGTCTCTTGTTTCCCTTAGCCTTGCGCGCTGTCCCGGTGTACTCCAAAAGAATCTCCAGGGCATCCAACTCTTCACCCTGGTATTGTTCCACTGAAGCGCTCTCACATAAACTACTGATAAGTGATGGAAAGATAAATGGTGTCTTCTTCTTGGAAGGAGCAGTGGAGTTATCCCAAGATAACTCTGCACGTAAGCGCTTACTCTGGGTCTGTAAGGCAGAAGAGATAAGCTGGACAGTGTCAATCTTCATCCGCTGCAATATGGCATAGACAAGGATGGCGCGATCCCTGGACACCTCGAACTTATTCATGTTGGGCTTTATACAATGTCGGACAAATTCATACCAAAATTTTGCTTCAGTCTTCAGGCCAGACGCCTTAAACATGGTATTGTTCACCCACACTGTTCCCTCTTCCGCCACTTCCTGAAGAACAACCTCTAAATCTACAGCCCGGTAGTGATTTCGTACCAACTCATTATAAGCACAAACAGGTGGCCTAGGTGAGAGACCAAGGCACAGGGCCTTTCCCGAAGTTTTCTGAATCAATATGGGCCTTTCCTTTTGTATCGCCCGTACACCGAACCTCCTAAAGACGACTTGAACCTCTAAGTCATCAAACCGAGGATCAAGGGCGATATTTTCTTCTTCACTCTCGGATACTCAGGTTCTACCACGGGCTCTTTCCCTCTTGACGATCCCTCTCCTGCTTTGTTACCTTTTGTTTGAGCCATTTCAACTGATTCACTAATCCCCACCAAAGATTCAACAACAACAATCCTCAACAATCACAACCCAAGAACTAACCACGCCACAACAACTCTCAACAAAAATCAAGCAAGACGTGACGAATTAAACACACCACATCCCCTCAACTTCAATAATTCCAATTCTCACCAACAAATAATAATCGAAACAAAAATAGCACGAGCCCGACACGGCCTTAAATTTGATGAAAATACGAAGAGGGGTTGAGCCAATCACTTACCGAGTCGAACTGTCAAATTTTGAAAAAACCCAAATGTAAGGCACTGAACCTGACGTTCGAACGTCACCTGGCCAACGTTCGAACATTGGCTGGAAGTGATGCGGTCGTGAACTGGTGACGGAGGTTTCAGCGGCGATGGTCTCTGGTGGACGTGGCGCGGTGATGGCATGGCGTTGGTGGTGTTGATTTGTTGTGGAGTTGGGGTGGAGGATTTTTGGTTCCTTTGAAATTAGGGTTTTTGTAACAATTTGGGGTTTTTTGTGAAGAGTAAAGAAGAAGAAGACGCGGCCCTTGTCTTCTTACAACCAATTTTCAAAACATATTTTATTTTTTATAAAAAAAAAACCCAACATTCTAACGTGACCAGGCCAACGTTCGAACGTTGGATGCAGTAGCTCAAACTTTTTGAAAACTTCAACGTACGAAAGTTTACCCCCAAATGTACGTACGTTACATGCAGTAGTAAAAAAATTGACCTCCCTTAGACCATTTTCCTGTAACACGAAAGATTAAAACACGAAAACGAAAGATTAAAACACGAAAACAAAAACAAACTAAAAGCTAAACTCAAACAAGAAAAGCAAGAAACATGGGTTGCTTCCCACGAAGCGCTTGTTTATAGTCATTAGCTCGACTGTTTAGAATCGACTTAAGTCGATGGTTCTTGAAACTTGACAGAAGAGGTGTCCGTGTTCCAATCGGCGCCCGAGTAGTGTTTCAGCCTGTGTCCCTTGGTCAAGAACACTCATCCATCATCAGTAATGAGTTCCACAGCCCCCAAAGAATACACTCGTGTGACTCGAAATGGTCCCGATCAACAAGATTTGAGTTTTCCCGAGAAAAGTTTGAGTCTAGAGTTGTACATTAGAACCACTTCACCTTCCTCGAATTCTCGTGGCAGAATATGCTTGTCATGCCACTTCTTAGTCCGTTCCTTGTACAATTTTGCATTCTCGTATGCTTCATGTCTCCACTCCTCGAGCTCATTCAATTGAAGTAGCCTCTTATTACCTACAACACTTGCATCAAAATTTACGAATTTGATAGCCCAATAGGCACGATGTTCAAGTTCAACAAGTAAGTGACAAGCCTTACCAAACACAAGACGATATGGGGACATGCCAATAGGGGTTTTAAAAGCAGTATGGTAGGCCCACAATGCATCATCTAATTTCAGAGACCAATCAGTTCGATGGCTATTTACCGTTTTTTCTAAAATCCTTTTTATTTCCCTATTAGACACTTCGACTTGCCCACTAGTTTGAGGGTGATAAGGGGTTGAGATTTTATGTTTAACACCATATTTGCTCAACAAGTTTTCAAATTGCTTGTTATGAAAATGTGTGCCTCCATCACTTATAATTGCTCTAGGTGTTCCAAATTGTGTAAAAATCCATTTTTTATGAAATCTAAGAACAACCCTAGCATAATTAGTTTGCAAAGCCTCGGCTTCGACCAACTTGGACACATAATCAACAGCGACTAGAATATACTTATTGGAACAGGAACTAGGAAAGGGTCCCACAAAATCTATACCCCACACATCAAACAGTTCACATTCAAGCACATTAATCATCGGCATTTCATGTCGTCTAGAAACATTACCTACCATTTGACATCGATCACATGATTTTACGTAAGCATGTGCATCTTTGAATAAAGTAGGCCAGAAAAAACCTGATTGCAGAACCTTGGCAGCAGTCTTGGTTGGGCCATAGTGGCCACCGATCAACATGTCATGGCAATGAGCCAAGACGGAGGCCATTTCCTCCTTGGGTACACAACTCCTGATAATTCCTTCTACACCAATTTTAAACAAATAGGACTCTTCCAACAGATATTGCCTAACATCTTTTAAAAATTTCTTTCTTTGGAGAAAAGTTAAATCATGGAGTAAAATTCCAGCAACTATATAATTAGCAAAATCAGCATACCAAGGGATTGAAATAGAAGAAAGAGTAAAAAGTTGCTCATCAGGAAATTAATCTCTTATTGAGATTTCATCCACTTTTGTTATCCACTAACTCTAGCCTAGAGAGATGATCAACTACTACATTTTCTGATCCTTTTTTATCTTTTATTTCTAAGTCAAACTCTTGTAGTAATAACATCCACCTAATTAGCCTAGGTTTTGCATCTTTTTTGCAAGCAAGTATTTCAAAGCTGAGTGATAATTGTATACTATTACTTTGTTAAGCATAAGATAAGAGTGAAATTTGTCAAAGGCAAAGACAACAGCTAAGAGTTCTTTCTCAGTGGTAGCATAATTGAGTTGGGCTTCCTTTAAGGTACGACTAGCATAGTAAATAGTATAAAAAAATTTACCCTTCTTTTGACCAAGTACAGCTCCTACGGCTGTGTCGCTCGCATCGCACATCAACTCAAATGGCAAACTCCAATCGGGAGTGGCCATCATAGGTTCTGAGATCAACTTTTCCTTCAGAATGATGAAGGCCTGCATGCATGCATCATTTAGGTCAAATACTGCATCTTTTATGGTCAAGTTAGACAGAGGTTTAGCAATTTTGGAAAAGTTAGAAATAAAACTCCTGTAAAATCCGGCATGCCCCAGAAAAGTCCGCACAACTTTGACCGTGGTGGGTGGTGGAAGATTGGCTATTACTTCAATTTTTGCTCTATCCACCTCAATCCCCTTTTTGGATATCTTATGACCCAAAACGATTCCTTCTTATACCATGAAATGGCACTTCTCCCAATTTAAGATCAGATCAGTCTCCTCACACCTCTACAAAACGAGGGTCAGATTGTGCAAACATCTATCATAGCTAGAGCCAAAAATAGAAAAATCATACATGAAGATTTCAATAAATTGTTCGATCATGTCATGAAATATAGCCATCATGCATCTTTGAAAAGTAGCAGGTGCATTACATAAACCAAAGGGCATCTGCCTATAAGCAAAAGTGCCATAAGGACAAGTGAAAGTAGTTTTCTCTTGATCCTCAGGTGCGATGGAAATTTGGTTATAGCCGGAGTACCCATCCAAAAAACAGTAATATTCATGCTCGACTAATCTCTCTATAAAGGGAAGGGGTAAAAGGTCTTTACGGGTATATTCATTCAATTTTCGATAATCGATGCAAACCCTAAAACCAGTGACAATTCTAGATGGAATTAACTCATTATTATCGCTAAGAACAACTATCGTACCTTCCTTCTTTGGCACTACCTGAGTTGGACTTATCGGAGATAGGAAAGATGATGCCAGCATCGAGCAATTTGATCACCTCTTTTTTCACCACTTCTTGAATTTGAGGATTAGACCTCCTCTGTGGTTGTTTGGCATGCTTTGAGCTCTCTTCCATCAGAATCTTGTGCATGCAAATGGCTGGGCTAATCCCCTTGATGTCAGCAATCTTCCATCCAAAGGCCTTTTTGTGATCCTTCAATACCGTCAGTAACCTTGCTTCTTGTTGCTCTGTAAGAGAGGAAGACATGATAAGTGGCAAGGTTTCATTATCCTTTAAATAGACATATTTAAGATGTGAAGGTAAGGCTTTTAGATCAACTGTTGGTGGCTCCTCGATGGATGGTACGGATTGGCTTGACAGTGGCCTATCCAACTTCTCAAATTTCCTCACGAGGGCGCATTTTGTACGCCTTTCTAGACTGTGAACAGCCGCTAGTTGTCCATCATTGGCTGAATCAGCATTCTTGGAGTTCATTATGCATATCTGAAGTGGATCGTCAGAGATGGTTTCCTGAAAATGCTCAACAATCAAAGGATCACAAACATCTATTCGTAAACATGACTCATCATCACCAACATGCTTTAAAACCTTGTATACGTCAAAAGTAACTCTCTTCGCTCCCACATTCAAAGTTAACTTACTATTTGCCACATCGATCATTGCTTTACCTGTGGCTAGGAAAGGTCTTCCTAGGATGAGAGGAACTTCAACATCTTCGTCCATCTCTAGAACCACGAAGTCCACTAGAAAATTTGTCGACTTGCACGATCATATCCTCTATGATGGCCTTCGGATGTTTGATTGATCGATCGGCAAGTTGAAGACTCATCGAGGTTGGCTTCGCATTCCCCAAACCCAATTTCCTGAACAACGAGTACGGGAGAAGATTTATACTGGCCCCCGAATCACATAACATTCTATCGAATTTGAGTTGCCCAATGGTGCACAGGATTGTGAGGCTCCCCGGATCCTTGAGTTTCTGTGGCCACTTATTCAACAATACTGCTGAGCATGCTTCAGTCAGCACACTGTTCCATTCTTTTCCCACATCTGCTTATTTGAGAGAATATCCTTGAAGAACTTGATGTAATTGGGCATCTGCAAAATCACATAAATAAAAGGAATGCTAATTCGAACTTCTCGAAGAATTTCTAAAATCCTAAGAAAACTCTTATCCATTTATTTTTTATTCTTTTATGTGCTAGGGGGAAGGGGAGACGTATTTCAACAGGTTTAGACAAAGAGGGAGATAAGGTTTCAGAAGGTGCCCTTTTTGCCTCTGACGTTCGAACGTTAGCTTGTCTAGCGTTCGAACGTTGACCAGTCAATGTACGAACGTTAGGTTATCACGTTCGAACGTTGGATACAGTGTGTTCGATTTTTCAAAAATTTTCAACGTTCGAACGTTGTCCTCTTCACGTTCGGATGTTGGATGCTGAAGAGATGTATTTTTCACTTCTTTGCCACTACGGAGGGTAACAACATGACACTGCTCCTTCGGATTTTTCTCTGTATCACTTGGCAGTGTCCCGGGTGCTCTTACACCCGCATTCATTGACGATTACCCAAGTTGACATTGCATCTCTTTCATACCCATGGAAACATCCTTCAGCATTAATCAAATCTCTACGAATGATTTGTCCGATTTTTGTATATGAGCATTTAATCTTTCTTTGACAGTAGGAGGTCTCTGAGCTTGATGTTGTGGTCTAAAATTTCCAGGCCATTGAGGTTGAGTATTGTTGAATGGAGGCCTTGGTGCTTGGTAGACGCTAGGTTGTGTGGAAGTTTGGCCTTTTCGGAAAGTTCTCGGGTATGTGGAAATTTAGTTGAGGTCTATTTGAATTTCTGACATAACTCACATCGCCAATCATGGGCTCTTCCTCGACCTCTACCTCTACCTCTTGAACATTGGCAACCCGTCGGGTTCGGGGAGGGATCTCATCATCATCTTCGGGGTAAAGTTTATCCTCCCGTGCCATCTGCTCGAGCTTAGCCCACACTGTTCTGCTATCAAGACCCAAAAGATCACCACCGGCTCCTGCATTGAGTCGGTGTCGAATTCGAGATCGGACTCCAATGTAAAAGTGTTGCACTCTCTCATCCCGTGTGTAGTTGTGAACAGGGCATTTCCGAAGTAGACCTTTGTATTTTGCCCAAGCTGAAGCCAACGACTCATTTCGCTTTTGCTTAAATCCTTTAATCTCTCTCCTGAGCTCATTAATCCTTGATGGAGGAAAGAACTTGTTGAGAAACTCCTCGACTAGATCGCCCCATGTTTCAATTGATTGTGGGGGTAACGATTTATACCATAAGGTCCCCTTATCCTTCAAAGAGAAGTGGAATAGTTTGAGGCGGATTGCATCCAAATCTCGTGGGTGGAATTGCATGGTAAGTAGCACATTCTTGAAGTGCTCCAGATGGTCATGAGGTGAGTCACTCGGGTCACCATAAAACGGTTCAGCTTAACCAGATTTAGCAACCATTCCATGTTCTCTGGGAGATCCATATCAGGAAATGGTCCAGCCATAGCTCGATTTCTCTGGTTTGCACGAAACGTATGCTCAATCTCGGGATCAAATTCCTCTAAAACCTCTCCTGAGGCTCGGGTCATTCACTAAAAGATCAACATGCTCGAAACAAAGAAGCAAACCACAAAGGTTTAAAGCCAGAAAATAAAACTGAAAATAAAATAAATAAATAAAAATAAAAAGAATTTTAAAGCTAGAAATTGCAATAAAAACTTAAACTAAAATAAACAAGTCCCCGGCAACGGGGCCAAAAACTTGACACGAAAAATCCTTATGTGTTTGTTACAGCAAGTGCACTGGTCGTGTGCAGTAATAAAATGGATTTTAAGTCCGAGATGTCGAACCCACAGAGACTCGTATTTTAGATTGACAGAATTTAAAGCAATTGAAATTAAATTAATTTACTACGATTGTATTAAAAATAAAAGAAAATTTGGAAACAAGACTTGACAATTAAATTGATATTCTTATGATAGAAAATAACTAAGGCACATGCTTCAACCGTCTTACTCGTTAATATATAAAATCAATTCTTCGAATTATTAGACTACTATTGCTCTGGTGGAAAAAACCTTAAATAATTACTACCCGATGTCTCAGCTGTAATAATCCTATGACTAAGTGATGGTTATCTAAATACGTCTATCCGAGAATCAAATCATTAACCATGCATTCACGTTTTAGAATTTCTCCGGATAAATCCGGCTAACTGCACCCGGGAATCTATACCTATCCCTAGGAGCAATTCCTCATGTTTTTCGGATGATGTGATGATTTCTTTGAACCCTAATCTATATTCTCCCGAATGAATAAACTAGGCTAATTAGCAAGCATACGATGATCAAACATATGATTGAAATTAAAAACACAAAATCAATACACAAAGCAATAATAAAATTGATACGAAAAATTACATCATATATATAAACTCATAAGTTTGGTATCCACATGGCCCTAGTTAACGGAAATTTAGTTCATGATTGTAATTGGAAAAACAAGCACAAACATAGAATTATTTATAGACAAATATTCTAGAAATAAAAATCTCCTATTACGAATTGATGAATTGATGCAGAATCGTTGTTCTCTTCGTCTTGCTTGTCTCCTTTCTCAAAAGTCTCTTCCAATGCTGAGATTTTTCGAACCCTATTGATGTTGTAAGAAGAGGTATCTATAGAAGAGGATCCCCCAATTCTCCTAGTTGAATTAGGAATCAAAACTTGCCAAAATTCATCCAGCCGACTCCAATGTACATACGTTACCCCCTCCATGTTCGAACGTTGTGACGTGGCATAGGTTGTTGACTGGGAGTTAACTGGGCCAACGTTCGTACGTTACATGCCTCAAGCACGTACGTTGATGATTTGGCCACGCCCGAACGTTGAGCTATCCACGTTCGAACGTTGAGTGCAGATTCTCCCCAAAATAATGTTTTTCCGCCCTTTTCGCTCGATTGTCATGATTTTACCCCTGTACTCATTTAACACACAAATCAAAGCCACAAGTGGTGAAAATCACTCATAATCGACTCTAAACCAACCAATTATCGGTCCCTAAAACAAGTAAAACTCAATCTTATCACGATGGCATCAAATGCACTTAAAGATCTTCGAATTATGAGTTTATGCATAACCCCCATTAGTCGGGACGATGCCATGCACAACTCATAACTCTATCTCTCCAAGTTTGATGGAGAGCCGGGGTATTGGAATATCCAATACCCCTTACGTACTTAGTACTAGCGGTATAGGCACACTCAATGAGTGTGCAAAATAAAATAATTTAACTAAATTTAAACTATTAATGTAATGTGAAGGACAATATCAAATTACATTTTAGTCCATAAAATGTCCAATGAAATTAACACTTGGTTGCATACTGACAAAAGTCTTTTAAAAATTTAAAGAATTATTTTTTGTTTAATGAAATAGGAAATTAATTATATGTATGGCTCATCCTCTCAACATAGACATGACTGATGATTTTACTTTATAAGATATAATCAGGAAAATTATGATCATGTGTGCACTTAATTAGTAGCCAAAAGGAAATTAAAACAATATAAATCAAAATATTAAAATTGCACAAACCTTTTTCTTCTTTATTTCCTCTACTCATTTTCTCCTGGTGCCTTCTTCACATTAGATTTTTGGATTTTTCCTTGCATTGTTCTACTTTTCTGCCGTACCAGCAATATATTAATTCCACTCACTTTCTTTGTTGTAATTAGTGAACAACCCTTTGTGCCAAAAATAAGTGCACGACGAATGAAGCTTTTTCTATGGCCAAACAGACAGAAGAAACAATGCAATGGGTTGTTATGTGATTTCTTAGGCTTTATTAGATCTAGACGTCGTAATCATGTGTTAGTGGGAAGTTACATTGCAGTATGTTGGTTGTTCCGGATGAAGCCATATATATACATGCAGTTTTTTATTTTTTGGAGGGGCTATTTGGTTACTTTAATTTGGTAGAATGTGGAGGAGGGCATTTTAGAAAGTTCAAATGAAAACATACCAAGGTGGTTACTCTAAGGGGTTGAGGCATTATAAAAGGGTATAGATGATTTCATGGGAGACTTTGTTAATTAATCAAGGTCTCACTTTGCACATTAATCCAATTTGTGCATATGTGGCATTATATAAAGCATGAATTCATAGAAAACCTAGTTCTTCTATTAACATGCTATCCATGGACTTTCTAGATTGATCTAAGCCAATAGATCAATCAGGGGGATAGGGACCTATATCAAATCTAATCTTGATATGCTTCGGGCTCCAAGCAACATGAAGGTCCTACCTCTCTATTACATAACATTAAAACGCCCTATACATTACACTACTGAAAATAAAAGTGCAAACTGGGGGGCATTATTTGGCCCAATACAACCCAGATAATACAAAAGCGGTAAAACCTTAAGTCCATGGATCATCCACCACAACATACATCAAATTAAAGCACATAAATAAACTGTTCAAGATTATGTTGGTTTCTACTTTTAAAATGGAAAATAAATTCAAGCTTAATTAAATCTAATTTAATTATGAAAAAGAGAATTTAATTCCAATTTAAAAGAATAAATCTAATTTATTATTTAAGAAATAAGTCCAACTTATTCTTATTTAATTTGAAAAATTAAATCTAGCCCAAAATAAATCCTATTTATTTAATCGTCACTTATCATAAATAAAATTCCAAATTTTGATTTATGATGTAATTTAACCCTATTTAATTACAAAAGTCAAATTCAATTTAACTTAATTAAATCCAATTTAATTTTCAGAAAAAATAAAGTTATTCATTAAGAAAAAGAGGTTTTGACAAATTTCGGGTCGAATTTGTCTATTGGGTCAAACCCAATAATTAATAATAATTATACATATATAAATATACATACATATATATATATATAATAATTAATCGCCGGGTTGGGCTCGGCAGTTGGGCCCGGCCCAGCGCGTGTGTGCACTGGGCCTTGCCTTTGCCCAGCGCTGCTGGTGGCGACGCCTCTTTTTCCAATTTTTTTATTGTTTTTACTATTATTGCGCAGCAGCGGTGCTGCTGCTGTTTCGTACTATCGACGGTTTCGCCGCGGGTGAAAACGGGGAGACGAAACAGAGCAATAAATTTTTCAAAAAATCAGGTTTTAACATCCAATACAAAAACCAATAAAATCGAATTTTTTAATTACCAACATAATCTCAAACGCAAAAATCATTAATTGCGTTAAAGTCGGCTCTGATACCACTATTAGGAATCCTTGGATAAAAATACAACGGAATAAAAAAATTTCAGATTCCTAATCTCGGATCACTTTAACGAATTAATGATTTTTGATAGTTTTCTAAAAACTAAAACGAAATTGTTTACATTTTCATTTTTTATATATTTCTTCCCGTAACAGCAACTTCGCGTGCTCCTGTCTCTAAAGATGCATGCAAAACAAACCTTCAAAAGTTCTTCCAATGCTTCCTCTTTGATGTAGTGGATGGCTAGGGCAAGCAATTGGAGAAGGGAGAATTCTTTTCTCTTGTGTAATGTAATTAGGTTAAGTTACCTAGTTGTTATGACTTGGTAAGTATTTAAGTTACCTTGTAACTCCTCTTACTTAGTAAACAAATCAAGGAGTCTTCCTACTCCTTAAATTCCCCCCCCCCTAGGGCTCCTCAAAGACTTGGGTGGACTTCGTTGGCCCATTCAACTTTAGCCCACCTATTTAATCATGTATTTTATTTAAATCCCATTTAAATCACAATACATATTGAATAATTAATTGGTTCCTAATTAATTAATCTTTAATTAAATAATTTAATTTAATCCTATTAAAATAAATATTTAATTCATTGATTTAACCAATAAATCATTGCGTCCCTTTAATCACATCTTTCTAAAAGATTAACACAAAAGACCTCCCGTTCGTTTCTTATAGCGCGGCTCTTTAGGTTCCCTTCAATTGGCAATGGGAGGAAATATCAAAGAATGTGAGTGTCACCTAGCCAGTCCCGTGGACTCACATCGTAACCCAATTGAGTACGAAATGAACGAATCATTTACGAACCTCTGTACCATAAATACCATACGAGTATAAGCCCTTCACTTTGTATCTTGATCAAGTGAGAGTCATGGTTTATGTCAAACTCATTGAACTTGATTTTGTGCTTGTAATCATATCATTATGAAATTACCAAACTACCCTCCATGTTCCACATGAGTTAGTTTCATTGCTTTGACCAAAGACTTATAATTTCATATGCATATGATTGCACAGGATACTTTCCTGTTTACTAACGAGATAGTGAATCTCATCTTGACAATCACTGAACAACTGCTACTTGACTCATTGAGATCGCACTTCGAGGTCGGCCCCACCAAAGGGTGAATTGGGCCAAACTACTCTAGTAACAGATTCAACAGCACAAGCACATTGCTCATGAACCCTCAGGTTTAAGGTCCACGCATACTATCATGGTCATTAATCCAATTATTGACAGTCACAAAGTAAATACCCATGTAATTAGATTATTGCGAGCCGTGTTTGAATATATCAATTCCATTGATATATCTATGACACATGTCTCACTATCCCATAGTGGTTGATTGACACTCCTTGTCAGAACATGTGTCATACAAGTCGAATCTTAATGCCCAACTAAGATTCCTCGACTTGCGAACCCCCTTTTTTGTGATCAGGAATAAGACTCTCCCCGCGACACATCTTTAGTCCATAAACGGCGAAGTGTCAACCTCGATACACAAGGACTGTTTGTTTAATACTTATTTGATGCCATAAAGATTTACATGAACTGAATAATAATTATCTTTTATTAATTATCAGTTTGTACAACATAATTGAATACCCTATACAATCTACTTGTCCTCATTGGCATCTAGGGCATATACCTAACACTCATCATCGAGCACATATTCTAAGACCTCGAGACTAAGGACTATCCTTAGATTTCTTTGCCAGTCAATGAAATTAAGTCCAGTGAGGACATTTTTCTCATGCAGAATTGTGAGTGGGTTAACCATTACAGAGAGTAATTATCAAATTGCGGAAAATACCAAGATTATTCAATGAGATGTTGTTGGTCCCAAATGGCATATAAAAGAATGTAGAAGGGAGGGGGTTGAACAGACCCTTAAATTCTTTTCAAATTTTAAGACTTATTTTTAGAAAGGTAGCTTCGACAATAGTTTTGAGTACTTGATCAAGATGGATCAGACGCTCAGGACTTATATCAGGGTGAGCACAACGGAAGATTTGTACAAGACTCTTATGTGTAAAAATTAGGCACTTAGAAAATATTTAGTCGCTTTTAGAGATTTGATAATGTATGCTTTATGATAATGTATGAAGATAGTAAGCAATAAAGCAATGAAACAGTAAGTAAATAAGACACGAGAATTGTAAGGTTCATTGGGTTTATGTAATCCCAATTACGTCCTTCTACTCCTTTCCACACAGGAGGAATTTACTAAAATGGATCACAAAGCTTCACAAAGATAGCTTCAACCCAATAGCGAATGGTGAAGACTTGATCTCGAGTTCCCTGATCACAAAGATTTCAACTTGGCTAAGATATGCTTCTGACAAGCTTCTCTCTCATAGAAATACTGCTTTGTCTTCAACAATTTCGTCACACAGATTGAAGAGATTAATGAGTTTTTATCATGGTTTGTTTGATTTGAAAAGTTCAAACATTTTTGTAATATTTCTATAGAAAAGATGGTTCTTCTATGAAGATGTAAGAGATATTGATTTGGCTGTGGAGATGTATAAGCTCAAAGATATTTTGGCTATGGAGATTTTGACCTTTTAGGGATGAATATAAATTTTAACAGCATAAGTGTATATCAAGTCTTTGATAATAATTCTCGGTATTTAGGGTTGAGCTGTGAGTTTCTATTTACAAACTTTTCTTGGGATTTGTCCGTTGGACATAAGATGGAGCGTTTTAATCACGAGGCGCGTGACTTTGTCTTTTTCTGACATCTCCAAAAATTCTACTCCACAGAGTTGGTAGTAGACCTACTTTGAGTTGACACCCAATGGGGAAGGCTTATCCGTACGTCAATAGTCCATATCACATTTAATGTTCTTATCAAGCATTTAATGCATTTGAATTTAATTCCCGTTGGAATTAAATGTCCATTGAAAGTTACATTTAAGAGCTGACACGCTTAGACCTAACGTGCTTTTTGTAGCAAGTATACTAGACATGTAGTAATAAAAGTGGACAAAATAAGTCCGGGTTGTCGAACCACAGAGACTTGAACTTTAGTTAAAGATTTGATAAAAAGAAAACAACTAAAGTAAAGAGCAAGCAAAAGATTTAAACAAACAAAGAGCAAGAAATGACTTAGGAATTGAAACTCACGTATGATAAAAATGACTAAGGCACATGCTTCAACCATTTTTACTCGTTAATAAATATGATTAATCCTTCGAATTATTAGGCTCCTATAGCTTTGGTGGAAAATCCTTAGATAATTATTACCCGATGTCTCGACTCATAGTAATCCTATGATTAATTGACGGTTCTCTAGATATGTCTATCCGAGAATCTAACCAATAACCACGCATTCACGTTCTAGAATTTCCCCTGATAAATCCGGCTAACAACACCCGGGAATCTCTACCTATCTCTAGGGGCAATTCTTCATTTGTTACGAATGATGTGTTGATTATTTTTAACCCTAACTTAGGTTCTTTCAAATGAATAGACTAGGCACAATAGCAAGCATATGGTAATCAAGCATATGACTGGAATAAAAGCACAAAATCTAAGTGCATTTGTGCTATCAATCAGAATAAATTCCACCTTATATATTGACAGAGGGTTGCAAGGTGGAATTCAATTGTTAGATTGATAGGAGTTGATGGACCCAAGTTCAGATAGATAACAACCTATATATCATTAAAGGATTGCAGTTACGTGATATATGAGCCAAACTAAAGACTGAATTGCATGTTTGACAGTACTGGCAAGGATTGCCACTTTAATAAATTTAGTGAGCCATATATCCTTAAAGGGTTGAAACTCACTGAATTTATTAAAGAACTCAATCACTTATTGCGAAATCTTTCTAACGAGATTTGTGAATATTGTAGTGGGAGTGTAATGATTCAAAAAATATAGTGGGAGCCAAGTAAAAAATCAAAGTCCTGCTTTTTTTACTTGGTGTACAATATAATAACCTAATTGAATCTTTCTTTATTCTCTGCATTTATATATTTATCTCTCTCAAAATGATTAACAACCCGCTTGCTACATTGCTTGAGAAAAACATCCTCATTGGACCAAACTGCACTGACTAGCTTATGAACTTCAGGATTGTCTTAACTTTAGAGTCTCTCAGTTATGTACTCGAAGCCGATAAGCAATCCACCCCAGCAGAACATGTTGATGACGATGCATGAGAGGCCTCTAACACTTAGTGTAAGGACCACGTTCGTGTCAAGGGTTATATGCCTGGGTCCATGAATAATGAACTTCAATGATCTCACGAGAACATGGATGACTCGAGGTCGATTATGATGCATCTCAAGAAGCTTTATGGAGAGCACAGTAAGACTGCTCGTTATGAGATATCGAGAGAACTCTTCAGAGCAAGGATGGGAGAAGGAGAGAAAGTGGGAGACCACTTTCTCAAAATGATTTCCATGATTGAGAGATTGGAGGCTCTCGAATTTTTCATAGATTTTCACCTTCAGACTGATCTCATCCTACAATCACTCCCTAGCTCTTTTGCCCATTTCATAGTGAACTTCAACATGAATGAAATCGAATGTGTTTTAGCTAAGCTGATGAATAAACTGATTAGCACCCAGGGCCAAATGAATCCAAAGGAAAAAGAGTCTGCTTTAGCCATCTCCACCACTGGAGGAACATCGAGTTCTTACTAGAGAAAGAGAGGCAAAAAGCAAAAAGGGAGCTCTAAAGGCTGAGGGAAATATAAAAAAAGGAAAGCCTGTCAAGGTTCAAAAGTACAAAGGGCATGGACCAAAGAAGACAGACATCTGTTTTTACAGCAAAGAGCCTGGTCACTGAAAGCGTGACTTGCTGGAGCTGAAGGTTGATATTTCTACAAGTATGGAACTTAATGTTTTAGAAATTAATTATTCTATAACTGTAATCTCTACTTCTTGGATTCTAAATTTCGGAGCTAGTGCTCATGTCTGTGTTTTGAAACAGGATCTGAAAAGAAGTAGAAGACTCGAGGAGCCAGAAGTGATGATCAATGTTGGCAGCGGGCATAGTGTGGCAGCCACTCACATAGGATGCACTTTTATTATTTTATTTATTGGAAATTTAATTACTTTAGACGATTTCCCAATTTTGCCCAATGGCTTGATAAGTTCACATTTTACGATTATTTACCCCTTTTATATAGGTATTTTCGTTGCAATTTAGTAATAATAATCTCGCATGTTGCTTTGATTTGTTATCATTTCAGGTGTGCAGGGATTCAAGTTGAATATTTAATTACTTTAGACGATTTCCCAATTTTGCCCAATGGGCTTGATAAGTTCACATTTTACGATTATTTACCCCTTTTATATAGGTATTTTTGTTGCATTTTAGTAATAATAATCCCGCATGTTGCTTTGATTTGTTATCATTTCAGGTGTGTAGGGATTCAAGTTGAATAGATCGATAATCGAGTGAGAAGGCCGAAGAAAAGGCGCGAAGCAAGTGAAAAAGCTGGAATTTGTCTTTCTGGACGGCGGTTCAGGACCGCGGTCTTGCACGTCAGTGGACCGCGGTCTGCAATGTTTCAGACCACGGTCCATTTTCCCGTACCCTAGTTTTTAGTCCGCCATTTTTTTCCTTTTTGGGACACTTTTCACCTACCAAAAGGATTATTCTTGCTCTCAAAGACCCAAGGAAGCCATGACAAGTCCCAAGGAAGATTGAAGAGTTATTTTCATCATAAAATCTTGGAATCACACTTTGTAATACGGAGTAATTTAACTATTTCTTTTAGATTAGTATATCAACTATGTCTTTTAGAAATATTGGATTATCTTTTGTTGCAAGTATGAGCTAAGTATCTTTGTGGTTAGGTTATGTGAATACTTTGTGATATTTTTTTGTTTAATGAATTCCTAGTTTCCGGATTTATTACATTCTTGTTGCATGTTTGATTTTTATGCTTAATGCTTGCACATGCTTGATCACCATGTGTTTGATTTAATGCTTTGTCTTGAGACCGGGAGGAGATAGATAAAGGTAGATCATAAAATCAAGCATCATAACATAACAATTGACTAGAGATAGATTCAATTGCGTTGTGTGGCTTTTTGTGACAAGATGACCCGATTGAATGTAGGATCTTCGTAAGCAAGGAACTTCTTGGAACCTGAATGTATGTTAGTTAATTCAATCTTCACTATAGAGATATGAGAAGTTGTTAACTAGTATATGATTGTTATTTCAAAAGATTGAGTAATGAATACATTAGGGGGTTTCGCCATAACAAGAGTGTTCTAAGAATCCGGATAATTTAGAGTTTATGAACATAAGATAGAACATAGTAGGATCATAACCCAATCATCTCTTCCATTTGATATATTACCTTGCTTATCATATAGTTGTCTTTAATTATTCTCATAGTTCAACCATCTATCATCTCATAATTTGATTTAGCTTAGAGTTGGGTAACATAGCAATTACGAGCATCGAATCCAATTGTCCCTGTGGAGACGATACACATCCGGGCTCATTGTCCACCTTATTACATTGCACGACCTAGTACACTTTCTAGGAATCACATGTGTTAAAAACTTTTATTCTGTTCCTGTTTTAGTTAAACATGGATACAATTTTCGTTTTATGATTAATGTTTGTAATATTTATTTTAGAAATGAATGCGTTGGCTCTGCGTCTTTATTAAATAATTTATACTATTTAAATGTCCAAAATAGATGTATTGTGAATACGATCACTTCGAAATTAGGTATGTCTGGTAGGTCACGCTAGAGAGTATAAAATTCGTAAACTTGAGAAAGATGGGCTAATAAGCTGCATATTACGGTCAGACCCATTTACCGTTTGCGAATCTTATCTCAAAGGCAGAATGACTAGGTTACCCTTCATGCGGCATTTTGAACTAGCTAGTGAAGTCCTCGATTTAATACATACTGACGTTTGTGGGCATTTCGATGAAATGGCTCGTGGAGGTACTGACGACCATTCTAGGTATGATCTCGTATACTTAATAAAGCATAAGTCTAAATCCATTGAATGGTTCAAAGAATTCAAGGGCTTAGTTGAAAATCAAACTGGCCAAAGTATTAAAACACTACGATCGGATCGAGGTGGTGAATACATGAGTGTTGAATTTGGTGATTTCTTAATAGAACGGGAAATAGTATTGCAATTAACTCCTCCTGTGACTCCACAACTTAATGGGGAAGCTGAGCGGCGAAATAGGACGCTATTGGATATAGTTCGATCGATGCTTGGCTACATGGACCTTCCCATACTATTGTGGGGCCATGCATTGCTTACTGCAGCACATATCTTGAATAGGTGTCCATCTAGGTCTGTTCCTAAAAATCCTTATGAGATATGGAGTGGAAAGACGCCAAGTCTTAAGCACATAAGGATATGGGGTTGTCCAGCCTATATGAAAAGGACAAAGATGGAGAAAATAGAAGATAGATCTGTAAAAGGTCGATTCATTGGTTTCCTAGAGGATTTTATGGGATATCTCTTCTACCTGCATGATGATCAAAGAGTGCCATTGTGCCACTACATGCTTAATTTCTTGAAGACGAATTCGTTCGAGAAAGTGGTGCAGGCAGAAATATTGTTCTAGTAGAACAAAATGAAAATCCTTTAAAGAACTCTGTTCAAGAAACTCAAAATGAACCTACCCAAATGCAACCACCATCGCGTAGATAGAGTAGAATATCTCAATCGCCTAAGAGATATGGTTATCTACTATAGGGAAAGCACAGTACCTTTAAAAGCCTTGAAATTAAAATTTCATTTCGTTAAAACCCTACCCACCAACAACAACTCCCGGTTCACCGAGTCTGATTCTCACAACCCCGTCGGTATAAACGCCCCATCTGCCTCATCATCATGAGCGATAAAGAGTCTCTAAGTCGCGAGAGTTCAAGTTCGAGATCACTCTCAGAAGAAGAAGCTATAGCTTGAAACTTGACGCTATTGACTCTCAAGCCCAAGAGAAAATCTGAACAGAAGCACCTCCACAACAAGAAGAAGAACCTGAACAAGCCAAATAAGACAAACGAAGGGAAAACAAGACAGGAAACAGGAAGAAAAATGAAGAGAAAGCCGACAAAGAGCCACGAAACTGGACGACGAAATACCGAAAATAAATAGCAGCAACCAAAGAAAACCAAAACTTAAAGCAAAGAGGAGAAAACTTAACTGAGACCAGATTATGATGCCGAGAAGAAGCTCCCGAACGCGACTCCAAAGGACCTAATCTCACCAAGAAGCAAAAGAAACTCACAAAACTGCAGGAAGCCTAACCCTAACCCTTATGGAAAAGAGACATGAAAACAAATAGACGCTATCTAAGCGTCTAGTTGTCACAAGCATTCAAAATATTTTGTGAAGTACAAAAAAATTAGAAGTTCGAGAAAACTTCAGGGACCTTACTTTTAGACCCTTTCCGTATGCCACTTGGGACCAACATGTAGTATATCAAAGGGAAATGTAAGTTGATTAATGTAATTTAATCGTTTTTATGTTTAACGTAGCTAATAGAGCAAATTAGTAGTCATGTTTGGTGGATAACTTTTAGATTAATTTGTTTAAATTCCATTTCGTTAAGCTCCCCGGAACTAGTTAACCCGACAGTAGTATCAGAGTTCGATTTGTTCCATTGACTGCATTTTTATGTGACTTAATATGCCTTCGGTTTTTTTATGTTATATAAAAATGAGCATGCCAATTCAAGATATTCGTCATTTTTATATTGAATAGATTTTTTGATTGAGATTTAATTATTTTGATTTTAATCTTATTGAATTTTAATCAAAATATAATTTGGAATCAACAAAATAAAATAAAATGTTAGATATTATTATTGCTTTCCTAGTTAGATTAGTCTTATTATTGCTTTCCTAGTTAGATTACTATTTTTATTACCTTATTTATCTTTTACCTTCTTTACAGTTTAGGGTTTTCTTGTATTTTCTCTCTCTTCTAACTCTATAAATATATTACTCCATAATAGAAGTTCCCTACGGGGATTTCTCTAATCTAACATGGTATCAGAGCCATAACTTCGAGCCATGGTATCTCGATCTCTTGCTTCCGCCATCCTCAAGTCGCCATCCCTGTCCGACGCACCTTATCTATTTTAGTTTTCCTTTATCTAAATTTTTTTTTATCCTTTCGTCGCCGCCGTCACCTTTGGCCGTCGCCACCTCTCCTTCTTTATCTTTTGCTGCCGCCACCTATGGCCGCCACAGCCTTTTTTTTTTATGTCTCTAACGCTGCTCACCCTTGAAAAACGAGGACTTGGAGCCCGCCTTTAATATTTGTCGTCGTCTTCTTCTCAAATTCTCTATGACTGGATTTCTTTGGTCCAGTCTTAACGTTCAAAACTCTCACGTTTCGACTGCGGGGGAGTGTTTGATATTATTATTGCTCTCCTAGTTAGATTAATATTATTATTGCTTTCCTAGTTAGACTACTATTCTTATTACCTTATTTATCTTTTACCTTCTTTACAGTTTAGGGTTTTCTTGTATTCTCTCTCTCTTGTAACTCTATAAATATGTTACTCAATAATACAAGTTCCCTACGGGGTTTTCTCTAATCTAACATAAAATAAAGGGGAAAATCACGGCTGTGCACGTATGTAAATCGTGGTGAGCAGGTTTAATTAGTTTCTGGTTCAGACTTGGAGTCCGAAACCAAGTTGAACACTGCATGTGTTGGTTGGTGGCTTACGGTGTATGTTTGATGCGGATTGACCTGGAGTCCGAATTGGATTAACTATCCAAATTAAATACATGATATTTTATCATAGCAGCCATGTATGTAGTAAGGTGAATTTAAAAATTGCACAACTCCTACCTATACACGCCACACGTCATTTTTAAACAAATGAGGAGGTTTAATGATGCAATTAGACTTGTAGACATACCCCATTAGCCATGCATATAAAAGAAAATTTTGGAATTTTCTTTGAAAATTCGCATGCATAGCCGAAGCAGAAAATACTTCATGTATGGGTGTCCGGTGTGCGAAAAGACAAGCGCATGCCAAATCACGGCTGAACATACATTCTCCGGATTTCTTTAGTGCCGTAGTCTGTTAGTCAAGAAAGTGTATAGTGTACATGGGACCTCTATGTGATTCAATAGTGTATAGTGCACGGCGACTATGATATAATTATATATCCAAGTACTATATACATCTTATATTTTGTTAGTTTGGATCCTCTATTGTAAATGGTATTATATTTCCTATTGCATGTACTTCTATGTATACCGTGTGTATAAAATTCAAATTCTATATTTATTTAAGAAAAATAATTATACACTTATTATACATAGAAATAAATGCAATAGGAGATATAATATTATTTTACAATAGATCTCCTGTGATATTTGGTGGTTGGTGGAAGGAACTATATAATTGTACAAAAAGTTGTGCATTCATCACAAATATATACTCATGACTAATCTTTTCTAGTATAATATCTTGAAAAGAAATTTATTCAATTTTTATTCATATCATTTTTCAACATTTACCATGTCAAAAGCTCCACTAAAGTTACATGAGAATTTCTTAATTGTTTGCCCTTTATAGAATCCCCCATCAATTTGTAGAGTATGTAGGTTACAAATCATCAAAAATAGTCGCATCAAAGGATATTTTATTTAATAAAACTTTATTATTGCAAATAATTTATACACTGAAGTGAATATTTGATAAGAGTATTATTCACATTTAAATAGACAATTAATTAATATACATCAGGTGGGTCTCGAGGTCAATATGATGAACTTGAGACCTCAAGCATTAGCGATTGGAAATTATTTAACTTCCTTAACGAAAATGAAGAACTAAACAATATATTATGTATACATATAGAACAAATTTTCAATATGCAATTTATTGCTTCGCATCTTATCCACAGCTTGACAGTCATTTCTTGCTCAATATCCCTTCACAGAATTTTGACGAAAAATTTACCATCTGAGCTTTGCAGGAAAATACTGCAGTAATTAACTTCAAGTTAGCAATGTGATCCAAAAAAAAAAAAAAACGATATCCTTAAAGTACATAATTTCCTAAAGAAAAATATTGCTGCTAGTATAAAAATTATTTACCTTTTCAATGAGAGATAGATAGTATGGTTTCACTTTTTCGACATCAACACGGACTTTGCTTTTACTGTATAGATCGTATTTGCTGAATATAATTTTGAGACATAAAAAGAATAATGTTAATATTTGACTCAGTGATCTTTCAAATAATCAAAAACTAATTTCATAATCGATTTTTCTCAAAGAATTTGCATGTTCAAAACATCAGAATTAAAGAAGAATATGAATGATATTTACTTAAATATCTTTAACCACTTCAAGTTCTCTCGATCCTCCTCATTCATCAATTGTGTATAGGCTCCATCTCTGTGTAGAGCTGTGATATAAAATATCGTGTTAATTATATAATTAAACAATAATGTTCAATATATGATGATCATATTTAAAAAAAAATGTTAATTCTTACGATAGAATGAGTGGAAGCGGATTGCGAACAATGCAGCTGATGGTAGAGTTGTTCCATTTTCCTTAGCCACCTTCAAATTTGAAAAACACAAGTGAATTTATAAATATTCTATGAGTAAATTAATTTTATTAGTTCTTCTAATTGTAATATTTTGTGATTCAATTTAAGAGAAAAGTACACTCACACCTCCTCAATATTGGGGTAATTCTACAAATCTCCCCTCACTGATTAATAATTACAAACACACCTCCTCATGTTAAAGATTTCTTACAATTGCACCCAATGTGAGCAGCAAATCTTACAATTGCACCCCTTGTAAACTTTACAAATAGAACCTTTGAGGGAGTGTGCTTTTAATTATCAATTAGTGAGGGGAAGTTTGTGTAATTACTCCATTATTGAGGGGTGTGAGTATAATTTTCCCTTGATTTAACCTCTTCTATGTGACCATATAAAATTTATGCGCCGACCAAAGACACGGAGTTATCTTTCGACTAATCTTATCAATTAGTTGTTTTAATTGTAATACTAATTTTGTGATTGATCTAACTTCATTTGTGTCACCATATAGAATTTATGTACATACCATGTACATGTAGTCATCGTGCCCCCATGACATGACAACTTTGTCTAATCCACATCCTTCTTCATAAATCCCATTTTTAGTGTTATAAGCAGGGTTGTTAATGTCGGCATTGTCTTTGAAATACTGCATCACATAACAAGAGAATTTGGAATAAAACATTATGCAAATGCTATTAACTATTGTAAAAAACAGCAGGTTCTAGATGTTAATTACAGTTGATAATTTACCTTATGATGAACAATGGATTCATCGAAAGCACAACCAACAGGGAATGTGTCACCTGATGTAAAAAATGAACATCATATTGGTCAAAACTTTTTTCATAATCTAAACTTAAATCAGAATCAAAAGAATTGGTTTATTAGATTTCGATGATATATAATAAAGTAACACTTACCAACAACAGCCCATTGAGGTAGCTCGCCAAAGCTAGGAAGCAGAAGCACTTTTCCGAGATCTGCATCTCATGCAAAATAATATTATCTTCGAATTCAAATCTTTCTACAGTACTGTTAATTCGTAATATTGTTGAAAGTCCATGTAGAAGTGTGTGTATATATTTTTTTGATAGTTAGTGTGTGTATATATATATATAGCGAAAACTGCAACATTGGTCCTATGGGATAGAACATATTGCATGTATTAATCTCATTATTTACAAAGTTGCAAAATTAGTCTCATATGTACTTTTTTTTGTATTTTTTGCATTTATAGTCTAATCTTCAACAAATTGACAAAAATTGTTAGGCACGTGATTAGTAATAACTTAACGGCATGCGCATTAATATACGCGTGGACTTCTATCTAGAAAAAGAAAAATGCATCCTATGGGACTAATTTTACAAATTTGTAAACAATGACACTAAAATAGCAATAGGTTCTATCCTACGGGACTAATATTTTAATTGACCCATCAGTGCATATATATGTATGTATGTATTCTTTCATTTTTTTACCAAGCACATTAATTTTAGGGAAATTACACACATACCCCCTCGTGTTAAGAATTTCTTACAATTACACCTCATATCTCTTTAACACTTCCTACAATTTAATTACTCTTGTAAACCTTACAAATTTAAATGGACCTTTTGAGAGGGTGTGTAGGTAATATCCAATGAGTAAGGGGGGAGTTTTGCTAATTACACAATAAGTGAGGGGTATGTGTGTAATTTTCCCTTATTCTATGTCAGATCAAGTTGAATGGTTTGAGAGTGAATTGTATGTATCTCTTTCACACAAGTGTGTGTGGACTGTGTGAAAGATATAGATACTAGGACCATTAGACTCGGTTATAACATAAATTTATCCACATAATTTAAAAGTTGTTACATATATACCATGAACGAGAGCAGTCAAATGCAACCAATCTTCATTGGGGTAATCTTTTCTGATAGCCTCGGCACTTTGAAGCAAGTGTTCAATCTGGGGTTCATCCAAATCAGGGTCACTATCATCCACAACTTCATTCAGAAGTTCACAACATTCCCATATGCTCATTACTGTCTTGTCAAGTTTTCCATATTCTTCCCTCATTTTCATCACCTGGAATACATTTGCATTAAATATTATTATTCGAAGTTCCATAAGTCAAATTACTTTGTTATTGTTTGATTAAAATTAATTTGAACTTACAAAGTCATATGATTGGTTTATGTGGTTTTGTCGATAGAATTCCTCAACATTCTTTTGTCTCTCCGTTTCGGCATTATAGTCCCTGCACTCAAAATTTCCAATTTAATTAGGTCATGTATTGCATTAATTATAATTCTAAGAGAAGGAGTATTAATCAAAACGTAATTATGGCGACTTGAGAAAGATGAACTTTTTTATAATGGGATCATTACATTACATTTTCGCCCTCTCATTTATTGTGTAATTATCAGTAGCCCCTGAAATCCTACAAATTATCAACACACCTAACTGAGGGTTGTGAAATTGTAATCTGACAGGAGGTGACATTGTAATCTGTTTTACTAATAAAGAAATTATGGTAATTTTTCAAAATTCGGGTTGTGTTTTTTGTAATTAGACCAGTCTTACGATGACAGTGTTGTCTATGTTATTTACCCGGACCTGATAAAAAAAAAAAAAAAAAACAAAGTTCGACGAAAAAGAAAGAATAAATAGCGAACCTAAATGTGTGACCAAATGCGTTAATTTCGGGAGCTTCAAATCCACCTTGTGGTTCCATTTTGGGAGTGGCAAAACCTCCATCCAATACAAGTTGAATAACATCAGATGGGACTTTGCCGTCTTCTACTTGTAAGCCTGCAAGAAAAACAAGAAAATTGCATACCATTTAAAATTTTGAACATTTATATTTGAAAATTAAATGTTTCGATAAGTTAGTATAAGAAAAAGAAAAATACCTAGCTGTGGCTGCTCAAATTGGATAGTCATCTTCTTAGCAAAGCTTAAATGATTGACAAAACAAACAACTGGAGCAAAAGGCCGTTTCAATATTTTGCATATACACTATGATTGAAATGGCCTTTCTGACGGGAATTAAGAGTTTTGAGACAAGAGGTATATATATATATATATATATATATATAGTGGGATTAGAAAAGTCCTTACCTTGTAATTCGAATGTTTTGAGACTAAAAATGAAAATCTATTTGGACCGTGAACCTTAAAATGTGCAAGTTTACTGGATTGGCTTTCGCCTCATCCCAAAAGAAACGCTCGAAGTCAAATGTGGATAACGGCAACAGATCATGATTGCATCATGTACATTCCTCGCATGCAAAACTTAATTACAATATATATCATATTGTTTAGAAATTACTTAAATCATGTTTTAATTATAATGATCAGTACTTTTGTTAGTTTCTTAAATCTAACAACACGAGTGAAATATTTTGAAATTCGACAGTTAATAATTAAAAAATAAAAAAAAGCAAGTCATCTCATGGCTTATTTACTGAAACTACTCACTCAGAAAAACCATAGTGATTGTTTTTGTTTTTTTTGTTTTTTTTTGGTTAAACTATGCCTAGCTCCAAGAAAAGTACATAAAGATTTTTACATTTCTGTTGAAGCCCAACAAGATATTGAGCCTACAAGCTTCAAGTCCAGTCCAACCCATTCTACAATAGGCCAATAACCTGGGGACTATTATGTAATTATTAGACTAAGGTTTTTTTATATCAGTTGTGTATTTGTGTATATATATGTATCATTCAGATACAACATGGAATGCAGACATATATTCTCTTCCAACATTCTTCTCGTTTGTATTTTAGCATAAACTTCCTACTTTTAGCATGGCATCAAGAGCCTGAATCTTGAGGTTTTCTTTTCACATCCTTCGATCGATCTTGGTGTTCTTTCACAGCCTTTGGCCGATTTTTTTTTTTTCCTTATCACTGATTCATAATTTTTTATACCTCAAGTACACCATTTCCGCCGGATCTGCTACGGGTTGCGTCTGTTCTCTCTCATTTCGTCTTCAGCAGCAGAGCATGTTTCTTTTCGTCGGATTCGTTCATCTCACGGCCGGATTCGCTCGGGAGAGACCTTTTCGTCAAGTCTGCTCGATTCACGCCGTATCTGTTCGTTTTTTCGCCGGATTCGGTCGTCAATAGTCGGATCTACCTCGGGAAAGACGTTTTCTGCCGGATTTGTTTTTTATTATCGCCGTACTGTTCATTCGAGCGTGCACTGTTCATTCGAGCATTTCGAGCGCGTACTGTTCGTTCGAGCGCTTCATTCGAGCGTGCACTGTTCATTGTTCACGGCATTACTGTTCACTACTGTTCATTCGAGCGCGTACTGTTCATTCGAGCGCGTACTGTTCATTCGAGCATTCGAGCGTGCACTGTTCATTTGAGCGCGTACTGTTCATTCGAGCATTCAAGCGCTTCAATCGAGCGTGCACTGTTCATTGTTCACGACATTACTGTTCACTACGCGGTTCATTTGCGTGTGACGCGAATCTCCAACGTACTACGGATCCGATCTCTTACATACCGCTTCCGCTTCATCTCTTGATAATTTTTTTCTGTATTTTTTTTATAACAAAAAATACAGTGGTAAATTGGCTTAATCTCTTCTTGTTGGGAGTCGATCTGTGTTATCGACTCATTCTGTGTTGTTTTTTTTCTGTTATAAATTTGTGTTTGTCTCCTGCATAAACTAAATGGCTGACAATACAAATAAGGATGTCACCGCTGTTACTGTTGTCTCTAATCTAGATGCTAGTAACCCCTTACATTTACATGCTTCTGATTCAACTAGCATGAATATTATCCCTTATGTGCTTACTGGTTGTGATAACTATGCTATTTGGAGTCGTGCTATGTCAATTGCATTAATGGGTAAAAATAAATTGGGATTTGTGTTGAACTCTGTGCCTTATCCCACTGACCCGATCATGAAAAATCAGTGGGACAGGTGCAATGCTGTTGTTCTCTCTTGGATTCTTAATTCTGTAAGTAAAGATAGTTATTCTGGTTTGGTATTTGTAAGTAAAGCCTCTGATGTATGGTCTCGACTAAATTCCACTTATAATAAAGTTGATGGATCTAAAAAATTTTCTATTCATCAAGAAATTTCTCAACTTCGTCAAGGTTCTGATCCTGTTTCTGTGTATTTTTCTAAATTAAGCATGTTGTGGGATGAGTATTCTGCTCTAATTGCTTGTCCTCCATGTACTTGTGATGCCTTTACCCATTCTCACAAACATGAACAAAACCTCAAATTAATGCAGTTTCTTATGGGTCTAAATGAAAAATATTTTGCTGTTAGAAGTAACATTATGCTTCGTGTACCTTTACCTGATGTGATGAGTGCCTTCAACATTATTTCTCAAGAAGAATCTCATCGATGTATATCTCACACGAGCACTATCAAGCATGCTTCTGCGTTCTCTAGTCAATTTTCTGACAAATCAAAAAACAAAGTTTCCACTAGACCTGTTTGTGAAAATTGTGGCATCACCGGTCACACGATTGAGCGGTGCTACCGCCTTATTGGTTTTCCGGACAATTACAAAGAAAAAAGGAAACATGGACAAAACAAAAAATTTAACAAAAAATCAAATGTTGCTGTCTCTGAAGACTGTGATTCTCTCCAGGCTGATTCCTCAAATGTCGGTTTTACCCCCGAGCAACATAATCAGATTTTGAAACTCGTAAGTATACAAAAGGAGTCAGGTGGTAACACAGCCAGTATGGCAGGTATATCATCCAACTCTTCTTCTGTCTGTCAAACTCCAAATGGTTGGATCGTTGATTCTGGGGCTACAGACCATATGGTCTCCTCCATCCAATATTTAACTGATGTTACATGTGTGGAACAACAAAATATTTTGATAAATCTTCCAAATGGAAATCATGCTAAAGTTACTCACATTGGAAAACTTGCATTACTTCCTAACATTGTTCTTTTTAATGTCCTTGTTTGTCCTATTTTTTGTTATAATCTAATGTCAGTCTCAAAACTAACTCAAGATAACTCATGCAGTGTTAAATTCTCTAAAGATGTTTTTGTTATTCAGGATCTTCAGAGTGGAAAACTTTTGGGGACTGGTAAGCAAGATGGAGGGCTATACTTCTTCCATCGGCATACAGGTCCCCCCCATCTCTTTGCTAATACTATTGATACATTTGCTTGCTCGGGTGTTCTCTGGCATAAACGTTTGGGACACCCATCTGATGTTGTTTTGAAAGTTCTTAAACCCAACTTAAATATTCACGGTTCTATTGAAACACAGCCATGTGATATCTGTCACAAGGCTAAACAAACTAGAGAGCCCTTTCCGTTAAGTAACCATAAAACCACATTACCTTTCGAACTTATTCATCTTGACTTATGTGGTCCTTATAAGGTTGATAGTCATGATGGTTTTAAATATTTTTTAACCATTGTTGATGATTTCTCACGAGCCACGTGGGTTTACTTACTTGTGTATAAATCTGATACTGTTCCTGTTTTAAAAACTTTTTTCTCTATGATAAAAAATCAATTCTCCAAAAATGTTAAAACTGTTCGTTCTGATAATGGTACCGAATTTATCAATCATGACCTTCGACAGTTTTTTCAAAATTTGGGTGTTAAACAGCAGTTTTCCTGTGTTGACACCCCTCAACAAAACGGGATAGTAGAGCGGAAACACCGTCACTTATTAAATGTTGCACGTTCTCTAATGTTTCAAAGTAATTGTCCTATAGAGTATTGGTCTGAATGTGTTTTAACTGCTGTGTTTCTTATAAATCGTACACCTACATCGGTTCTTCATGGTAAGAGCCCCTTTGAAGTCCTCTTTGGGTTTGCACCTCAGTTTGATATTTTGCGTGCTTTTGGGTGTTTATGCTATGCTTCTATCTTTAATAACAAGGATAAATTTGAATCCAGAGCTCGCAAATGTGTTATGTTGGGCTATTCTGAAAATCGAAAAGCATATAAATTGCTTGATTTCGAAACCCATGATATCATTATATCTCGTGATGTTCGGTTTTACGAAACTATTTTTCCTTTTCACACTAATAATGTTGTTACTACAGGAGTGCATGATTTCCTTGATGGGATGGTGGATGTGAATGCTTCTACAATGCCAGGTAGTCTAGTCGATGAGGATAATGCCGTATCCAAGGATAGTATCGACGTCCGTACTCTGAGTGTACCTCACACGAGTACTGAAAGTGTTAATACTACAACCATGGATTTGTTATTTCCAAATAATATGGAAAATGACATCGGAAATAACATGGGCACAAGAGCTGAGACTATACCTATTGTCACACCACCTCCAACCTATCAGGAAAGTTCCTCTCAAGTCCCTTGTGACACTTCATTTGACCCAGGTTGCGTTGAAGCTGAGTCAAATATTCCCTTACGCAAATCTGCACGTGTTACTAAATTACCATCTCATCTTAAAGATTATGACGTTTCTTACTCTAATTCTGCTTGTCTTTATCCTTTGTCTGCCTCTTTGTGCTATAGTGGTATTGGTCCTAAACATCGCTGTTTTGTCTCACATATTGATAAAATTAAGGAACCTACCTGTTTTTTTGATGCTATAAAAGATAAACGTTGGCAGAACGCCATGGATGTTGAAATGACTGCGCTAAACAATAATAATACTTGGACTCTCACTGACCTTCCCAAAGGTAGAAAAGCTATAGGATGTAAATGGGTGTATAAAATTAAGTATCACTCCAATGGCCAAATCGAGAGGTTTAAAGCTCGTTTAGTTGCCAATGGATATAGCCAAAGGGAGGGTATTGATTATTTCGAAACGTTTTCACCTGTTGTAAAAATGGTTACAATGCGTTCTTTAATTGCTATGGCAGTCGTTAAGGATTGGCCTATCTTTCATCTGGATGTGAATAATGCTTTTTTGAATGGGGAACTTAATGAGGAAGTTTACATGTCTTTACCTAAGGGTTATTTTTCAAATGAAGATACTAGAGTGTGTAAATTGAAAAAATCCTTGTATGGGTTGAAACAAGCACCTCGTCAATGGAATGAAAAATTCACAAAATGCTTAGAACAACATAGTTTCAAGCAAAGCCTTCATGATTATTCTCTGTTTGTCAAAAATGAGAAATCTGTGTTCATATCTCTTTTGATATATGTTGATGATATTGTGATAACTGGAAATTCCTTGCATCATATTAATAATGTTAAGACCTATTTAGATTCACAATTTCAAATAAAAGATCTTGGTGAGATAAAATACTTTCTAGGTATTGAATTTGCTCGTTCGTCTAGAGGTTTATGTTTAAATCAACGAAAATATGTGTTAGATTTGCTTGCTGATTTTGGTGTCTTAGGAGCGAAGTCTTCCTCGGTTCCCATGGAACAAAATCTGAAATTAACTCTTGAAGAGAGTAATGACGATAAATTTCTTGTTGATATTGGTAACTATCAAAAACTGATTGGTAAGCTTATTTATCTTACGAATACTCGACCGGATATTTCTTTTTCTGTTCATGTTTTAAGTCAGTATATGCACAAACCTAAAGAGTCTCATTTAAAATCTGCATTTCGTGTTTTGAGATATTTAAAATCCTCACCTGGACAAGGGTTGTTTTTTTCGAAAAATATTGATCTTACATTAAAAGCTTTTTGTGATTCTGATTGGGCTGCCTGTCCTATGTCTCGTAAATCTGTCACTGGTTTTTGTATTTTTCTGGGTGATTCATTAATCTCTTGGAAAAGTAAAAAACAAAACACTGTCTCAAAATCCTCTGCTGAAGCAGAATATAGGGCCATGTCCGTTACCAGCAGTGAAATTATTTGGATTTTAGGTATTTTTAAAGATTTGGGAATTTCCAACTTAACTCCTGTTCAGTTGTTCTGTGATAATCAAGCTGCTGTCCACATTTCCTCAAATCCTATTTTTCACGAACATACAAAACATATTGAAATAGATTGTCATGTGGTTCGTGACTATGTAAAGAAAAATATTCTCTCCACTAAATTTGTTCGTACTGGTGATTAGGTGGCAGACGTTCTCACGAAAGCATTAGGTCGTGTGAAACATGGTAGCTTTGTAAAACAACTTGGTATGATAGATATATTTGCACCTGCTTTCAGCTTGAGGGAGGGTGTTGAAGCCCAACAAGATATTGGGCCTACAAGCTTCAAGTCCAATCCAACCCATTCTACAATGGGCCAATAACCTAGGGACTATTATGTAATTATTAGACTAAGGTTTTTTTATATCAGTTGTGTATTTGTGTATATATATGTATCATTCAGATACAACAAGGAATGCAGACATATATTCTCTTCCAACATTCTTGTCGTTTGTATTTTAGCATAAACTTCCTACTTTTAGCAATTTCGGAACAAAAGGAAAAGATAGCTTATATCTGGATAAATAAATCATCGTATCTTCTTCGGAATTGTTGTGGGTTGAGGACTTGCGACATACTGATTAAATTAAAGTATTGATTCATTACGTTAAAAAATTGATCCAAGATTTAATTGAAATACTTGATTTTAATTGTAGTTAATTTACAAAACAATGCGTTAACCTTAATCTAATCCTATGTTTTGAAGATGACAAGCACGTGATAATCTGTAAAGTTATTCTAAACTTATTTGATATTGATTTATTCTAAACTTATTTACTGCATTTTAATATATTTAGATATACTTCTTTCATTCCTTTTAATCTCTAATCACCCCGTCCATTTATATTACAAGGTGTTGGAAATAAGATTCGGGTCATGGGTCGCCCATGAGGGCTTGACCCTAGGGACCCATATCATTTGAAATGTGGGATATGGAGGGAGTGATTTTTTTTTGTAGGAAAAAACCACCCCAACTTCCCCATTATTATCTCTATTATTATCTGAATATAGAGAAGTGAAAAAAAGACATCCAACCATCATATTTTCGCAGCAAAAATGAGGGGCTAAAAGTGAAGGCATAGAAGTGTCAATTTGGTGTGATTTTGGCAAAGAAGATTCACCATTTGAAGTTTTTGGATTGTGGATAATCATCGCTCTCCCCGTGACAGAGGTGTGGATTATTTTAGAGCATCAAAACTGTGTGGAAGAAGTGTGAAACAACCAAGTTGAGATCCGCATTAGGTTAGTATTTAATTATGTTGAAACCGCATGTGTTGTGTGATAAATTTCCGAAATTGGTATCAGAGCGAGTTTGGTTGTGTTCCAGACTTACTTTCACACAAAAATATGATAATTATATGCTTTGAAATCATGCTTTACCATGCTTCCCGTTTTTATGTAAGATATGGGTTCATTCATAGTGATTTTATGATATATTAATGATATGCTTTAATTTTAAAAATGTAGCATGCCTAGACCATGTATAAACATTTTATGAAGTTATATATCAGCATGCTTGACATTGGATGAGAGATTGAATTTTTATGGTGATTTTTTTAGTAACTTTAGAGGCAATTTCGAACCATTTTTTGTTGTGATTATTATGAAATCTTTCTATGGTTAGAATTCTTATGTCAAGGGCTTTCCAACTGTATATCTCATGCTCAAAACGGATTAGAAATGAGAGAGATATAGCCTCTCAAAGTTGTGGTCGCGATATTACAAATCTTAAAAAATGTCATGAAGAAGATGGACAGTAACCATTTTCCCGTCCCACTCGCGCGTACGGAGAGTGAAATCCACTCCCTACCCTGGACTGCTCAGAAAACAAACCCGAGACTACCGTTGGATTCGCCATAGTCGAAAATGGGAGGGGGGGGGGGATATCCAAAATCTCTAAGCCGGAAAACGAAGGGAAGAGACGCTTGTGGTACACGCTCCACCACAAGGTCACGCGCCTAGTGGAGAGTGGGGGCGCGTGAGTACACCTCCTGGGGCCGTTTTTGGCCGGAAAAATTCATTTATGGTCAGAAATCTATTTTGGGAATTTTTGGATATTTAAAATATATTTTTCGGAGAGGAAAAATATTTTTCTTTGATTTTTGAAATTAAAAATGATGAAAAAATAATAGAAAATTTTTTTTTGGGCAAGAAAAATTCTGAAATTTTGTGATTAATTTTCTGAAATTATTTCTCATGCCTTGGCTACCAAGATGAAGAGTTTTGAACATTTTTAATATTATGCTCATTTTTTGTTAAATGCATTTGGAATTATTTTTCCCTAAATTAAAATTGTTGGAGCATAATTATTAATTTTTTGTCAAGTGTCAAAATCTTCATATTAGGTAATGTATTATGATTGGCTTTGTGCCCAATCTAATACCTATTTTTCATTTTCATAGATGGCGAGATCCCAATTTACTTTTAACATCCTCTGGAGGGGAGTTAGAGTTAGAAGAACTCGTATGCGTTTGACAAAGTTAGAATTGCTGAGGTGTTATAGAATGCGCCCCGAGCATTCTTTGCGTGAACATTTTAAGATAATGAAAATGAAGTATAAGGAGCTACTTCATTTGGGTCATTATTTTGGTGGTTCGGACCGAGAAAGAGAATTATGGAGAAATTCTTTAACTATGTTTTGGAGAAGTGAATTTGATAGAATTTACAATGAAAATAAAGACAGAGATCTACGTCTTTTGAAGTTTTTATTGGTTAAAGTGTGGAAAGAGAGAGAGCTGGAATTCAAAACGAGGAAATTATTATCTTTGAGGATGAATAATGGTCCTCGACGTCTTTTGAAATTCGCTCCTAGAGATAGACTCTCGAATGGGATGGTTAATATGGTTTCTCATATGTATAGAAATACTTAGAGCTCGTTATGTTAGTAAATCACATGTATATACATTTTTTGCTTTGAAAAGTTGTTGACATGTAGCTCACATTTGTATATGTTTATGAACGTATATGTTGTTTTCTTTATGATATTGAGCTTTAACGACTTACATGCGTGTGATAAGATGTGTTTTCTTATATATATATATATATATTATGATATGCTTTGATTATGAAATTAAGTGGGAGTTCTAAGGTTGGTTCAGGTGATACTTACCTAGAACTTTATGAGACTTTTTACTAGGAAATTAAATTTGTGATAATGAACATTTTGACACGGATGATGATTGGGCACTACGTGACCTTTCGAATCTGTACATTATGGTGAATTGTCATAAATATTAATTTGCTTAGTACGAAATCAGTGTTGTCTAGATGGGCATGTATGATATCTCTAGTATGACCATGGCAACCAAAATCTCATGAGTATTGAGATTTTAGAATAGTACTAGATGAGTACTAATTAGTAGAAATTGTGACACGTCGTATCATAATTTTTTGGAATATGTAAAATCGAATTAGATGTCTAGAGGGCAATAACCAAGCCATGTAAGACTTATAGTGAGTCTTTCTACTCAATATAAAAGATCAATGAGTTTATCATAAGCGGAAAACAATGTGCACTACTTATGATGTCTTTGTCGATTGCATGATATATGATCTCATATGCGAATGAGAAATCAGACTATTGATCTACAAGTTGACCAAATGAGTAATACACTCGTAAAATTGAACTGAATTGGGATTGTTGACTTTAGTATTTGACGTTTAGCAGTATACCCGGAATAAAAGAACAATGAGTTGCTTTTTTGAGGGTAAGGCCAAATACTATCAGAAATTAAAGTCAGCATACAATGACTTCTCTTATGAGAAGTGAGTTCATGTTTGTACAATCTCTTTCTAATAATGAAGACATTTAAAGGTCAAGTCTTATATTTGTGAAAAGACTTTCATAGTCAGTGTTAGCCATTTTGTGTTTTGTACATAAGAGGCTTATTGATTCTATGCTAATGACCTAGGACTTTGTGGCTGATCTGTTTTAAAGAGAATTTGAGATTCTTATAGTAAACAAGATTAGAACAAAGGAAAGGTCATGAAAGAGGCATATGATGAATCTAGGGAGAACAAACTTAACCACTAATATGAATAGAAGTGGACTAAAGGTAAAAGTGCTATATTGATATACTTTTGGTCATTTTACTCATGTATACCATGAGTTGAAACAATTGACATACGGTTGGTCAATTTTACTCGTGTATGCACTGAGTTGAAAACATATCATTTATAGACACTTATATAGTGCATCTTACATATTAAGAACTAAGATACTAAATCTTGTCCTATGTGGATTTAGGTTTATGGTTACATGAAATCAATTAAAAAGCGTTTGAAATTCTAAAAAGATCACTGGAAGTTGATCTTCTGGATTGTTCTTCTGAGATTGTATTACTCTTAGATTTGAGTTTTTGACTTGGTTAGTATCTATAGAATAGATACAGAAAGTGGTGCTAGATATGTTTTTTTTTTTTTTTGATCAATTGTGCTAGATATGTTCTGTCTTGAATGGTTTGAGGGTGAATTGTGACCAAGGCACATTGATTATTTGATCATAATCAATATATGTTCATTAAGTAAAGTGAACAACTATGTGTACATTTTTTTTTTTTTTTGCATACTTGGTTAAGTCACAATGAATTAAGACACTAAGCTAGTAAGAGAAACTCTCTAAATAACTTTCGTAGTTAATTGTCAATATGTGGTAAATCATATGTGACCTTTCAGAGGTTAATGGGTAGATATTTCATTGCAGTTACTTTTGTTAGACTTCTGTGATTTAATTAATATGGGGGTTGGGAAATGAACCTCCTATTCCATTACTCCTTTACATACATTGATCCTGTCTGTTTTGATTTCTCCTAATATGAAACGTTAAAATGTTTCTTTGAAAATTATGAGAGAATCAAACTGATGAATTTTTCTTTAAAATGTTAAATTCAAAGGAACAATATATCTGTATCTCGGAGATACGCAAATGGTCTAAGGTGTACATGTTCTAAGTGAACATCATGGTGTGTAAAATTAGTAAATCACAAAATGTCCGGAGAATTTCTTTTGGTTGAAGAATCTTGAAATTGCTAAACCTCTAGTCAAGTTTAATCGTTCGCATAGTAGTTTTGTGCCTTATAGATCACTTAAGAAAATTGTGTTCCCGATTTTGAGTGGGAGCAAATTTTTCAAAGTGATCAAACTAATAGTCGAATCATAATTTTGTGATATTTCCTTAAATTTACTGATTCTAATAGTGGTTTGAGCCTTATAGATCACTTATGAGAATCCTATTCCTGAATTTGAGTGGGAGCGAATTTATCGTAGTGATCAAGTTAGTTGAATCCAGATTTTTTGCAAACACAAATTATTCTCCGGAAGATTAGATAGAGTCTAATATAGTAAGACTTGATCTTATTCTATTATCTGATAAGATTGAATTAGTGCAATGAAAGAGTATTTATAGAAATTACTAAATTTATAAACATGTGTGACACCAATTTCTCGTGACAATTGCTGAGGAGGGATAGTTGTCTGTGTGGCAGCAATTGCCCTCGTGGTAAGATCGTAGCCAAAATGTGGTATTTCGACTTTCACATGGTTTAAAAATTTGAGTTGCATAGTTTCTCTTAGTTATAGTGTTATGAGTATGTTGCACTCACCCAACTGCATATAATCAAACCAAGTTTGGATTCTAGTTCAACATTAAACGTGAGGATATTGAGAACTTTACGTGTTCTCGAAATCTATTAAGATGTTGATATTTAGATTTCGAGGTACAAAGCTCACCTAGTAGCAAATGGTATATATATATATATATACGTGTGTGTATATATCTTGAGATAAACTTATTTGCTAGTGGTGATACTTTTTTCGTTCATTATATTTTCTTGGTTATTATGGATATTTGAGATTTAGAATTATATCTAAATGGACATGAGACTACATTTCTTGATAGAGATGTAATTAAAAAGATAGGCATGGGAATACCTTGACGATTCCAAAGACAACGGTCAGTAGGTTAAGTCTGTGAACTTATAACCTTAGCGGCCAGAATTTGTCTTAAAAATAATGGAGTATGAGATTTTATGAATACATGATCTTATACATGTGTTTTCATCTTCATAGATGTAGACCATTATTTTGTTGTCCGTAAATCCATTGAGATGCTTGAAATTCTATCTTTTCATTAGTAATGTCTTATTAGCCGAGATGAGGAGTACATTAAGTCGATTGAGAATGGTTTTTGTTGGTCCCAAGTGGTATACGAAAGGGTCTAGAAGGGGGGGGGGGGGGTTGAATAGACCCTAAAGTCTTTTTCGACTTCTAAAAATTTCGTATCACTTTGAAGTATTTGAACGCTCGGGAAGCTTTGAGCGCTGGGTGCAGCGCTTGAGAGATAATGACTTAAGCACTAGTTTCAGGCGCTTGGAAGAAGTTAACTTAGACTTGGTGATTTCAACGCTTGCCAAAGTAGGGCAGAGTTTAGTCACTAAATCAGGGTTAGCACAGCGGAAATGTTTTTATAGCTTAGCGTTCGTTTTAACCGATCAGTCGCTTATTAGTTTTAAATGTTTTTTCAAGATATAATATGATAGTATAATATAAGACAACAAAACGGTAAATGACACAAGATATTTGTAAGGTTCACTGGGTGATGTAATCCCAGCTACGTCCTTTTTCTCCTTTTATCAGGGAGGTTTTCCACTATGATGATTATCGAAGAGTCACACAGAGACTTCTACAAAATAGAAAGAGATTGGATATAGATCTCGGAACTCCTTGGTCACACAGATTTCAGCTCCAATAAAGATCCTCTATCCCCTTGCTTCTTTCACCCAGAAATAATGCAAGTTACAACCGATCTCGGAACTCCTTGGTCACACAGATTTCAGCTCCAATAGAGATCAACTTCAACAAGCTTCTCTTACACAAAAATACTGCTTGTGAATCAACAAACTTTCTCACTCAGATGAAAGATGTTAAGAATTTTTGTAACGGTTTTGTTTGGTTTTGGGAAGTTCAAACAACTTGGAATATCTCAGTAATAGTGTAAGGTTCTTCTAAAAAGATGTTTGAGATATTGGTGACTGTTTTTTGGAATGTATTTGAGAGGCTTGAAGGATTTCGGCTATGAAGTTTCTAAGCTTTTTCTCTCAAATAATATCAGCAAAGTTTGGACCTTTTTCAGTGTGTATGAGCGTGTGATCTCAGTCTCTTTTCAATAGTGTCACACTTTGTCACCGCCTTTGTTTTTGCTGAAAGAGTACTATTTAAGTGTTTCTTGGAATTTTGTCCGTTTGACACAATTAGGAGCACGGTTCCCTAAACATTCCTTGTCTCCAACATTCCTGACATTTGGCTATATTAAATAGTCAGATATGTTCTTGGTTTTTGGATTCTAATAGTCTTGATCAAAAAGGTAGCTTGCCCATATTGTAGTGCTCATACTTTAATGCACTTTATCCAACTTCTAATGCATCTTGTCTTTATTTCCGTTGGAAATAATTGCTTGAATAGTAGCACTATTTACAAGACGCCGAAACTGTTCACACGAATAGTAGAACTATTCAGCTGGCGCTATTGGATAGTGATGCTTGAATAGTAACTCCTGAAGAGTAAAACTATTCAGTTGGCGCTTGAAAATACTGTTCATCCGAATAGTAACGCTTGAAACTCTGAGCGCTTGAATACTGTTCTCTTGAATAGTAACGCTTGAGACTCCGAGCGCTTAAATACTGTTCACTTGAATAGTGACGAATGTGAATAGTGAGCGCTTGAATACTTGAGTACTTGAACACTGTTCATCTGAATAGTAGCGCTTGAATAGTTACTCTTGAATACTGAGCGCTTCACGCTTGAGCGCTTGAATAGTTATGCGTGAATAGTAACGCGTGAATAGTATGCGTGAATAGTGAGCGCTTGACGCTTGGAACAAATCTTCATCTTCTTTTGATTTCAGATGCTAATCTTCAACTTCATCACTTAATAGACTCACACAGAACTCTATTAGTGATTTGGTATCACATAGTCTAAAATCTATAAAGACAAAATTTACAAGCCTAACCAAATAAGTAAGCTTTCAAACGCTTATACAATATTTCTATGAAAACATAAACTTACATTCTTTTGGGGTCTAACATGAAATCCTATCTTGTCATCATCAAAACATCTAACATGAAATTCCTAACAGTTTTTCTTTAACTTACGAAGTAGAGGACATGATGAGTAAAGTATTTGATTTTATGTTAAAATCCATGAAAATCGTTTGAATCTTGCTCAGTGCCGAGATCCATGTTAGAGTTTTCTATAGTACAATTTCATAATGGATACTTATGAGCTCATCAATACTCCTATAGTATAGAGTTGTAGCCTCGAAATATGTCCAAAGAGTCCAAATAGAAATGTCTAGACCACCATATTCCAATAGTTGTTTGTTTTTTGGATCTTGAAGTACAATGTGACTTGTACTCACTCCAATACTTGTTATGCCATGGGTCATAAGGTATTGTCCAATTCTAGTATGATGTATTGGACAATAGCTGGTAAACACTGCAGATAATTTCCTTAGTATAGAGGAAAGTTGTCAAAAGAATATACATATGTGGACTTGAGGAGGGGATTTGGATAAGTGTGAGTCTGCCTCTGAATTTGCTTCTATTACAATGCTGACTCTAGAAGTAGCACGAAGCAACTTGTGTAACATTGTGAACAATTAAATATTATTTGTGGCATGTATATTTGCAGTGTGGGATAATGTTTGGTTGAATTTGTTTTATAGCATGTGGGAGTTGTAAGCAGTTATGTGGGAGCTGTGATTATATATGTGAATATAGATCGTGACAAACAGCCAGCTAATGCTTACATAGAGGTCTTATTATTGACTTATTGCTGTAAAATCGAACATCAACACACAATATAATTTTGTGAGAGATATCAATGTAAACCAATGAGTGGTGTTACAACTTGTGTATACGCATTTAGGATTGGCTAAAGTTGCTGCTTGGCCTTAGCCTAGAGATATATTTGTTGGTCAAGTTAAATCTCTAGAATTGCGTAGAATGTGATCTCTTTTGAATTAAAGGATGTTCATAGAGATTTATGGCTATAAATGTTTGACATTTGAGCGGTGTGCTTTCTAAGCATGTATGTGATGATATGCACTCGATGTCTAAAGGTATGTCTGATAAGTTGAGATTGGCTCTCTCAAACGAGCAATCGCCTCTGACATCGAGTAATGTGCAGAGATGAGAAATTTTTTATTTTGTGGCACACGAAATCATACGTAGAGATGATGTCGCCTTGATTGATAATCAAGATGATATTAGTGTTATGAATTTATGTAATCGAAATGGATTCCCACCATCCATTGACTTATCTAGAAGCCAGATGTGAGTTTTCTTGAGGTTGTTATTGATAGAGGACGAATAAGAAGAAAACTCAAGTTAAGTGTTGAGATACACTTGAACTAAGATCTGTACAGTGTATTTGATTTGAATCATGACATACGTTTCTAAACAGGAAGAAAAACACTGTAGCACGTGTTTCATACCGCGTGTGCTATATGACCGTTGGAGTAATGAGAAAAATCCCCGCTTTCTCATTGTGTGAGACTCAAAGGTTTATGTAACCTAAATTGTACCCGTATGACTTTCAACTGTTTCTTAAAGCTTTATTTTAGTGTTGCTACTTTAGCATATTACCAATAACCATGAATGATTCGGCAATGCGATATATGTCTAGGAAAGCAGCTATAATATAGTTAAGAGATTCTAATGGGAAAGGAAGATTATCTTTGTCTGACACGTATCTTGTATTCACAGGCCGGCCAATTATGTCAAACTTAGTGTTTTAAACATAATGGTGAATACATAGAATTGATTAGAAGTCAAGTATGCTCTTGAATATTGTTTGAGGGAAAAGAGATACGTTGACTTGTGTAGTAAAAAGATGTCTGGGGTATAGCGAGATGTTGTCCTCATATTATTCGACATTTAGTTGCTATATATCCTTAATCGGTGTATAGCTCGAAGCTTATCATATATGCTCGCTGGTCACACGATCCATTTGCTTGTATGAATTTTGAATATGTTGTTACGGTTACACCAGATGTATGTCTAGCCCTCATGTGCGAGTGGGAGATGTTGGACATAAGATTCGGGTCATGGGTCGCCCATGAGGGCTTGACCCTACCCATATCATTTGAAATGTGGGATATGGAGGGAGTGGTTTTTGTTTTTTTTTATTGTAGGAAAAAACCACCCCAACTTCCCCATTATTATCTCTATTATTATCTGAATATAGAGAAGTGAAAAAAAGACATCCAACCATCATATTTTCGCAGCAAAAATGAGGGGCTAAAAGTGAAGGCATAGAAGTGTTAATTTGGTGTGATTTTGGCAAAGAAGATTCACCATTTGAAGTTCTTGGATTGTGGATAATCATCTCTCTCCTCGTGACAGAGGTGTGGACCATTTTAGAGCATCAAAACCATGTGGAAGAAGTGTGAAATAACCAAGTTGAGATCCGCATTAGGTTAGTATTTAATTATGTTGAAATCGCATGTGTTGTGTGATAAATTTCCGACACAAGGTATTGATTGGTTCTAAATATCGTACAAGACGAAGATACTGCATGTATATACAATGTTCAAGGATGCAACAACCACTACAAGAAATTGCACTTGTTATGACAAAACAATTGTAAGGAGGCCATAAGTTGTCGCGAAAGGTAGCTTTCTTGTAACGAAATATACTAGTTGTCACAAGAAAGTTCACTCTTTTGTAACAAACACAATTCTTGGTTACTAAAAGTCAAAAATCGTCACCAAATAGTTATTATTTAGTGAGGACAGCAAAATGTCGTTACGCAAAGTAAAACTCGTCACAAATAAAATTTATTGTAACGACATATTTATTATGTTGTAACAGATCAAAATTTCATTACCCATAAAAACATTCTGTAACGCTTGTTTTCGTTACAATAGATGACGTATTTTTGTTATTTCGCATTGGTGCGCAACTAAGCTCCATATATTCCGAACTAATTATATAAATAACTTTTTTTAATCAGATTATTTTCAATTTTCAGACCCTCCTTTCCGTCTCATTTTTCAGCTAGGTTTCCCTCAATGTTTCGTTCACCATTTTCAGCAAATTTGTACATAGTAATTATTATTTTTGAATTTTCCTTAAATATTATGAAACTCATTATTTAGAGTTTAGGGTTTAATGTTTAGGGCTTAGGGTTTAGGGTTTGGGCCTAGGGTTTAAGGTTAAAACTGTGATTGATCATATAATATGTCAATTGCTATAGTTCATGTGTACAAAATATTAACCAAGTACCGATAATTCTTCAACAACGATTACTTTTTCCTGAATTTTTCATTTAATGAAAAGATTAAATAACATGTCAATGAAACATATATGAAATTATGATAATTTAAAGACAATTGAAATTCTAGTTTTATTTAAAGATTAGAGTACAAGTCCGAAATGATTGATGATAAAATCGAATTTAGTGTACTCTTTTAAACTCGGTTTAAAATACGAGAATTTGAGTCCATACTGAATGCACCCCGAATGTCGGTTAATTAAAACAAACTGAATAATATGACGCATATTAAAATACTGAAATGTAATATTAAAGTAATAATAACAAGGTAGTTAACTTAAAAATAAAATATTTTTAAAAAATATATTAAAAAATGCAAAAGTCAAAATAACATTGTAATTAGTGCAATGCTTGTATTAGAATAACCCAAATATTTATTTTATATAAAAATTTAAATTGTAATCTAAGAGGTTAAGTGTAATTTAGTTCAAGAATCATCAAACGTTTAACATATATAGTGGAAAAATTAACAGTTAACTTTTTCAAATGAAAAACCACCACTACAGAAAAAAAAAAAAAAACCTATGATCACATCATGCTAACTTACAGGTACCCACGAGCCAAGCTCGAGCCAAGCCTGGCCGAAATTCTAGGCTCGAGCTCGATGAGTGTCAGAAATATGAGCTCAAGCTCGAGCTCGTATGAACTCGAGCTTGGGTCGAGCCGAGCTCAGAATTTTTTTTTCTTTAATTAATATATATTATATTATTAATTTTGTATTAATATATATAATTAAATATAATCATCATAAATATTTAATATTTAATAACTAATACATATATAATATTATAAGATATTATATTATATGTATGTATATATTAAAAAAATTATTATATATATATATATTTTAAAAAAATATATTATTATTTTATTCAGGCTCGAGCTCGGCTCGTTAGGCTCAGCTCGAGCTCGAGTCGAGCTTTTTTCAAGCCGACGCCGGGCTCACGAGCTACCTCGACTCTGTGGTCACCCCTAACCACATACCTTTTACATTTTTGTAATTGTGTAAGGATAAGTACCCTATGCTTGCACTTATTTTATACCCAATGTTTTCTCCATTTTTAATTTTTTTTATAATCAGAAGTAGTACTAAAACATATCGGCGCTTAGTTAAAGCGCCAATTCCTGCCAAAATATTGAAAAATTAGAACCATTATCCTCTTAAGGATTTTTCAAAACCCTTCATTCTAATTAGCCCCAAACTCCAAGTTCCAAAATCTACCCACACCTCCCTCTCGCCCCACCCTTCTCCCCGTACATCTCTCACCGCACACACACAACTCGAGAATCGGTATACAAGTAAGCAAGCAAGAATTTCCGTTCTTCATGATGATTTTTTGGGATATTTCCTATCATATTTTGATTTCTCCTCAATAGTTTCGTTCTTAATCTGCCGTCGAATTTCCGAGGTACTTTACTCTTTTTTTTTTGTGATTTGTTTAATTTTTGTCCTCTATTTGCTAAATTTCTGTTGAAGTAATATTTTGATGCATTGGATGCGGTTAAAAGAAATCTCTGTGTTCCTCTTCATTTTGCTTTGATTAACTTCTCTTTCAATCAATGATACCACAAATTCTTCAAGTTTATTTCTTAAACAATTGAAGAGTAGCAGAGAAGTTGGGGGTAGGATTTGCGAGTGTGAAGATTGAAAAGTAGCAGAAGTCGAATTGATTTGGGCATTTTTAAGTGAAAAGTCTAAAAGTTGTTCTAATAACATGTTTTATGTTATCTATTTTTTTATGTTTTTTAGATATATCAAATACTAAATAATTTATAAATTTTAGTTTTTGGTTCGGTTTGGTTAACCGAACCTAAAAACTGAAACAAAACCGAATAACTAAAATTGTCAAAAAAAAAAAATTACCAAAGTTTCGATCGAATTTTTGGTTTTCAGTTCGGTTCGGTTCGGACTGAACTGTGAACACCCTTAGTTTCCATATCTGTTAATCATTGTATTTCCGATAGATGGTAACTATGAAGTAGTAGATAATATGAAAAAATAGCTGCAAAAGGTGAAAACTAAAAGAAAATATCATTGAATCAAACTGCTGCAACATATAACTTTTTTGAATATTTGTTAAAATGTGTAGGAAACTGCCACCAAAGGAGGCAACATTGCCTCGTACCTAGGAAGAGCAAAGCTTCGATTTGAAGAAACATCTTATGTGGCTGCACCAACTTCAATGTCTCATATCAGGTCTGATATCACATCATTACCAGTATCTCCACCTTCTCTGCTGCTTGCTTCACCTCAATCTCCATATCTTGGAGAGGATTCTATTGGAACGGATAATGAAAATCATCATATGAAAGCTGATTCTTTAAGAAAATAAGGGTTATAATGTCTTTTAGTCATTCTTCCTTGATATTATTGAGAGATTGCGCATATGTATATAAACTTTTAGCCTGGTGTTTTGATTTATTAAGATTATATGGACACTTAATTAGTCATGTTGTATTCAGGAAATGTAAGTTTTACACTTTTCATATGAATTAAATATTTTCATTACCTTAATGTTTGAGCAGGAGATTTCAAGGTAATGCAGAAGTCAGGAAAGATGTCCACTTAAAGTTATTTGGTAAAGAGGTATGTGCTTTGTTGTCTTTTTCTTGGATCTACTTGTGTATCTCCCTTTATTAATATACTTGCTATTATTGTCAATTATATGGTATAACTTGTATTATTTAATGTCATGATTAGTTCTCATACTACTTGATTTCTTGTATCCGATTTGTTGGAGATACTATATACTACTTCTGTTGAGTTTAATGACAGTTTCATTTTGGAGTTCATGGCTTAAATTCTCACAGTTGCATGTTTTTCATTTCATAGTTCATCTAGTCTGGAGAAGTTGCAATTTGAATTAAGCCATGAATGGTTGATCAAGTTCTGAATTTGGTTATCCAACTTATGATGAAAAAAAGATGTGCTAAAGATCAGCATTTGTGTTTTTACCCTTTTCCCAAGTGTGACAAAAGCAATTCAACCAGATTTAATACATGATAATAATCATATTATCGTAAGAATTCATTGTTCATCTTTTGAATTTTAGGGATGAGCCTTCTGATCAATGCTTAGAAGTTAAACTTGTTATGCTATTATGTCTTGAATTATCTTTCGTAACCTAAGAAAAGGCTTGTCCCAGGATATTTTATCCAAATTCTCAAATAGCTTTATATAACTAAGAAAGTATATGTACTTTTCAAATAATTATTATCTTCCTCTTTATTTAGATTGGTTTCTGGACTATGGTTGCTTGTTTGCATTTAAAAATGTGCTAATTATTGTGAGCCCATGTGGTTATTCAGATTTCTCAAGTGTATGGGGCAAACTCAAATTATATTGAAATTTTGTCTGAGGAGTTCCTCTTTTACTTCTTCATTTTTTCCATTTTATTCTTCCTTGTACTCAAGCTAATTTTTGCCCCAAGAAAAGCTCATGTATTGTAGCTATCACAAAACTTGAATATTTGCGAGAAAAAAATGTTGACTTTCTTCTTTTTTTTTTTGACGTGCTTTATGTTCTAAATTTAACCAAACTTTTAATTTTGATCATATTCGCAGGTTCAGAAGTAAATGATCAAATCATGGGGATGCAAACATGGAACTCAGAAATGTCCATATATTTTGTTCACTTGACTAACTCCATGTAGCACTTTTTTTTTTTTTAAACATGTTACATATTTTGCCTAGTGAAGCTACTGCAGATTTGATTTTATGTGCATAATTGTTTTTGGAGCTAACTTGGGAATGATGTATCTAAGTGGGTTGTGGTTATGATTATAAAATTTCTTCATATTTAGTAGTTTATGCATTTACGATCTTCATCTAAATTGTTGGAAACAGAGTTACAAGCTTTTTAGAAATGAAAATTGTTGTTGAAACAAAAGCTAATTAGGTGACGAAGGATATGTATCATTTTTACTATTTGTGACGAAATAATCATGACAGTATATAATAAATTTATTATTTATTTGATTAATAGTAACGACTTTATTTTTGTCATCTTTTATTTTTTGTAACGAAATTATCATAACAACATGTATTAAATATATTATTTATGTGGTTATTAGCAACGATTATTCTTTGTCATCTTTATTATTTGTAACGAAATTATAATTACAAAAACAAAATAAAGAATATTATGAAAATGTAACGAATGTCTCTTTTTTGGTAACGACTGGATGCGACTTCTGTGAGGAAATTCTCCTCACCATAAAGCATCATACTGTAAGGAAACTTGTAATCATCACTAAAACATTTGTGACGACTAAAGAAATCGTTACAAAAACTTTTAGCGTCGAGATTTAGAGGACGAAGGTTGTAACGAGATGTAGTCGTTACCAAAAGTTATTGCGGCGAAAGATCCTTCTATTGTGACGAATAATAGTCTTTACTAAAGGTGAAATTTCTTATAGTGAACATTATATGTTGGATGCTTCGTAAATGAATATATATCATCAATCCAAGAGGTGACTTTATAGTATTATACATTTTATCTTTAGTTTTTATACATATATTTTTATTCCTAAATTATTATTCAATATTATATAGATGAATTGTTTGTTTGTGTTGCTAACTATTCCTCTTTTTAGGAAAACATAATTCTATGTATTATAAATCGATTAGCCTACAAATATCAAATGGATTTCGCTTCCTCATCATACATAATAGAAATGCATAAATGAACAAGGAAAATTTTTATATCAATGCGGAAGCAATTGTAAAAAGTACAACCACAAATAACCAAGGAAAAAAAGAAAAGAAAATCAAGAATGACCGGGAGAAGAATGAAAGTGAAAATCTTGAAAAAGTTACCACATTAGATGAACTTTAAAATAAACCCAAAGCAGATTCCGTAGAAAATGATGCCAAGAAAATAAAGAAGTTGCCGATGAACAAAAGTGAAGGAGACATCAACAACATATCAAGTGATGATGAAGAAACTTTGAGCAATTTCAGAAAGAAATACAAAAATAAAAACGTAAAGCCAATAAAGAAGAAGAGTGCAACGTCCATCAAGATCAAAAAAGAAAACTACTAATGACACCTTCAAATAGTATTTTACCTTATTCATTTATATTTCATGTTCTTTACGTTTAAAACATTTTCCTTTGTAGAACATTATCATTGAGAATTTTAATTTTTGGGTTTCAATATTGACTTTATGTTAGACATCAAAACTTCAAAATCATATAGATTCTTGCTTATTTAGAGGGTGTTTGGCTAAGCTTATTCTAAACATCTTATAAGCTCCTACATCTTATAAGATGTTTTAGGAGCTTATAAAATGTAACATCTTATAAAATGTTTAAAAAAAGGTGGGGTTGGGTTACTTTTTTAAAAATAACTTATAAGACTCAAACGTCTTATTTTTTGGTCTTATAAGCTATTTTTTAAAAAAATTACCAAATAAATTTGTAGAGCTTATAAACTCTAAAACATCTTATAACATGTTTAGATGAACTTATAAGTTTAGCCAGACACCCTCTTAATACATTACAATAAGCATAAAGAAATCAAGTTGTCAATCTTGGAAAATCATATTGATTTCGATGCGGCAATAATCAGTGTCAAATAATATATATTCTCAATATATCAAGAAAAGCAGTTCGAACAAAATTAATGAAAAGCTTAATGACTAACTTGAATAGTTCCTAATGCCAAAGATTTATTGAGAAACAGTTGATTTGAGAGTACTAAAAAATTATTTAATAATGTAATGTGCATCTATAACTGGAAGTTTAATAGAACGGAACAAATTATTGCACTACAGAAAATACGCAACGGATATTCTATCCCACAATGGTGTACTACAATGGTGTCATATCATTGTAGGATTGACAAATATCCATTTAATTTGAATTATTATTAACAGTTTTTTTTAAATGGACACTTGTCAATCCCATAATGATGTGACACCATCGTGGTACACCATTGTGGGATAGAAGATTCGCTCCGAAGAAAATGATATATATAAATATTATTCAAGACTATTTATGGAAGGGATAAGTTAAATAAAAATAGACATTTAATTTGTGATACAACTACATTTAAAAAAAAAAAATCATCTCGGCAAGATGTCCTTTCCTTAATTCGACATTAATAAATAAGTATAAATATAACATCAGTCTTAATTTGAAGCTTAACCAAGAAGAACTTCGTGCCTTCTATTACCTATAACAAACATCCCCTCTTATAATAAAATCTTATATTTAATCCTCGTTGACTAACGGTTGATAGTCAAACGTGACGGAAAGTATAAGATGTCAATCTTACCCTTGTTTTAAAAAAAATATTTAAAAAGGATTAATTACATTCAACCCACTTGATTGGATCATGTAATACACACTTCCCTTTTATAATAAAACTTTACATTCAACCCCCTGCGACTAACTTTCGCTACTTTTTTTCTTTTCTCTATTTTTTTTATATTCTTCCATAATAACTTTTTAATTTTTTTACTATAACCTTATATATATATATATATTTATATATATATATATTTGTTTGTTTTCTTTCAACATTTTTTTAATTTAATAATTGATTTCATATATTTTTTGGAAACTTACTAATTTAAATTTATCTCCATTGAATTATGATATTGCTACTAAAATAAACTTAAACTCTGTATATATTTCAACTTTTTTTAAAATAATTTAATTGGCATAAATAGAATTTGCACTTCATTATCAAGATATTAACCAGTCTTTATGAAATCATTTCTTTAAAAATATATTCAAAATTAAAACTACATCCTCTTTAATATAAAAATTACATTCACCTTCTCAAGAGTAAAATAGAAAATTTAGAAAATAATTTTTGATGAAGTTCGCAAATTCCGTTAGTTTTTTTGTGGAAGGGGGCTATTGTCCTATTTTATTATAAGAGGGTCATTTATTATGTGGTCAAAATAAGAGGACTTGACTGTAATTACAATAAATAAAAGGGGTAATTAGTGTAACTAACATGTTGGTCCCAAGTGGTATACGAAAGGGTTAGAAAGGGGGGGGGGGATTGAATAGATCCTTAAGTGTTTTTCGACTTCTAAAAATTCGTATCACTTTGAAGTATTTGAACGCTCGGAAAGCTTTGAGCGCTGGGTGCGGCGCTTGAGAGATAATGACTTAAGCGCTAGTTTCAAGCGCTTGGGAAAAGTTAACTTAGACTTGGTGATTTCAACGCTTACCAAAGTAGGGCAGAGTTTAGTCACTAAATCAGGGTTAGCACAGCGGAAGTATTTTATAGCTTAGCGTTCGGTTTGTTAATCAAAAGTAGTCGCTTAGTTATTTTAAAACTTTATCAGAATGTATGTAATATGAATAGTAAAGCAGTGAAACAATAAATGCTTAAAGAAGTAAATGACACAAGATATTTGTAAGGTTCACTGGGTGATGTAATCCCAGCTACGTCCTTTTTCTCCTTTTATCAGGGAGGTTTTCCACTATGATGATTATCGAAGAGTCACACAGAGACTTCTACAAGATAGAGGGAGATTGGATATGATCTCGGAACTCCTTGGTCACACAGATTTCAGCTCCACTAAAGATCTTCTATCCCCTTGCTTCTTTCACTCAGAAATGGTGCAAGTTACGCTTGATCTCGGAACTCCTTGGTCACACAGATTTCAGCTCCAATAGAGATCAACTTCAACAAGCTTCTTTTACAAAAAAATATTGCTTGTAAGTCAACAAGCTTTCTCACTTAGATGAAAGGTGTTGATGGTTTTGGTCACGGGTTTGTTTGTTTTTGGAAAGTTCAAACAACTTGGAGATATCTCAATGGTAGTGTAGGTTCTTCTTAAAAAAGAGGTTTGAGATATGAGTGACTGTCTAGGAATGTATTTGAGAGAGCTTAGAGGGTTTCAGCTCTGGAGTGTATAAGCTCTTTTTAAGACAACTCAGCAACGTTTTGGACCCTTTTTCTTATTTTTACGTCCAGATGTTTTTTCTATGTCTATGTTATGTCCCTTTTGCTGAAAAGGTTATTTATAGATTGTTATGAGATTTTGTCCGTTGGACATGGTTGAAGTCTCGTTTCCCTAAACATTCCATGAGTTCTGACAATCCTAACTTTGGGTATATTTAATTGGTTAGGCATGGTCTTGGTTTAATAAATCTGACAGTCTTGGTCAAAGATATGGTTTGCCCATAAGTTGTAGTGCTTATATTTTAATAGCACTTATCCGACTTTTGATGCATCTTGTTTTATTTCCGTTTGGGAATAATTTCCGTTGATTCATGCATCTTTGATAACTTGGGTTTGAATCTTCAGGTTACGCTTGGAGAACTAGGCGCTTGAGCCTTTGGAGTTTTAGGCTTCTTGAAAGTAGTCTTCTTTGTTAATCAGACGCTTGAGAGAGGTCACAATCTTTGCCCGATTCGTTAGATGCTTGTCCTTTCACTTTGTCTTTGATAGACTCACTCAGAATTCTATCATTGACTTAGTGTTAAGTACTTGTTCTAAGGTCCATAACAAATCTTGAGCACTGAGTTCGTAACCCGGGATAGTCTTTTAACGTTTGACGGACGCTTGAGACTAATCTATATCTTTACTGTTTCTTCAGACGCTTGATCTTCAACTTCATCACTTGGTAGACTCACGCAGAATTCTTCTAGTGATTTAGTATCACATTCTTAGTTTAAACTCTATAAAAATACAAGTCTAGTGTAAAAAACACGAGCTTTCAGGCGCTTACATATTTGTTCTGTGAAAGCTTTTATACTTTACATTTCTTGGGGTCTAACATGAAGTCCTATTTGTCATCATCAAAACATCTAACATGAAATTCCTAACAATTTTCCCCTTTTTGATGATGGCAATACCTATTTAGTTCAAGCGTTAGATACCTAAAGTATGAGTTAGCGTAGGTTAGTAAGTTAGTTTGAGCTTCAACGAGATGTTTCAGCTGTAAAATGCATTTTATATATATCTTTCATAGTACAAACATTTTACAACTGAAATGAAAGAATTATAAGTAAACAACAATCAAGATCGTGATTTGATCTTGTATCTCTTAGTCATTTCAGCACGGATTGCTTCAGTTATCTGATCTTCTAGTGTCATCATCGCTGCATGATCTTTACTGATTATATGTTTGTTTTCTTTTACTTGCCGTGCCTTGAAAGTAATGAGCTGCTTATCCCATTCCTCTGGACTGATGCCTATGTATCATAAGCAAATTCTAAAGGTTTGGTCAAAGTCAGACATTTGTCGCTCTAAGGCTAAGACTGCTGGATCAGATGGTTCTGGAATTGACGCTCTGAGAAGAGGAATATCAAATTGTTCAAGCAGTGCTCTTGAAGGTAATGGAAGATTTGGATAGAGCATTCTTGGGGTTTCCTTTTTATTGGACGCTCCCACCGAGGTAGTTACCTAAGAAGGATAGGGATACCTTGGTTCTGTACTTAGTGTGAGGGAAGTATCAATATGTTGACGTTTGGATGGTGGATGAGGATCTTGATCTTTAAATGTTGAAGATTTCCTCTTTTCTCCCTTCTTTTCCCCCTTATTGCCATCATCAATCTGTATGAAATGCTGAGTAAGAAGACTGACTTGAGTAGCAATCTGAGCGACAGAGGCCTCAAGAGTGGTCAGACGCTGGTCGAAGTGTTCTTTCATGACCAGTAGTTGAGCGTGATTAGCGTCTGTAAGAGAGGTCTCAAGAGCCGTGAAACGGTGGTTTAGATCATTTGTTAAAGCCACATGACTTGCCTGAGTAGCTGTAGATAGTTGCTGTATTTGAGTGAGGCATTCAGTCATGGACGCTTGAGCGTCGGGAACCGCAGTGCTAACGCGAGACTTAAAACGGGATGTGTGTTTGAGAGACTCAATAGGTACTTGATAATTAGGATCAAATACTGTTCCTCGAAGCTCGGGGGCACTGTTGGACTCGGTGGATGCAGTAGAGTCGGATTTAGTTGGACTGGGGGGATTAGGCGCTTGAGGTAATTCTAATAAGCGCTCAGGAGCAGGTAACGTGTCAGCTAGTGCTGCAATAGATTCTGACTCTATACGGCTAAAGTCCGTAAACCGAAAGTCCAAGCTGGCAAACGGCTCATCTGCATATGGATATGTAGCAGTCTGTAGAAGTTCATTCAAATGTAGAGTGGGAAGATGAGTACCTTGAATGAACGTTCTGATAGGACTATCCAGGGCCCTGATATACATTGGCCCGAGGATATCCAGCACATGAGTGGGAAAGATTTTGGAGGGCGCTTGGCAGATGGAGAATAAGGCATCTGGGCAATAGTATTGTGAGAAGCCAATTGGCCGATCTGTTGGGAGAGTCTTCGGTTTCCGAGAGTCGGGAACGTAGAGCCTGTAATACTCTTCCAAGTATGGGTAGATGGCTGAAGCAAGCGCTTGAGTTCTTTCCAGCAGCGACAAAACAAAATCATAGTGACTTAAGACTTCTTGTCGGATAGACGGAAGAAGTGGATATCCTCTGAAAGGATTGATCCGAGAGCCATTTCACTGTCGCAGATGTTCTGTGAAGATTTTGTCGAATAGGGAGACTGGAGGCATAATTGTCATCATAAGAGAAAAGTTGTCTTCACAGTGGCTAGGGTTGAAGTTCAGACAGGATGGGGGAGAAGAACCGCTGGTGGACGCTTGATCAGTAAAGCGTAGAGAAGAGTTAGCCAGTTTGTGCAACGCTTGTCTTAAACGATGTTCAGGTTGGTGGCGGATCAGAGGCAGCTTCAGAACTGGTCCAAGTCTATGTTGGCGCTGCTTTAGCATGTATCGTGCAAATTTGATCTTTTTATCATGAATCCCTATTCTGAACAGATGGGGAGCGCTAACCAATTCTTTAAATTTATACGTGTCACCCAGATAAGCTTCAGCCCATTTTACCTCAGTCATGCAGTACTCAGTTCCTGCATTAAGTATAGCACGAAATCCTTGGTGATGAATATCACAGATGGACTCAAAACGATACCTGTCTGGTTGGAAGTTAGCGTTCCAGACGCAATCAAAATAGGCATCGGCTTCTAGTTGAATTATCTCGGTCAGTGAAGCTGGACGCTCACCGGCATGTGCTCCTTTATTCTTCCACAAGAGGAGAGGATTAGCTGAGCGCTTGTTTTTCATGCTATTTACTAGTGTTGGGGAGTGAGAATAGCCTTCTCTGTTTAGTAGCTTTTCCGTTGGGTTCACAAGCTTATCTTGACGCTCATAGACTCTGATGTTGTAGTCTCTGAGAGCGACGCCAGGGGGTTTGCGTGTCCCACAGTCCAGAGAAGAAGCTTTATCAGCGTGGGTCAATGCTGGGTTAGATAGAGTGTTGCGAACAGCCAGATCAAATTTTATGAGTTTGGCGACATCATTCTCAGCATTGATAAGACTTTCTTCATTATATCCTGTACGTAGGAAGGGTTCTGCGGGCGCTGGAGGGCAATAATTGACGGAGTGATCGATGGTCTTTAGGGGATCCAGCTTAAAGAAATGTCGATGAATCACAACGTCGTTAGCATTGCTCTGACCTTCTGAGCGTGCCTCTGTTGTACTTGGTAATGTAAGCAATGGTTGAACCCCTGGGATTTCAGGTTCATCAGGCTCGAGATTTGCAGAGTCGATGGCAGCTTCATGGGCGATGGCCACAATGTTGGCCATATCAACATCCAGATGGACATCAACTGGCGGTTCAAAGGATGATAGTGGAACAGCAGCTATGGCTTGGTCGCTTGGAGTGTGTGTAGCTTTAGAAGAAATGGCAGTAGTTGGACGCTTGCGTCTCTTGAAGATACGCTTCACATTTATCCCTTCGGCTGGGGACGCTTGAGTCTGTGGAACAGCTGGTTCTCCAAAGTCGATATTTTTGAGGACCTTTTCCAGATCCTTCCGACTAATGAGGGGTATAGAGTCCTCATCTTCTTCATCACTTTTGATAGGGTGAGCCTTGGGCTTTCGAGGAGCCCGTTTCTTTGTGACAGTGGGACGCTTCACATTACGTTTAGCCTTCTCCTGATCTGGGCGCTCAGCCTCCTCATGTGATGCTGCACGTACAACTTGACGCTCAGAGAGAGGTCTAGCAGCACCTCCAACCTTGGGTGGATTGAAGAGATTGTTGATGATTCGTGGCCCATAGAACTTATGCTTGGCCACGGCGACTCCTGCTGAAGAGGTGCACTTTGCTCGGAAAATTAGGTCACTTAAAACTAGGCCATAAGGTCTGTTTGAAGTGCGTAGACTGTCTCTGAATCGGCTGAATATATAGGCGCTCCAGTTGATTTTTATCTTGAGCAAGATAGCAGTCATCATCTGGAACTGGGTTGGGCTGATTTTGTCAAAGGTTCCGACTCTGCATTCAATGTTTTTACTGCAGAAATCAGCTAAGACTCGATACCTGTTCACTATATCTTTCTTCTCAAAGTACGGTTTGTATGGAACACCATCGTAGGCGCTAATCTGAGTCCAGACTTCTTGAATTTGTTCCTCAGTGATAGTGTCTAGAGTCGCTCCGTCGTTAGGTAGAGAGAAATGCTGGGCAATAGAGGCCGCAGAGAGAGTGAACATCCTGGACTCCATCTTGGGGGTAGGAAACAGACAGGTGATTGAGGTCTCATCATCAGACAAACTAGCATTTCTCCAGAAAAATTCTAGTTCTTCAGGAAACATGTACGAGTATTTGGTAAGGTATTTCTGAAGCCCCGCCTCTGCTACAGAGTCCATCATTTCCGTTAAATCAATTTGGGGGTTTTCGTAGAGAAACTTCCAATCGATTATAAGGCCTTCAGTGACCTTAACAATAACTTCAGTGGTTCCAGCAGTAGCTTTCTTGGGCGCCATTAGTGAGAAGTAGACAGAGATTAAGAATGAAAACTTTGTTTTTGAGAGAGAGAAATTTTTTGTGCACTAAGGAAAGAGAGTGTAAGGGAGATTATGTTCTGCAGAAGGTGTGTTTTTGAAATACTATAATTTGAATTTTTTTTTGTGTTTGAAGGTCTGCGATGTTGACACGTGGAGGAGTATAAATCTCAGCCATTAAAATACGACTGTGGACGTGAATTTAGATTTAATAAGCACGGTTACTTTTTGTAACAACCACATATACTATTTTGACGTCCGATTAAAAGTTTGAAACAGAGACTTTTGATATACTGAAGGTGATACGTGTGCCCGTGAACAGCGGACATGTACTTAAAAAAAAACTGTTCGGGAACCGAAATTTTGAACAACTATTCAAATACCCGCCAAAAAGTTTGTAGGAGCGTCTGGACCTATTCAGAAGACGATGACGCTTGAAATAATTCTGTGTGATTTTGACGCTTTGAGAGTCTTGAGGTTATCTTTCAAGTAACATTTTGTGCTTTATCGGTCATCGTAACATATAGAATTATTCTTTTCAGGGTATGTATGAGGACACAGTTTCCCAGTACTTATCATTATGTCTTGGTAGTAGTGTTTTACTTTTGGTTTAAAATATTCAGCATTGGTTGTATTCGTCTAAGATACATGGTAATTGTACTTACGCGTGTACATGTACTGAACCATCTTTGAAAAACGTGATGAGTACCCATGGGTTTTCTTGAGCGAAAGGTGAGGGATGTCAAGTCAGCATTAATTGCATTGATTGACTAATCCACTTTCTCGTTTTAGCGTAGGGTAATGTACGCTTGCTTTTAAAGGATCTTTTTACTAAGCGCTTTAGCTGGGAATAAAGCTAAGCGTTCAGTTTAGTTTGAAAGAAGTACAGACGCTAAGAAAGATTTGTGTAATAAGTGTCCGAATGATTTAAGTGTATGGTGCTAAGTGCGTATGACCGATGCAAGAGAAAACATTTTTGGTCATGTTCACTTAAGTATAGTTAGCTCTTTTAAGGTTCCCCCTATGTAGGTTCACCATATATTACATAAAATAAAGTGAATTCCCCCTAAATTGCATGCCTAACAAAAGTATGATGTTTCGAATGATTAAGCATTTAGATCAATCATACCTAGTTCACTTCTTAAAGTGAGAAAATATTGTTCGTTAAGCGCTTTGGTGAAGATATCTGCCAGTTGCTTTTCTGTACCAATGAAGTGCATGGAGATATCTTTCTTTTGAATGTGGTCACGTAGGAAGTGATAGCGAATGTCAATGTGTTTGGTTCTAGAGTGAAGAACTGGATTTTGAGTCATTGCAAAGGCGCTTTGATTGTCACAATGGATAGGAGTTGGATCTAGGATTATTCCATAATCTCTAAGTTGTTGCCTCATCCAAAGGATCTGTGCACAACAGCTTCCAGCGGCTACATACTCAGCTTCAGCGGTGGAAGTAGCGATGGACTGTTGCTTCTTACTATGCCATGAAATTAGTCTATCACCTAGAAATTGACATGTTCCACTAGTACTTTTTCTATCTATTTTGCATCCTGCAAAATCTGCATCTGAATAACCAATTAGTTCAAAAGGAGAATCCCTAGGATACCATAAGCCCACATTCTGTATGCCTTTTAGGTAGTTAAGGATCCTTTTAGCAGCAATTAAGTGTGATTCTCTAGGATCAACTTGAAATCGTGCACACATGCATACTGAGAACATAATATCAAGTCTGCTAGCTGTAAGATAAAGGAGTGATCCAATAATACCTCTATAGTTAGTGATATCAATTTTCTTTCCATTATCATCTCTATCTAGCTTAAGCGTTTGGCTCATTGGAATTTTGGAAGGTGATGCATTTTCCATACCAAATTTCTTGATCATATCTCTAGTATATTTAGTTTGGTTTATGAATATGCCATTACGGAGTTGTTTGACTTGCAATCCTAGGAAGAAAGTTAATTCACCCATCATGCTCATTTCAAATTGATCTTGCATCATTTTTGAAAATTTCTTACATAGACGCTTATTGGTAGATCCAAATATAATATCATCAACATAAATTTGAACTAGGAGAATATCTTCATTATGGGTAATTTTGAATAACGTTGTGTCAACGCTGCCTTTTGAAAAGCCTTTATCTATAAGGAAGATAGAAAGAGTGTCATATCATGCTCTTGGTGCTTGTTTAAGACCATAAAGTGCCTTGTCCAATTTGTAGACCATACTTTTCCCATGGTTGTTGATGAATCCTGGTGGTTGCTCCACATATACTTCTTCTTGGAGTTTACCATTCAGAAATGCACTCTTTACGTCCATTTGATACACTGTAAATTTGTTAAATGCTGCAAACGCTAGAAACATGAGGATTGCTTCAAGATGGGCAACTGGAGCGTATGTTTCATCAAAGTCGATGCCCTCTTCTTGACAGTATCTCTGAGCTACGAGTCTGGCTTTGTTTCTAATCACAATCCCATTCTCATCCATTTTGTTTCTATAGACCCATCTAGTTCCAATGACCCCTTGGTGGGTTGGTCTTGGTACTAGCGTCCATACCTCATTTCTTTCAAATTGACTTAGCTCTTCTTGCATGGCTTCTATCCAACTTGGATCGTTAAGCGCTTCATCCTCTTTCTTTAGTTCCATTTGAGATAGGAAGCTTGCAAACATGGCCTCATTTATTGTAGCGGCTCTTGTTCTAACAGGTGCTCCAATATCTCCAATAATTAGTTCTGGTGGATGGTCTCTGAGCCATTTTCTGTCTGGTTGAAACGGGTTAAGAGATTGATCTAACGCTTGATTAAACTGTGCAGGCGCTTGACCAATTCCTTGCGTAGGCGCTTCAGTGTTTATAGTTTGAGTTTGCTCTTGATGAACATTCCCTTCATGATCATCAGCGTTTCTTGCAATATCATCATTGATGTCTTTACGAGTAATCTTAGGATTAGGTACAATGATTTCATTATCTTCATCAATATCAATATCATCACACAGATTGATTTGTGACGCTTGTTGAGATAAATCTTCAATTCCTGCATCATTACTATTAACCTTATTCGGTTCTTGGTTAGCATCATCAAACACAACATGAATGGATTCTTCAACCTTCGATTTGATCTTATTTAAGATGCGAAAGCTCTTTCCATTTTTGGCGTATCCTAGAAAGATTCCTTCATCTGCTTTAGGATCAAATGTTTTTAGGCTTTGGGATCCATTGTTATGAATGAAACATTTTGAACCAAATACATGAAAGTATGAAACATTCGGCTTACGTCCCTTCCATAACTCATATGGAGTCTTTTCATGTTGCTTGTTGATCATACACCGGTTCTGAGTGTAGCAAGCAGTGTTGATAGCTTCGGCCCAAAATCTTTGAGGCAGCTTAGACTCGGCTAACATAGTCCTAGCGGCTTCTTTAAGTGTTCTGTTTCGTCGCTCGGCAACTCCATTTTGTTGAGGTGTTCTAGGCGCTAAATACTCATGAAGTATTCCAAAGTCTTTACAAAATTTCTCAACAGTATGGTTAGTAAATTCAGTTCCTCTATCACTTCTAATTCTTGTCACTTTTAGATCTTTTGAGTTTTGTAGTTGACGAATTAGAGAGGTGAGCTTGGCACTAGTTTCATCTTTAGATGCTAAAAATTCTACCCATGTATAGCGTGAGAAATCATCAACTATTACTAGTGAATACTTTTTACCACTAACGCTCATGATTTGAATAGGACCAAACAAATCTAAATGTAGTAATTCAAGTATTCGAGAGGTCGATAGATGAAGCTTCTTTTTAAAAGATGATTTAACTTGTTTACCCATTTGACAAGCATCACATAAGCGATCTTTATTATAGGAACCCCTGGGTAATCCCTCTACAAGATTTAGCGATATTAATTGAGAGATTGCCTTAAAATTGAGGTGATTCATTCTTCTATGCCACAACCAACCCAATTCATTTTGATTCTTAGCTACGAAACATGTAGGGTTGTTATCTAATGTTGAATCCCAATCTACTAAGTATACATTGTTTGTTCTTCTTCCTTTTAATTTAGTAGATTCTGTCTTAACATCGATTATCTCGCACAAGTCACTAGAAAATTTAATTTCAAAGTCTTTATCAGAAAATTGACTTATGCTTAGTAGATTATGTTTAAGACCCTCAACATAGTACACATCATTGATCATGATGTTCCCCCTATGCATGATACCTATACCTTTAGAATTATCACCGAATATAACTTGAGGACCATTGGTTGCACGATAGTTGATCAAGAGATCCTTTGATCCAGTCATGTGTCTCGACGACCCACTATCTATGTACCAAATTGAGGTATCGGTGTTGGCTCTAGGTACCTGCATTCAAAGGGCAGTTCTAGTTCTTCTTAGGTACCCATTTTGTTTTGGTCCTTCTTTGTTAGTAACGTTAGTCTGAATTAAAATCTTCGGAACCCACATTTGCCTTGTCTTCATTTTGGGAAGATTGGCCTTTTTGGATTTCAGTTTGTGTTGTGTGTGCTCTTTAGGTGTATGGTAATATCCTTGATAATAGCAATAATCACAATCATAATCATGGTTATCATAGTGTCGATAATATGATCTAGATCTTTGCGGATATTGACATTGGTATTTCCTTGAAATTGGCTTAGGATGCACTTTTGGTGCTAGACGCTTAGCGTTTGATTTACTTGCAGAAGGTTTTTCCTTAGCCCTTCGAGCGCTTGGATATACTTTCTTTTGTAGATCATTTGGTCTAATACCAGTATTCTGAGTCTCATTCAGCGTTTGTCTGTTTGAGCTTTCTCCAACAAAGGTTACACATTTTCCTCTGTTGGTTGATATAACCACAGACGCTTTGGTTTTGTGACCAGATTTATCACAGCCTAAACCGGTCTTTTCACCAAATGCTCTGGTTATTTTAGTCACATTATCTAGCGTTCTAGAAGCTTTTGATAATGATGAGATAAGCTGTTCTGATTTAGCAAGTTTAGCGATCAATTCAGCTTCTCTCTTGACTATTATATCAATATCACCTTTTAATTGAATAATTTCACTTTCAAGAGCTTGGTTTTTCTCAATGCACTGTTGCTGAATTTGCAACTCTGCTTTGAGTGTCACTCTGTCGCTTTTGAGTGCTGAGATGATGTAAAGGTGATTTTGAAATATTTTTGCGGCTTCTTGACAATCATTATAATATTCTTTTACTTTATCAAGTAATTCATCATAAGAAAGAGGATGATGCAGATCAGTGGTTACCTCAGATGGTAAGTCGTTAGATGCTTCATTATCTCTTGCCATGAGACAAATGAATGCTTAATCCTTTGATGGTTCATCATCGCTGCTTTCATCTGATGATTCCAAGTCCTCTTCAGGAGTATAGAGAGGTTCTGATTCTGCTAGCAAGCCTTGTTGTCTTAGATTGCTCCTGAATTGGTTTCTATCCGTGTAATCTTGCTTTGTAGGTTTAGACACATTTGGGTGTGGGCAATTAACTTGGAAGTGCCCTGGTTTCCTGCAGTTGTACCAGAGATTTGTCTTCATCTTTTGTTCGTTTGTTAATCTTGTGGATCGCTGGTTTAACGCTGCAGGCATTGATAGATCTTGCTGAGAGGGAGTTTAATATTGAATTGGCACTCGGGAGGGAGACGCAGGATAGTGAGGCGCTTGATGTTGTGGTTGTATTTGGGGAGACGCTTGATATGAATTTTGTCCTGGGTGCTTAGGACTGTTTCCCTTCTTTTCATATTTCAGGAATTTCCTGGATCTGTTTAGAAGCGCCAGTTCTTCTTCCTCACTTATATCCGAGTTTTTTTTTTGATAGATTTTCCTTTGATTGATGCCATTAGCGCTCCAGATTCGATCACTGTGTTACTTACTGCATCACTGGCCGAATTCAGCTCAAACTCAAATGCTTTGAGTTCTGAAAAAGCATCTTCTAGAGTTAGGCTGTCCAGATTGTTTGATTCTCTCATTGCAGTTGTTTTCATCAGGAATCTGCTTGGGAGACTTCTAAAGATTTTGACCACTGTTTCTCGATTTTGTAGCTCCATTCCCAGAGATGTTAGTTCAGTGACAAGAGCTGTAAACCTCATGTCTAATTGTTCTAGTGTCTCATTAGGTAGCATCTTGAAGCCGTTGAATTTTTCTTTGGCAATTGATAATTTGTTTTCCTTTATTTGTGCTGAGCCACCACAAATAGTAGCCAACTTATCCCAAATTTCTTTAGTTGTATTGCATGATTTGACTTTGTTGAATAAGTTGTCATTGTCACCAATGGCTGTGTATAATGCATTCCGACCGACATTGTCTAGATTGGCTCGTCGACGCTCATCGGTGGACCATTCTTGTTTGGGCTTCTCCACATAACCGTCAGGTGTTTCTTCTGTGGCTTCGGGCGCTTTGGTGATAACTTTGTATATTTTGATTGGCCCATCTGAAATGATATCACACATTTCATCATCACATGAACACAAATAAGTAAACGCTTTGACCTTCCAAGAATCATAATTTGACTCGGTCAACTTGGGAACTTTAGAGTATGCCAAAAAAAAAAATTTAAGGTAATTTTAAAGCGACTATATATATATATTAAAAAAGGGATCTGAACAAGCAGTTACGCTTGGAAATGCTTAGGTTTCAACTTCAACCGCTCTGATACCACTTGTTGGTCCCAAGTGGTATACGAAAGGGTCTAGAAGGGGAGGGGGGGGTTGAATAGACCCTTAAGTGTTTTTCGACTTCTAAAAATTCGTATCACTTTGAAGTATTTGAACGCTCGGAAAGCTTTGAGCGCTGGGTGCGGCGCTTGAGAGATATTGACTTAAGCGCTAGTTTCAGGCGCTTGGGAAAAGTTAACTTAGACTTGGTGATTTCAACGCTTACCAAAGTAGGGCAGAGTTTAGTCACTAAATCAGGGTTAGCACAGCGGAAGTAATTTATAGCTTAGCGTTCGGTTTGTTAATCAAAAGCAGTCGCTTAGTTGTTTTAAAACTTTATCAGAATGTATGCAATATGAATAGTAAAGCAGTGAAACAATAAATGTTTAAAGAAGTAAATGACACAAGATATTTGTAAGGTTCACTGGGTGATGTAATCCCAGCTACGTCCTTTTTCTCCTTTTATCAGGGAGGTTTTCCACTATGATGATTATCGAAGAGTCACACAAAGATTTCTACAAGATAGAGGGAGATTGGATATGATCTCGGAACTCCTTGGTCACACAGATTTCAGCTCCACTAAAGATCTTCTATCCCCTTGCTTCTTTCACTCAGAAATGGTGCAAGTTACGCTTGATCTCGGAACTCCTTGGTCACACAGATTTCAGCTCCAATAGAGATCAACTTCAACAAGCTTCTTTTACACAAAAATATTGCTTGTAAGTCAACAAGTTTTCTCACTTAGATGAAAGGTGTTGATGGTTTTGGTCACGGGTTTGTTTGTTTTTGGAAAGTTCAAACAACTTGGAGATATCTCAATGGTAGTGTAGGTTCTTCTTAAAAAAGAGGTTTGAGATATGAGTGACTGTCTAGGAATGTATTTGAGAGAGCTTAGAGGGTTTCGGCTCTGGAGTGTATAAGCTCTTTTTAAGACAACTCAGCAACGTTTTGGACCCTTTTTCTTATTTTTACGTCCAGATGTTTTTTCTATGTCTATGTTATGTCCCTTTTGCTGAAAAGGTTATTTATAGATTGTTATGAGATTTTGTCCGTTGGACATGGTTGAAGTCTCGTTTCCCTAAACATTCCATGAGTTCTGACAATCCTAACTTTGGGTATATTTAATTGGTTAGGCATGGTCTTGGTTTCATAAATCTGACAGTCTTGGTCAAAGATATGGTTTGCCCATAAGTTGTAGTGCTTATATTTTAATAGCACTTATCCGACTTTTGATGCATCTTGTTTTATTTCCGTTTGGGAATAATTTCAGTTGATTCATGCATCTTTGATAACTTGGGTTTGAATCTTCAGGTTACGCTTGGAGAACTAGGCGCTTGAGCCTTTGGAGTTTTAGGCTTCTTGAAAGTAGTCTTCTTTGTTAATCAGACGCTTGAGAGAGGTCACAACCTTTGCCTGATTCTTTAGATGCTTGTCCTTTCACTTTATCTTTGATAGATTCACTCAGAATTCTATCATTGACTTAGTGTTAAGTACTTGTTCTAAGGTCCATAACAAATCTTGAGCGCTGAGTTCGTAACCCGGGATAGTCTTTTTACGTTTGACGGACGCTTGAGACTAATCTATATCTTTACTGTTTCTTCAGACGCTTGATCTTCAACTTCATGACTTGGTAGACTCACGCAGAATTCTTCTAGTGATTTAGTATCACATTCTTAGTCTAAACTCTATAAAAATACAAGTCTAGTGTAAAAAACACGAGCTTTCAGGCGCTTACATATTTGTTCTGTGAAAGCTTTTATACTTTACATATCTTGGGGTCTAACATGAAGTCCTATTTGTCATCATCAAAACATCTAACATGAAATTCCTAACATAACCCAAAATTTTAATTAAATTCTTACTGTTTAGCCTTATACTAGAAACTTCATCTTGCCCCAGACAAAACCAGAAATTATCAATTTTTCTTATATCAACTAAACACCCAAAACTGATAAACGAAAACATCTAATCAGGACTATCTTCTGATTGGCGACACATAGGGATGGCAATGGGGCCGGGTTTAACGAGTACCCGCCCTTGTTCAGGCGGATACGAGTCCAAGAAAATAGGGTCGGGGCCGGATCCGGGTATCGAAATTCAAGACCCGGCCGGGTCCGGGCGGGTAACGAGTCCAGTCGATACCCGCCCCAGTTTATTAACATAATATTATTTTTTAACTTTACATATCTGATTATTATTAATATTTATTAGTATTTATAAATTATATAAAAAAAATGCTCTCAATCATTCTACCCTTCAACAGCAAACCTTCAATCATTATATATCTAATTTTTTTTAACTTTGTACTTGTTTAGTCGTTTTGAATTTTTTTTTTTGTATTTAAGTATCGAATGACTTGTAGCGGATTTGTTTACGTTGAATCATCAATTCGATGTTGTTTACTTATTTTATATGTATTGAATGCGTTTGTAAGAATAAGATAGACGAAAAAATGTCAAAAAATAGAGTTCGGCCGGCTCTAACGGGTAGAACGCGGACCCGCCGGGTCAGGGGTGGGGTGGGGGGCGGGAATTAATAATCCTTAACGGGGCGGGTCCTCAGTCCTACAATACCCGCCCCATACCTGCCCCTTTGCCATCCCTATTGACACAAGAACCATGAAAAGCTAATTAATTAATAACGGAGCTAATACAATAGACCATCATGTGTTATCCGGAAGTAGTAAAAAAAACATGTGAAAAAAACAATGAAGGAATTTACCTCCCTACGAGCATCACTCATGCATTTTGCAATTTGTTATGAAAATTTCATTTCCATAGACATTTTTGCCTGTAAACTATCAACCATTGGATCAAATCTGTTAAAGATCAATATATGATTAATATTAAATCCTACATATTGATCTAAGTAATATAACCCTAGATCTTGATACAGATAAATGTCCCACATTTAACATCTTATATTATATTTTTATACATATTATATATATAATTATTTATGAACTCATGGCGACAACAGAGGCACCGACAATGGCGGAGGGTGGGGATTTGGCTGAGTAGCGGTGGTGACTGGAAACACTTAAGTACCACATGTGGGGATTGGGATTGGGATTGGGAATGTTATCGTAGGGCATTGGCGGGGTGGGGCGGCGACAATGACGGGTGATGGCTGTGGCAAATGTGTTGTGAATCGATCTAGCGGATAAAATTTTTTATGCGGTTCACATAGCCCATAATCAATCGTTCGCTCTTGATTATTATAGAAAAGAATTCGTATAATAAGGGTAATGGAATTACCTTGTAGATTGTAATAAAACAATCGAAGTCGTAACGGGGATCACAAGAACACCGTATCTAAATCGTCACGTGAAGATGATCTTCAAAAAGCTCCGACCTCCTCTCCAGCTACGGTGGACGGCGGCTAGGGCTAGAGAGAGGGAAAGAAAATCTTTTTTGGCTTCTTCTCTCATATTTTAATTATAAAATAAAATAATGAGATAACTATGTTTTGACTAACAATTAACGGGGTTTATGAAATATACCCCGAGCCTTTCTTGCAGCACAAGGGGTGGCCAAATAGGCCTTGGGGGATGGGCTTATTGGGCTCCTTTTTATTTAAGTCCAGTTATAATTGATTAAACCAGTCCAATCAAATTGGGTATTATTTAATTATTATTAATCTAATTAAATAATCAATTCAACCTATAAATTAATTCTTAATTAATTTTAACTTATGAATTGATAACAATTTAAATAATTTATTTAATCCAATTAAATACATTAATTAAATTACGCCATCATTTAGTCATTTATCACATCTAATGTGAAAGTACGAGAATGTCTTTTAAGCAGAAAAATACATAAATATTTTTATTCGTATCATCTTCATTTAGCCCGACTCTTAAGGCTCGCATGGATTGGGAATGGGAGGATACCAAAGGATATGGTTGTCACCTAACTAGTCCCTGTGGAACAAATCATAGCCCAATTGAATACAAGATGACTACGTCATCACGAACCTTTTTAATTACAACTACTGTGTCGATATAAGCTCTTCATTGACACAACCCGATAAAGCAAGAGACATAGTATGTCAAACTCATTATACATGATACTATATTATTTAGTGACGGTGAAGCAAAATTGCCAAACTACCCCCAATGTCAAACACTAGATAGTTTATATTCTTTGGCAAAAGACTTATAATTTCATTCAGTTACTTTCGTATAGGTCGCATGCTCGTTTACTTTAGAGACAATGAATCTCATTTTGGCAATTGTCATACAGCTATCACTAGCACTACTTGAACCGTACTTCGAGGTCGACCCTGCTAACGGTCAATAGGTCTGACTACTTTAATAACTAATTCAACAGTATAGGTATGCTGTAAACAAACCCTCAGGTCAAAAGCTCACTCATACTATTATAATATGCAATCTTGATCATTGACTGTCATTGAGTAAAAACCCATGTGATCGGGTTACTTCGAGTTTAGTTCAAATATATTAATTCCATTAATATATTCATGGCATACACTCCCACTATCTAATCAGTGAATGACTGGCAGTCTTTGTCAAATCATGTGTCATACGAGTTGAATCTTAATGCCCAACTCGCGAACCCAGTTTAAGAGATTAAGTTGTTAACTCTTCCAGTGCCCTTCCCTTATCGACATAAGAGTGGAAGGTCTATCTTGAATCTCAATTACTTATTTGTTCAATACATTTAAATGCCAATAAGATTTATATGAACAAAACAAGAAACCTTTTTATATAAATAGAAATACGATTGTTTAAACAAAATAACTTATTAATGCCCTACTCAAGCTAATTTCTCATTGGCTTAGAGGGCATACACCTAACAATCCCCCACTTTCACTCAACGCCAATCTCTATGGTATTTGATGTCCATCTTCTCAAGATGTCTATCTAGCACCGCCTGTGATAATGTCTTAATGAGTGGGTCAGCTACGTTTTTCGCTGAGACTATTTTTGGATGGCAATATCGCCTTTTCCAATGATTTCTCGAATGATGTGATATTTCCTCAACACGTGTTCAGATTTGTTGTGAGACCTTGGTTCTTTAGCTTGCGAAATTGCTCCATTGTATCACACCAAAGTGTAAATGGGATTTCCGCACTAGGAACCACTTGAAGTTCAGTCATGAACTTCTTCATCCAAACAACTTTTTTAGTTGCCTTTGATGCAACCATATATTCTGTCTCGGTCGTGGAATCAGCAGTTGTGCTTTGCTTGGAATTCTGACACGCTAAAAGCTAACGTGCTATGATAGCAAGTGCACTAGACGTGAGTAGTAATAAGTGGACAAAAAGTCCGGGTTGTCGAACCACAAGGACTTGAATTCTAGTTAATGATTTTTCGATAAAAGATAAGACAATTAAAGTAAAGTGCAAGAAAAAGATTAAACAAACGAAGAACCAAAGAGAAACGTACTATAGATTTAATCTCACGTATGATAAAATGACTAAGGCACATGCTACAACCGAATCTATTCGTCAATATATATGAGCTACTCTTCGAATTATTAGACTCCTATTGCTTTGGTGGAAACTCCTAAATTAACTATTACCCGATGTCTCGGCACATAATAATCCTATGATTAATTGACGGTTCTCTAAATATGTCTATCCGAGAGTCTAATCAAAAATCACGCATTAACGTTCTAGAGCTTCCCCGAACGAATCCGGCTAACAACACCCGGGAATCTTTACCTATTTCTAGGGCAATCCCTCATTTGTTTCGGATGATGTGTTAATTCTCTTGCACCCTAATCTATTTTCTTTCGAACAACTAGATTAGGCAAGATAGCAAGCATATGGTGATCAAACACATGATTGGAATAAAAGCATAGAATTAACACACAAAGCAATAGGAGAATTAATACAAAGATCAACTTCACATATATTGATTCATAAATTTGGCCTTCACATGGCCTTAGTTCTACAATATTAGCCTCTCATCAAAGCCTTAAGAAAATCTAATACAAACATATACATACTCATGGAAATAAACATGTAAATGCAAATAATTAAAACTCCCTCAATTGATTGATGATGGATCTTTGCTCTTGATCTTCAATCCTTAGCTCCTCTCTCTTTGTTCTCCTCCAAAAGTGATGAAGAAAATGGTGATGAATGATGATGAGTGAAAAGTGATGGCCAAAATGCCTCTCTCCCTCTCCTCCTCAAGATGTGATCGGTCCAATTGTGCTGAAAATATCCTTAAGAAGACCACCACAAATCAGCTCCTCATGTGTATGTCCCCCCTAGTGTGTCCTCCACTACTCTTAAAGTGAGTAGTATAAAATTCCCAAAAGTAGATCTAGTAAGAAACATACTTATGACCTCCCTCCCATACATGTGATGACCTCTTGGCTTTAAATGTTCCATTCCCCCATCAAATGATGATCTTTTGGCTGAAAGGAATCAAATCTCGGATGTGGCCACACCTAGGCGCGGGAATTATGGCGCTCGGGCGCCCAAATCAGAATGTTGGGAGTATTTGCCTCTGTCTGGCGCAGTAATTGTATTTCCTTCATAACTCTCTCCACAAAACTCCGATTTGGATGATTCAAGTCCTCATTTGAAGCTAACACATAGTTCTACAACTTTGTAGAAGGAAACTTCATCCAATTAGGTCTCTAAACATACGGAAAAAGCGCTCGAACGTGGAAAGTGGTGCTGATACGGCGCCCGGGCGTGGGCAAGATGGCGCCTAGGCGTAGGGGTGCATAGCAATTTGGCCTAAACTTGTTTTATACGTCATTTTTCATCCCGTTCTTTGATTGTATCCATTTAAGACCTGAAATCACTTAATGCACGAATTAAACGCACATGTGGCAAGAATCAAGCGATAAATGAACCTAAGACATAAACGCAAAGGGGCTTAAAAACACGTAAAAATGCCTCTTATCAAATTCTTTCAAGACACTGCTCCACCGTTGAGCGTGAATATAAACCCAAAGGTGGATTTCAAGTCATCAGCATTAGACTGAAAGTCTGAATTTGCATAACCAACCACCTTTAATTATTTGTTTCCATATATTAAAATCATATCTTTAGTTCGTCTTAAGTACTTTAAGATACACGTTACTGCAATCCAATGTTGCTCACCCGGGTTTGCTTGAAACCTACTAACTACACTTACAACGTATGTTAGGTCTCGTCTCATACATAACATTGCATACATGAGACTCCCTACTGCTGACGCATAGGGTGTTTCTTTTATTTCCATTCTATCTTTGTTCGTCTCAGGACTCATAACTTTGGAAAGATGAATTCCATGTCTCATTGGCAAAAGTCCTCCCTTAGAATTATGTATTCTATATATCTTAAGGACTTTCCCTAGGTAGAGCGCTTGTGAGAGTCCTATCATCCTATTCGATCTATCCTTGTAGATGCAAATCACAAGGATGTAGGTAGCTTCTCCCGAGTCTTTCATGGAGAATGTGCTTGAGAGCCATGTCTTGACTGCTGTCTGTTAGTGTGTATGCCCTCAATTTCCATAAAAAGAATAGATTTATAGGACATTGATTTGTAACTAAACAATATTATTATAATAAAAGGCATTTTCTTGTTGTTTTCTTATAGGCATTTGTAGGTTTTAGTAAACAACGTAAAATCCTTAATAATAAGGCAAAATTTCTACTCCCTATGGGTTAGGGAGAATGACACTAGAAGAGTTTGATCCTTATCATCTAAAATTAGTTCGCAAGTCGAAGAAAGTATTGACTGGACATCAATACTAGATAAAGACTTGTATGATATAACTTTTGACAGGGAAAGTGCCAGTCGAACACTATGAAAACGGTAGTGGGAACTTATGTCATAGACACCTCAGTTAGACTGATGTGTTCGAACATGGCTCGCATCAACTTTGTCACGTGGGTTTTCACTCACTGACAGTCCATGACAAAACTAATAAGTCGTGATAGGTACGCGTGAACCTTAGACCTGAGGAATTATGTTGAAGATATACTTATGACATCAAGTTTGTCATTAGAGTAGTTAGATCCAATTCACTAATTGGTGGGGTCGACCTTGAAGTGTGGCTTGATCGACAAGTAGCAGTCTTAACTGATTAGCATAATGGGATTTATTCTCTCATACGTGGATGAGCTAAATATCCTATGCAGTCATGAATGAATGAGGTCAAAAAGACTTTGGCCAAAGCATTATAGATATTCATGTTAGACGTGAAATTATACTCAGTGACCTCAATTCATTATGAGCTAAGCATAAGGTCAAGTTCTGTGATTTTGACTAAACCATGACTCTCACTTGATTGAGATATATGAATAAAGGGTTTATACTCGTATGGTATTCACAGCGTGAAAGGTTTGGAATGATTCTATTCATCCATTCTCAATTGGGAAACGATGTGGGCCACGGGACTAGCGAGGTGTTACCCACATCCTTTTGGTTTCCTCCCAATTGCTTTGTAAGAAGAATGTAAAGAGTTGCGCTTAAAGGAATTGCAAAAGGAAAAATCATGGAATTGAATTGAGAGAATTTTCGATATTCGATATCGCAATTAATTAATTAATCATTAGATGATTTTATTAATTAATTAAGTTAAGGTGTTAATTAATTTCTTTAGGGAAATTAATTATAATTTCTTTAGGAACATTAATTATGGAATTAACATGGATTTAATTATTTATTTGATTAATTTATTTATTGGATAAATAATATTAATTAAATAAATAATTAAATATTTAAACACAATTGGACTAAGCCCCTTTAAAAAATACCCATAGTGGGCATCCATGTTGCCTAGTTGTTTAGGTAATTATTTTTCCAGTGTAGTATAAATATACTACTTAGTGAAAAATATTAATAAGCCACACTCATAACTTTCTCGGGTTAAATGCAAAAAACCCCTCTGTGATATAACTTTTTTTCTAAAATCCCCTGTGATCACAAAATAGCCTAAAAACCCCCTGTGTTCTTAAAAAGTCTGCAAAAAGTCAATTTTTGTTAAAAAAAAATAGAGAAATATGTATTTTTTGGGTGAAATAATACTATTTTGCCTTTTATATTATTTGGAGAGTGTATAAATGACAAATAAGCATGTCAGCAAAGGTGAAAAACATGAAAAACACGCTCGTTTTTTCACAAAAAAGTGACTTTTTGCAGACTTTTTAACAACACGAGAGGTTTTTAGGCTATTTCGTGCTCACAGGGAGTTTTTAACAAAAAAATTATATCACAGGGTTTTTTTTTGCATTTAACCCAACTTTCTCTCCAAGTTAAAGTCTTCCAAACTCTCTCTCTCTCTCTCTAGCCGTCTTCAAGGAGTAAGAAGAAGAGGATTTTTCTCTTTAATTCTGGTGTGGTGATTTAGAGACAATAGCAGATTTGCTGTTCGAAAAAGGATCACAAAAGCGGATTCAGAAATCCAATTACGCGAAGAAAGGTATATAAATGTTTAACACGATTTAGATACATGAAATCGAGATGAACCACTTGGGATATTGAAATTTCCGCTACGTTTTATATGTAAAATCCCAACACTGTCAATGAGCCTATGTCATTCCCTATAAGTAGCATGTCATCTACGTATAGCACTAGGAATATCATCTTGTTCCCATTGACCATTTTGTAGACCTAAGGTTCATCTTCATTCTTGATGAAGCCATATTTACTTACATCATCATAGAACCTTAGATTCTAGCTTCTTGAGGCTTTCTTCAATCCATAGATGGACTTGTTGAGCTTGAAAACCATATGAGAATCTACTTCCGATATGAAACCCCTGGGTTGTTTCATGTAAATGTCCTCCTTGAGGTAACCATTTAGAATGCAGTTTTCACATTCATTTGCTCATATTCCAGGTTTGCTACTATGGCTAGCATAATTCTAATAGATTTAATCATGGCTAATGGCGAAAAGGTTTCCCCATAAATGCCCTCCTTTTGACTATATCCTTTTTCCACAAACCTGGCCTTATAAGTGTCAACCTTACCATACAGACCAATCTTTCTCTTTTTAGATCCATTTGAACCCAATTGGTCTTACACCTTCGGGTAAATCTGTAAGAGTTCAGAATTGGTTCGCATACATCGAACCCATTTATGCTTTTATAGCTTCTAGCCATTTAGTGGAACCTATATCTCTCGCTGCTTCCTCGTAGTCAGAGGGATCATCTCCATGGATGCCTCCTACAAGAGCATACAGATAATGCTGTGTTTTGTGCAAATAGACATATCTCTTAGGCGGCTGAGATACTCTGCTAGAATGACGCTGCAATGGTTGTGTCGTTTCGGGTTCATTTTATGATTCTTCAACATGTGTCTCAGAAGGGGCGTTGCCTTGTTCTTCTAGAACCATCTTTCTACCTGCGCCTCCTTCTCTAATCAACTATTCTTCAAGAAAGTAGGCTTGCAAGACCACGATGATCCTATGATCATCCTGCAGGCAAAAAACGTATCCCATTGAGTCTATGGAACCGACAAATCGTCCTTTCAAGGATCTATCTTTTAGTTTCTCTACTTTGGTATCTTTACATATGCGGGGTAGCCCCATATCCTTATGTATTTGAGATTAAGCTTACTTCCACACCATATCTAGTATGGTGACTTAAGAATAGATTTTGAGGGACATTTGTTTAGAATGTGTGCTGCTATAAGCAATGCATGACCCACGAAATAATTGATATATCAGTGTAGCTTAGCATGGAACGTATCATGTCTAATAGTGTGCAGTTCTGTTGCTCTTCTACTCTATTCAGTTGTGGAGTTGTTGGAGGAATTAGTTGTAATATTATGCCATGTTCTTTTAAGAACTCATCAAACTCAGCACACATGTATTCGCCACCACGATCAAATTGAAGTGCCTTAATACTGTGCCCAATTTGTTTTTTAGTTAAAGGTTTGACTTTCTTAAACCATTCAAGGACTTCAGACTTATGCTTCATCAGAAAAATTAGTCCATATCTTGAATGGTCATCTGTGGAGGTTATGAAGTATTAAAAACCTCTGAGGGCCACATCCTCGAAGGGCCCACATACGTCAATATGAATCAAACCTAAAACTTCTTTGGACCTTTCAAAATGTCTAATGAAGAGTGATCGAGTCATTTTACCCTTTAGACAAGATTCACAAGTAGGATACGGGTTAGATCCAAGTGGATCAATAAGTCCAAGTTTCTCCAATTTGTGAATCTTGAATTCACCGGCATGTCCTAGTCTTAGGTGTCATATGAGTTTCAAGTTTTTATTATTCATACCACGTTTTCTAGTCATAGTATTTATGATATAAATGCAGAGCTAACACACTTATTTCCAAAATAAATACCGCAAGAATTATGTTTGAAAAAAAATAAATGTTCTTTCCTGACCAATACACGAATAGAAACAATATTCTTGAGCACATTGGGCAAACGAGACAATCATTTGATTTAATACGATGTCCACTTATTAATGTAACGGAAGTAATTCCAATGTGTGTCGCAGCCACGCTGTGTCCGCTTCCAACATTGATCATCAGTTCTATTTCTTCCAGCTTTCTACTTGCTTCCAGATCCTAGTTCAAAACACAAATGTGAGCATTAGCTCCGGAATCTAGAATCCATGAAGTAGAAAATACTATCATAGAACAATTCGTTTAAAAAACATAAAGTTCTATACCTGATTTATTTTGTATTTTCAGCTTGGGATAGTCACGCTTCCAATACCCCATTTCTTTGCAGTGGAGGTAGATGTCTGTCCTTTTAGGGCCCCTGCCCTTAAACTTCTTCCCTTGGTTTGCCTTGCCTTTGGGTTTTCCAGATGGTTTGGATACTCCCAATAGAGGGCCCAATAGAAACGACTAGAGCAGTCTCTTTCGTCTTAGGATCCAACTGTGATTGAGAATTTGAGAGCTTGTTCAAAAGACCAGGCAGTGAACAATCAATGTCTTTCATGTTGAAATTCACTATGAATTGCGAAAAAGACTTAGGAAACGACTGTAGAATGAGATCAGTCTGAGGCTGAAAATCTATAGAGAAGTTAAGAGCTTCCAATCTCTCAAACATGGATATCATCTTAAGGATATGTTCTCCAATTTTTTCTCCTTCCTTTATCTTTGCTCTAAAGAGCTGACTGGATATCTCATAACGAGCAGTCCTGCTATGCTCTCCATAGAGTTCCTTTAAATGAACCATTATTTCAGCAGATGTTCCCATCTTTTCATGAGATCACTGCAATTCGTTGATCATTGATCCCAGCATGTACCCATTGACACGGGTGTGATTTTTAACCCAAGTCCCTTGAGCAAATCTATCTTCAAAAGATCCGGGGTCTGGCACTTCACACTTCTCTTCATCGAGCACATATCCCAAGGATTCAAGGCTGGGGACAATCCTCAAATTTTGAAGCCAATCAACAAAATTTGGTGCAGTAAGGACATTTTTCTCAAGTAACATGGCCAAAGAGTTAGTCATTGTGTGTAGGAAATAAACTGCAGAAAATACCAATATTTACGATTAGATGAGTTATTATGTATGTATTTTAAAATTTACTTGACTCCCACTATTTTCCTTGAAACATTGCACTCCCACTGCAACAATCGGAAACCTCGTTGGATGGATTTTATAGTGAGTGATCCATTCCTCAATGATCTAAACAAGTTGCAACCTTATTCGATATATGGCTTGTCAGACCTTTGAGGTGATGTCATACATCGATCGGTTTAACTGATGATTTGATCATCTTAAGCTCATGGATCACTAAACCGCAACCTTATTTGATATATAGGTGGTGATTCATCTAAGTCGTTTTTCCATCAACTCCTTTCAGTCTAACAATTTAATCTCGCTGTTAGGAATTTCATGTTAGATGTTTTGATGATGACAAGATAGGATTTTACGTTAGACCCCAAAAGAATGTAAGTTTGTACTTTCATACAATATATGTATAAGCATTTGAAAGTTTATTATTTTGTTAGGCTTGTAATTTTTATCTTTGTAGATTTTAGACTTATGATTAGATACCGAGTCATTGATAGAATTCTGGGTGAGTCTATCAAAGATGAAGTTGAAGATTCAAGCGTCTGAAGTCAAAAGAAGATGAAGATTTGTTCCAAGCGTCTGTCAAATGCTAAAGAACTGTTTCAGGATTTGTGAATCTAGCGCTCAACTAATTTCAAGCACTCAGCGATTTCAAGCGCTCAGCTGATTTCAAGCGCTCAGCTGATTTCAAGCGCTCAACGATTTCAAGCGCTCAGCTGATTTCAAGCGCTCAGCTGATTTCAAACGCTCAGCTGACTCAAGCGTCCGACTCAAGCGTCTGAGCGACTCAAGCGTCCAGCTTTCAGATTTAGCTGAAGGATAAAACCCAAGTTATCAAGGACTTAAATGCAATCACCAACAGACATTTATTTCTAACGGGAAATAAATTGAAAATGCATTAAATACTTGATAAGTGCATTAAATGTAAACAAGACAGTATGACTTGTGGACAAGCCACCTTTTAACTAGACTGTTAGCTTTTCAGAGTTCAAACCTGCTCCTGTCCAATCAGAACCAGCAGATTTTCAGGAATGTCAGAATGGGACTATTTGACGCACTGCGCGAGAGACACGCGCCTGATTGTGTCCAATAGACAAATTCTAAGAATCTCTATAAATAGTAACCTTCATCATACTCTAGGATGTGATGTGAAAAAGAAGAAAAAGAAAAAAGAGAGAGAAAGAGCTGAGAAATAATTTGAGAGAAAAACATGCAAACCCCATAGCCAAAATCCATCAAGTTTCTCAAATACATTCCAAAGACAGTCACCGATATCTCAAACATCTTCATAGAAGAACCCTACACTGTTATTGAGATATCCCAAATTGTTTGAACTTCCCAACATCATACAAACCTGTTACAATAAACCCTCAACACCTTTTATCTGAGTTAGAAAGTTTGTTGATTCACAAGCAGTATTTTTGTGTAAAAAAAGCGTGTTGAAAAAGGTCTTAATTGGAGCTGAAATCTATGTGATCAAGGAGCTCGAGATCATCTTCCGAGGATAGAAGTGTCTTGTAGCAGAAATCTCTGTGACTAAGGAGCTTAAGTCATCGATATCCATCTCTCCCTAGTTTGTAGAAGTTTCTGTGTGATTCTTTGAGAATCATCTTAGTGGATTGCCTCCGAGTGTTCAAGGAGAAGAAGGACGTAGTTGGGATTACACCACCCAACGAACCTTACAATTATTGTGTTATTTACTTTACAGTCAATTTTCTTATCATCATATCATTACATAATTTGATTAAGTAAAACATAATCAAACGCTAAGCAACTAAGATATTTTCTGTGACGCTAAAGCTTTCAAAGAGAAGACTATAAAATCAATTCCGCTGTGCTAACATTGATCAAAGAACTGAACGCTTAAACCTATTTTGTTAAAGTATTCAAATCTTAAAGTCTAAGTTAACTTTCTAAAAACAGTCTTCATTAGATGCTCAGCCAAAGCGTCTATATTTCAAGTAAACGCTTAGTCAAGCGTCCAAAACCTTTTAATACGAATCTTTTTGAAGTCGAAAAAGACTTCAGGGTCTATTCTTCTAGACCCTTTCGTATGCCACTTGGGACCAACAAGTGGTATCAGAGCGGTTGAAGTTGAAATTTTTAAAATTTCCGAGCGTAACTACTTGTTTAGATCCAGTTTTAAAATATTTTTTAGTTGCTTTAAAAATTTTCATGGCATTTTCAAAAGTTCCTAAGTTGACCGAATCAAATTATGACTCATGGAATATCAAAGTTTTTGCTTATCTTTGTGCTTGTGATGATGAAATGTTTGATATCATTTCAGATGGACCCATTCGAATATTCAAAGTCATCACTAGAGCGCCTGGAGCCACTGGAGCGACTCCGGATGGTTATGTTGAGAAGCCAAAGCATGAGTGGTCAGCTGATGAGCGTCGAAGAGCAAATCTAGATAATATTGGACGGAACGCTCTATATACAGCCATTGGAGACAATGATAACTTATTCAATAAGGTCAAGTCGTGCTCTACGACTAAAGAAATTTGGGATAAGTTAGCCACAATATGTAAAGGTTCAACACAGATGAGAGAAAACAAGCGGACAAGCCACCTTTTGACTAGACTGTCAGCTTTCCAGAGTTCAAACCTATTCCTGTCCAATCAAAACCAGCAGATTTTTAGGAATGTCAGAATGGGACTATTTGATACGCTGCGTGAGAGACACACGCCTGATTATGTCCAACGGACAAATCCTAAGAATCTCGATAAATAGTACCCTTCAGCATACTCTAAGATGTGATGTGAAAAAGAAGAAAAAGAAAAGAGAGAGAGAGAGAGAGATGAGAAATAATTTGAGAGAAAAGCTTACAAACCCCATAGCCAAAATCCATCAAGCTTCTCAAATATATTCCAAAGACAGTCACCGATATCTCAAACGTCTTCATAGAAGAACCCTACACTATTATTGAGATATCCCAAGTTGTTTGAACTTCCCAACATCAAACAAACCTATTACAATAAACCCTCAACACCTTTCATCCGAGTGAGAAAGTTTGTTGATTCACAAGCAGTATTTTTGTGTAAAAGAAGCTTGTTCAAGAAGGTCTTTATTGGAGCTGAAATCTATGTGATCAAGGAGCTCAAGATCATCTTCCGAGGATAGAAGTGTCTTGTAGCAGAAATCTGTGTGACCAAGGAGCTCAAGTCATTGATATCCATCTCTCCCTAATTTGTAGAAGTTTCTGTGTGATTTTTTGAGAATCATCTTAGTGGATTGCCTTCGAGTGTTCAAGGAGAAGAAGGACGTAGTTGGGATTACACCACTCAACGAACCTTACATATATTGTGTTATTTACTTTATAGTCAATTTTCTTATCATCATATCATTACATAAATTGATTAAGTAAAACACAATCAAACGCTAAGCAACTAAGATATTTTCTGTGACGCTAAAGCTTTCAAAGAGAAGACTATACAATCAATTCCGTTGTGCTAACACTGATCAAAGAACTGAACGCTTAAACCTATTTGGTTAAAGTATTCAAATCTTAAAGTCTAAGTTAACTTTCTAAAAATAGTCTTCATTAGACACTCAACCAAAGCGTCTATATTTCAAGTAAACGCTTAGTCAAGCGTCTACATTTCAAGCGTTCAAAACCTTTTAACACGAATCTTTGAAGTCGAAAAAGACTTCAGGGTCTATTCAACCCCCCCCCCCCTTAAACCCTTCCGTATGCCACTTGGGACCAACACTCGCCTTGCAACCTTATTCCATTTATGAGGCGAAATTTGTTTCGACATGAAGGCATCAAATGCACTAGTGAAAATAAAGTCACATGTCGTGATGCACGACCCCCTAATTTCGGGACGATTCCATGCACCCTAGGCGAACCCATCTTCTAAAGCTTGATGGAGAACTAGGACATCCAAATCTCTTTACTTACTCATTATTTATTAAATTGGAGAATTATAAATTGGTGTTATAAGAATTTCAGTCTCACTTTGCACATTAATTTCTTTTAGTCCAATCATGAAAATGCATAAGGAAGAAAAAACCTAGAAATTCTAACAACACACACTCATATGGACTTAATCCAAATCAATTCAAGCCAACGCTCGATCAGGGGAGGGATCCTATCTATTACATAGAGCTTTCGCCTATACAGAAAATCTAATCTTCAGACTCCAAGCTGCAAGCAGTTCCGCCGTACTCTTATTGGACCTATCTATTATATTTACAAGGAAAATAAAGATACAACCTAGATAAAACAAGGAAACCAAAACCCTATAGTCCATATGAGGTGTCACCATCACATAAAAAGAGCATATAATCAAAGCATATATGTGAGATAAGTCTAATTATTCAATATCACTAAATCCAATTTAATTGAATATTTAAATCAAATTTAATTTTTAAATCCTATTTAATAATTTCAAAACAAGTCAAATTTATTCTGATCACTTTAATCAAATTAAAGTATATCTTTATCAAATAAAGGTTGTGTGGTTGAACAAATCTAAACTAATATCAAAACATTGTCTTTTATTTAAAAGTGAATCCAATTAATAAAATCTAATTTAATCAAGATGAGAATAATTATGATTTATTCTTATCTTGATTTAATCCAATTAAAGTGTCATTTCATCTATTGAAAGTTACATGTATAAATCTGGACCAAGTTCAAATTATATTAAAATTTAATTTTAATTGTAAATCCAATTTACTTAATTAAATGACATTAAATTTAATCTAATGTCAAGTGGACTTATGAAAATTTGATCCAAATGAAAATCGACCCCAAGTCAATTTTATTTACTTGATTAAATCTCATTTGACCACGTTTCATCTAAATTTTAATTAAATAAGCTTAAAGTGACCAATATCAATTAATTAAAGTTGCTTGAATCCAATTCAATTGAAATAAATCGAATTTATTAAGTATTTTAATTTATAATCAAATCTAATTCAATTATTTTAAATCCAATTAAAATATTTTATGATGTGAATTATTGTTTGGGCTATTAATCAATTTAAAGAGGATCATTTATTCCATAAAACATTTAGGCTAACCCAATGCTTTCAATTAATGTATTTAGGCCTGGCCCAATGCAAGAATCAATTAATGCCTGCCAACCCGATCACAGATACTGGTGGCGGCCGTCCTTTTTATTTATTTTTTCTTCGCAGCAACGTCTCCACTGTTTCGTACTGCCGACGAAATCAGGGTGATAAAACGGGGTGATAATTTTTTTAAAATTTCATTTTTCAATATCCAATACAAAACCAACAAAATCCAATTTTGAAAATCTAATTTTTTACCAACATAATCTCAAACGAGAAAATCATTAATTGCATTAAAGTCAGCTTTGATACCATTGTTAGTAACCCTTCGGGTAACAAACGCAGCGGAATAAAAAAAAAATCGGATTCCTAATCTTGGATCACTTTAGCGAATTAATGATTTTTGATAGTTTTCTAAAAACTTAAACGAAATTGTATAGCAATTCAATTTCGTATATTTCTTCGCGTAACAGCAACTCCCCGAGCTCCTGTCTCTAAAGATGCATGACACGCTAAAAGCTAACGTGCTATTGTAGCAAGTGCACTAGTCGTGTGTAGTAATAAGTGGACTAAAAGTCCGGGTTGTCGAACCACGGGGACTTGAATTTTAGTTTATGATTTTAACGAAAAAAGAACAAATATAATTAAAGTAAATTATAGGTAAAATGCATACAATAAGAACAAGATTACACATTTGATTTTACACAAAGTATAAAGGGAGACTAAGGCACATGCTAGGTCCAAATTCATCAATTATACTTATAAAAAAGATTCTAGTTGAAGGATTATGCTTATATTGTTATGGTGAGAACTCCGAGGGTAGAGAATAACCGATGTCTCGCGTATAAACTCCTATTCTTAGATCGTGATTTCCCAAATATTCCTATCCAGAAATCTAACCACTAAACATGCATTAACGTACTAGAGTTCACTCGATTTGAATCGAACAACTTCACCCGGGAATCTTTACCTATGTCTAGGGCAATTCCTCATTAGTTACGGGTCATGATGTGAATTTCTTGTATCCTAAGTCAATTTTCTCCCGAAATATTAACCTAGGCATAAGATTCTAACATATAGTGATCAAGCATATGCAAGATAGGCAAAAATACAAATTCACATCACATAACAATATAAGAACAACCTCAACAATCATCTATTATAAGCATATATCACAATTTGGCCTTGCATGGCCTTAGTCTTATGAATTTAGTTCATAATGGATAATATGAAAAACATAAATGAATTAATACACATGTTCATAGACATAATTGAAATGAAAAGCTATAAAAACTCCCTCAAAAGTGAATAATGATGGAACTTCAATTGAATCTTCAATCCCCAAGCTCTTTTCCTTCCTCTAGTTTTCCCCTCCAAGAGTGATGAAGAATGGTGATGAATGGTGGAGAAATCAGATTAGGGGCTGCCCCCCTCTCCTCCAAGAATCTGAAATTGATAGTGAATCATGAAGAGTATGGGTTCCCCCTCCTTTTATAGCCAAAATTCCACTAAAGTATGCATTAAGAATTCCCATTAAAGTTCCCCAATGAGAATTCCACCTAAGGTGATGCTTAAAGTTTGGCTTTTAAGATTCCAACCAGCTAAAAAATGCTAAACTTTCGGCCCTTAGGAATTCCACCAAGCATAACCATGTGAAAACTTCAACAAAACACATGCATGCTGCCATTTTCTTGCTTTCCAGCGCAGTCTTCGTATTTTCCTCATAAACTTCTCCACAGATCTCCAAATTAGATGATTCAAGTCCCCATGTTCAGATAAAACATAGATCTACAATTTTCCAGAAGGACATTTTGTCCAATTCAGTCGCTAAGTATACCTCAATTACGTTTCAATATGGAGGTTGTTTCTGATTTGGCACCCATAAAGTAAATCTACCAAGAAACACACTTATGACAACCCCTCAACACATGTGCTGAATTATGGCCAAAAGTGATTCTTACCCATCATATAATGCTGGAATTTAGGCTGAAAAGGAGTAACATTCGGACTATCCATGCCTAGGCATGACTAGGAGGGCGTTGGGGCGTATCCTGGCACATGTACTTCTCTGTTCGGCGCAGCAATCGTATTTCCTTCACAATTATCTCTATAGACCTCCGATTTGGATGTTTCAAGTTCCCATTTGAAGCTAAGACATATATATAAAACTTTGTAGAAGGAAACTTTGTCTAAGTTGGTCTCTAAATGTACGGGATTATCGCTCGAATGTGGTAGGAGATGCATAAACCGCCTAGGTGTTGAAAAACATGCTTGAACTTGTTTTGTACATCGTTTTTCTTCCCTTTTCTTCATGTATTCTCATTTATTACTTGTATTCACTTAACACACCTATTAATGCAAATGTGACATGATTTAAGCAATAAGTGAATCCAAATCATAAGAATTACGGTCTTAAAAACACGTAAAAACACCTCCTATCAATGCATGCACGCAAAACGAACCTTCAAAAATTCTTCCAAAGCTTCCTCATTTATGTGGTGGACGGCTAGGGCAAGCAATGGAGGAGGGACAATTCTTTCTCTCTTGTGTTATGCAATTACGTTAAAATCCTTAATTGTCTTGTTAAGTATTGGTGTTACCTTATAACTCCTTTTACTTAGTAAACAAGTGAATGAGTCTTCCAAAACCTCCTCGGGGGCCGCCCCTAGGGCTCCTTAAGGACGTGGGTGGCCTTCGTTGGCCCATTCAACTTAGCCCACCTATTTAACATGTTTTCCACCTATTTAACACGTGTTTAATTTAGATCCCATTTAAATTCCAATACATATTAAATAATTAATTAATTCCTAATTAATTAATCTTTAATTAAATAATTTAATTTAATCTTATTAAATTAAGTATTTAATTCATTGATTTAACCAATAAATTAATATGTCCATTTAATCACATCTTTCTAAAAGAGTAACACAAAAGACATCTCGTTCGTTTCTTATAGCGCGATTCTTTAGGTTCGTCTCAATTGGCAATGGGAGGAAATACCAAAGGATGTGAGTCTCATCTAGCCAGTCCCGTGGACTCACATCGTAACCCAATTGAGTACGAAATGAACGAATCATTTACAAACCTCTGGACCATAAATACCATATGAGTAAGCCCTTCACTATGTATCCCGATCAAGTGAGACTCGTGGTTTATGTCAAATTCACTGAACTCGATGTTGTGCTTGTAATCATATCATGATGAAATTACCAAACTACCCTTCATGTCCCACATGAGTTAGTTTCATTGCTTTGGCCAAAGACTTATAATTTCATATGCACATGATTGCACAGGATACTTTCTCGTTAACTATCGAGACAGTGAATTCCATCTTAGCGATCACTGAACAACTGCTACTTGACTCATTGAGATCGCACTTCGAGGTTGGCTCCATCAAAGGGTGAATTAAGCCTAACTACTCTAGTAATAGATTCAACAGCATAAGCACATTGCTCATGAACTCTCACGTCTAAGGACCATGCATATTATTATGGTCAGTAATCCAATCATTGATAGTCATCGATTAAATACCCATGTGATCGAATTACTGCGAGCCGTGTTCGGATATATCAATTCCATTGATATATCTATAACACGTGTCTCACTATCCCATAGTGTTCGACTGACACTCCTTGTCAGTGCATGTGTCATACAAGTTAAATCTTAATGCCCAATTAAGATTCTTTGACTTGCGAACCTCCTTTTTAGTGATCAGGAATAAGACTCTCCCCGTGCAACATCTTTATTCTACAAAGGGCGAAGAGTCAACCTCAATACACAAGGACTGTTTGTTCAATACTTCTTTGATGACATAAACTTTTACATGAATAGAATAATAATTGTCTTTTATTAATTATTAGTTTGTACAACATAATTGAATACCCTATATAATCTATTTGTCCTTATTGGCATTTAGGGCATATACCTAACAATCTCCCACTTGCACTCAATGCCAATCGTTATGGTATCTAATACCTATCTTCTCAAGATATTTCTCTAGCACCGCCTACGCCAATGGCTTAGTGAGTGGCTCAACCACGTTTTCTGCTGAGGTTATTTTCTGCACTGCGCTGTCGCCTCTTCCAATGATTTCTCGAATTATATGATATCTCCTCTCTATGTGTTTGGATTTGTTGTGAGACCTTGGTTCCCTAGCTTGCGCAATGGCTCCATTGTTGTCACACCATAGTGGCAACGGAAGCTCCACACTAGGAACAACTTGAAGTTCATCCATGAACTTCTTAATCCAAACAGCTTCCTTGGTTGCCTCTGAGGCTGCCACATATTCAGCTTCAGTGGTCGAATCAGCAGTTGTGCTTTTCTTGAAACTTTTCCAAGACACTGCTCCACCATTCAAAGTGAATATGAACCCAGAAGTGGATTTTCGGTCATCGATATATGACTGAAAGTTAGAATTCATATAACCGTCTACTTTCAATTCTCCATTGTCGTACACTAAAATCATATCTTTAGTTCTTCTCAAGTACTTCAAGTTAGATTTTACGGCAATCCAATGTTCTTTGCCTGGGTTAGCTTGAAACCTACTTACTATGCTCACAGCATAGGTAAGATCTAGTCTCATGCATAACATTGCGTACATGAAACTTCCTACTCCTGATGCATAGGGAACAACACTTATCTCCTTTCGATCTTCCTTACTTTGAGGACTCATCTTTTTGGAGAGATGAATTTCGTGTCTCATAGGCAACAGACCTCTCTTAGAGTTTTCCATCCCAAACCTTTTGAGGACCTTCTCCAAGTAGAGGGCTTGAGAGAATCCTATCATCTTATTCGATCTATCCCTGTAGATTCAAATTTCCAGAATGTAGGTAGCTTCTCCCAAGTCTTTCATGGAGAATTTGCTTGAAAGCCATGTCTTTATAGAAGTTAGCAATCTTTCATCATTCCCTATAAGTGGAATGTCATCTACATATAGCACCAGGAATATGATCTTGCTCCCACTGACCTTTTTATAGACACATGGTTCATCCTCATTCTTGACAAATCCGTCTTTTGAGGACCTTCTCCAAGTAGAGGGCTTGAGAGAATCCTATCATCTTATTCGATCTATCCCTGTAGATTCAAATTTCCAGAATGTAGGTAGCTTCTCCCAAGTCTTTCATGGAGAATTTGCTTGAAAGCCATGTCTTTATTGAAGTTAGCAATCTTTCATCATTCCCTATAAGTGGAATGTCATCTACATATAGCACCAGGAATATGATCTTTCTCCCACTGACCTTTTTATAGACACATGGTTCATCCTCATTCTTGACAAATCCGTAGCCCTGCACTTCTTCATCAAAACGAAGGTTCCAACTACGAGAGGCTTGCTTGAGTCCATAAATGGACCTATTCAATTTGCAAACCTTATGAGAATCTGCACTGGATATGAAACCCTTGGGATGTTGCTTATAGATCTCCTCCTCGAGGAATCCATTCAACAACACGGTCTTCACATTCATTTGCCAGATTTCATAATCCAGGTATGTAGCTATCGAAAGTAGAATTATGATGGATTGGATCATATCTACTGGTGAAAAGGTTTCCTCATAGTCAATGCCCTCCTTTTGACTATACCCTTTTGCCACTACTCTGGCCTTATAAGTATCCACCTTGCCATCCGGACCAATCTTTCTCTTGTAGATCCATTTACATTCAATGAGTACAATATTCTTGGGTGGACCGATCAGAGTCTAGACTTGGTTCAAATACATCGAATCCATTTCCACTTTCATAGCTTCGTGCCATTTTGCATAATCCATATCCATCATTGCCTGGTCATAACTAAAGGGATCGCCTCCATGGTATCCTTCTACTACTGCATGCATGTTATGCTCTTCCTGTAGTAGATACCCATATCTCTCAGGCAGTTGAGATACTCTAGATGGCCTGGGCATTGATGGTTGTGTCATTCCCGATTCTGGTTAGGTCCCTTGAATAGTGTCTTTTGAAAGAGATTTGTTTTGTTCTTCAAGAACAATACTTCTACCAGCTCCTCCTTCTCGAATGAACTGTTCCTCGAGAAAGATTTCCTGTAAGGCAAGGATGATCCTTTGATCATCATACAGGTAAAAAAGGCATCCCATGGAATCCTCGGGATATCCAACGAATTGTCCTTTTAAGGACCTAGCCTCTAACTTCTCGGCCTTGGTCTTTTTCACATAGCCTAGACAACCCCATATCCTTATGTGCTTCAGATTAGGCTTTCTTCCACACTATATCTGATATGGTGTGTTAGGAATAGACTTGGAGGGATACCTGTTGAAAATGTGAGCACTTGTAAGCAATGCATGCCCCCACATTGAAATGGGCAGATCCGTGTAGCTGAGCGTGGATCGTACCATGTCTAACAAAGTTCGATTCCTTCGCTCTGCTACTCCATTCAATTGTGGAGTGGCTGGAGTAGTTAGCTGTAACATTATGCCATGTTCTCTTTGTTGGGTTTCGCGATAAATAACATAAACGCAATGGAAAGGATTTCAAAAACTTTTATTTTAAAACCCAACGTTGAATTCAATGATCGGATATTCAAATTGCACGATAATCTTAACGAATAAAATGAAGTTGTTGGATAATCTTTCTTCTTCCACCAAATTCCAAACCTTGAAGCTTTCAAATCTTGAATCCTTTGATTTGATCTTCAAAACTTGAACTTGATCCGAACAACGAAAATACGTCGTCTCTAAATTGTCACGCACGAATCAACAATCGAAAAATTCCCACTTCTTCTCCAAAGAGGCGACGGCTAGGGTTATTATAAAGGGGAGGAATATTTTCTTCCTTTTTTTTTTAGGAGAGTTATGATCTTCTCTTACTTGTTCAAAGTCAAAGAGTCCTTATATACCTCATGACTTATTGAACAAGCCAAAACAAAAGAGCCCTAAATTAGGGCATCACATGGACGCCCACTTAGGCCTATTTGGCGTCCACTTTGGATGCCTTGTAGATGCCCTGGATTTGTTTTTTTTAATTAATTTCTTATTTCAATTAATAATTTATTATATCCAATAAATAATTTAATTAATCAAATAATCTAATTAATTGGATAAACTAATTCATCAATATATTTCGCTAGGAAATTAATTAATAATAAACTTATCCATATAACTAATTATTTCATTTAATGATAATTAATAATTTAATTTATCCAATAAATTAAAGCTCCTAGAAGAAAATAGAAATTCATTTTTTATTTTTTTTGTCTATCCTTTAGCGCGACTCTTTAAGTTCGTTTCGTTTGGCAATGACAGGAAACCAAAAGAAGTGGGTAACACCTAGCCTGTCACGTGGTCCACTTCGTAACCCAAATGAAAATGAATGATAGGATCATTCCGCAACCTTTTCAATCGTAAATACCGTATATGTTTAAACCCTTTGTTCACGTTCCCCAGTCAAGTGAGAGTCATGGCTTTTTCAAACTCACTGGACTTGACCATATGTATTAATTATAATAATACGAGATCATTGAGATTGATTTAGTGCCTAGCACAATCATCTCTTTTGCTTTGGTCAAAGACTTTGATCTCTATTTATCTATAATCACATAGGGTACATTGTCATTCACTTATGAGTGAACAAATCCCATATTAGATATCTGCTAAGACTACCACTTGCCCATCAAGTCCGCATTTCGAGGTCGACCCCACCAACAGGTGAATTGGGTCTAACTACTCTAGTGAAAGACTTGACGTCACAAGTGCATCTTTAGCCTGATACTTCAGGTCAAAGGTTCACACATACCTATTACACATAATCAGTTCTATCATTGACAGTTACAGAGTGAAAACCCATGTGATAGAACCGATGCAAGTCGTGTTCAAACATATCAGTTCCACTGACGTGCCTACAATCTCTATCTTATATCATCCCATGATACCAGACAAGCACTCCCATGTCAGAGCTAAGATTGTACAAGTATTCGAAGTCTTTATTTGCCCATTAAAGACTTCATAGAACTTGCGAACTAGTTTTAGTAATCAAGGTCGATCTCTCTAGTGCCTATCTTCCCATCCCATAAGAAGTAGAGGGATCGCACTGAAAACAAGGGCAAAGCATTTTTACACAACTTATAGATGCAGATAAGAATTAAGTGAAAAACTAAGTAATACCTTTTATAAATTATTATCTAAGTTCAATACAAGATAGATGCCCTACATATTCTATCCTCTATGGCATCTGAGGGCATAATCCTCACAATCTCCCACTTGTACTCAATGTCACTCATTGTGGTATCTTATACCCATCCTTTCCAGGTGTCGGTCCAAAACAGCGTGAGGTAGTGGTTTGGTGAACGGGTCAGCTACATTGTCAGCAGAGGCCATTTTCTGCACTACTATCTCTCATCTGCGAACGATCTTTTTGATGATCTGTTTGGACTTGTTATGAGACTTCGGTTCCTAGCTTGCGCTATTGCTCCATTTTTATCATAATAAAGTGGTAACGGGAGCTGAGCACTAGGGACCAATTCAAGTTCTCCAAGAAACTTTGTCATCCAAAAAACTTCTTTGGCTGCCTCTGAGGCTGCCACATACTCTGCTTCAGTGGTGGAATCAGCGGTTGTGCTTTGCTTGGAACTTTTCCAAGACACCGCTCCACCATTGAGAGTAAAAACAAACCCTGAGGTTGATTTTCGGTCATAAACATCAGATTGAAAGTCTGAATCAAAATAACCTTCCATCTCCATAGATGAGAATCATATCCTTAGTTCTTTTAAGATACTTTAGGATGTTCTTCACAGCTATCCAATGTTCATTTCCCGGGTTTGCCTGAAATTGACTCACCATGCTTACAGCATAGGCAATGTCGGGTCTAGTACACAGCATTGCATACATCTAGCTACCAACTTCCGAAGCATAGGTACATTACTCATCTCCTTTCTATCTTCCTCACTTTGAGGACACATAGACTTGGATAAGTATACTCCATGGCTCATGGGAAGAAACCGTTTCTTAGAATTATCCATCCTAAACCTCTTTAGAACCTTTTCTAAGTAAAGGGCTTGGGAAAGACTTATCATTCTATTTGTTCTATCTCTGTAGATACAAATTCCTAGAATGTATGTCACTTCTCGCAAGTCTTTCATGGAAAACGTACTCAAAAGCCATTTCTTAACTGTGGTGAGCATTCCTAAGTCATTTCCTATAAGCAGAATGTCATCCACATATAGTACTAAAAACAAGAGTTTGCTCCCACTAGTCTTCTTGTAGACACAGGGTTCATCTTCATTTTTAATGTAGTCATATCCCTTTACTACTTCATCAAAACGAAGATTCCAGCTTCTAGATGCTTGCTTGAGACCGTATATGGACCTTTCATGTTTACATACTTTATGGATATTGGTCTCGGATACAAAACTCTTCCATATAGATATCCCCCCCCCCCAAGGAATCCATTTAGGAAAGCTGTTTTGACATCCATTTGCCATATCTCATAATCTAAGTATGCAGCGATGGATAATAGTATTCAGATGGATTTTATCATGGCCACGGGTGAAAAGGTTTCTTGATAGTCAATTCCTTCTCTTTGACTATACCTTTTCGCTACGTGCCTGGCTTTAAAGGTCTCAACCTTTCCATCGCCACCTATCTTTGTTTTGTAGATCCACTTACATCCTATAGGTTTGATACCTTCAGGATGATCTACCAAAGTATAGACTTGGTTTGATTGCATAGAATCCATATCTGTTTCCATGGCTTCTCGCCATCTTCAAGCGTCGACATCCCTAATCGCTTGATCATAGGTACAAGGATCATCTTCATGGTCTTCTTGTTCTACAGTGTCAAGCTCTGGCTCCCCCTGCAGTAGATACCCATACCTCTCAGGTTCATGTGGTATTCTACTAGATCTACGTGGTGGTTGTGTTACTATTGGTTTAGGCCTTGGTTCTTGGACAGATGTCTCTGAGGGAGTTTCATTTTGTTCTTCTAGAACAGTTTTCCTAACTTTGCCCCCTTCCAAGATGAACTCATCTTCAAGGAAGTGAGCTTGTAGGGCCACGATGATTCTCTGATCATCATGCAGGTAAAAGAAGAATCCCATGGAATCTTCAGGATAACCAATAAAAAGTCCCATGAGGGATCTTGTGTCCAATTTCTCCACTTTAGTATTTTTGACATAAGTGGGACATCCCCAAATCTTAATTTGGTTAAGACTTAGTTTCCTATTACTCCACATCTCATGAGGAGTTTTAGGAATGGATTTGGAGGGACATCTGTTCAATATATAAGCAGCAGTTAGGAACGCATGTCCCCACAAAGAAATGGGTAAATCAGTGTAACTAAGCACGGAACGAACCACATCCAACAGTGTTCAGTTCCTTTGCTCGGCTACTCCATTTAGTTGAGGAGTTGCTGGTGGTGTTAGTTGTAACATTATTCCTTGTTGTCTAAGGAATTCATCAAACTCGGCACTTATATATTCTCCTTCATGATCCGATCGTAGAGTTTTTATATTTTGTCCAGTTTGATTTTCTACTAAGGCTTTGAACTCTTTGAATCTTTCAAAGGAGTCAGACTTTTGCTTCATCAGATACACTAGACCATATCTTAAATGATCATCTGTGAAAGTGATAAAGTAGTAGATACCCCCACGAGCCATTTCTCCAAATTGTCTGCAGACGTCAGTATGCACTAACCCTAAGACTTGAGTAGCTCTTTCAAAAGTCCCTGTGAATGGTGATCTAGCCATCTTGCTAAGAGACATGATTCACATGTTGGATAAGGATCCGATCACAGTGAGCTTAAAAGCCCATCTTTTTCCATTTTGTGGATCTTGTGCTCTCCGGCATGGCATAGTCTAAGATGCCACTTAAGTCTTAGGTTAGCTTCTTGTCTTCCACATTTACGAGTTACAACATTCACATCAGATGAATTACAGATATTTAAATAATACAAACCAAAAACTAAAGAAGCATTGCTAACTAATTTATTTCCATAATAAATGTCGCAATTTAATTTAGAAAAATGGAATGTATATCGAATCTTAACTAAGATAGGAATAGAAACAATGTTCTTAAGTCCCTTGGGCAAAACTAAAACATCATTTAATAACAATAAATGTCCAGAATTCAAATAAAGAGAAGTAGATCCAATCCTAGTAGCCGCGACGCTTTCCCCGCTACCTACTTTGATCATCACTTCTTCTCGGCCCAGCTTTCTACTTCTCTGTAGATGTTGATCCAAACAACACATGGGCACTAGCCCCTGAGTCCAGAATCCACGAAGTAGAAAAGACAGTTCTAGAACAGCTGGTTTCAAAAACAAAAAGTTCCATACCTTTTGCGCCTTTGCCTAATTTGGGACAGTTCCTCTTCCAGTGTTCAAGCTCACCGCACTCGAGACATCTATCTGTTTTCTTAGGCCCTTTGCTCTTACGACCATGTCCTAACTTCTTTTGAGTTCTTGTGGATACTTTTATTTACCTTTTCCTCTTTCCATTACGTTGATCATCAAATGAATCATTCGTTAAATAGATAGAAGAATCCCTCTTCTTATTCGCCCTTATCCAAGCTTGTTTAATTTCAAGCTTCTTTGTCAGTGCAGCTAATGAACAATCAATATCATTGATATCAAAGTTCATGACGAAGTAGTAGAAGGAGTCAGCGAGCGACTGTGGGATGAGATCAACTTGAAGATGAATATCCATGTAGAAATGCATTGACCTAAGTCTTTCCATTAGGGTCATCATCGTGAGAACGTGATCTCCCACATTCTCTTCCTCTCTCATCCTCGCTCTAAAGAGTTCTTTTGATATGAAATATCTTACGGTCCTACCGTGCTCTCCAAACATTTCTTCCAGATGAAGAACTATGTCCCTTGCATTGCTCATTGTATCATGTGAACTTTGCAGCTCACTGTACATTGAGCATAGAATGTATCCTCTAGCTTTATAATTGTCACAAGTCCAATTAAAGTGAGCTAGTTAAATCTCTTCATCCTCATTCCTCTCAGGAACAACAGGACGATCAGTTTCCAATACATAATCAATTGACTCTTCACTCAAGACATTCCTTAAGATCGCGAGCCATTGCATGTAATTGGGTCCAGTTAGAATATTTTTTTCTAGTAAAATTGAAAGTGGGTTTGTCATATTTGAGAGAGATAATGAGAAAATAACTGTAGAAAAGAACCAGACTTAATTAGATTACTTGTTTTGACTTAACCAAGAAAAATTAAGGACTTAAAATTAATCTTGGCTCCCACTGTATTTTTCGAATCCCACACTCCCATGTGAAAATCGGGAATCATCATTGGCATCGATTCCACGTCGGGTATTGCGGTCCTCAATTAATTAAATACGTTACAATCTAACCGGTTTCTGGCCCATTAATTATTTGAAGTGATATCAACTATCAATTTATCCAATAAACATTTCAATAGCTTTCCCCATAGTTCACCAAACCGAAACCGAACAGGTTTCTAAGCTCGTGAACTACCCGAATTCATTCCCACTAATTCCTATAATCTAATATTTGAATTTCACCTCGCAACCGAACAAGTGTCTGGGGTGAAATATGCTTCGATTAAGGCATTCCATGCACTTAATAAAATTTCAAATTATTTCTAAATGTATAACCCCCCTAACTGGGAAGCATTATACATTTATAGTAATTTTAATTTTAGAAAGCTTAGTGGAGGGTGAGGATGTCAAACATCCTTTTCTAACTTGGTATTATTTATTTGGAAAAAGTTAAACTGTCAAAAGTTTTGGTCTCACTTTGCACATTATTCAATTTATAGAGCCCTTTTATTTTATATTGATCATGCATAAAAATACTACTAAAAATCATGCCTTTCAATATAAATATTCATGGAATTTAAATAAATGAATAAATAAATTCATCACTCGATCAGGGACTTTTACTAGAGGGCCCGAGCCAATGGGTCATCACAAAAGGCAAAAATTAAAACCTATTTAACATTCATGGGCCTTTCAACTTTATCAATTTTGAACTATTCTATTTTAATTCGTAAAACAATTCATGCATTATTTCTAAGAATATAATAAACAGCCTCAAACTTGATAACCCATAAAACATCAAGGTAAAACCTAAATCCATGATCGGTGTTTCAATCACATAAGACATGCTCGCATCAATTAATACATGCTCGCAATATTAAATTACTTATGTTGATTATTTAAAATTTTTGTCCAACTAAAAAGTCCTGTAATAAATTCTCAACTTTTATGTATTATTTATTTTAATTAAAATCATTCTAGTCCTACTAGATGACTTAAATATACAAAATTCAAAATTAAGTATATCTACCTTTAATAAAAATAAAATTAGTCCAACTAAATAAATACGTAAAATATGGAATTCTATTTTATTTTGATTTAAAGAGATCATTAAATGGAAAGACTTTTATTTGATTAAAGAATTAATTATTAATCATCCAAGAAAAATAATATATTCTCTATTCAAATATTCAAGTATTTTCTAAGTCGAGAAAAAATTAATAATTTTTAATCCATAAATTAATTATTAATCTACAAGAAAAATAATTAATTATTTCTAATTAAATATTTCATTCCAATTAATCCTATTGGGCTCGATTTCGTCAAACCCAAGTTACCATCCTTTTGGTCTACTTGGATTTAATTCAATTGGGCTCAAATTAATTAATTCAAAATAACATGCACACTTTACTAATTTCTATTGGGCTATTTTTAATTAAAATCCAAATCACCTATCCAATGACCCATTAAATCATGCCGAAATTAATTAATAAATCAAGATTGATTAAATTTCTTGTTGGGCTTAATTAAATTATATGGGGTCATCATCTTTTTGACCCACCTGAATAATTAAATTTATCCAAACCCAAATTTCAATTTTGACCCATTACATAGCCCGTTATATGACCCGAATCCAAGACCCGGTTCAACGAATCGGGTGTGAAAACCCACGACCCGCCGGGCCATGCCCACGACCCGCCGGGCCATGCCCACGACCCGCCGGGCCATGCACACGGCCCGACGGGCCGCAGCTGGGTGGCCAGGCACACAAATTTCTCGGGGCCCTTCGAGCCCCGTTTTTCCTCATTTCTGATATTTTTCAACCATCATGAATATACTCAGATTTACAATAAATATAAAAAAAATCAAGATCCATGCTTTAAACCATAAAAAACGCATATTTAATTAGCACATAATCGCATGCTTCAAAAACACATATTATGCATATCATAAATCACATAAACTCAATTAAATATGTGAGTCAGAGATTGGCTCTGATACCACTGCTGGGTTTCGAGATAAATAATATAAACACAGCGGAAAGGATTTCAAAAATTTTTATTTTAATACCCAACGTTGAATTCGATGATCGCATATTCAAACTGCACGATAAACTTAACGAATAAAAGTTACTCGTTAAAACGAAGTTGTTGGAGAATCTTTCTTCTTACACCAAATTTGAAATCTTGAAGCTTTCAATTCTTCAATCCTTTGATTTGATCTTCAAAACATGAACTTGATCCGAAAAATGAAAGTACGCCGTCTCTAAATTGTCACGCACGAATCAACAATCGAAAAATTCCCACTTCTTCTCTAAAGGGGTGATGGCTAGGGTTATTAGAGAGGGGAGGAATATTTTCTTCCTTTTTTTTTTAGGTGAGTAATGATCTTCCCTTACTTGTTCCAAGTCAAATAGTCCTTATATATCTCATGACTTATTGAACAAGCCAAAACAAAAGAGCCCTAAATTTGGGCATGGACGCCCACTTAGGCCTATTAGGCGTCCACTTTGGACGCCTTCTAGAAGCTCGGGATTTGTTTTGTTTAATCAATTTCTTATTTTAATTAATAATTTATTATATCCAATAAATAAATAAATTAATCAAATAATCTAATTAATTAGATAAATTAATTCATCAATATATTTCGTTAGGAAATTAATTAATAACTAATCTTATCCATATAATTAATTATTTAATCTAATGAATAATTAATTATTTAATTTATCCAATAAATTAAAACTCCTAGAAGAAAATAGAAATTCCTCTTTTATTTTTCTTTGTCGATCCTTTAGCCCGACTCTTTAGGTTCGTTTCATTTGGCAATGAGAGGAAACCAAAGGAAGTGGGTAACACCTAGCCAGTTACGTGGCCCACTTCGTAACACAAACGAAAACGAATGATAGGATCATTCCGCAACCTTTCCAATTGTAAACACCGTATATGTTTAAACCCTTTGTTCACGTTCTCCGGTCAAGTGAGAGTCGTGACTTTGTCAAACTCACTGGACTTGACCATATGTATTAATTATAATAATACGAGTTCATTGAGATTGATTTAGTGCCTAGCACAATCATCTCTTTTGTTTGGCCAAAGACTTTGATCTCTATTTATCTATAATCACATAGAGTACATTCTCATTCACTTATGAGAGAACAAATCCCATATTAGATATCTGCTTAGACTACCACTTGCCCATCAAGTCCGCATTTCGAGGTCGACCCCACCAACGGGTGAATTGGGTCTAACTACTCTAATGAAAGACTTGACGTCACAAGTGTGTCTTCAACTTGATACTTCAAGTCAAAGGTTCACACGTACCTATTACGCATAATCAGTTCTATCATTGACAGTTACAGAGTGAAAACCCATGTGATAGAACCGACGTGAGTCGTGTTCAAGCATATCCGTTCCGCTGACATGCCTACAATCTCAATTTCCTATCATCCCATGATACCAAAACAGGCACTCCCATGTCAGAGCTAAGATTGTACAAGTATTCAAAGTCTTTATTTTCCCATTAAAGACTTCATATCACTTGCGAAATAGTTTTAGTAATCAAGGTCGATCTCTCTAGTGCCTATCTTCCCATCCCATAGAAAGTAGAGGGATCGCACTGAAAACAAGGGCAAAGCGTTTTTACACAACTTATAGATGCAGATAAGAATTAAGTGAAAAACTAAGTAATGACTTTGATAAATTATGATTTAAGTTCAATAGAAGATAGATGCCCAACATATTCTATCTTCTATGCCATCTGAGGGCATAATCCTAACACTCTCAAGAACTGGTCAAATTCTGCACTTACATACTCGCCACCTCGGTCAAACCGCAATGCCTTAATACGATGTGTGGTTTGGTTTTCCACTAAAGTCTTGAATTCAATAAACCTTTCTAATGATTCAGACTTGTACTTCATCAAATACACGTAACCATACCTAGAATGGTCATCGATAAAAGTAATGAAGTACTGAAAACCACCGCGGGCCACATTTCCAAAAGGGCCACACACGTCTGTATGAACTAATCCCAAGACTTCAGAGGCCCTTTCAAATTTCCCTCTGAAGGGGGACTTGGTCATCTTGCCTTGGATACAAGACTCACAAGTGGGATAGGGATCCAATCCCAAAGAGTCTATGACTCCATCCTTTTCTAACTTGTGACATGACCCAGTCTTAAGTGCCAGAGTTGTCTTAGGATTGTGTCATACAAACCTCGTTTTCTTGTTACAGCATTGACATTACAATTATTTTGGACATTAATATAGTATAAACCATTTATCAAAGATGCATTGCCAACACATTCATTTCCAAAATAAATGTTGCAAGAATTGTGAAAATAAATATCCTTTCCTGACCAAAACAGGAATAGAAACAATATTCTTAAGCCCATTGGGCAAAATAAGGCAATTGTCTACAATAATAAGTGTCCAGTAAATAATCTAATGGAAGTGGTGCTAATGTGTGTGGCTGATACACTATGTCCACCACCAACATTGATCATCACTTCTCCGTGCTTCAGCTTCTTACTTCTTTCCAATTCCTGATTCAAAAAACACAAATAGGCACTAGCTTCAGAGTCTAGAATCCAGGAAGAAGTAAATATAGTAACAGAACAATTTGTTTCCAAAACAATAAGCTCTATACCTGAAGCAATCTCCGCTTTCAGCTTGGGACAATCACGTTTCCAATGTCCCACCTCATAGCAGTGAAGACACATGTCTGTCTTCTTTGGACCTCTTCCTTTGAACCCTTTCCCTTTTGCTTTCCCTGTGTCACTCGATGCCTTTGACACTCCCAGCTTCTTTTTGCCCTTCCCTTTCTTATTAAGAAAGGGCTTAGAAGTCCCAGTGATAACGGCTAAAGCAACTTCCTTACCCTTGGGCTTCATCTGTCCTTGAGTAGTTGAGAGCTTGTTCATTAGCCCAGTCAATGTGCACTCAATGTCATTCATGTTGAAGTTCACAATAAATTGTGAAAATAACTTGGGGAGTGATTGCAAAATGAGATCTGTCTAAAGGTGGAAATCCATGGTGAAGTCGAGAGCTTCCAATCTCTCAATCATGGAAATCTTGTTTAGAACGTGGGTTCCCACATCCTCACCCTCTCCCATTCTTGCTCCAAAGAGTTCCCTCGATATGTCATACCAATCAGTCCTACGTTGTTCTCAATACAACTCCTTGAGATGTAGCAATATTGACTTTGCATCATCCATGTTCTCATGGGATCGCTGCAACTCATTGCTCATGGATCCGAGCATGTAACCTTTCACACGAGTATCATCCTTGATCCACGTGTTGTAGTTATCATGTGCGTCATCATCCCCAGGGATGGGAGGACGATTGGACTCGAATACATAGCCCAGAGATTCCAAGCTGAGGACAATCCTCGGGTTTCTGAGCCAGTCAGCAAAGTTAGGTCCAGTGAGGACATTCTTTTCAAGCAAAATTGATAGTGGGTTATTAACCATTTTGAGAGAGATATATAAACTGCAGAAAATAAACCAAGATTTCATTAGATGATTATGTTGTACCCAAGTAAAATCAGGATTTTAATTTTAACTTGGTTCCCAGTACATTTTTTCGAACCATTACATTCGCACTGCAATGAACAAAAATCTCGCTGGAAAGATTTCGTAGTGAGTGATTGAGTTCTTCAAAAAATTTCAATGAGTTGCAATCTGTAACGATGTATGACTCATTAAAATTTTAAAGTGGCGTGCAACGCCAATCAGTCCAACTGATGGTTCAATCCCTTTTTCGCTCATGGATCACTTAACCTCAGCCTGTAACGGAATATCGATGGTGGTCCATCTAAGTATTTTCCCATCAACACCTATCAATCTAACAGTTGAATCTTATCTTGCAACCTGTAACGGTGTAAGGGGTAAGATTTGCTTCGACCGATGGCATCATATGCACTTGAAGATCTTCGAATTATAAGTTTATGCATAACCCCCATTAGTCGGGATGATGTCATGCACAATTCATAACTCTATCTCTCTATGTTTGATGGAGAGCCGAGAAATCCAATACCCCTTACTTATTTAGTTTGATTATGTGGGAGAATTTGTTAATTATTTAAGGTCTCACTTTGCACATTAATTCAATTCACGCATATGTGGCATTATATTAAGCATGCATTCATAGAAAATCTAGTTCTTCTATCAACATGCTATCCATGGACTTTCTATATTAATCTAAGCCAATAGATCAATCAGAGGGATAGGGACCTATATCAAATCTAACCTTGATATGCTCCGGGCTCCAAGCTTCATTAAGGTCCTGCCTTTTCTAGTTACATAACATAGAAGCGCCCTATACATTACACTACCGAAAATAAAAGCACAAACTGGGGGGAATTATCCGGCCCAATACAACCCAGATAATACAAAGCGCTAAAAACCCTATGTCCATGGATGCATCCACCACAACATACATCAAAACATGTAAATAAACTGTTTAAGATTATGTCAGCTTCTACTTTTAAAATTGAAAAGAAATTCACACTTAATTAAATCTAATTTAATTATGAAAAAGAGAATTTAATTCCAATTTAAAAGAATAAATCCAATTTATCATTTAAGAAATAAGTCTAACTTATTCTTACTTAATTTGAAAAATTAAATCTAGCCCAAAATAAATCCTATTTACTCATCATAAATAAAATTCCAAATTTTAATTTACGACATAATTAAATCCTATTTAATATTAAAATCAAATCCAATTTAATTTTAAGGAAAACGAAATCACTTCATTAGGAAAAAGAGGGTTTGACAAATTTCGGGTCAAATTTGTCTATTGGGTCAAACCCAATAATTGTTAATAATTATACATATATAAATAAATAAATATATATATATAAAATAATTAATCTATCGGGCCTAGCCTAGCACCCGAATGCACTAGACAAAGCTCAGCGCTGTGCACTGGGCCTTGCCCAGCGCACGATTGGGGCGACGCCTACCGCCAAGATCACAGATACTTGCGCCGCCAACCATCCTTTTTTTTTTTCATTTTCTGCAAAGTCGGTTGTTTCGTACCGGCCTCCGGAAAAATCGTGGTGATGAAATGGGGTGATAAATTTTTCAAAATTCCAATTTTTAATATCCAATACAGAACCAACAAAATCTAGTTTTACCAACATAATCTCAAACGCGAAAATCATTAATTGCATTAAAGTCGGCTCTGATACCACTATTAATAATCCTTCGGGTAAATACGCAGCGGAATAAAAAAAATTCGGATTCCTAATTTTGGATTACTTTAACGAATTAATGATTTTTGATGGTTTTCTAAAAACTTAAACGAAATTGTATACCTTTTCAATTTCGTATATTTCTTCGAGTAACAGCAGCTCCCTGAGCTCCTGTCTCTAAAGATGCACACGAAACGAACCTTCAAAAGTCCTTCCAAAGCTTCCTCGTTTATGTGGTGGATGGCCAGGCAAGCAATGGAGGAGGGAGAATTCTTTTTCTCTTGTGTTATGCAATTAGGTTAAAACCCTTAATTGACTTGTTAAGTATTGGAGTTACCTTATAACTTCTTTTACTTAGTAAACAAGTCAAGGAGTCTTCCAAAACCTCCTTGGTGGCTCCCTAGAGCTCCTTAAGGATGTGGGTGGGCTTCGTTGGCCCATTCCACTTAGCCCACCTATTTAACATGTATTTAATTTAAATCTCATTTAAATTCCAATACATATTAAATAATTAATTAATTCTTAATTAATTAATCTTCAATTAAATAATTTAATTTAATCTTATTAAATTAAATATTTAATTCATTGATTTAACCAATAAATCAATGTGTCCATTTAATCACATCTTTCTAAAAGATTAACACAAAAGACATCCCATTCGTTTCTTATAGCGCGACTCTTTAGGTTCGTCTCAATTGGAAATGGGAGGAAATACCAAAGGATGTGAGTGTCACCTAGCCAGTCCCATGGACTCACATCGTAACCAATTGAGTATGAAATAAAGGAATCATTTAGGAACCTCTGTACCATAAATACCATATGAGTATAAGCCCTTCACTATGTATCCCGATCAAGTGAGAGTTATGGTTTGTGTCAAACTCACTGAACTTGATGTTGTGCTTGTAATCATATCATGATTAAATTACCAAACTACCCTTTATGTCCCACATGAGTTAGTTTCATTGCTTTGGCCAAAAACTTATCATTTCATATACACGTGATTGCCCATGATACTTTCTCTTTTACTATCGAGACAGTGAATCCCATCTTGGCGACCACTGAACAATTGCTACTTGACTCATTCAGATCGCACTTCAAAGTTGGCCCCACCAAAGGGTGAATTGGGCCTAACTACTATGGTAACAGATTCAACAGCACAAGCACATGAACCTTAAGGTCTAAGGCACACGCATACTATTATGGTCAGTAATCCAATCATTGACAATCACTGAGTAAATACCCATGTGATCAGATCACTGCAAGTCGTGTTCGGATATATCAATTCCATTAAAATATCTATGACACGTGTGTCACTATCCTATAGTGTTCGCCTGGTATTCCTTGTCAGAGCATGTGTCATACAACTCGAATCTTAATGCCCAATTAAGATTATTTGACTTGCGAACCCCCTTTTTAGTGACCAGGAATAAGACTCTCCCCATGCCACATCTTTATTCCATAAAGGGCGAAGAGTCAACCTCGATACACAAAGATTGTTTGTTCAATACTTTTTTGATGCCATAATGTTTTACATGAACGGAATAATAATTGCATTTTATTAATTATCAGTTTGTACAACATAATTGAATACACTATACAATCTATTTGTTCTCATTGGCATCTAGGGCATGTACCTAACACTTGGATGGGCTTATATTTGTATTTAAGATTCCTTTTATGTTAAGAAATCAGTATAAAAATTGTTTTTTAGAGGCTAGATAGAGGAGATAGTCATATTCTTGAGTTAGAAGATTTGGAGAGAAAGAAAAGAATACTTGAAGAAGATTTATTGGATTTTGAAACTTTCGTCTTCTCAAGTTGTATTTCTCCATTCCTCTATTGTTGAACATGAGTAAATTTATTTTAATGCAATTTACTTTTTTTTTTCTCTAATTATGTCATGACCCAAAACCTCACTTTTCATTAAATCACACAGTAGCATAAATACCTGCATTTTAGTAGAATAATGATTTTCATTAATTAGATTTCATAATTTATTGGATCCGTGCTCGACCAAAATATTTTACTACCTTTCTTATATAGATGCTCTTATATTTATATGTGAGTTAGTATACTCTTCAAGGTGTATATATATTTAAATTCATCAATTATATATTTTTAATATTTGAAATATTCATATCTGTATATATGTATCCATATATGCACAAAGAATGAGAAAATGATTAAGTGGTGGCACACTAAATTGGGCACACCTCATGCTTGGAAAAATGTGTCCATGAAAATTCATCTTCACTTATTCTCATCATTTTCTTCATTCTCACACACACCACTACCTAGAGTTCAAGCTTCTCCATAGTTCTTCCACATAAAAATAGAAAAAAAAATGCAAGAGCTTGAAAGGAAGAAGAATCAAGAAAATTTCAAGAATAGTTAGAAAGCATCATCTTGTTCTCTCTTAAGGTATATCATAGTTAATTATGTTTTTTTTTTTGTGATGTGTATATGTTGTAGATGAAATCTAATTCAAGCTATATATGACCTGAAATAGAAAGTATTATATCATATATGGTGGTCTCATGTGGCATACGAAAGGGTCTAGAAGGGGGGAGGAGGGTTGAATAGACCCTGAAGTCTTTTTCGACTTCAAAAATTTCGTATCACTTTTTAAAGATTAGAACGCTTAGAGTGATGAGCGCTTGGGTCAGACGCTTCAGGAAAGATAACTTAGACTTAGTGATTTCAGCAATTTACCAAAGTAGGGTAATGCTTAGATCGCTTAATCAAGGTTAGCACTGCGGAAATGATTTTAAAGCTTTTAGCGTTCGTTTTGGTTAAATAGTCGCTTAGCAGATTAACTTGTCTTTTTCAGAATAGATAGAATAATATAAAGCAAGACAATAATAAAAGTAAATGACACAAGATGTATAAGGTTCACTGGGTGATGTAATGCCAGCTACGTCCTTCTTCTCCTTTTTCACTTGGAGGGAATTTACTAAGTTGATTATTGTTAGGAAATTTCATGTTACATGTTTTGATGATGACAAGATAGGATTTTATGTTAGACCCCAAACACAATGTAAGTTTCTATTTTGATAGATCTTTGTATAAGCGTTTGAGAGTATGTAATTTTTTATTAAGCTTGTAATTTCTATCTTTGTAGATTTTAGACTAAGTATTAGATACCGAATCGCTAACAGAATTCTAGGTGAGTCTATTAGAGAAGAAGTTGAAGATCAGCATTTAAAGTCAACTGAAGATGAAGTTTTGTTCTTAGCGCCCGTCAAACGCTAAAGGACTGTTTCAGGATTTATGGATCAAGCGCTCAAATCCTTCTAGCGATCAGTTTCAGATTCACCTGAATTAAATCCTCAAGTCATGAAGGACTTAAATGCAATCATTCAACGGACATTTATTTCCAATGGGAAATAAATTCAAATGCATTAAATGCCTGATAAGAGCATTAAATGTGATAAGCCACTGTGACTTGTGGACAAGCCACCTTTTTGACTAGACTGTCAGAACTCCAGAGTTTATAGCTGCTCCCATTCAATCGGCGCCAGCAGATTTTCAGGAATGTCAGGTTTTAGGTAGAATCATGCGATGCGTGTAAGGCACGCTCCCACATGTGTCCAACGGACAGATCCCAAGAATTGCCTATAAACACCTTACCTTCAGCAAACCCCAAAAAAGTTCATGGTACATAATATTACAAGAGAAATTTACGTACCTGCACAAGAAAAAGCTTAGAAACTCCATAGCTAAAATTCCTTCAAGCTTTTCATCTACATTCCAGACAGTCACAAATATCTCAAATCTCTTCCAAAGAAGAAACCTAAATCCTTACTGAGATATTCCAAGTTGTTTGATCTTCCCAAAAACAAATAAATCCTTGTGACAAACCTTCAATCTTTCATCTGAGTGAGAAAAAAGTTGAAACCCCTTACAGGCAGTATTTCTGAGTGAGAGAAGCTTGTAGAAGACGATCTTCATTGGTGCTGAAATCTTTGTGATCAAGGAGCACGAGATCTTTTTCATCCTTTACTATCTTGTAGAAGATTCTGTGTGATTCTTTGACAATCATCTTAGTAAATTCCTCCAAGTGAAAAAGGAGAAGAAGGACGTAGCTGGGATTACATCACCCAGTGAACCTTACAATTTCTTGTGTCATTTACTTTAATTATTGTCTTGATTTACATTATATTATATTCTTTGAAAAAGACAAGCTAATTGCAAAGAGATTAATTAACCAATCGAACGCTAAAAATAATTTCCACTGTGCTAACCCTGATTAAGCGATCTAGGCATTACCCTACTTTGGTAAATTGCTAAAATCACTAAGTCTAAGTTATCTTTACTGAAGCATCTGACCCAAGCGCTCAGCTTCTAAGCGTTCAAATCTTTAAAAGTGATACGAATTTTTGAAGTCAAAAAAGACTTCAGGGTCTATTCAACTCCCCCCCTTCTAGACCCTTTCGTATGCCACTTGGAACCACTAAGTGGTATCAGAGCGATTGAATTAGAAACCTAAGCGTTTCCGAGCGTAACTGCTTGTTCAGATCCATCTTTTTAAAACTTAATCGCTTTAAATTTTCTCTTTAAAACATCTCATTATGAATTTTAACAAAATGCCTAAGCTGGTAGAATCAAACTATGATTCTTGGAAACTTAGAGCATTCGCTTATTTATGCTCTTGTGATAATGAAATGTGTGATGTGATTACAGATGGCCCCATTCAGATTATGAAAGTTGTAACTCAAGCCCCTGAAGCAACCGAGGCCACTCCAGATGGTTATGTCGAGAAACCTAAGTTAGAATGGACGCCTAATGATCGAAAAAGAGCAAATCTAGATAATGTTGGACGAAGTGCACTTTACTCAGCGTTAGGAGACAATGATGCATTGTTCAACAAGATCAAGCAATGTAAGACTTCCCAAGAAATATGGGATAAGTTGGCTATAGTGTGTAAAGGATCGGCACAAATGAAGGAGAATAAACTTTCCATAGCCATGCAAAGATTTGAGCATTTCAAGATGTAGCCCAATGAGACACTAGAACAATTGGACGCAAGATTTACTTTGCTCATTACCGAGTTACCGTCACTAGATAAGGAATTGACCAACAAGGAAATGGTCAATAAGATTTTCAGAAGTCTTCCAAGTAAATACTTGATTAATACTGTTGCTATGAGAGAATCACAGACCTTGGAGACTCTTACTCCAAAACATGTGTTTTTCAGAGTTAAAGGCATTTGAATTCAAATTGGGTGAAGTCAGCGACACATCGACTTCAGCGACTGAATCAGGAGCTTTAATCGCTACCACCAAAAGTAAGGGTAAAGCGGTTAGCGAAGTGAAATCAACGGAATCAAATGAAGAAAAGGAAATGGCCTTACTGGTCAAGAAATTCAAGAAATTTCTAAGATATGAAAAAAGAAATCCTATTGGACAAACTTCATTTCAGACTCCTCCCCCTACTCCAGCGCCTCAGTATCAAGCGCTAGTGTACTCTGCACCTCAACCAGTAGTGCCAGTTCCATACCAAGCGCCTCCGTCCCCTACTCAAAATCTCTCAGCACCAGTAGTGTCAAAGCGATTATCCACTGAACAGAAAATGAAAACTAATTTGTGTTATAATTGCATTAAACCAGGCACTACCAGGTAAATTGCCCTTATCCAAATGTGTTTAAGCCCACAAGGCAAGACTATGCGGATAGAAACCAATTTAGGAGCAACCTTCGCCAACAACGTTTGCTAGCGGAATCTGAACCATTCTCCGCACCTGAAGAGGATTTGGAATCATCGGATGAAAGCAGTGATGATGAGCCTACAAGCGACTCAGCATTGATTTGTCTAATGGCAAGAGATGATGAAGCGTCTGACGAATCGGTACAAGAGGTAACCAATGAATTATCTCATCCTCTTTCTTATGATGAATTACTTGACAAAGTTAATGAATATTATAAAGATTGTCAAGAGGCCGCCAAAATATATCAAAACGATCTCGCTATTATATCATCACTCACAAGAGATAAAGTAACGCTCAAGGCAGAGTTGAAAGTTCAGCAACAATGCATTGAGAAGAACCAATCACTTGAGAGTGAGATTATTCAATTAAAAAGCGATCTTGATATAATAGTCAAGAGAGAAGCTGATCTGATCGCCAGACTTGCCAAATCAGAGCAGCTCGTCTCATCATTATCAAAAGCTTCTAGAAAGTTGGATAATATGACTGAGGTAACTAGATTATATGGTGAAAAGACCGGTTTAGGATACAACAAATTCGATAAACAACCTAATAAAGCTAATGTTACGGCAAACAACAAAGGAAAGGGTGTTACCTTTGTTGAGAAAAGTTCACAAAGCCAAACGCTAAATGAACCTAGAGACAATGATACGAGGCTAAATGAGAAAGCCAAAGCTGACTCAGGCAAGGGTAAGGCTAAAGCAAATGATTCACAAAGAAAGGTTCATCCAAACGCTCAAATGGCTAAGGATAAACCTAACCACTGTGAATCAAGCGCTAAGCGTCCAGCACCAAAAGTGCAACCCAAGCTAGCGCCAAGGAAATATCAACGTCAATATCCAAGACAGCCAAGATCACATTATCGATACTATGATGATTATGACTATGATTATAACTACTATTATAATCGAGAATATTATTATACACCCAAAAAGCACACACAACACGATGTGAAACCCAAGAAGGCCAGTATTCCTACAATGAAGACTAGGCAAATATGGGTTCCTAAAGTTCTAATTCAAACTAAAGTTACTAACAAAGAAGGACCCAAGGCAACATGGGTACCTAAGAAGAATTAGAATTATCCTTTAAATGCAGGTACCTAGAGCCAACACTGATACTTCAGTTTGGTACATTGATAGCGGATCGTCAAGACACATGATAGGTTCCAAAGATCTTCTAGTCAACTACCAAGCTACCAACGGTCCTCAAGTTATATTCGGTGATAACTCCAAAGGTAAAACCAAAGGTATAGGTATCATGCATAGGGGGAACATCATGATTAGTGATGTATATTATGTTGAGGGTCTTAAGCATAATTTGTTAAGGATTAGTCAATTTTGTGATAAAGGCTTTGAAGTAAAATTCTCAAGCGACTTCTGCTATGTTAACGACGCTAAGACTAAATCTACTAAATTAAGAGGAAAAAGAACAAACAATGTGTATTTAGTAGATTGAGATTCTACAATTGTTAACAACCCCACATACTTTGTTGCTAAAAGTCAAAATAAATTGGGTTGGTTATGGCATAGAAAACATGAATCACCTCAATTTTAAGGCAATCTCTCAATTAATATCGCAAAATCTAGTGGAGGGATTACCTAAGGCTTCCTTTCAGAAAAATCTCTTATGTGATGCATGTCAAATGGGTAAACAAGTTAAATCATCTTTTAAGAAGAAACCATGCCTATCTACTTCTAGAGTTCTTGAACTATTACATCTAGATTTGTTTGGTCCCATTCAAATCATGAGTGTTAGTGGTAAAAAATACTCGCTAGTAATAGTTGATGATTTCTCTTGCCATACTTGGGTACAATTCCTAGCGACCAAAGATGAAACTAGTGTCAAGCTCACATCACTAATTCGTCATTTACAAACTTATAAAAATTTAAAGGTGACAAGAATTAGAAGCGATAGAGGAACTGAATTTACTAACCAATTTGTTGAGAAGTTTTGTATAGACTTTGGAATACTTCATGAGTATTCTGCTCCTAGAAAACCTCAACAGAATGGAGTTGCCGAGCGACGGAACAGAACGCTTAAAGAAGACGCTAGGACGATGTTAGCAAAGTCTAAGCTGCCTTAAAGGTTTTGGACCGAAGCCATCAATACCGCTAGCTACATGCAGAACAGGTGTATGATCAACAAGCAACATGAGAAGACTCCATATTAGTTTTGGAAGGGACGTAAGCCTAACGTTTCATATTTTCATGTATTTGGTTCAAAATATTTCATTCATAACAATGGATCCTACAGCCTAAAAACTTTTGATCCTAAAGCGGATGAGGGAATCTTTCTAGGCTATGCCAAGAATGGAAAGAGTTTTTGCATCCTAAATAAGATTAAATCGAAGGTTGAAGAATCCATTCATGTTGTGTTTGATGATGCTAACCAAGAACCGAGTAAGGTTAATCCTGATGATGTAGGAATTGAAGATCTCACCCAACAAGCATCACAAATCAATCTTCGTGATGATAGTGATGGCGAAGATGATGAGATTCGTGTACCTATTCCTAAGGATACTCGTGAGGTTAACAATGGTGATAATGTCAGAATCGCTGATGATCATGAAGAGAATGATCATCAAGAGCAAATTGGAACTATGAATGATGCAGCGACTGCGCAAGAGACAAATGAGAGTCAAGCGATTGACAACCAAGAGTCTCTCACACCGTTCCAACCAGACCGCAAATGGCTTAGAGACCATCCACCAGAGCTAGTAATCGGAGATATGGAAGCACCTGTTAGAACTAGGTCAGCTACAATTAATGAGGCCATGTTCGCAAGTTTTCTATCTCAAATGGAACCAAAGAAAGTGGATGAAGCGCTCAGTGATTCAAGTTGGGTAGAAGCAATGCAAGAAGATCTTAACTAATTTGAGAGAAGCAAGGTTTGGACGCTAGTACCAAGGCCAACTCACCAAGGAGTTATTGGGACTAGATGGGTTTTTAGGAACAAAATGGACGAAGATGGCATTGTTATAAGAAACAAAGCCAGATTAGTCGCTCAGGGTTATTGTCAAGAAGAGGGTATTGATTTTGATGAGACGTATGCCCCAGTAGCCCGTCTTGAAGCGATTAGGATGTTCTTAGCGTTTGCCGTATTCAACAAATTCACAGTATACCAAATGGACGTAAAGAGTGCTTTCTTGAATGGTAAACTCCAAGAAGAAGTCTATGTAGAGCAACCTCCAAGATTCATCAACAACCATGGCAAAAGTATGGTCTACAAATTAGATAAGGCACTCTATGGCCTTAAACAAACACCAAGAGCATGGTATGACACTCTCTCTATCTTCCTTATAGGTAAAGGCTTTTCAAAAGGCAGTGTTGATACAACATTATTTAAAATTACCCATAATGAAGATATTCTCTTAGTCCAAATTTATGTTGATGATATTATATTTGGTTCTACTAATAAGCGATTGTGTGAGAAATTTTCGAAAATGATGCAAGATCAATTTGAAATGAGCATGATGGGTGAATTAACTTTCTTCTTAGGATTACAAGCTAAACAACTCCCTAATGGAATATTTATAAACTAAGCCAAGTATACAAGAGATATGATTAAGAAATTTGGTATGGAAAATGCATCATCTTCAAAAATTCCAATGAGCCAAACGCTTAAATTAGATAAAGATGAAAGTGGGAAGAAAATTGATATCACTAACTATAGTGGTATCATTGGATCACTTCTTTATCTTATTGCTAGTAGACTTGATATTATGTTTTCGGTATGCATGTGTGCACGATTTCAATCTGATCCTAGAGAATCACACTTAAATGCTACCAAGAGAATCCTTAAATACCTAAAAGGCACACAAAATGTGGGCTTATGGTATCCACGGGACTCTCCTTTTGAACTAATTGGTTATTCAGACGCAGATTTTGCAGGATGCAAAATAGATAGAAAAAGTACTAGTGGTACATGTCAATTTCTCGATGGTAGACTAGTTTCGTGGCATAGTAAGAAACAACAATCCATAGCGACTTCTACCGCTGAGGCAGAATATGTAGCCACTGGGAGCTGTTGTGCACAAATTCTTTGGGTGAGGCAACAACTTAGAGATTATGGAACAATCCTAGGTCCTACCCTAATCCATTGTGATAACCAAAGCGCTTTAGCTATGACCCAAAATCCTGTCCTTCATTCTAGAACCAAACACATTGACATTAGATACCATTTCTTGCGTGACCATGTTTAAAAGAAAGATATCTCCATACACTTCATTGGAATTGACAAACAATTGGCAGATATCTTCAACAAAGAGCTCAACGAACAACGCTTTCTCACTATGAGAAGTGAATTAGGTATGATTGATTTAAACGCTTAAATCATAAAAGCATCATATCTTTATAGGCATAAAATTTACGTGGAATCCACCTTATGTTTATGTCTAAAGCGTTTATCAAAAATTTGAAATAAGTCATCAATTTTAAGGGGAACTTTAAAATTGTACTTGTCTCAAAATATAAAGCGACTTTTACCAAAAATGATTTTTTAAATTTTAAGCATTGGTCACTAGCGCTTATCTTTGTGCATGACAAAATCAATAAGTAAAACTGTCATTTATAAATCCAAGCGATTGATCTTATTCTTAACAGATATTTTTTATTTTTTATTTTTTTTTAAAAAAAAGGACTTCAGTGTTGAAAAGATTCCCACTTTAACGCTAAGTAATTCTCTTTCAAAAGATCATGCATAGTTTTCATCGCTAAAAGTAACGTGTGGATAAGTCCAAAAGATTAGATTTGATAACTACCCACACGTGCCTATCAAATCAAACTGACGGTTATGATTCCTATCTAAACCTAGGCGGTTCAGTGACTGCATAAGTCTGAGTACGTGTCAGTGTACCATCAGGCGCATGTATTTCACTCTGAAAATTTCAAAAATTTTCAAACGTCTTTTACTTAAATGGGTAACTGCGGATCCCAAAAACTCTCTATTTTGTAACAGTTAACCTATTTTACCGCACCTTTTGACATCCGTACTTATGCATAAACGGCTCAGATTCAAACTTTTCAATTTTTCAAAATTCAATGATGTCACACGTGGCAGTCATCTAAGCAACTGAGGAGTTATTTTTGCCTCTATTTATATTCTTCAAGGCTTTTACAGTCGGACTTTATCACTTCCAAACACTCTCTCTGCTGTAAAATCTTCATCTCTTTCAAGCCAAAAACTTCTCTCATTCCTTCAAAAGCTTCAAACTTTCAGCAATGGCACCCAAAGCTTCAAAATCTTCCAAATCATCCAAGTTTGCTACCAGAAAAACTTCCCGCGCTGAAAAACCAGTCACGGTTAACGCCGGATTTCTTGTTAACTGGGACTACCTGTTTGATAACCAGAACTTCCCCCTACTCGTTCAAGAATCTGGTTTGAGAGATATGATTAACACTATTTTTAACTACTTTGGAGAAGAATCTCTTTATTTTTTCAACAATGCTAAAATTTCTGACGATGAAAACTCCATTTCCTGCGTCTTCCCTTTTGCTCGTGAGACCTTTGTTCTCACTCCTTCACCGATATCTTCCCTATTGACCTTACCCAATGATGGTGGTGAAGTAGAACATGTTACTCTCGGTGATGCGACTAAAGTCTGGGAGCTGATCAAGAAAGAAGAAGTCGAAGCTGCTTATGAGCCAAACTTCAAGAAGAACGACATGAAGGGCGAATATGTCATTCTCGCAAACATTTGCGCCAAGATGATCGAATGCAGAAAGGGGACACTCGATAAAGTTACAAATATTCAGTACAAAATGATGGTAGCCATTTTGACCAAATTAAAGATTAATTGGTCTCTCTGTGTTTTTAATCGCTTTAAGGCAGCGATGGCCAAGTCGGTTAATCCCAAGCCTTATGGGATTGTGTTAAGTAGAATTCTCAGCTCTTACGATTTTACAAATTCCGTTGGAAAGAAGATCCCAGCGTTAAAATTCTATGGTAAGAAAATGATTAGCGGAATGCTCAATCCTCGAAAACATGGTGGTGCAGCGGTTCCCAAAGAGGAGCGTGAGCGACTTCAAGCGGAAGGAGTTGTACGCAACGATGATGAAGAACAAGCGTCTTCCTCTTCATCATCGTCCTTGTCTGCAGAAGCAGTGGTGGTTAAGTGACCAAAAAGAAAAATCGTTCTCAAAGTCGCTGAATCAGCCAAGTCAGCTAAAAAGCAAAAGTCGGAGCCCGCAAAGAAGAAGTAGAAGCCAGAGCCCAAGATGAAACAAAAATCTCCTTCTCCTTGTCCTTCTCCTAAATCTCCATCTCCTCCTCCAGAGTTTATCTTCTCAGTTCCTGAAGAAGAGGAAGAAATAGCAGAGGAAGTACCGCTTGCTCGAAGGCGTACTCCTCTCTCTACTCCAGCCGCGTCTACAAGCGTTTCAAAAAATCCAGCGCTTGGAGAGTCAGCAAGCATTCCTCCCTCAGACGCTGTTCCCGAAATCAGCTCAAATTCTCAAGCCGCTACTCAATCTGAGGGGCTTTCCAGTGCTCAGGGTAATTAGTTGCTAAGCCGCTACTCAATATGTTCTCAACATTCTTGAAGAATTATGTATTCCCATTTGTGCTGATCCAATAACTTCTTTTCTAGATTTAAATCCAAAAGAAGTTGTTTCGGAGCCTGAGGAAATTTTACCAATCATAGAAACCAATCAAGCGACTGAGACAATCGATGATAATCCTCAAGGTAAGCGTTTTAGTTTTTTTTTAATTAAATTCTACTTCGTAGAAATTTTGCTTGCTTTTCTCAAATGCTTGCATATATCAGCTCAAGATGCACCAGACGCTGATGCACCTCCATCTTTAGAGGCTCCTATTGAAGTAGATGTTGATATGGCAACTGTTGTGGATATCGCTAAGGAAGTAGCTCAAGTTCTTCCTGACGCTACAACTTCACCAGTCAGTGAAGCGACTGAGCATGCTGAGCGGTCGATAGAAGTGGCCCCGATTCCAACAGAAAAAATTACCTTTGTTCCTTCTCCAAATGGTGCTCCTCCTCGTGTCATTGATTTCTTTCCTCGAAAATATTCTCCTGATATTGAATTTTATTATGCCGCTAGAGAACGAGACACCCAGACGGTTGCAGAGCTCAAAATCTCTTTTCAAAACACTCTCCATCGGCCTGATCTTTCCAACTCTCAAAAGTTTGAACTCTTTGAGCAGTTTGCCGATTTAGGACTCTACAACCTGGAGTGACTCCAATATCGCTTAGAGTATTTCCGAAGACCCGCGTTCAACAGAACAGAATTTGAAGAAAAGAGATTTAATTTCACCGGTCGCTCAGACGAGTCTTTCTATCCTCTTCGAGCCAGCAAGATTGTTTTCAAGAATCCCCACATGGGCGATTGGAACAAAAATCCTGATGAGGAAGATCTAAACAAAATAGGATATTCGGCTCTCCCCAAAATCGTCACCTCCCCTCAGAATGCTCTCTCTCCTGCTCCACTTCAATTATGGAAAGGCAAAGGACCACTTGTGGCTAAGCGTCCCAATCCAGTGAATTCATGGATAAAAGATGAAGCCCGAGAATATCTTGCCAGATTATGGGCAGAGGATTATGACAAAGAAATCAAGCGCTTTGAGAAATTCCTTGCCGCTAGAAAAGAACCAAAGAAAGCTGACAAGCTTGGCAAGCGATGGATGGTGGATATAACCAGATGGGCTGAAGAGTTTGCTTTACACTTCTATACTCTTGAAGAACTCGTGAGATATCCATTCCTGTTTGAATTTGGAATCGAATATAGACGCCGAGGGTTTGCTACTTTTTTGCTTCAACAGCGTCAGCATATTGCCGGACATGTTAGCGCTCTACCGGGTTACCGGCAACCAATTGAGACCTACATTCGCCATCAGCTAGCCTTATTCAGTCAAGGCGGATGCTATGTGTTTCACCCTCGTCAAGCGTTTGTTCAGCGCATCTTTCCCGATTAGAACGAAGAAGCCTCCTCCAGCAAGCAGCCGCTTCTTCCCGGACAAAGTTAAATTTTTGTCGATGTTTGAACTGAACACGCTGAGTTTACTGAACTCCACAGAGATAGAATAGAAGTGATAGAAAATGCACAAGTGTTGGACATCACTATCAACCACGATTCAGGGCTGAACGACTTCCGAGGATACAATCTTCACCCTGTGCTCTTTTGTCAACAGAACATTCAAGTGGCCAAGATGATATCACTGATCAGGCCAGTGGACCACAAACCAGCTCAAGTGCTGATGCCATTTATTTTGGTCTTTTTCCAATCTTATACTTCAGCAATTCATTTACCAGAAGGCGTGCAGCTTGCTCTAAGCACTGAAGAGCGAGAAGACGCTATTTTCTTTATTCCGAAAAGTAGCCTGATAAGTCCAAGGCATGTGATGGAAGCGCTCGGCCCACTCTGGGTCATTGCTATTGAAGATCCTTCTCCTTCCGTCCAAATAGTTGAAACAACGGATTCTCCTATTGTGGATGACGCTCAAATTCCAGAAGCTTCTTTGCCAGACCCTGATAAGAGGTGTTTTTACGTGTTTTTAAGCCCCTTTTGCGTTTATGTTTTAGGTTCATTTATTGCTTGATTATTGCCACATGTGCGTTTAATCCATGCATTAAGTGATTTCAGGCCTTAAGTGGATACATTCGAAGAATGGGCTGAAAAACGACGTATAAAACAAGTTTAGGCCAAGTTGCTTCACACCTACGTGCCCAAGCGCCCCTCCAACCACGCCCAGGCGTAGCTGACATCCAGTTCTGAGGATTTGCTTCGCACTCCCGCGCCTAGGCGCCATCATAGCTACGCCTGGGCGCCGATTTCGCAACACTTACCACGGTTTAAGGCTATTTCTGTACATTTAGAGACCGAATTGGACAACGTTTCCTTCTACAAAGTTGTAGATCTATGTCGTAGCTTCATGTGGGAACTTGAATCATCCAAATCGGAGGTCTGTGGAGAGATTTATGAAGGAAATACGATTGTTGCGCAGGAAAGCAAGAAAGCTGTCTCGACTTCGCACATCCGCGCCTAGACGCCAAAACACCCACGCCGGGGCGCCGATACCTCCGACATTTGATTCCTTTTAGCCAAAAGTTCAGCATTTTAGGTGGAAGGGAATCATTTAAAGCCAAGAGGTCAGCACATGTGTTAAGGGGGTGCCTTAGTTGTATTTCTTGATTGGCATGCTTTATAGGAATTGTTTATTACATGCTTGATGGGTTTTTGAGTTTAAAAAGGGGAAGAGAGTCTAAAAGGAGAAAACACAAGGGGGAGGGCATCCGGCCATCATCCTTCCCCCATCAATCATTCATCATTTTCAATTCTTCACCAATCATCATTCTTTGAAGTTTGCTAGGAAGAGGAAGAAGGAAAAGAGCTAGAGATTTGAAGCCACAATCAAGGATCCATCTTGAATCACACTTGAGGGAGTTTTTAATTGTTTTTCATTACATTTTATGCTCATGATTATGTATATGACAACATTAGATTCTTTTAAGCCATTGATGATGAGCTAATTTTGTAGAACTAGGGCCATGTAAGGCCAAATTGTGATTTATACTTATAATAGAGGATTGCTGTGATTACTCTTATATTGTTATGTGATGTGAATTTGTGTTTTTTGCCTATCTTGCATATACTTGATCACTACATGTTAGAATCTTATGCCTAGGTTAATATTTCGGGAGAAAATGGACTTAGGGTGCAAGAAATTCACATCATGACCCGCAACTAATGAGGAATTGCCCTAGACATAGGTAAAGATTACCGGGTGAAGTTATTCGATTCTAATCGAGTGAACTCTAGTACGTTAATGCATGTTTAGTGGTTAGATTTCCGGATAGGAATATTTGGGAAATCACGATCTAAGCATAGGAGTTTATACGCGAGACATCGGTTATTCTCTACCTTAGAAGTTTTCACCATAACAATATAAGAGTAATTCTCCAACAAAAACCTTTATAAGTATATTTGATCAATTTGGACCTAGCATGTGCCTTAGTCTCTCTTTATAGTTTGTGTAAAATCAATTGTGTAATCTTGTTCTTATTGTATGCATTTTACCTCTAATTTACTTTAATTATATTTGTTCTTTATCATTACAAATCATAAACTAAAATTCAAGTCTCCGTGGTTCGACAACCCGGACTTTTCGTCCACACTTATTACTACACACGACTAGTGCACTTGCTATCATAGCACGTTAGTTATTAGCGTGTCAGACCCTTCTAGCGCCCCAGTAGTTGAGCCCCCGTCAGCGATCAAAGATCCTTCAATGGATCAAGCGATTGAAGAAGTGCACGCTGAAATTGCTCAAAAGTCTGAAGAGCCATTTATCAGAGATAAATCCAAAGGCAAGGCTGCAGTTTCTAACTCTTATGGACTCATTCCGTCTCCTGAGCGTCCTTCTTCCGATTTGGATTCTGAGAGTGATTTAGACGCTAGAGATTTCAGACAGGCAGTACGGAACTCGCTCACCAACATTGAAAGTTCCTGCTCCAAGATGTTTGAGGCTGCTGATAGACAAATCCGAATGATGTCTGATACGCGAAGTCGCGATATTGCAAACGCTTCCAATAAAAGCACTATTACAATCATGAACAGCATAGCACCACTTGTTGCTGAACTCTCTTTAGAATTCAATCGTCACTTAGCTCAGAGCGCTTTGGCTGATGCTGACAGACATACTTCGACCGATGCCGCTGCTCAGAGCATCGCTCAACAAGTCGCTCTCTTAGTTGACGAAGTTCGACTCTTGCGAAGAGAAGTCGCTGAGTTGAAAACCTCTCTTGATGATGGCAAGAAGGGGGAAAATACAGAAAAGCATCAAGCGTCCAAAGCAATATCAAAGACAGATAATAAAAATTGGCGATCAATGTTTGAAGAACTAGTGAGCATCAAGAAGATGTTAACTAAAAAGAGAAAGCCAAGGTATTATCTAGGAAAATATCTACTTCCAGAATTGGACGTCAATTTCTTGGAAAGTATGGGATTTCAACCTTTTTCCGGTCCGCTAAGACGACCTATCAATTGGAAACCATCAAAAGATCCAAGAAAAGATATCTATCACGATTTAATTTGTGAGCTTGGAATTTCGCCAAGGAATGGACAGAAAGGTTGTTAGAACTTAATGAAAGAGCTAGACTTCATAGGCATGATTACGATGAAGTTCTCCAAGGCGAAGAAAGAGCAAAGCAATAGAAAAAGTGAATGATTTTTTTTATTCTTTCAAAATATGAATAATTTATCGCTGAAACAACTTGTTGAAGCTAATCTAACTTTAGCTAACTTTACTAATTCTTTAAACGCTAACTTAGATTCTTTTGGGCTTTTTTTTAAGTAACTCTTAAATTATAAAAGAGTTATAAGAGTTAAAAGTCTTAACATCATCAAAAAGGGGGAAATTGTTAGGAAATTTCATGTTAGAAGTTTTGATGATGACAAGATAGGATTTTATGTTAGACCCCAAACACAATGTAAGTTTCTGTTTTGATAGATCTTTGTATAAGCGTTTGAGAGTATGTAATTTTTTATTAGGCTTGTAATTTCTATCGTTATAGATTTTGGACAAAGTATTAGATACTGAATCGCTAATAGAATTCTAGGTGAGTCTATTAGAGAAGAAGTTGAAGATCAGCGTCTGAAGTCAACTGAAGATGAAGTTTTGTTCTTAGCGCCCGTCAAATGCTAAAGGACTATTTCAGGATTTATGGATCAAGCGCTCAAATCCTTCTAGCGATCAGTTTCAGATTCACCTGAATTAAATCCTCAAGTCATGAAGGACTTAAATGCAATCATTTCACGGACATTTATTTCCAACCAAAAAAAAATTCAAATGCATTAAATGCCTAATAAGAGCATTAAATGTGATAAGCCACTGTGACTTGTGGACAAACCACCTTTTTTACTAGACTGTCAAAACTCCAAAGTTTATAGATGCTCCCATCGAATCGGTGCCAGCAGATTTTCAGGAATGTCAGGTTTTAGGTAGAATCACGCGACGCGTGAAAGGCACGCTCCCACATGTGTCCAATGGACAGATCTCAACAATTGCCTATAAATACCTTACCTTCAGCAAACCCCGAAAAAGTTCACGGTACATAATTTTACAAGAGAAATTTACGTACCTGCACAAGAAAAAGCTTAGAAACTCCATAGCTAAAATTCCTTCAAGCTTTTCATCTACATTCCAGACAGTCACAAATATCTCAAATCTCTTCCAAAGAAGAAACCTAAATCCTTACTGAGATATTCCAAGTTGTTTGATCTTCCCAAAAACAAACAAATCCTTGTGACAAACCTTCAACCTTTCATCTGAGTGAGAAAGAAGTTGAAACCCCTTACAAACAGTATTTCTGAGTGAGAGAAGTTTGTAGAAGATGATCTTCATTGATGCTGAACTCTGTGCGATCAAGGAGCACGAGATCTTTTTCATCTTTTACTATCTTGTAGAAGATTCTGTGTAATTCTTCGATAATCATCCTAGTAAATTCCTCCAACTGAAAAAGGAGAAGAAGGACGTAGCTGGGATTACATCACCCAGTGAACCTTATAATTTCTTGTGTCATTTACTTTAATTATTGTCTTGATTTACATTATATTATATTCTTTGGAAAAGACAAGATAATTGCAAAGCGATTAATTAACCAATTGAACGCTAAAAATCATTTCCGCTGTGCTAACCCTGATTAAGCGATCTAGGCATTACCCTACTTTGGTAAATTGCTAAAATCACTAAGTCTAAGTTATCTTTACTGAAGCGTCTAACCCAAGCGCTCAGCTTCTAAGTGTTCAAATCTTTAAAAGTGATACGAATTTTTGAAGTTGAAAAAGACTTCAGGGTCTATTAAACCCCCCTCCCCTTCTAGACCCTTTCGTATGCCACTTGGGACCACCAATTATCAAAGGGTCACACAAAATCTTCTACAAGATAGTAAATAGGTGAAAATGACCTCGGGCTCCTTTATCACACAGATGTCAGCACCAATGAAGATCTTCTTCTACAAGCTTCTCTCACTCAGAAATATCGCCTGTAAGGGGTTTCAACAACTTTCTCACTCAGATGAAAGGTTGAGGGTTTTATCACAAGGGTTTGTTTTTTTTTTTGGAAAGATAAAACAACTTAGAATATCTCAGTAAGAACTTAGGTTTCTTCTTTGGAAGAAGTTTGAGACAATTGTGACTGTATAGAATGTATGTGAAAAGCTTGAAAGATTTTGGTTATGGAGTTTCTAAGCTTTTTCTTCAGCAAATTCTTCTTGTGCATGTACGTATATATCTCTCTGTCTTTTTTAGGGTTTGCTGGAAGTAAGGTATTTATAGGCAATTCTTGGGATTTGTCCATTGGACACATGTGGGAGTGTGCCGTTCACGCGGCGCGTGAGTATACCTTTTCTCTGACATTCCTGAAGTTCTGACAGTCTAGTCAAAAGGTGGCTTGTCTGCAAGTCATATTGGCTTATCACATTTAATGCTCTTATCAGGCATTTAATGCATTTGAATTTATTTCCCGTTTGAAATAAATATCCGTTGAATGATTTCATTTAAGTCCTTCATGACTTGAGAATTTATTTCAGGTGAATCGGATTCTGATCGCTAGAGTGCTTTGAGCGCTTGATTCATAAATCCTGAAATAGTTCTTTTAGCGTTTGACAAACGCTAAGGATAATTCTTCATCTCTAATAGATTCACCTAGAATTCTGTTATCGATTCGGTATCTAATACATAGTCTAAAGTCTATAAAGACAAAAATTACAAGCCTAACAAAATTACATATTTTCAAACGCTTATACAATTGATCTATGAAACATAAACTTACATTATATTTTGGGGTCTAACAAAAAAATCCTATCTTGTCATCATCGAAACATCTAACATGAAATTTCCTAACAATTTCCCCCTTTTTGATGATGTCAAGACTTTAACTCTTATAACTCTTTTATAAATTAAGAGTTCAAAGAAAAACCCAAAAGTAATTATAAGGTAGCGTTTGGAAAGTTAGTAAAGTTAGCTAAAGTTAGATTAGCCTCAACAAGGTGTTTCAACGATAAATCATTCATTCATATAGAAAGATAGGCATACATGATTTATACTGAATGTAAGATAAAAGAAAGAAAAAAAATATAAGAAAGCATTCATCTTTTCTGTCGCTTTATGCTTTCTTATTTTTGGAAGATCTCATTTGCTAAGTCAATGAGGAGTCGGTCAATGTCTATCATGGTTGTATGTTGAAGTTCATCATAGTCATGCCTTCGCTGTCTAGCGCTTTCATTGAGTTCCATCAGCCTGTCCACCCATTCCCTTGGAGGAATACCAAGTTCACGAATTAAATCGTAATAGATATCTTGTCTTCTGTCGTTGGATGGTTTCCAGTTGATAGGTCGTCTAAGCGGTCCAGCATGAGGATGAAATCCCATACTTTCCAAAAAATCAACGTCCAAGTCCGGGAGCAAGTACCTTCCTAGATAATACCTTGGCTTTCTCTTTTTAGTTAGCATTTTCTTTATGCTTGCTATTTCATCAAACATTGATCGCCAGTGTTTATTATCTGTTTTAGATATTGTCTTGGACTTTTCTTTCTCTTCCCCCTTCTTGACATTAGCAAAGGAGTTCTTTAAGTCAGCGATGTCCTTTCGGAGAAGCTTGACTTCATCTATCAAGAGAGCGATCTGTGCAGCGATACTCTGAGATACGAGGTTGGAGGAATTGTGACGCTCAGTATCAGCTGAAGCATTTTGCGCAAGCGACCGGTTGAAATCGTCTGAAAGCTCTTTAATGAGAGGAGCGATAGAGTTCATCGCGGAGATTGTAAGCTTGCTGGCATTTCGCATATCAGTTCTAAGAATTGTTTCTACTTGATTGAGCGTGGAAATGCTGCGCTCGTCCAATCGAGAATAAGAACCCTTTATATAGCTGAGAGAATGTCGAACTGCTTTTCTAAAATCTTTAGCTTCTAGATCACTGTCAGAGTCTGAATCTGATGAATCGAAAGATGAACGCTCAGGTCCGTGAGAGCTTAAGACTGCTGGAGCTTTGCTTTTAGATTTGTCTCTAATAATAGGCTCTACAGGGTGTGCTGCTAAGTCAGCATGAACCTCTTCGATCGCTGAGGCGAGCGTCTGAGTTGCAGAGTCAATTTGAACAATTTGTTCCTCAAGTGGAACCTCGAATGCTGGAGCGCTGGGGACAATGTCTTGCATATCAGCGTCTGTGGGTTGAACGGCTTCCACAGCAGGAGTTAGTTCTTCTTCTATTGCAACAACTTCAATTTGAGGCCCTGGACTCTCAATTGGTATGATCTAGAGTGGGCCAATTGCTTCCATTACATGCCTTGGACTAATCAGGTTTGTCTGCAGGATAAAGAATATAGCGTCTTCGTGCTCTTCATTACTTAGTGCAAGTTGCACTCCTTCTGGCAGATCAACTCCTGAAGCATAAGAATTGTAGAAGTCCACAATAAATGGCATCAGTGCTTGAGCTGCTTCTTGATCCACTGGCCTGATCAGCAATATCATCTTGGCCATTTGGAGGTTTTGTTCGCAAAAGAGCACAGGGTGAAGATTGTATCCTCGAAAGTCGCTCAGCCCTGAATAGTGGTTGAAAGTGATATCTAATGCTTATGCATTTTCTATCACTTCTATTCTGTCTCTGTGGAGTTCAGCAAACTCAGCGTGCTCATTTGTAACATCAACAAAAATGGCACTTTGTCTTGGAAGAAGCGGTTGTTTACTGGTGGAGCCTTCTTCGTTCAAATCTGGAAAGATTCTCTGAACAAACGCTGGGCGGGGGTGAAACACATAGCGTCCGCCTTGACTGACTACGGCTAGCTGTTGACGGATGTAGCTATCGATAGGTTGCTTGTATCCTGGCAAATTGCTAACATTTTCGGCAATATGCTGACGCTGATGCAGTAAAAAGGTAGCAAGCCCTTGGCGTCTGTATTCTATTCCAAATTCAAAAAGAAAAAGGATATCTCACGAGTTCTTCAAGGGTGTAGAAATGTAAAACAAACTCTTCAGCCCATCTGGCAGTATCTATCATCCATCGCTTACCAAGCTTGTCAGCTTTCTTCTGTTCTTTTCTAGTTGCAAGAAACTTGTCATAGCATTCAAGTTCTTTATCATAATCCTCAGCCCATAATCTTGCAAGATATTCTCGGGCTTCATCTTCTATCCACGAGTTGATAGGATTGGGACTCTCAACAACCACTGGTTCTTTTCCTTTTCACAGTCTAAGAGGTGTGGGGGATAGAGCGTTTTGAGGAGAATGAACAACTTTGAGATAGGCAGAGTATCTGATCCGGTTAAGAAGTTCTTCGTCTGGATTCTTTGACCAATCACCCATATGGGGATTCTTAATAACGACTTTATTCTGGCGCAAAGGATAAAAGGACTCTTCAGAAAGGCCAGCAAAGTTGAAATGCTTCTCGTCAAATTCTATCATGTTGATCGCTGGACGATGAATATACTCAAGTTTAGATTGGAGTCGCTCAAGATTGTAAAGACCTAGATCAGTGAATCGCTTGAAGAATTCAAACTTGGCAGAATTAGATAAATCAGGTCTATGGAGAGTGGTTTGAAAATTGATCTCCATTTCGACTAACTGCTTGGTGTCAAGCTCTCTAGCGGCATAGTAGAACTCAACATCTGCAGAATATCTATGAGGAAGGAAATCGATGACATGGGGAGGAGACCCGGTTGGAGTGGGAACAAAGGCAATAGATTCTGTTGGGATAGGTGCCACTTCTATTGACCGCTCAGCATGCTCAGCCGCTTCACTGACTAGAGATATGTCAGCGTCAGGAAGGACATGGGCGACTTCCTTAGCGATATCTACTACTGCTTCCATATCCACATCCAACAGGAATCTTGAAAGGTGAAGGTGCATCAGCGTTGGGTGCATCTTGAGCCTGAGGACTATCATCGACTTTGTCAATCGCTTGATCTATTTCAATAGTTAGTACAATTTCCTCAGGCTCAGGAACCTCTTCTTCAGGATCCCTGAAAACGACCAGCTTTCTCAAAAGAGTAGTGCCGCTAGGATCAAGAAAATATTTAGGATCAGCGTCTGAAGAATGAGGAGGGACACTCGCCGAGTCTTCAAGCGTTGGCTTGACTGGAGCGCTTGTTGATGTAGCTGGAGTGGATGAAGGAGTACACCTGCGTGCTAGCAGTACTTCTTCTTCTTTTTCTATTTCTTCTTCTTCATTTACACTGAAGATAAACGCTGGCGGGGGAGAAGGTGATTTAGGAGAAGGTGATTTAGGCTTCTGCTTCGTCTTATTTGCTGGTTTTGATGGCTCAACGACCTTCAAGATGATTTTTCATTTGGGTCTCTTAACCACCACTTCTTTCGATGATGATGAAGACAAAGACGCTTGCTCTTCATCATCACTCCGAAAAACTCCTTCGGCAAGAATTCGCTCACGCTCGTCTTTGGGAACCGCTGCACCGCCACGTTTCCTTGGCCTTAACAGTTCGCCAATCATTTTCTTTCCATAAAACTTTAGCGCTGGGATCTTCTTTCCAGCGGAGTTGGTGAAACCGCTAGCGCTAAGAATACGACTTAAAATAATTCCGTAAGGCTTGGGATTTACCGACTTGGCCATTGCTTGCTTGAAGCGATTAAAAACGTAAAGGGACCAATTTATTTCAGTTTGGTCAGAATGGCCACCATCATCTTGTGCTGGAGATTTGAAATTTTATCAAAGCTTCCGTTTCTGCATTCGATCATCTTGGCGCATATATCCGCAAGAATGACATATTCGCCCTTCATGTCGTTTTTCTGGAAGTTGGATTCGTAGGCAGCCACAACTTCATCTTTCTTGATCAAAGTCCATACCTTTGTAGCATCCCCAAGAGTGACATTTTCTACGTCGGCACCATCACTGGGCAAAGTTAGTAGGGAAGAGATCAGAGAACGAGTGAGGACGAAGGTCTCACGGGCAAAGGGAAAGACGCAGGAAATGGAGTTTCCATCGTCGGAGATTTTTCCATTCTTGAAGAAAAAGAGAGTTTCTTCCTCAAAGTAGTTAAAGATGGTAGTTGTCATATCGCGTAAACCAGACTCTTGGACAAGTGGAAGAACAGTCAGAGAGGAAAGTTCTGGTTATTGAAGAGATAGTCCCAGTTAACAAGAAAACCAGCGTTGACAGTGACTGGTTTCTCAGATTTGGAAGATTTTTTGGCAGCAGATTTTAAAGTTTTGGGTGCCATTGATAAACTGAAAAACTTCGGCAGAGAAGAGAAAAGATATGTTCTTTTTGCCTTAGACAGAGAACTTTTACAGTAGAAGAGATTTGGAAGTGATAAAGTTTTACTGCAAAGGCTGTGAAGGGTTTAAATAGGAGGCAAAAAAGTAACTCCTTAACTGATAGATAAAAGACACGTGTACAGAAATTAATTTTGAAAATACTAAAAATAAAATTTGTGTCGTTTACTCATAAATACGGATGTCAAAAAGTGCGGTAAATATTGTAACAACTGTGAAATATAAAATTTGAAATCCAAGGTTACCTTTTAAAAACGTTTGAAAGTTTTGAAATTTTCAGCGTGAAATACACGCGCCCGATAGTACACTGACACGTACTCAGACTGGTGCAGTTACTGAACAGCCTAGTTTTTAGATAGGAATCATTAACCATCAGTTTGATGTGATAAACACGTGTGAACAGTTGTGAAATCTAATCTTTTGGACTTATCCACTCGCTACTTTCAGCGATGAAAACTATGCATGAATTTTAGAAAAGGATTACTTAGCGTTAAATTGGGAATCTTTTTAACGCTGAAGTCTTTTTGAGACACACAATTTAATTTCTTAAAGATTAAGGGTAAAATCAATCAATTGGAAAAAAAAATTATTTATTAGAGATTGATTTTGTCATGCATAATAAATAAGTGCTAGTGATCAATGCATAAATTTTCAAAGTCAATTTGGATCGCAATCGCTCATGAATTGAGATAAGTATAATTTTAAAGTTCCCCCTAAAATTAATAACTTATTTCAATAAAAAAATGATTTAGACATAATCATAAGGTGGATTCCCCCTAAATTATATGCCTATAAAATATGATGCTCTATGATTTAAGCGTTTAAATTAATCATACCTAATTCACTTCTTAAAGTAAGGAAGCGTTGTTCATTAAGCGCTTTGGTGAAGATATCTACCAATTGTTTGTCAGTTCCAATGAAGTGCATGGAGATATCTTTCTTTTGAACATGGTCACGCAAGAAATGGTATCGAATATCAATGTCTTTAGTTCTAGAATGAAGAACAGGATTTTGGGTCATAGCTAAAGCGCTTTGGTTATCACAATGAATAGGGGTAGGACCTAAGATTGTTCCATAATCTCTAAGTTGTTGTCTCATCCAAAGGATTTGTGCACAACAGCTCCCAGCGGCTACGTACTCTGCTTCAGCGGTAGAAGTCGCTATGGATTGTTGTTTCTTACTATGCCACGAAATCAGTCTATCACCTAGAAATTGACATATACCACTAGTACTCTTTCTATCTATTTTGCATCCTGCAAAATCTGCGTCTGAATAACCAATTAGTTCAAAAGGAGAGTCCCGTGGATACCATAAGCCCACATTTTGTGTGCCTTTTAGGTATTTAAGGATTCTCTTGGTAGCATTTAAGTGTGATTCTCTTGGATCGGCTTGAAAGGTGCACACATGCATACCGAAAACATAATATCGGGTCAACTAGCGGTAAGATAAAGAAGTGATCCAATGATACCTCTATAGTTAGTGATATAAATTTTCTTTCCACTTTCATCTTTATCTAACTTAAGCGTTTGGCTCATTGGAATTTTTGAAGATGATGCATTTTCCATACCAAATTTCTTAACCATATCTCTTGTATATTTAGCTTGGTTTATAAATATGTCATTAGGGAGTTGTTTAACTTGTAATCCTAAGAAGAAAGTTAATTCACCCATCATACTCATTTCAAATTGCTCTTGCATCATTTTCGAAAATTTCTCACAGAATCGCTTATTAGTAGAACCAAATATAATATCATCAACATAAATTTGGACTAAGAGAATATCTTCATTATGGGTAATTTTAAATAACGTTGTTTCAATGCTGCCTTTTGAAAAGCCTTTACCTATAAGGAAGATAGAGAGAGTGTCGTACCATGCTCTTGGCGCTTATTTAAGACCATAGAGTGTCTTATCCAATTTGTTGACCATACTTTTGCCATGGTTGTTGATGAATCCTGGAGGTTGCTCCACATAGACTTCTTCTTGGAGTTTAACATTCAGAAATGCACTCTTCACGTCCATTTGATATACTGTGAACTTGTTGAATGCCGCAAACGCTAAGAACATTCTAATCGCTTCAAGACGGGCTACTGGGGCATATGTCTCATCAAAATCAATACGCTCTTCTTGACAATAACCCTGAGCGACAAATCTGGCTTTGTTTCTTATAACAATGACATCTTCATCCATCTTGTTCCTAAAAACCCATCTAGTCCCAATAACTCCTTGGTGAGTTGGTCTGGGTACTAGCGTCCAAACCTTGCTTCTCTCAAATTGGTTAAGCTCTTCTTGCATTGCGTCTACCCAACTTGAGTCACTGAGCGCTTCATCCACTTTCTTTGGTTCCATTTGAGATAGGAAACTCGTGAACATGGCCTCATTGATTGTAGCGGACCTAGTTCTAATAGGTGCTTCAATATCTCCAATTACTAACTCTGGTGGATGGTCTTTAAGCCATTTACGATCTGGTTGGAGCGGGTTGAGAGACTCTTGATTATCAATCGCTTGACCCTCATTTGTCTCTGGCGCAGTCGCTGCATCATTCATAGTTCCATTTTGCTCTTAATGATCATTCTCTTCATGATCATCAGCGATTCTGATAATATCATCATTTGTAACCTTACAAGTAACTTTAGGAATAGGCACGAGAATCTCATCATCCTCATCATCACTGTTATCACCAAGATTAATTTGTGACGCTTGTTGGGTAAGATCTTCAATTCCTACATCATCAGGATTAACCTTACTCGGTTCTTGGTTAGCATCATCAAACACAACATGAATGGATTCTTCAACTTTCGATTTGATCTTATTTAGTATGTGAAAACTCTTTCCGTTCTTAGCATAGCCTAGAAAGATTCCCTCATCCGCTTTAGGATCAAATGTCTTTAGGCTGTGGGATCCATTGTTATGAATGAAACATTTTGAACCAAATACATAAAAATATGAAACGTTAGGCTTACGTCCCTTCCACAACTCATATGGAGTCTTCTCATGTTGCTTGTTGATAATACACCGGTTTTGAGTGTAGCAAGTGGTATTGATAGCTTCGCCCCAAAACCTTTGAGGCAGCTTAGACTCTGCAAGCATTGTCCTGGCGGCTTCTTTAAGCGTTCTGTTCCGTCGCTCGGCAACTTCATTCTATTGAGGTGTTCTAGGAGCAGAATACTCATGGAGTATTCCAAAATCTATACAAAACTTCTCAACAAATTGGTTAGTAAATTCAGTTCCTCTATCGCTTCTAATTCTAGTCACTTTTAAATCTTTATAAGTTTGCAATTGACGAATTAGCGATGTGAGCTTGATACTAGTTTCATCTTTGGTCGCTAGGAATTCTACCCATGTATAGCGAGAGAAATCATCAACTATTACTAGCGAGTACTTTTTACCACTAACGCTCATGATTTGAATAGGACCAAACAAATCTAGGTGCAATAGTTCAAGAACTCGAGAAGTAGATAGGCATGGTTTCTTCTTAAAAGATGATTTAACTTGTTTACCCATTTGACATGCATCACAAAGCGATTCTTTTGAAAGGAACCCTTAGGTAATCCCTCTACAAGATTTAGCGTTATTAACTCAGAGATTGCCTTGAAATTGAGGTGATTCATTTTTCGATGCCATAACCAACCCAATTCATTTTGACTTTTAGCAACAAAGCATGTGGGGTTGTTATCAATTGTAGAATCCCAATCCACTAAATAAACATTATTTGTTCTTTTTCCTCTTAATTTAGTAAACTTAGTCTTAGCGTCGTTAACATAGCAGTATCACTTGAAAATTTTACTTCTAAGCCTTTATCACAAAATTGACTAATGCTTAACAGATTATGCTTAAGACCCTCAACATAATATACATCACTGATCATGATGTTCCCCCTATGCATGATACCTATACCTTTGGTTTCACCTTTAGAGTTATCACTGAATATAACTTGAGGACCGTTGATTACATGATAGTTGACCAAGAGATCCTTTGATCCAGTCATATGCCTTGATGACCCACTATCGAAGTACCAAACAGAAGTATCGGTGTTGGCTCTAGGTACCTGCATTAAAGGATAGTTCTAATTCTTCTTAGGTACCCATGTTGTCTTAGGTCCTTCATTGTTAGTGACTTTGTCTTGAATTAAAATTTTAGGAACCTATATTTGCCTTGTCTTCATTGTAGGAATACTGGCCTTCTTGGGTTTCACATTGTGTTGTGTGTGCTTTTTGGGTGTATAGTAATATCCTTGATTATAATAGTAATCATAATCATAGTCATAATCAGAGTTATCATAGTAGCGATAATATGATCTAGATGGTTGTGGATATTGACGCTAGCTTAGGATGCACTTTTGGTGCTTGACGCTTAGCGCTTGATTCACAGTGGTCAGGTTTACACTTAGCCTTTTGAGCGTTTGGATGAACCCGTCTTTGTGAATCATTTGCTTTCGCCTTTCCCTTGCCTGAGTCAGCTTTGGCTTTCTCATTTGGACTCGTACCATTGTTTCTTGGTTCATTTAGCTTTTGTCCTTGTGAACCTTTCTCAACAAGGAAAACACCATTTCCTTTGTTGTTCGCCGTAACCTTAAATGCTTTTGATTTTTGACCAAATTTATCACATCCTAAACCGGTCCTTTCACCAAAAAGTCTGGTTACATTAGTCACAGTATCTAAGTTTCTTGATGCTTTGGATAATTATGAGACTAGTTGCTGTGATTTGTCAAGTCTAGCGATCAGATCAGCTTCTCTCTTGACTATTATATCAAGATCACTTTTCAATTGAGTAATCTCACTCTCAAGCGATTGGTTCTTCTCAATGCATTGTTGCTGAACTTGTAACTCTGCTTTGAGCGTTACTTATCATTTGTGAGCAATGAAATAATAGCGAAGTGATTTTAATATATTTTGGTGGAATCTTGACAATCTTCCCAAAGTCCGCTTACGCTGTTTCATAGGGTGGGCATCCGAGCAGGTGTTCAGATGATAGGTAATGACATCAGGGTCAATCCCCTCCATATATCCCATGCTCCAAGAGAACACGTCCATATTATCTGAAAGGAAATGTACTAAGTCACCTTCAAGAGCAGACCCCAGGGTGGCGCCGACCTTGGTGGCTTTCTCGGGATTACCAGATACTAACACCTTGGCGCCGACCTTGGTGTCTTTAGGCTGGTGGCGCTCCCCGGGTGTTGTTGTCATCCTTCAAGGTCTTACTTGACTTCCCTTCCACTTGGGCCACCATGTCATTTCTATTAATTTACGCCCGGTGTCAGGCCCCGAGTCACTCCACTTTCTTTAGAGCCTGGGAAGGGTGTTGGTATAATATTCTCTAGCCAGTCGTTCATCTCCTACGATTTCTCGTATTCTCTAGCCAGATGCTTCATTTACTGTTCAGTGGTTAATCTCTTAGAGATGACTGTCGCTGAGAGATTCTGAGTAGGATTTGTAGGCGCTTGGTAAGGAACTGGCGCTACTGGTTGAGGTACTGAGTACACTGGCACTTGATACTGAGTCGCTGATGCAGGGGGAGGGGTTTGAAATGAAGTTTGTCCAATAGGATTTCTCTTTTCATATCTTAGAAATTTCTTGAATTTCTTGACCAATAGAGCCATCTCTTTTTCCTCATTGGATTCTGTTGATTTCTCCTCACTAATCGCTTTACCCTTGCTTTTTGTGGTAGCGATCAATGCTCCTGATTCAGTCGCTGAAGTCGGTGTGTCGCTGACTTCACCTAATTCAAATTCAAACGCCTTTAATTCTGAGAATACATGTTCTTGAGTAAGGGTCTCCAATGTCTGAGATTCTCTCATAGCAACAGTCTTAATCAAGTACTTGCTTGGAAGACTTCTGAATATCTTATTGACCATTTCTTTGTAGGTCAACTCTCTATCCAATGACGCTAATTCTGTAATGAGCATAGTAAACCTTGCGTCCAATTGTTCTAGCGTCTCATTGGTCTGCATCTTAAAATGTTTGAATCTTTGCATGGCTATGGAGAGCTTGTTCTCCTTCATCTGTACTGATCCTTCACACACAACAGCAAACTTATCCCATATTTCTTTGGAAGTTTTACATTGCTTGATCTTGTTGAACAATGCATCATTGTCTCCTAACGCTGAGTAAAGTGCACTTCATCCAACATTATCCAGATTTGCTCTTTTTCTATCCTCTGGCGTCCATTCTAACTTGGGTTTCTCGACATAACTATCTGGAGTTGCTTCATCAGCTCCAGGTGCTTGAGTTATCAGTTTCATAATCTGAATGGGGCCATCTGTGATTACATCACATATTTCATTATCACAAGAACATAAATACGCGAATGCTCTAAGTTTCCAAGAATCATAGTTTGATTCTACCAACTTAGGCATTTTGTTAAAAGCCATAACGAGATGTTTTGAGAGAGAGATTTAAAAATGACTATGTTTTAGAAAAATGAATCTAAACAAGCAATTACGCTTGGAAATGCTTAGGTTTCTACTTTAACCGCTCTGATACCACTTGGTGGTCCCAAGTGGCATACGAAAGGGTCTAGAAGGGGGGCGGTTGAATAAACCCTGAAGTCTTTTTCGACTTCAAAAATTTCATCACTTTTTAAAGATTAAAATGCTTAGAGAGTTGAGCGCTTGGGTTAGACGCTTCAGTAAAGATAACTTAGACTTAGTGATTTCAGCAATTTACCAAAGTAGGGTAATGCTTAGATCGCATAATCAGGGTTAGCACAGTGGAAATAATTTTAAAGCTTTTAGCGTTCGTTTTGGTTAAATAGTTGCTTAGCAGATTAACTTGTCTTTTTCAGAATAGATAGAATAATATAAAGTAAGACAATAATAAAAGTAAATGACACAAGATGTATAAGGTTCACTAGGTGATGTAATCCCAGCTACGTCATTCTTCTCCTTTTTCACTTGGAGGGAATTTACTAAGTTGATTATCAAAGAATCACACAGAATCTTCTACAAGATAGTAAATAGGTGAAAATGATCTCGGGCTCCTTTATTACACAGATGTCAGCACCAATGAAGATCTTCTTCTACAAGCTTCTCTCACTCAAAAATACTGCCTGTAAGGGGTTTCAACAACTTTCTCACTCAGATGAAAGGTTGAGGGTTGTATCACAAGGGTTTGTTTTGTTTTCGGAAAGATCAAACTACTTGGAATATCTCAGTAAGAACTTAGGTTTATTCTTTGGAAGAAGTTTGAGATATTTGTGACTGTATGGAATGTATGTGAAAAGCTTGAAAGATTTTGGCTGTGGAGTTTCTAAGCTTTTTCTTCAGCAAATTTTTCTTGTGCATGTACATATATATCTCTCTGTCTTTTTTAGGGTTTGCTGGAAGTAAGGTACTTATAGGCAATTCTTGGGATTTGTCCGTTGGACACATGTGAGAGTGTGCCGTTCACGCGTCGCGTGAGTATACCTTTTCTCTGACATTCCTGAATTCCTACTGGTACCGATTTGACGGGAACAGCTATAAACTCTGAAGTTCTGACAGTCTAGTCAAAAGGTGGCTAATCTACAAATCATATTGGCTAATCACATTTAATGCTCTTATCAGGCATTTAATGCATTTAAATTTATTTCCCGTTTGAAATAAATGTCCGTTGAATGATTGCATTTAAGTCCTTCATGACTTGGGAATTTATTTTAGGTGAATCTGATTCTGATCGCTAGAGTGCTTTGAGCGCTTGATTCATAAATCCTGAAATAGTTCTTTTAGCGTTTGACAGACGCTAAGGATAAATCTTCATCTTTTTCTGACTTCAGATGCTGATCTTCAACTTCATCTCTAATAGACTCACCTAGAATTCTATTATCGATTCGGTATCTAATACTTAGTCTAAAGTCTATAAAGACAAAAATTACAAGTCTAACAAAATTACATACTTTCAAACGCTTATACAATTGATCTATGAAACATAAACTTACATTATATTTTGGGGTCTAACAAAAAATTCTATCTTGTCATCATCAAAACATCTAACATGAAATTTCCTAACAATATATATATATATATTTTAGGTAACTTCAATTGCATGATGTTCAGTTTGTTTTTGAGATTTCAGTTTCTGAAGATGGGTTTTCAAACTGAAATTAGGTACCCAAACTTGTGAGTTTGATTATGAAAAATTTTCTGGAATGACTTGATTGTGTTTCAAATCTTTCTGAACAATTTGGTAAGATTTCGAATTTTGAGAAATTTTCTAAAAATCGTTGAACAGAACTGCCAATTTGTTCGGCGGAATTGTGAACTGTTTCTGTTTTGAGGATATTTTGTTAACCTGGAAATTTATGTTTACTATAAAATTTTTATAGTAGATATATGCAGATGTTATAGAGACATCATCCAAATTTAAGAAGTTTTCAGTAAACAGGGGGTTTTAGAAAAATAGTTGAGTATCAGGGGTCGGTTCTGAAAAAAATCTGTTGGGATAGCCTGTTTCGTTAAATGAATCGGAAATTAAATATAAATATATTATTTCATGTTATTCAATGTATTATATCAATGGTAGTTATGCATTTTGGTGTGTTTAATAGGTCGCGATTCGAATAGAGGAACGGAAAATGCCAACTAGACGCAGACATCTTGACGAGCCACTATTTTTTAGTATAATTGGGTGACTTGATAATTGACTCATCCTTTACTTTGATTGATAGTTCTAAATGCATCCTTTATTTGTCTATTTGTGTTGATTGGGAAACTTATGGTGTTGTAAACGCGGTTATATGATGATTGAATGATGGAAATGAATATGGTGACTATACTTCATTGTATAATATATGTGAACTACATGAACTTTAACAAGGTGCAAATGTTATTGATGACTTGATGATGAAAATGAGATATATGATATGAAAATGCATTCATCCGACATAAGAGGTTCTGTTATGGTTGCTACTAATCTTGAGCCATGTGTTAAAGAATTTCCAGTAAAACTGGACCATAGAGTACCGTACGGCCACCCGAGTTCACTAAACTCCCATGTGTTATATGAGTTACAGAGTGCCATGGCCATTTTTGTGATCACGATTTACTCTTGGTTATAGCAGGCCATTAACAGTAAAACAAAATGACTAAGCACGTGCATCATGTGTTTCTGATTGATATGACTTGAATGTGAAATGATTATGGATGATGTTCTTATGTGACTTCAAATGAGTGATGGGTTGCTGATTTTTGTGTGCTTATAGGATGTCAACTATCTTTTACTTGATTATACTTGCTGAGCTTGCGACTCACCAAACGCAATGTTTTCTTTTGTAGCTGTAGATAGAGTCGATCCGTGAAGTTGTATGCATAAGGTTGAAGTATGGATCAAAGGTCGGCTAACTGGTTTTCAAGTCCTTCTCCCTCAGGTCATCATTTGCATATCATATAGGGCTTCTTTTTGGTCTCTTGTAAAACTATAATGTCTAGATGTGTGTATATTGTTTTCTTTCTATGTTCATGTGTGAGGGTTGTGCAACTAGTGAAGTGGATGCTTTTGCTTGTATATGATGTTCGAATGGGTACTATATATATATGGGTGATATTGGTATCTATGTGTTTCACATAAGGGTGTTACAAATTATGCATAGCTAAATTATTTTCTAGGGTTTAAGATGTAGTCTTGACTATTAATATGGAATTTTCATATTCATTGGGTTATTTCATTTTTGAATTATTAATCTATCAATGAGGGTTTAATGCTTGTAGATGATTAGCCACCAAATGCATGATTTAAGATGAATTGAGAAGTACCGGGAGGTGGATTAATTCATTAGTTCAGATTTGATAGATGTGTTTGGGATATTTGTAATTGTGCATGAGGCTAGCTAACGAATTTCATGGAAATTAATGGATTCATCTAGATTAGTTGTTGATCATGGGAGTGACGAGAATGAATTTAGTTGGGTACTCATGGAGATCTCAGGAGAGTATCCATGTAATTAAGAAAATTCGGGTCTTTAACGAATGCAAGAATTGACAATCCAATGATGTTCATAATCCATAGAAATATCTTGATGAAGTCTTAATCCCTAGGTTTTTTCAATCATTGTTTTATCGTTTATTTAATTATGCTTTTATTAATTTCTGCTTTTAATTAGTTAAAATCTCAAATCTTGATAATCAATAGTCTAAATAATAGGATAAACTTCATTTGGTACTTGATAATCTTCCCTGTGGAGATGATCTTACTTACTCTATATTATTCGTCGATACAGTGTTGTTATAGGTGTTAACAACTTGACGCCATTGTCAGAAAATTTAACAAATAGTCAATATCAATAGCAAGTTGATTCTTATTAGTTTAGACATTTTTATTTATTTATTTATTATAGTTTTTTTATTTTTATCTGTTTGAACCTTGTTACTTGAGATTCTTGTTTCAGAATAGCTGAGGAGAAGAGAACTCTCAGGGATTATTCTACGCCAACATATCAAAAATTTACTTCGAGCATAATTGTGCCTAATATTCCAGCAAATACTTTTGAGTTGAAGCCAACCATAATTCAAATGCTACAGAATAATGCTTTTGAAGGAGACATTGAGAGGGAAGATCCTCTTTCCCATTTAGGGAATTTTTTGGAGATATGCAGTACATTTAAGACGAACGAAGTCACTAATGATGCTATATGACTGCGACTGTTCCTTTTCTCTCTGTCCAAAAGAGCTAAGGAGTGGCTAAAAAATCAACCGGCAAATAAGTTCACCACTTGGGCAGATTTGTCCACAACGTTTCTCACCAAGTACTTTCCTCTAGCTAAGACGGCTCAGTTGAGGAATGCTATCACTGGATTCTTGCAAGCAGATGGGGAAAGACTATATCAAGCATGGGAAAGGTATAAAAAATCTACTCAGAACACATCACTGTATTTCGAGTTAGATGCTTGTGCAGACTTTTTACAATGGTCTGTCACACAGTATTCGATTGAATATCGATGCAGCTGTAGGAGGAAATTTTATGGAAAAGAATCCAGATGATGCATTCGCTCTTATGGACGAGATGGCATCCAATACTTATCAGTGGGCGGAAGATAGTCGGGCTGTAAAGAAAACACCGGGCATGCACAATGTAGATGACATTACATTGCTTAATGCAAACATTGAAGCACTTATAAAGCACATCGAGGGACGCAAGGGAAATGTCAGTGTAGTATCTCAACATGTTTTAGCTTGTGATATTTTTGGAGCACCTCACATGGCCACACATTTCCCATTTATCGAGTAAGCAAATTATTTGTCAAATCAGAATAAGCAGCAGGGGAACCCGATCTCAAACACTTATAATTCAGGGTGGCAAAATCATCCTAATTTGTCTTGGAGAGGTCAAGGAAACCAAGGGGCGCAAGACTTTCCTCCTAGGCATCAGTTTCCCTTAGGTTTCCAATAGGGTCCTCAAAACTTTCAACAGCAACCACCACATCATCAAGGAAAAGCTCGCTATTGAAAAGCTCGCTAATGGAACAGCGAAACGATTCAAGAGTCTTGAAGCAAAAATTGATTCAATAGTGGGAGCGACAAAGAATCTGGAAGCACAAGTTGGACAATTGGAAAGTTCTGTGAATTTGAGGTCAAAGGGTACACTGCCTAGCCAAACAAAGGAAAATCCGAGAAGATAGTGTAATGTTGTGACTCTGGTAAATGAAAATACAATTGAAGAATTTGAGCCACATGCTGAACACAGAGATGAACTTTTGAAGAAGGATAATTTAATCTTTGAACCTTTAGACAAGGTTGAACCGAAAAAGGATACCCTGAAGCCATATGTGAAGTCGTATGTCCCTCCAATTTCATTTTCCCAGAGGTTGCTACATAAGAGGTTGGACAAGCAGTAAGAGAAATTTCTTCAAGTACTTGCACTGTTGAACATCAACATTCCGTACACAGATGCTCGGGCTCAGATGCCTGTCTATGTGAAGTTTCTCAAGGAGCTATTGAGTAACAAAAAGAAATTAAAAGACGTAGAAATAATCTTCTTGAATGAAGAATGCAGTGCCATAATCCAACAAAACATTCCTCCAAAGCTAAAGGATCCAGGGAGTTTTTCACTTCCTCGCACTATTGGAAAATTTCACTTTGATAAAGCACTTTGTGTTTTAGAAGCTAGTGTTAGTCTAATGCCTTATTCAATTGCTGGAAATTAGGTTTCCAAAAGCTTAAAAACACAAAGATATCACTTCAATTGGCAAATAGGAGCATAAAGTGCCCCATGGGAATATTAGAAGATGTGTTTGTGAAAGTGGACAAGTTCTACATCCCATGTGACTTCCTGGTGCTTGAGATGGATGAAGATTCGAAAACACCAATCATCCTTGGAAGACCATTTCTCGCAACCCCGGGAATTGTCATCGACCTGCGTGCTGGCAAGGTAGCGTTGAACATTGGAGATGCGAAGATGGAGTTTGACTTAAATAAGGTGATGCAATATCCACCATTTGATGAAAAATGTCGTTCGGTGGATGTAATTGAAGAGGCCATCAAAGAAGAAATTTCGCAAGGTAAAAGAGATCCATTAGATTCACATCCCATAATGTCCTATACACCGAAGGTAACACTTAAACCTTTTCCACCACATTTCAGGTACGTTCTTCTTGAAAACAATGAGTTTCTATCTATTATTGTAAATGCTACACTTTGTACACCTGAAATGGACTAATGGTTAAGTGGTTTGAAATGGAATAAAGAGGGAATAGGTTGGAATATTTATGATTTGAAAAGAATTAATTGTGCTTTGTATTTTTCAAGCGATAATATTCCTCGAGGGGAAGCAATTTCCCTTGCCAAACCTCAATAATAATTTCATTTAAGTCAAGCTATTGACTTTAAATAGGCGCTACTTGGGAGGCAACCCAAGAGTTTTCTTTATTTTTTTCATTGTTTTCTTCTTTCTGCTTCATCAACTTATTTGCTAGAACACTTTGTTTCAAGCACGACGGGGCGCTCTAAGGTACCAGCCACCGCTCATGAGGGAGGACAACTAAACAGACGTGCTGAGCCCCCTTGTCCTCTTTCGAAGGGCAAAGGCACAGACCAAGGGGTGCTAGATTTTTTACCACCAGTTGTGGCTCTTGCCTCCTTAGACTTTGATTCTACGATAGCGGGTTGACCGCTAGGGGTTTTCATGAAGCCACTATTGGGGCTCCCTCAGCCAATGTTAAGGGAAAGGCATCGACAGAGGAGGGAGATACAGCGGGGGTGTGAGACCGCTCTCCAGAGCTTACTTACATTAGAGTCCCTCCTCTCCCGAAGCATAGCCAGGATCTTTCTCCCGTGAGCTATGGTACCCCTTGTTGTGGCAAGGGGTTGTTCACTTTTGGGGTGAACTGCGACCCCTCCGTTCATTCTTTTTAAGATACGGATGATGTGATGACCCCGTGGTTGATGGCGAGACCTACTATGAACGACAATGATTCTCAATGCTTGCATATGCTTCCAGTAGATTAGATAGACGAGGAGATCTCTGCCGGTGAGGGCTAAGTGAGTTTAGTTCTACTTTTGTATCACTGCTGTGTCATTTTTCATAAGTAGTCTCCTTTACAAAGTCTTCTTGCCTTTGGTTTTTCAGTTGATCCAATTGTCTCATCACCTCCGTTAGCGATACAAGCATTTCGAGAGGAAATTGAAAGATTGTTTTAAGAAGAAAAAGAAAATTCTTTCAAAATCCTCAAAGGTTGAGGTAGCAGCTGCAAAATGGAAAGCAAAGTATAGGGCGATAGTTGAGGACTTTGATGAGGAGGCCTCTCGTGGCTAGAGCTTCCTTACCTCCTTAGTCGGTATACAGACTTTGGCTGATGCCAAGGAGTCGGCGGTGAATGAGTTTAGGACGAGTGCTGAGTTTCTCAATGAGTGCAATAGGAAGGCGTATGACATTGCCCTTGGCCGTATTGGCTTACCCTCAAGGTTTTTTCTCTAATTTCGACCTGGATTATGGCCTCAGCTCCAAACACTAGGTTGAAGGGGCTCTTGCCGGTGCGGTACGACCACAACACATCAGGAATTCCATCTGCCCAACTCCTTTTTGCCTCTCCGAGCTTAGTCTTTAGGTGTTATAAGATAGTGCGGCTGGTGACCTCTGTCTACACATTGGCTTGAGGGTTGCTAACAGAGGTGAAGTGATGCTTAATATTCAGCTCTTGGCACCACTCCCTTAATTTTATTCCTTGAAATTGAGTGTCGTTGTCTGAAACCAGAGACCTTAGGATTCCAAAGTGAGTAATAATATTCTTCCATAAGAACTTCATCACCTCTTCTCAGATATCTTGGCCAGTGGCTCAGCTTCCACCCACTTGGTGAAATAGTCAATGGCGACCAACAAAAATTTTCTTTACCCCGTGGCTAAAGGAAAAGGTCCGACTATGTCCAGCCCCCACATGTGAAAGGGGCACATACATTCTAGCGGTCGCATCTCAGCCCCTGGGAGGTGACCTATGTTGGAGTGCTCCTGGCAGCTTCTGCATTTCCGCACTAAGTCTTGGGCATCTTTAAGCATCGTCGGTCAGAAGTATCCTTCTAGCAATGTCTTAGCCGCGAGCGCCTTGCCCCCCAAGTGATTGCCGCAGCACCCCTCATGTATTTCACGCAGCACATAGTCTGCTCTGGCAGGGGTTAAACACTTCAAGTATGGTTGTGAAAACCATCGCTTGTATAATTCGCCATCTATCATGATAAATCTTGCGGCCCTCATTCTGACACTCCTGGCACATTTGGGCTCATTGGGTAGACTACCGGACACTAAATAGTCAACTATCTCATCTTTCTAGCTAGGCTCCTCTGCTTCCCCACACAGCACTTCTAGGCCTCCCCTTTCCACCTCCAGTTTATCGAAGGTGATGAAGGTTATCTTACTATTCTTAATGGAAGCTATAGAACTTGCTAGCTTGGCCAATTGGTCAGCAGCTTCATTTTCAGCCCTCGGGACCTTCCTAAGGTCAAACTCTTCAAAATGATCCCTCATCTTTTGAACGAGGGCAAGGTATCGAGTCATCTTTGCCCACTTAGCCTCATATATTTCATTCACCTGGTTATCTACCAGTTGTGAATCACTGTAGGCTATCAATTTCTTTGCTCCACCTGTGAGGGCTAGTTTGGCCCCTACCAATAGCATTTCATACTCGGCTTCATTATTTGAGCATCAAATTCGAATCTTATGGCATATTCAAGTTTATCTCCTTGAGGACTTTCAACTATAACTCCAACTCCGCTGCTTGCGTTGGTGGAAGAACCATCTACAAATAGTGTCCATGCTGGCAGGGAGCAACTGGCCTCATCCTCCATCATCCCGGCCATAAAGTCGGCTAACACTTGTGCTTTGATGGCCGATCTTCTCTGATATTCAATGTCGTGCTCACTAAGATCCACTGCCCATTTAACCATTCTTCGTGATATGTCAGGGCTTGACAGTATCCTTTTCAAGGGGTGGTTAGTTAGCACCACCACAGGGTGTGACTGAAAATAGGGCCTTATGATCCCCATAGCCTGCTCGGACCAGTAAGATAAATCTATTGAGGGCTGCTGCTCGCCCCATCAATTCTTGCACCTCCTTGTTGGACCTAGGGGGAGTTAAGTTTAGTATGGCTCTAATTTTCTCTGGGTTTGCTTCTATCCCACGCTCGCTCACCATAAAGCCCAAAAAATTTCCACCACGTACCCCAAAAGTACACTTGGCGGGGTTGAGCTTTAAATTGCAGATCGCGTACATGGTCTACTCCCCGTTTGCTCTTGACCAACATGTCATCTATATACACTTCCATGTTCCTCCCCAGTTGTGCTTCGAACATTTTATTGACTAACCTCTAATAAGTGGCACCCGCATTTTTTAGCCCAAAAGGCATCACATTATAGCAAAAGGTTCCTTAGTCGGTGATGAAGCTGGTTTTCTCCTGGTCCTCGGGCGCTAGGGAAATTTGGTTATACCCCTGCCTCGCATCCAAGAAGGTTAGCAGTTAGCATCCGGCAATGGAATCAATCAAGTCATCAATCCGGGGGAGAGGGTAGGAGTCCTCAGGGGATGCCTTATTCAAATCTGTGAAGTCTATGCACATCTTCCATTTGCCATTTGGTTTCACCACCAACACCATGTTGGCCAGCCACTCTGGGTAGTGGATGATCCTTATGTAACCGGCGACCAACAAATTCTCTATTTCTTCCTTAACAAGCAAACTTCTTTCTCTTCCCAAAGTCCGCTTACGCTGTTTCATTGGGTGGGCATCCGGGCAGGTGTTCAGATGATAGGTAATGACCTCAGGGTCAATCCCCTCCATGTTTCCCATGCTCCAAGAGAACACGTCCATATTATCTGAAAGGAAATGTACTAATTCACCTTCAAGAGCAGACCCCAAGGTGGCGCCGACCTTGGTGGCTTTCTCGGGATTACCAGATACTAACACTGCCGTCTTTAGGCTGGTGGCGCTCCCCGGGTGTTGTTGTCATCCTTCAAGGTCTTACTTGACTTCCCTTCCACTTGGGCCACCATGTCATTTCTATTAATTTACTCCCGGTGTCAGGCCCCGAGTCACTCCACTTTCTTTAGAGCCTGGGAGGGGTGTTGGTATAATATTCTCTAGCCAGTCGTTCATCTCCTACGATTTCTCCTGTTCCACTGGGATTTAGGAACTTCACTTTCAGGTGGAAGGTAGAGATAACAGCTCGAAAAAGGTTTAAGCCCGGCCTTCCCAGTATAAAATTATACTCGAAGGGGGCTTTAACCACTAGGAATTTGACCTCCCTGGTCACATGCTTAGGGAGTGTACCCATGGATAACGGCAAGATCACCTCTCCCTGAGCGTCTACAGATTTGCCTGTGAAGCCAACGAGTGGGATTTTCACCTCTTGGACTTTGGTTCCATTAATTGACAATCGGGTGAAGGTGTCGAAGAAAATTATATCTGCAGAACTCCCACTGTCAATGAGAATTCCGCATACCCAGGAGTTTGCGATGGTGGCTGAGATCACTAAAGCATCGTCTTGGGAGGGGATTCAACTTTCCAAATTTCGAGCTCTGAACGTGATGCTTTGTGTCTCTGGCTCTATGTGAATGCTTTGCCTAATTGAGTCGGTGGCTACCGCACGTCCTCTGAGGTGCCTGCTGCTCATTATTAAGGGTTGGTACACCGGAATCCTCAATATCATGAATGCCAGGTAGCTTTCCTAGCAACGGGGGATTTAGAGCTACCCCTAGCATTGTTGGGTTTGTTCCCTTGATGCCAAGGAAGACTTAGAGAATAGGGCACTAATTTATATTGTACAACCTATAATTAATATAAAGGCATTAGTAAGTTCTTCATATATTTCTTATGAACAACTAATCCATGTGTGTCAAGGCAAACCTTCACACTCCTTGTAGTAGTTAAGGAGATGGGCACTGGAAGGATTTGGCATTTGATCACTTAAACAGTTCGCAAGTTGGAGAGTCTCAAATGGGCATTGAGATTTGTGTGGACTTGTATGACACATATTCTGACAAAGAGTGCCACTCTAACACTATGGGATAGTGGGAGTTTGTGTCATGGATACATTGATTGGATTGGATTAGTGTATTCGAACACGGCTCGTAGTAATCCGATCACATGGGTTTTTACTCAGTGACTGTCAATGATCGGATTACTGATTATGATAGTATGCGTGAGCCTTTGACTTGAATAATCAAGTTGAAGATGTGCTTGTGATATCAAGTCTGTCATTAGAGTAGTTAGATCCAATTCACCCGTTGATGGGGTCGACCTCGAAGTACGGCTTAATGGACAAGTAGCAGTCTTAACTGGTTGGCAAAATGGAATTCACTGTCTCGAAAGTAAACGAGAAGTATCTTTTGCAATCATAGGTAAATGAGATTAAAGTCTTTGACTAGAGCTCATGAACTAACCCGTGTTGGACACTGAGGGTAGTTTGGTAATCTCATATTACTATGACACTTGAGCATAGCATCGAGTCCTATGAGTTTAACATATTTCATGACTCTCACTTGATCGGGATACGTCAGTGAAGGGCTTATACTCATACAGTATTCATAATCTAGAGGTTCGTAATGACATAGTCATTTCGTGCTCGGTTGGGCTACGATGTGGGGCCACGATGCCGGCTAGGTGTCACCCACATCCTTTAGGTTCCTCCTTTTTCCAATTGAGATGAACCTAAAGAGTCGCGCTATAGGAATAGATGTGGAAATCGATTGTTGTATTTAGAGGGCATTTTGGTAATTTGTCCTTTGGAAGGACGAATTAATTTAATTAGTTGTTTAATTGGATTAAACATAGATATTTAAATTAATTATGTTGACTTGGTCAACTATGAGTATTAATTAATTATTAAGTTCATTAATTAAATAGAATATTAATTTAATTTATGAATATTTAATTGGATTAAATATTAGAGGATTAAATTAATTGGGCTAAGCTGACTAAGTCAATATAGCCCAAATAAGTGTCCAATTAAACCTTAATGGGCATGTACTAAGTGGGCCTAAGTTGGAGGATTTATTTAATCCTCCAACAGAGCTCTAGAGAACACAAGGAAAAATAATTCAGTTCGTCCACCAGAAATACAACACAGAGAAAATAATTTCTCTTCCACTCTCTCTCACCTAGCCGCCATTATGGAAAAAAAAAATGGAGATTTTCGGAGTCATTTTCGACCTGTGATAATCTAGAGACGGGACATGTGGACTGTTGAACGAAGATTTGAAGATTCACTAGAATTGATTGAATACGCGAAAAGGTAAATTTTTGCATTCATCTTTTTAATTAAAATCAATGAACAAGAAATTGATCTTGGCTTTGGGAATCCGAATATGATTTTTAATTTCCGTTGTGCATGATACCAGGATTCCCAACATGCATACTATTGCTAGTAATCTCACCACTACTGTTACATGCTCGATCTCTAGTCTACATGCTCAATGGTAGGACCAAACTTCCCACAGACGGCGCCAAACTGATGGTGGTGAAAATCGTCAGTCAATGAATAACACGTGATTGACCACGTGGGGTGATGGAATCGATCCAATGCACGATAAACTAGGTTGGGGGTTGATGAATGTATAGACTGCACTCGCCTTTAGTGAGCTGCCTACGTACCCGACGAATAGGGATCAAGTCTGTTCGTAGTTCTTTTAGGGGGTTACTCTCAATCGCCAGTGAATTTTTACTGGGAGAGTAGATAATGAGTCTTTCTCAGCTCCTCTAAGGTATTTATATGGAGCTAGTAGTAAGATGCGGTTCGTGGGCTTAACTTTATCAGTAGCCCATCAGGCTTAATAATAATCTCTTTATTAGTTCTTAGATTAATATAATAGCCCAAGTACTCTTATTGGGTCATCAGCCCTTTGGGCTGGACTAGTATCCTAACCGTAGACTTTAACCAACGAGTGGCGCCCCGGCCCGAGATTGGGCTATGTTCAATTACTGTAATGCCCTTAAACCTTTTTAGTGCACATCAATATACATATATACAACCTTGCAAGAGTGATTTTATTCATATTCATGTAACACACTTTATTTTTAATTTGAACAAACAAATTGAATACACTACTACAGAAATGACCTATAACAGCGGTTTTTTTGGGCCTATTACAGCGGTTTTGAACCGCTGTCATAGGTACCGCTGGCATAGGTCAAAACCATATGACAGCGGTTCCGGAACCGCTGTCATAGGTCACCCTATGACAGTGGTTCTATAGAAACCACTGTCATAGGTCACCCTATGACAGTGGTTCTATAGAAACCGCTGCAGTAGGGTGACCCTATGACAGCGGTTCTATAGAAACCGCTGCAGTAGGGTGACCCTATGACAGCGGTTCTATAGAAACCGCTGCAGTAGGGTGACCCTATGACAGCGGTTCTATAGAAACCGCTGTCATAGGGTTAAAAAAATAATAAAAAACCCTATGACAGCGGTTTCGGCGGAACCGCTGTCATAGGGTCATTTATTCAAAAAAACAAATTAAATTGGACCCTATGACAGCGGTTCTGGCTGAACCGCTGTCATAGGGTGGTTTATTTATTTATTTTTAATTTTATTTTATCGTTTATAATATTGTCATGTCGGAATGACACAAAATTCGTAGGGTCATAGCGAAATGACATTCTGAACAAAACGCAAGGCAATGCCTTGCGCTCTCGTGATTTTAGCCATCTGAGATCGTTTAAGGCCTCAAATACGCATTTTATTACAAAGATACGTATTTTTGTAATAAAACGCGTATTTGAGGCCTTAAACGATCTCGGATGGCTAAAATCACGAGAGCGCAAGACAAATTCTTGCGTTTTGTTTAGAATGTCGTTTCTCTGTGACCTTGTGAATTTCGTGTCATTCCAACACCGCAAAATTTCAACCGAGAAATATTTTCATAAATACACAAATATACGTACACCCACACATACACAAATATACGTACACCCACACATACACAAATATACCTACACCCATCAACATATACACAAATATACATACACCCATCAACATATACACAAATATACATACACCCATCCACATATATACATACACAAATATACACACACCCACACATACACAAATACACCCATTAACATATACACATATATGCATACACCCATGAACATATACACAAATATACATACACCCATCCACATATATACATACACAAATATTCATACACAAATATACATACACACACATACACAAATACACATACACCCACATATACACAAATATAAATACACCCACACATACACAAATATACATACACCCACACATATATGCATACACCCACACATACATACATCTATATATACTCTATGTGTGCGTGTGTGTGTATATATATATATATATATATATATTTATATTTATCTAAAAAAAATACCAAAACTAAAGGGAAGAAGGCGGCGGCGGTGGAGGTGGGCGGCGTCGGCGGCGGCGGAGGCGAAGGTGGGCGTCGGCGGCGGCGGTTCTATACCGAGAGAGAGAGAACTAGATCTAGAAATCGAGAAAGAAACCGAGAGAGAGAGAAGTAGATCTAAAAATAGAGAGAGAAACCGAGAGGGGCGGCGGGCGGCGGCGGCGGCGGTGGTGGTGGTGAGAGAGTTGAGAGAGAGAGAGTGAGTGAGTGAGTGAGAGTGAGAGAGAGGGGGGGCCGGTTTAAAATAAATCTGCCCAAAATTTGAACTTTTGGCAGCGGTTCGGGCGAACCACTGCCAAAAGTTCAAATTTTTATTTTTTTTATTTTTTTTGACACCTATGACAGCGGTTCGGCTCGAACCGCTGTCATAGGTCCGAACCGAGTGCCCCCTATTACAGTAGTTTTCAAAACCGCTGTCATATGTGCGCTGTAATAGGACTTTTTTGTGGTAGTGATATCTTGTCTGAACACTTCTTTTTGTTTAATTCAGATGAAAGTTTCACTTTCATAATCAAGAAAACACACACACACACATATATATATATATATATGAAGAATTTAAATAATAATTTTTTTTCTTAGTATTTGAAAATTTTCACTCATTACAAATCAATAATAATATTAAATTTATTTAGTAACACCTACTTGTTATTGTCTCTCCTACATACTCAAATTTTTCAATTAAATCTACGACCATAAATATGTTCCTTAGTTTTCTTATTTATTAATTGTAAATACAAATAAGTCATAAGAACTATAATTAGAACTCGATAATCTGCCAACCTGTTGACTCGCTTGCTAAATACCTTAAATCACACCAATCCAAACCACTTAATTTGAAAAGATAATTATGCGTGTTTCGTTTGATACTTTGTCAATCCACACATATCGAGTTAGGTTAAATTTGTTTTTCATGAAACCCCAACCTCAATACTAAATCACATAGAGTTGGAGCGAATGCGAGAGCGGGAGCATAAGAGGGTCAATATCTAAAATTATTTTAGAGGGGGGAGCGCCTTAAAGCATGTGTTAATAAAATAATTTTTTAATAATTATTATAAATTGTTCGACCAGATTATATTTAGATTTTTTGATATGATTATCTCATTTGAAAATAATTATATGTTAACTTGTTTTATAAATAAGAAGATGTGATTGTCTTTTTGGGTAGACTTAAAAAGATTAAGTACGATGAAATGAAAATGATTATGATTATTAAAATAATCTTAATTGTAGGCACCAACTCTTAATTGAAAAAATATACTAAAGATTCAAATTAAAAGTTAGAAGTTATAGTTTTTGCATTTATACAAAATTAACATCGATAATTTCACTCGTTTTGTTTCAAGGACAACTCTATTTACTTATTTTGACTAATAAATGAATTTTTCACTGAATGTGAAATATCAGCTCTTATTGAATAATTATTGTTAATTTTTCAAGTGTAGTCCATAAATTTTAGTGCGAACTTAAGGAGCGTAATAGAACGAAACTCTCACTCTTCGCGAGAGCGCTAGAGCATTAATTCTATATGGAAGATTGTGATATCTAGGCCTCGGGTAATACTATGCTAAGTCGAATCTAATGGTTTGAATGTGTATTATTTGTTTATCTCTGTTTTTTATTTTTTATTTTTGTCTGAACTAAGGGTCTCCACCACCAGTAGCAGTAACTAATCACTTTCGCCGTGAGAGCTCTCCCATTGGATGTAAATAGTTGGGCACGAAATGTGCTCTATTCCCATGCGCGAGGATCGAACTCCCAACATCATAGTTAAAGGACGAAACGAGCTACCACCACGTTACACCTCATAATTTTTGTCTATTTTTTTTATATATAACCCTATATAAAGATTGCACATAATAATACAATTTGTATGAAAAAAATAGATTTCGAAAACGGTATACCATAAATTTTTCTCCAATCCTCGAACCTAGGTGAACGGGTGAAATCATTAGAAAGGGCCCCAAGTATGTCAAATCCAATCACTTATTCATTACCGACTCATTCATTTACTTCCTTTAGCAGCCTTTGTTTTATATATAATTCTCTCATTTATTTTTATTTTGAACAGAAGATTTCTATCTTTCGTAATTGACTGACGCTCCACCGTTCTTCCTTATCAACTCTAACTCTAGATCCATCGGTTGAAAAACTAAATGCCAAAAGTTAACCCCTCAACTCCCCATTATATCCTAGGTCGCCTAACCTCCATCAATACCCCCAATCCAACTCACAAATATCTCCACGTGTTATAATCTCTGCCCACCTTCTTATTCAACTTCCACTACCATGCATGCCACATTAAACAATCTCCATTATTATTTTTAACCTCGGGTTAAAACTTTTTTCACCTAATCATCGGTAGTTAACTTAATATATATATAACCATGGTTAAACCCCACTCCTCCACCAGTTTATATACACAAACTGAAGCTCGCCTGCCTAACAAAACCCCCCATTTCAACACTACCAAGTTAATAAAGTCTAAGTAGGAAAAAATGATGGTTGGAGAAAGAAGCTATGGCGGATCAACACTAGTCCACGTTCCTCCATGGTCCTTCACCGCAGACGATCCCAACTCCTTCAACTTGAAGGCTTTACAGCTTCACTTGCCGTCCAACTCAGAGGACGCCGTAGGGGATGATAATCGAGACGATGACGATTCCCTTCCCGTGGACGCGCACTCATGCGATCATTTCCGGATGTACGAGTTCAAGGTCCGGAAGTGTGCACGTGCGCGGTCACATGACTGGACTGACTGCCCGTTTGCCCACCCCGGAGAGAAGGCCCGCCGCCGCGACCCCACTAAGTTCCACTATTCCGGCTCCGCCTGCCCTGATTTCCGCAAGGGCAACTGCCCTAGAGGCGACTCCTGCGAGTTCGCACACGGCGTATTTGAGTGCTGGCTACATCCCGCGCGCTATCGCACGCAGCCATGCAAGGACGGTATGAACTGCAAGCGACGCGTCTGCTTCTTCGCCCACTCGCCTGACCAGCTTCGTGTTGTGGGCGAGTCCTCCTACGACTTGTCGCCCCGCCGCCTCGCCGCCGTCATGTCGGAGTCTCCGCCTATGTCTCCCTCAGTAAACGAAATGGTGGCGTCTCTGCGGCGGCTGCATCTGAATAAAGTGAATTCCATGCCTTCGCCTTCATCTTGGCTGCAGGGTGGCGGTTCTAATTCTCCCCGGCTGAAGGTGACCCGACCCGGGTACTTTAGCTTGCCCACTACTCCGACCCGGCCCGGATTCGGTTACTTTGAGGAGGAGGAGGAGCCTATGATGATGGAGAGGGTGGAGTCTGGGAGGGATTTGAGGGCTAAGATGTTTGAGAAACTAAGCAAAGAGAATCCTCTAGATCGGGTTCAATCTTCCAAAACCTGACGTGGGTCGGATTTGGTACACTATAAGTAGGAACTGAGAACCTTTTTTGTTTTTTGGTAATTCCACGAGTCCCATGGTAAAGCATGAATTATGTCTCTATCATTCTCACCCAAGTGTACGCGGGGACTGCACATAAGACCATTGAACTCGGTCGATTTTTCCTTTTTCTTTGATGTGAAGTATTTTAACTTTTGATGGGCTGTTGCAGTTCTGTATTTAGTTCTGTATTTCTCAATACTCCCACTAAGTAATACTAATAAGACTTCTTACAGTGGATGAGGAGCCGTATTGTCATTTTGGAAGCAACAATATAATCTGGACATCCTGTGAATATCAATTTTAGTGGTGGTATTGTGAAAGTCTGATAATGGTGATGGCAGGGGTGAAGGGTATAATCTCGATCTCTCTTTTTTGGGGGGCACAAATTTTCTCAAGACATTATCAAAAAGTTTGACAATTTTGGAAGGCCAGCTTTGTACAGTCAAATTGTGTGTTTTTCTTTTTATAATTGTGAAATTGTGTATTGAGCTGCGAAAGAATGGTCAGCATATGGGTTTATTTTGGTGCCTGTTTCATAGTGTGCTTATTAGGTATATAAGTATAATTTGTTATTTAATCAACTGATGTTGAATTTTCTCTTATTGTAAATATTGATCGAATATAATATATTAGTTTTGCTACTACCACTTTATCATGAATCCATCAAATTTGATCAACCATTAACGAGTAATTCTAATGTGGGTGTGTTTGCTTAGGGAGATGCATGGGTTTGGTAAGGGAGATGCGGAAACCGTACTTCAAATATTTTTGGTTCTTAGAAAGAAACAGGTTCGAGAAGGTTCAGTGGACCAAAATGAATTTGTAGATTCGTGGATTTATCAATATCAGGTTCGTAAAAAGAATCAAATTTTTTATGTCGGTTATGTATGATAAAGGAAAAAAAATTGATTTTTTATTTATTTACTTGCTCTTTTTCTTCGAGCTGAAGGGATCCTTCTCTTTTCTCGACTATTTAGTCATCTCTTAAATTGGTGATTAAAAACCGACAAAATCTCTCTTAGAAAAAGGGTTAAACACATGGGACCTATGTCGGTCAATCCTACTCGTGAAAAGCATAACAAAACGACCCCTTGTACTTTTACAAAATAAGTTTATTGTCTCTTTCGAGAATTTTTGTTTACAAACTTTTGTATAAGGACTAAATAAAAACTTTTGTATAAAGACTAAATAAAGCATTTTTGTTTACATTATACATTTTTTTTCTTTTATTTTATATTTTGTTAAATATTATTTTTCTCATTAATTTAATTATTTTTTATTTAATTTTTTATTTCTTTTTTCCTTCTTCCCCAACACCAAAACTCCAACCCCAATACAATTCACCGACTCCAATACTAACACCTAACATCATAGCCATCTTCTGCTCCACCTCCCAAAAGTCGCCTCCTCCCCTCCGCTCGGAGCCTGCCGCCACCGCCACACCCTCACCTTGAAGCTCCCCGCAACAATCTTCACCGCCCCTGTTTCGCCTTCATCCATGAGCCCGACGTCACTGTTTGCTCCATCACAATTGCCCATGTTTGCTGCAGCCACCTCCCTCTCTACAAATCAACTACCACCGTCTCCCTCTCCCTCTCCAAATCGCACTATCTCCACCTAGCCTTGTACAAATCGAGCTCCCATATCCCGACGCTCTCCCCCCTCTGTTTCTTTGCGCTTATTTGCAGATCTACAAATCAAATTTAAAAGATATGCAAATCTGGTCTGCTGATTTGCAGTGGAGATTCTGCCGTCCCGTTAGCTCTATCTCAACGTCGATTTGTAGAGAGGAGGCAGCGTGGGCGCGGGCGAAGGTGGCTTATAAGGGTGGAGGACAAGTTGTGCTGATGAGGCAGCGGCAGAACGGCGGTGTTGCTAGGGTTTATATTTGCATAGATATATACACATATGGACTTGTATTTATTATATATATATATATATATATTTCTGATATGTATTTTTTAAACATCTTTTATAATTTTAAGATTTTTAAAACATGTGTTTTATAGAAATATAAGAATCTCATTAATTCTCCAAAGGCTAGACAAGTCCTAATTGTCTTGACTAGCAACGTCTTTATGACTTCGTAGATATTACTAATGGACAACAAACATATTGCAATCTTCGCATGAGTTGAATCCCTCTATTATTTTTCGTCTGAGTCTAGAGGTTGAGTACGAGTCGGAACTCTAATAACTTAAAAGTTATGACTGTGTTGGAACCCTAATAACATTTTTTTCCAAGCAGGGATCACCAAAACTCTCTTGAAGACTTTGCTCTGGCTAGAGACTTTCTCTGTCATTTAGGTTTCTCAACAACATAGGAAAGTTTCAAGTATCCTACATTGGATGGACCCCCTATTGGTGCCATCTGTGTCGTCATATTGCCCGAATACACTCAATGTATTCCATTTTGTGACTATCCTGGAATCATGAAATACATCAAAGTGCAGTGGCAGCACGCGTTGCAGCCATGACTCCTTAGGTCAATAAAGATTAATCTCACACCTACACAACCCTAGGATTCGAAATTCAACATGGAACCAACATGGAATCCTAACGGGGTTGTTCAATCTCATGCTCACCTAAGTATGGATATTATTTCATGCACTGACCCCTAGACTAATGCCCATGGAACAAGGCATTCTCCCATGAGAATAACATACACAAACAAATCTTAACGAGACTATGATATCTCATCATCTCATAGTCTTTATTACTTAGAACGGGGTTTTAGGATCACAGCCCTCGAGAGTATTCTATAGTCGCCACCCATTGTGCTCGGCCGCTTCCATAACCATAAGTGATCCAAGGGATCTTTATCTAAACTAAAGAAAGCATGTAAGATAAATTTTTTTTTGCCAAAATCATAATTGATATAATATAAGACAAGACCGTCATAGTATTTACAAGTTAAGGCCAACACTACTACAAAAAAAATCTATTACAGCGGTTTTTTTGGACCTATTACAGCGGTTCAATAAAAAACCGTTGTAATAGTGATACCCTATTACAGCGGTTCTAGTCTGAATCGCTGTAATAGGGTTAAAAAAATAATAAATAAATAAATAAATTTCACCTATTACAGTGGTTCCTGCCGAAACCACTGTAACAGGTGAACATTTTTTATTTTTTTTAAAATTTTTTGAACTCTATTACAGCTGTTCAAAACCGCTGTAATAGGGCGTCGGATTTTTATTTTATTTTTTAATATTTTGCACCCTATTATGGTAATATTCCTGTACAGTAAATAAACCAACCCAACAAATTCCAGCTGCACAGTAAAACATATTCAACATAAACAACAAAAACCTCAAACTTCAATATTACCATCTCTTTCCTCCAACAACAAAATTTTATAATCTCTAACAAATGATCACGTGTTAATTTACAATCAACTAATTAAATTGCTCACAATTTAAATCCAATAAATCAAATCACAATTTACAACAAGTCACAATGTACAAAAAATACATTACGTAATTTCTAAGGAGCTGCTAAGAAAATGTAACGTGCCACTTCACAGCTACTTCATCAATTTGCTCTTGAGTATAGAAGGATTGAGAATCATGAAAGTACTGCAAGATATATAGAGAGATTAATTGCAGACTCAAATGACGTTTTAATTACCTACCAAAGGTTTAATAACTTCAAAAGGGATAGAAATTAAGGATATATTAGGATTACATACTGCTATTGGGATTATTATATTGTCCGTGGCTAATAACCTCTGTCATGAATTTCATAACGAAGTAGCCACAATCCACCTCCTTTGTCTGCCGGGGGCACTACAAAAGTAATCAAAGTTACGTTGTATTAGAACACTAACTTCTATACGAATATATAATCTCTTGAAACTAGAAAACGCTAACCTTTATTTTAATCCATTGACAGGTCTTGTTTTTGGATTTCTTGGAATGGTTGTTGCGATTTGCACGAAATATGTGCACAACCCTATAAAAAAATATAAAAAACAAGGAAATATGTCAAAAACAACCAATTATGTGAAATAAATATACTCTTTAAAAAATATTAAATATAATGGATACATTGATTGAATGAAAAACTTACTGATTGATTTTTTGTTTCATCTCATCTCGGTAATCCAGCTCACTATGCAAAGAATCCAGATAGTAAACGACCTCTTGAAATGGATCAATTGCAAGCAAAAACCAATGTCTCCTAAAAAACATTCAAAAGATAAGTTCAAAATTTGTTTTGCGTAACTAGTTTTACAAATTAAAGTTGAGTTTTTAGTAGCTCACCCGGTGTTGTAAGGTGTAAGAAATAACTTATGATGTTGTGCACTCTGTATCATAGCACCTGCTATGTACTGCACTTGTTCAGTATGTTTGCCTGTTCCCGCAGATATGGAATGTGGGCTAAGGAACCCGAAACTTGCTTCTTTCCCTTCGGGGATCACGTACTTAACCCACAAACACCTAAATTGAGCACAAAAAATAAATTTCGAGTAACGAAAATAATCATAGTTCATATGCAATAAAATAATTAAAAAACTTACTTTATGTACGCTGTAATGATAGAGGCTCCTATCTCTTCTTGACGCAGAAGGTGACAGATCTCCTCCTTCCCAATATACTCTGGGAATGCAGAATTCACAATTCTTTGCTCGATGTCTATAGTGATCTGGGCATCAATAGACATCATCTTCGTGTACTTTCCCAAAAATAAAAGGTCATCAGGGAGTCCATCTAGTACAAGGTCTACACATATGTCACCTTCACGTGCAGGCTTAGCCACTGGAGGTTTTGGTTTGACAACTGACTGTTTCGAAGTCCCTGATCTTTGGTTTCCAAATGATTTGGATGGTCCAAGAGACTGTTTAAGCAAAGAAAATAAAATATGAATGTTACACACCAAAGTATATTTAGTAACCTTAAATAATTGTTATAATTTATTAATGACTATCTATTAATTACATACCGGTGCATCAGTGACAATGACAAGACTCACTGGCCAAGCAACAAAGGTACCCAGAGCACTAGAAATGGTGAGCATCTCATCATTGAGAGGGATGGGTCGGGGTGTATTCACCTCAACTGCAGTGTCAATGCGCATTTTCACATGGTTGGTGGGTAATGGACGGCTGTTGATAGGAGTCGTTTTTGCATAAGTTTTTAGGCCCTTTTAATGACAATTTAGGCTCGTATATGGTTTGTTTCGTGCCACTCGTGCGTTTAATATGTGTGTGAAGTGATTTCAGGTAGTAAGCGACGATGGACGAAGAAAAGGGAAAAAGGCGACTCGTTTCATCCACTTTGCTCTGGCTTCTGAAACGCCCGCAGGCGCCACCTAGGCAGAGAAAAATCAGTGTTCTGAAGCGCCCACCTAGGCGCCAATCGACGCCCGCCTAGGCGCCACATGTCGCGCGCCCGGGCGCCACTTATCTCCACGCCTGGGCGCTCCGGAACTTATGCCCCAAGAAATAAATGCCACACTAGGCCAATCAACGCGCGCCTAGGCGCCGCAATAACAGATTTTGGAATGTATAAATAGGAGTTTTCAATCCATTTGAAGGGTTCGAAATCTGGGAGATTAGGGGCCATTTGCTGGGTTTTGGGCCATTCATCATCAACTCTAAGAGGCTAAGAAGGAGATCTAGCTTGGGATTGAAGCTCTTGACTCGGATACATCATCAATCAAGCAATATAGGGAGTTTTCATATGTTTTTCATTACATACTTGTCTATGATTATGTATATGACTACATTAGGATCTTCTATGTTATTGATTATGAGCTAAATTTGTGAGACTAAGGCCATGTGAAGGCCAATTTATGAGTCAATATATGTGAAGTTACTTTTTGTATTAATTCTCCTATTGCTTTGTGTGTTAATTCTATGCTTTTATTCCAATCATGTGTTTGATCACCATATGCTTGATATCTTGCCTAATCTAGTTGTTCGAGAGAAGATAGATTAGGGTGCAAGGGAATTAACACATCACCCGAAACAAATGAGGGATTGCTCCTAGAAATAGGTAAAGATTCCCGGGTGTTGTTAGCCGGATTTATTCGGGGAAGCTCTAGAACGTTAATGCGTGATTTTTGATTAGATTCTCGGATAGACATATTTAGATAACCGTCAACTAATCATAGGATTATTATGAGCCGAGACATCGGGTAATAATTAATTTAGGAGTTTCCACCAAAGCAATAGGAGTCTAATAATTCGAGGAGTAACCCATATAAATTGACGAGTAGATTTGGTTGTAGCATGTGCCTTGGTCATTTTATCATACGTGAAGTTTAATCCATAGCTTGTTCCCTCCTTTGGTTCTTCATTTACTTAATTGTTTTAGTCCCGCTTTACTTTAAGTGTCTTTTACCTTTTTGAAAATCAGAAACTAAAAATCCAAGTCTCCGTGGTTCGACAACCCGGACTTATTGTCCATTTCTATTACTACACACGACTAGTGCACTTGCTACCAAAGCACGTTAGCTTCTAGCGTGTCAAGTTTTTGGCGCCGTTGCCGGGGACTTGTTTATTTTGAGTGTTTGATTTTCATTTTGCTTTTGTTTTGTTTTCTTTTATGTTTTCATAATTTTAGTCTTTTCTTTATTTACTTGCTTTCCTTTTGTTTTCGTGCTCTTCTAATTTCATTTTTGTGTTTACTTGTTAGGTTCGTGTGTGGTGCATGACCCACTCCTCAAGCGAGCCTCTATACGAGTTGGAGCCCGAAATTGAACGAGTTCTTCAGGCTAGTAGGCGAACAAGGGAAATGGCCAATAATCTCAACCAAAACCCGAATGGAAATTTTCCCGATATGAATTTACCGGAAAACAGGGAGTGGTTACAAGGTGTTCTACATGCCATGCAAGCGGCACCGCCTCAACAATTACCGTCGGTTCGGGGTAGCTTACCACCTAGGGTCCATACCATTCCGGGGCCCGTAGTCATGCCTAATTTCTTCGCACCAAACTACCACATCCCGGCTCACGTCTTTAGTATGATGCAAGGAGAACCTTTTTATGGAGAACCGCACGAATCACCTCATGCTAATTTAGAGACTATAGACGATGCTCTTGTGACCATTCAATATCACCCACGGGATCTGGATGCGATTCGTCTAAGAGTCTTCCATTTCTCATTAAAGGATAAGGCGACAACATGGTACAAATCCTTGCCTCCACAATCTATTACGACATGGGGTGAGTTGGTCGATGCCTTTTGAAATAAATTCTTTCCACCCTCCAAAATCAATGAGCTCCGGAGTAATATAAAAGGGTTTAGGCAAAGGAGCAATGAGTCTTTAGCCGAGGCATGGGCTAGATATAAGGGCATGCTCCGAAAATGCCCCGATCATAATTTTGGGTTGAATGAACAAGTACTCCATTTCTATGATGGGGTTCGGTCACGTATTCGGAATAGACTCAACGCGGGAGCGGGAGGAGACCTCCTTAGGTTAGACTGTCAAAGTGTATGGGACAAAATAGAACAGTTGGCCCGAGAAGACGAGCTTTACCCTGACGATGAAGAGGCCTCATCCTCTAAAAAGGTTGCTTGTATTGAGGAAGTAGTTGAGGGAGTAGTAGCCTTGGAACCGGAGGTTGGCAACGTCAATTATGTGGGGAATCACAATCAACCTCGGGTGAACTTTCATGTACCCGAGAATTTTCCAAAAAGGCCCAACCCCGCACAAAACGCACAACCGGGGATCTATCAAGCTCTACGGCCACCTTTCAATAACCCACCCCCGAGGCAAGGCAATTTCAATGGACAAGCTCAAGGTCAAGTGCAAATGCGACCTCCCACAATCGATGAGAAACTGGATGCTCACATAAAAAAGTCCGATACATCGTTCAACGAACTTCGGGGTATGATAAAGGATATGTGTATGGAGATGAAGGATTTGCGAACACAAGTGGGGCAACAGTCTAATGCGGTTAACGGTAGAGCCCCGGGGACTCTCCCAAGAGACACGGAAAAGAACCCGAAGGCTCAATGCAATGCCATAGCCTTGAGAAGTGGAAAATTGTTAGGAATCTCATGTTAGAAGTTTTGATGATGACAATTAAGTTTTTGTTAGACCCCAAAAAGTTGTAAGTTTATTTTTTGTAGAAAACTTGTATAGGCTTTGAAGCGTTAGACTTATAATAGATTTATTAGGCTTTGTTATCTTACTTTAGAGTGTTAGGCAAAATAGTCTTAGGCTGAGCGTCTGATGATTTCTGAGTGAGTTTATCAGTGGTAAAGTTCGAAGACTCAAGCGCCTGATCTCAGAAGATAGATACAGTCTCCAAGCGTCCACTTTGGCCAGCTATATCAAGCGTTACCTTATGGGACAGAAGTGATCTCACCTGAATTTACTTCTAAGTCCAGAAGGAGTTTAATGCAAATATTCTCAAAGCATTAAATACCAACGGGTATTAATTTCAAATGCATTAAATGTTGATAAGAGCATTTAATATGATAAGCAATGTCAGAAGTACGGAGAAGCCACCCTATTGGACTGTCAACTATCTCAGACTGCAGCACCAACTTTCGTGCAGCAGATTTTCAGGAAAAAGGACAAAAGCTGTTCACTCGCGAAAGTGAGAGACACGCGCCAGTGCATGTGTCAAACGGACACTTTCTCCAAGAATACATATAAATAGGACTTCAACAACAAACAAAAAAAGACGCAACAATTTTATCAAAGCCAAATTGCTGTTGCATTAAAATCTCATTCCTTAAATTCTCAGAAAAGCCCGAAACTTCAAGAAACATCCAAATTGCTTTTCTTATATTCCTGAGACAGTCAACAAATATCTCAAACATTCTTTTTGCAGAAACCAGATTCCTACTGAGATATTACCAAGTTGTTTGAACTTCATCAAAATCAAACAAACCTTTTAGAAAATCCCATCCAAGCCTCGCGATCTGTGTGAAGTCGAAGTTGGATACTTGCATCATTTCTGGGTGAAAGAAGCAAGAGGGTTGAAGTGATTTGAAGCAGAAATCTGTGTGATCAAGGAGCTCAAGTCATCGACATCCATCTCTCCCTAATTTGTAGAAGATTCTGTGTGATTCTTTGAGAATCATCTTAGTGGATTGCCTCCAAGTGCAAAGGAGAAGAAGGACGTAGTTGGGATTACACCACCCAACGAACCTTACAAATATTGTGTTATTTACTTTTCAGTCATTTCATTCATCTATCATATCACTGCATAAGTAAAACACAATCAAAAGCTAAGCACCTAAGAAACATCTTGTGACGCTAAAACTTTCAAAGAGAAGACTCCAAAATCATTCCGCTGTGCTAACCCTGATTAAAAGAACTGAACGCTTAACCTACAAGGTCAAAGTATTCAATTCCTGAAGTCTAAGTTAACTTTATAAAACAGTCTTCATTAGACGCTTCACAAAGTCTCAAATATCTTGTGTGAACGCTAAGGTGAAGCGTCACACTCTTCAAGCGCCTATCATTTCAAGCGTCCAAATACGTTTAATACGAAATCAATTTTAAGTCGAAAAAGACTTAAAGGGTCTATTCAACCCCCCCCTTCTAGACCCTTTCGTATGCCACTTGGGACCAACAAGTGGTATCAGAGCGGTTAATTTTGAAATTTTTAAAATTTCCAAGCATAACTGCTTGTTTAGATCTTTTTCTTTCAAAATCTAGTTTTTTTTTAAAAAAGCTTAGATATGGCATTTGCTAAAGTTCCCAAATTGACAGAATCAAATTTTGACACATGGAAAGTCAAAGCATTTACGTATTTATGTTCATGCGATGATGACATGTGCGATATTATTTCAGATGGGCCAATCAAAATATACAAAGTTATCACAAGAGCGCCTGGAGCCACAGAAGAAACCCCTGATGGTTACGTTGAAAAACCAAAACAAGAATGGTCTCCAGATGAGCGTCGAAGAGCTAACTTGGACAATGTTGGTCGCAACGCTCTGTATACGGCTATTGGTGATAATGATAACTTATTCAATAAAATCAAATCTTGCAAAACGACTAAAGAAATATGGGATAAGCTGGCTACAATCTGTGGTGGTTCAGCTCAAATCAAAGAAAACAAACTTTCCATTGCTAAGGAAAAGTTTAACGGATTTAAGATGCTACCCAATGAAACACTAGAGCAATTGGATATAAGATTCACAGCTCTTGTCACAGAACTTACGTCATTGGGAATGGACTTACAGAATCGAGAAATGGTGGTTAAGATCTTTAGAAGTCTACCAAGTAAATTCTTGATGAAGACAACAGCTATGAGAGAATCAAACATGCTGGATCTCTTAACTCCAGAAGACGCCTTTTCAGAGATAAAAGCTTTTGAGTTCGAGTTGAACTCTGCTAGTGACATTGTGAGTAATCCAGTGATTGAATCTGGAGCGCTCATTGCATCAATCAAAGGCAAATCGGGTAACAAAGGAAAGAATTCGGACATTAATGAGGAAGAAGAGTTGGCTTTGCTGAATAGATTCAGGAAGTTCTTGAGATATGAAAAGAAAGGAAAAGGTCCTAATAATCAAGGACAAAGTTCATATCAAGCGCCTTCTCCCATACAACAACAGTTTCAAGCGCCTCAATATTCTGTTCCTTTACCTCAAGCGCCTACTCAATATCAAGCGTCTACTCAAAATCTTCCAGCTCCAGTGGTTTCTAAACCACACACTGCAAGGCTAACAAGTGAACAAAAAATGAAAACCAATCTTTGTTATAATTGCAGGAAACCGGGGCACTACCAGGTAAATTGTCCCTATCCAAATGTATCCAAGCCCTCAAGGCAGGATTACTTGGATAGAAACCAATTCAGGAGCAACCTTCGACAACAAGGTTTGCTTGCGGAATCAGAACCAGCATCAGCACCTGAAGATTTAGAATCATCAGACGAAAGTAGTGATGATGATGAGCCGATAGATGACTCAGCGCTCATATGTCTCATGGCCAGAGATGATGAAGCGTCCCCTGAGGTAATCAATGAATTATCAATTCCTCTTTCTTATGATGAATTACTTGACAAAGTCAAAGAATATTACAATGAATGTCAAGAAGCTGCCAAAATATATCAAAATGATCTCGCTATTATTTCATCACTCACAAACGATAAAGTAACGCTCAGAGCAGAGTTGCAAATTCAGCAACAGTGCATTGAGAAAAACCAATCGCTTGAGAGTGAAGTTATTCAATTGAGAGGTGATATTGATATAATAGTCAAGAGAGAAGCTGATCTGATGGCTAGACTTGCCAAGTCAGAACAGCTCATCTCATCGTTGTCCAAAGCATCCAGAAAGCTCGACAATGTGACTGAAATAACAAGGTTGTTTGGAGAAAAGACCGGTTTAGGATGCAATGAATTCGGTAAACAACCAAACAAACCTAATGTTACGGCAAACAACAAAGGAAAGGGTGTTTTCTTTGTTAAGAAAGGTTCACAAGGTCAAACTCAAAATGAACCAAGGGACAATGGTAAGAGGCCAAATGAGAAAGTCAAAACTAACTCAGACAAGGGTAAGGCTAAAGCAAATGATCCACAAAGACAGACTCATCCAAACGCTCAAAAAGCTAAGGATAAATCTAGTCACTGTGAATCAAGCGCTAAGCGTCTAGCACCAAACGTGCAACTCAAGCCAGAGCCAAGGAAATACCAGCGTCGATATCCAAAACAGTCAAGATCATATTATCGATACTATGATAATTATGATTATGACTATTATTATAATCGTGGATATTATTATACATCCAAAAATTACACACAGCACAAGGTGAAACCAAAAAAAGCCAATATTCCTACTATGAAGACAAGGCAAATTTGGATTCCTAAAGTTCTAATTAACACTAACAAGGATACTAATGTTGAAGGACCCAAGCAACAATGGGTACCTAAACAGAAATAGAACTTCCCTTTTGATTGCAGGTACCTAGAGCTAAAGTCAATACATCTGTTTGGTATTTTGATAGTGGATCGTCAAGGCACATGACAGGTTCCAAAGATCTTCTGATCAACTATCAAGCCGCCAATGGTCCTCAGGTTGTATTTGGTGATAACTCCAAAGGTAAAACCAAAGGTATAGGTACTGTGCATAGGGGGAACATCATGATAAGTGATGTTTATTTTGTTGAGGGTCTAAAGCACAACTTATTAAGCATAAGTCAATTTTGCGATAAAGGCTTTGAAGTCATATTCTCAAGTGACTATTGCTATATAAACGACGCTAAGACTAAATCTACTAAACTAAAAGGAAAAAGGAATAACAATGTATATTTGGTAGATTGGGGTTCAACACTTGATAACAACCCAACATGCTTTGTTGCTAAAAATGAATCTAAAGTGGGTTGGCTATGGCATAGAAAAATGAATCACCTCAACTTTAAGACAATCTCTCAGCTTATAAGTCAAAATCTTGTAGAGGGATTGCCAAATGGACCATTTCATAAGGATCGTCTCTGTGACGCTTGTCAAATGGGTAAACAAGTTAAATCATCTTTCAAGAGAAAACCTCATCTATCTACTTCTAGAATACTTGAACTACTTCACATGGATTTGTTTGGACCTGTTCAAACAATCAGTGTAAGCGGTAAAAAGTATACTTTAGTGGTAGTAGACGATTTCTCTAGATTTACTTGGGTGGAATTTCTTTCATCCAAAGATGAAACATGTGACAAGTTAACAGCGCTTATTCGGCAACTTCAAACATTGAAAAATCTTAAGGTTGCAAGAATAAGAAGCGATCACGGTACTGAGTTTACTAACAAGGTTGTTGAGAAGTTTTGTGCAGAAAATGGAATACATCATGAGTATTCAGCTCCCAGAACTCCCCAACAAAATGGTGTTGCTGAGCGCCGGAACCGAACGCTTAAGGAAGCCGCTAGGACTATGTTAGCTGAATCTAAGCTTGCTCCTAGATTTTGGGCCGAAGCGATCAACACTGCTTGTTACACTCAAAATCGATGCATGATCAACAAACAGCATGGAAAAACTCCATATGAACTGTGGAAGGGACGTAAGCCAAATATTTCATACTTTCACGTCTTTGGTTCTAAATGTTTTATTCATAATAATGGATCCCAAAGCCTAAAGATTTTTGATCCTAAAGCGGATGAAGGAATCTTTCTAGGCTACGCCAAAAATGGAAAGACTTTTCGCATTCTCAATAAGATCAAATCGAAGGTTGAGGAATCTATTCATGTTGTGTTTGATGATGCTAACCAAGAGCCGAGTAAGGTAAGTATAAATGATGTAGGAGTTGAAGATCTATGTCATCAAGCGTCCAAAATTACTATTGATGAAGATACTGACGATGATGATGAGATCTCAGTGCCTCCTCCTAAGAATACTCGTGAAATCAATCTAAATTATCATGTAAGAAACACGAATGATCATGAAAAGAATGATCATCAAGTGCAAAGAAGGAATCATGAACTTGAAGCGCCAACGCAGGAGAATGGTCAAGCGAATGATTCTCAAGCGTCTGTTCATTCTCAAAACCCCTTCCAAACAGATAGACTATGGTTACATGACCATCCACCTGAGCAAATCATTGGAGATATTGAAGCACCAGTTAGAACTAGAGCCGCTACATTTAATGAGGCTATGTTCGCAAGCTTTCTATCTCAAATGGAACCTAAGAAAGTGGATGAAGCGTTAAGTGATCCAAGTTGGATTGAAGCTATGCAAGAAGAGCTCAATCAGTTTGAGCGAAATAAAGTTTGGATGTTAGTACCAAGACCAACTCATCAAGGAGTTATTGGAACTAGATGGGTATATAGAAACAAGATGGATGAGGACGGCATTGTTGTAAGAAACAAGGCCAGACTCGTAGCTCAAGGATACTGCCAAGAGGAGGGCATTGACTTTGATGAGACTTACGCTCCTGTTGCTCGTCTTGAAGCAATCCGCATGTTTCTAGCGTACGCAGCGTTTAACAAGTTTACAGTATTTCAAATGGACGTAAAGAGTGCCTTCCTGAATGGTAAACTCCAAGAAGAAGTGTATGTGGAGCAACCTCCAGGATTCATCAACAATCATGGTAAGGGTATGGTTTACAAGCTCGAAAAGGCACTTTATGGGCTTAAGCAAGCACCTCGAGCATGGTATGACACTCTCTCTATCTTTCTTATTGGTAAAGGTTTTTCAAAAGGCAGCGTTGACACAACGTTATTTAAAATTACCAATGATGAAGATATTCTCTTAGTTCAAATTTACGTTGATGACATTATATTTGGTTCTACTAATAAGCGTCTGTGTGAGAAATTTTCGAAAATGATGCAAGAACAATTTGAAATGAGCATGATGGGTGAATTAACCTTCTTCTTAGGACTACAAGTTAAACAACTCCCTAATGGCATATTTATCAACCAAGCTAAATATACACGAGATATGATTAAGAAATTTGGTATGGAAAATGCATCATATTCAAAAATCCCAATGAGCCAAACGCTTAAGTTAGATAAAGATGAAAGTGGAAAGAAAGTTGATATCACTAATTATAGAGGTATCATAGGATCACTTCTTTATCTCACTGCCAGTAGACCTGATATTATGTTTTCGGTATGTATGTGTGCACGATTCCAAGCTGATCCTAAAGAGTCACACTTGACTGCTGCCAAGAAAATCCTTAAATACCTAAAAGGCACACAACATGTGGGCTTATGGTATCCCAGGGATTCTCCTTTTGAACTAATCGGTTACTCAGATGCAGATTTTGCAGGTTGCAAAATAGATCGTAAAAGCACTAGTGGTACTTGTCAATTCTTAGGTGATAGGTTAGTTTCATGGCATAGCAAGAAACAACAATCCATAGCTACCTCCACAGCCGAAGCTGAGTATGTAGCTGCAGGAAGTTGTTGTGCACAAGTTCTATGGATGAGGCAACAACTTAGAGATTACGGAACAATCTTAGGACCAACCCCCATTCATTGTGATAACCAAAGCGCTTTAGCCATGACTCAAAACCCTGTTCTTCATTCAAGAACCAAACACATTGACATTAGATACCATTTCCTTCGTGACCACGTTCAAAAGAAAGATATCTCCATGCACTTCATTGGAACTGACAAACAACTGGCAGATATTTTCACCAAAGCACTCAATGAACAACGTTTTCTCACTTTAAGAAGTGAACTAGGTATGATTGATCTAAACGCTTGATCATGAAGCATCATAGTTTATTAGGCATATAATTTAGGGGGAATCCACTTAAGTTATATCTCACAATATTCTTAAACAAATTTTTTTCTTGATCATAACTGTAAGCGTCAATGATAAAATTTTCAGATGCATAATCATCAACGCTCAGTTCTATGTTTGCATAAAATATTGAATGCTCAAAATATTGAAGTTTTTTGACTTCAAGCGTCCATCTTATCAGCTAAGCGCTGAATAGTTTATCAAAAATTTATAAAATATTTTTGTTACAAGCCATGCATAAAATTTTCAAACTTCTTTCAAGGTCGTGGGTAGACTCAAAGGTCTATTTTGTAATCTACTCACACGCCTCTATCACATCAAACTGGCGGGTACTCAAATTTTTTTAAAAATGACGGTTCAGAGATAGCACGTGTTTGTGTACGTGTCAGTGTACAAACATGCGCGTGTGTTACACTCTGAAAATACCAAACGTTAATTTTTTTTTAACTCGGATGTCAAATCTTTATATATGAGAATTACCAAATGTAACTTCTCTCTTTTACACAAAACTCGCGTCCGCAGTTAATAAATTCATGGCTAAGATTCAACAGTTATTACACGTGTTTAAATCCTACTAAGACTACACAACACAAGTTTCAAAAACTCTTTACTGTGTCATTTAAAACACAAACTCTGCAGAAAAAGTAACTTACTTTCTATTCACGCATATCTGCAAATCTCTCTTTATCTCTCTCAATACAACAGAAAATCTCAGTTCATCTTCTTCGTTTTAAACAAAAAATGGCACCAAAGAAATCATCATCTACTTCTGCTGAAACTACCATCAAGGTAACTGAAGGTCTTGTTGTCGACTGGAAATTCCTATATGAACAAACTCAGATCAACCTGACGGATGTAATGGACATGGTCGTCCAAGCTGGGCTCAAACCCTTCTTAACCCAATACTCTTATATGTTTCCTACTGAAGTTGAAACTTTCTGGAAGACTGCTACCCTTTCAGAGGACAAGAAGTCCATCTCTTGTAAAATTCCCTTCTCCAAGAAGGAGTCTCCAAAGGAATTCATCCTATCTGCTTCCACCATTGCCAAGAACTTCAATTTGCCTAATGAGGGTGAGGCACTGGATTCTGTTACGTTAAAACAAATTAAGGAAGCATGGGCAATCATGAGTGCGTACGACGACGTTCCTTACACTCAATACTTCGAGAAGAAAGATCTGGTGTCCAAATATCGGTTATTGGCTGATTTCTGCAGCAAGATCATAGAATGCCGCGTAGGAACCTTTGATAAAGTAAATCCTGTCCAATTTCAGATGATGGTTGCTATACTCTTCAACATCAAAATCAACTGGAGTGAGTACATCTTCGGACGGTTTCGGGACAGTCTAAGCGCTTCAAATAAGCCTTATGGACTCATCCTGAGTGACATCTTGTTTAAATCGAATTGTGTGTACTCGTCTGGACTTCCTTTGAATAAGTCCAAGTTGTTGGGAAAAAGGATTCTGACCAATATGTTCAATCCTCCAAAAGTTCGTGGTGCGGCTAGACCCCTATCTGAGCGACTGGAAGAACGCCAACTGCTTGCTCAAAAGGCTGAGAGACCAGTGCCAGAGGAAGCTGTGAAGCGTCCAGCAGTAACGAAGAAGAGAGCCCCCAGAAAACCCAAAGTTAAAATTGCCGTCCCCTCTCAAAAGATTGATGAGGAAACTGATGAAGATGCCGAGGACAAGTTGCCTCTCAAAAGACGAAAGCTTGAAGGGATCATTAAGCAAATAGACTTTGAAGAACCAGCTGTTGATCCTCCCGCTCCTCCGGCTAAACTAGTTGAAGGAGTCAACATTAAGAAAATCTTTAAGCGTTCCAGGACTAGCAAGCGTCAAGCTACTCCTGAAGAGCCTGAGACAGTTGAGCCAAGCGCTCAAGTTGCTGTTGAGCCAAGCGCTCAAGTTGCTGTTGAGCCAAGCGCTCAAGTTGCCGTTGAGCCAAGCGCTCAAGTTGTAGTTGAGCCAAGCGCTCAAGATGCTGCTGTTGAGCCAAGCGCTCCAGAAACTACTGTTGAGCTTAGTTCTCAGGGTAAGTTTATTTCTTCCCACAGCATTTCTATTCCTACATCTGTAGAAGATCCTGCTCTTATAGAGGATGGCTCTTGTTTTTCAGCTATAGTTTCAGCTGCTGCTGAAGTGTCCACAGATGTTCTGTTGGATGTGGACCTGACTGGAGTTGTAGCTATCGCTCAAGATGTTGCCGCTAAAGTAGCTGCAATTGAACCTGAGGAACCTGCTACTTTAACAGAGGCACGTTCAGAAGATCAGAACGCTGCTGAAGACGTTAGAGCTCCTCGTCACTTCTTTCAACTCGATCCGCTGAAGACAATTGATCATTCAATTAACTATATGCCCCCAGCGCTCGACGAAGATTTCATTCCTGCAGGATATAATATAGAAAGATATATTGCTGCAGAAGCTGACGCTGCAAGACTGATTGACTTTGACAGCGCAATCAAAGCAACCGTTCTAGACAGACCAAGAGACAGACCTCCTAGATGTGCCGTGGATGTGGCTTACTATCTTGACAATGGCCACAGCAGACCAACTGGGTTCGCGCTAAGGGATTACAGTGTTCGTGTGTATGATCCTCTCCGTCCTAGCTTTCTCAATCCCTCAGAGTCAGTCTTGAACAGAGAAGGTTACACACATTTCCCTCAGACGGCTCACAGCCCTGAAAATCTTGCATCGGCCCGACCTCTCTGTCTATGGAAAAATAAAGAGATTCATGCTGGTGAGCGCCTTGAATCGTTGACCGATCTGCTCCAGACTGAAGCTGATGCTTACTTTGACAGCGTCTGGAATGCCAACTATCAGCCTGATAAGCACCGCTTTGAAGCCATAAGAGATATTCATCTTGAAGGTATTCGTGCTATGGTGAATGCTGGCACAGACTTCTGTATAAATGAAGTAAATTGGGTTGAAGCGTACATGGGACATAAATACACCTTCCCAGAGTTAGTCCAAGCTCCCCATCTTTTCGGCATAGGCATGCATGACAAGAAGCGTCAATTCGCCAAGTATTGCCTCCTGAAGCGTCAACAAAGACTCGGACCTGTTCTCAAGCTCCCAATTATTAGACATCAAATAGAACAATGTCTACGTCAAGAACTTCAGAGATTATCCATCACCCCTCTTCGGTTTAATGCTCAAGCGTCTTCCAGTGGTACAGTTGGTGAACGGTGCTTAAATCTTGCTCCAAGCCACTGTGAAGAAAACTTCAATCTGATGGTAAAGATTCTATCTCCCGTATCTCTCTTTGATAAAATCTTCACTGCCAATCTCAGATCTTGGAATGGCTCAGTGATCAATTCATTCAAAGGATATCCGCTGCTCCCTTCCATTCGCAGTGAGGTACTCAATCACTATGAGTATGTTCTTTCTCTGCTTGAAAGGAATCAAGAGCTCGCTCAAGCCGTTTATCCGTATCTTGAAGAGTACTATGCGGACTGTGTGCCTACACATCGACGTCCTGCATCTCTTCCCTCAGATTGCTTGATTGGATTTTCCAGAACTCACTGCACAGATTCACTATTCTCCATCGCTCAAGCGCCGTCCAAAATTTTCCCAGATCATGTGCTGGATATCATTGGTCCAATGTACATCAGGGCCATTGATAGTCCTCTTCGCACATTTATCTCCGGTACTTGTATGTCCAGGACCAGACTCATTGAACTCTTGGATTCTACATCCACCTCTTATGCCGACTCAGCAAGCTGGAACTTTCAATTCACTGACTTTCGCCAGCCTGAGTCAACGCTTGAGGAAGCGCCTGCTGAGACATCTGAAGCGTCCAAATCTGCAGATACCAGTATTCCTACGCTCCTGAACATGCTACCATTGATAGTGCTGAAGATACTTCCCTGGATATTCGAGGTACTGTTTTTGATCCAGCCTATCAAGTTCCTTTTGACTCTCTCAAACACTCATCACGATTCAAGCGACCAGCTCCTCAAGTGGTTCAATCAGATGAGAGTCAAGCCTTCGGTCCCCTGCTTAAATCTGTTATGGAGACAATTAGCGCTCAAGCTACTCAGAGTGAAGAATCTCTCCATTGGATTAAGGAAGACCTGGCAAAGATTGAAACTCACGTAATGAGCGCTCAGATTGCTCATATGCGTAGTTCAGCTCAAGCGGCAGTTGGTGAGTGCAAACAAGACTTTCAAGAAATGCAGGATGCTGCCCACGCCACCCAACTTGCCATGAAAGAAGAACTTGAAAAGCGCCTTGCAACCCTTGAGATATCTGTGAATGACGCCACCAGCGCTAAGCTTCTTGTTATGCAGGAACGCTTCGACAAGCGTCTGGATGACATCACAGATTCCTTATCCCAGATTGCTCATCAGGTAAGTGTACTCACAAACCACTTCTTAAAATCTGATGATGGCAATAAGGGGGAAGAAAAGAAGAAAGGAGAAAAGCGGAAAGCGTCCAGTTCAAAAGTTGAAGATCCTCCGTCTGCTAAGCGTCAAATGCCTCCTTCTCAGTCTGCGCTTAATCTCCCGTCTTGGATAACTGCTCTGACACAAAGTTCATCCGGAGCGCCCAGTAGTACACTAAGGGAACCTCCTAGAGCGTTATATCCAAACCTACCAATTCCTACAAGAGCACTGCTTGAACAGTTTGACATTCCTCTTCAGAGAACATCCATTTCAGAACCTACAGATCCACAGATCTTAGCTGAAGAAAGGAAATGACTGATTTTAGCCAAGCTTTTCGAATCTGCCTAAGGTACATTGGTATCGACCCAACTGACTGGGATAATCACTTTAAAGTATTCAAAAAGAGACAACAAGAAGAAAACAAGCTTATCATCAACAAAGATCATGAAGCAATGATGATCTTGGAAGACAATCTGACTGAAGCTATCCGAGCTGAAATGTCCAAGCGATACAGAGTTAGACCAAGTCATTAAAGCTTTCTGATTTTACATTATCTATATTCTTGTCTCTTATATCTTTAAACATTCAGCTGTAAAAATGCTTGTAATTCTCGATAAATATGAAATGCATTTTTTTTGCTGAAACATCTCGTTGAAGCGTAACTAACTTTAACTAACGTCTACTGATCAAAGCTAACTTTTACGTTTGGCTATCTAACTCTTGAACTATAAAAGAGTAAGTATTGCCATCATCAAAAAGGGGAAATTGTTAGGAATCTCATGTTAGAAGTTTTGATGATGACAATTAAGTTTTTGTTAGACCCCAAAAAGTTGTAAGTTTATTTTTTGTAGAAAACTTGTATAGGCTTTGAAGCGTTAGACTTGTAATAGATTTATTAGGCTTTGTTATCTTACTTTAGAGTGTTAGGCAAAATAGTCTTAGGCTGAGCGTCTGATGATTTCTGAGTGAGTTTATCAGTGGTAAAGTTCGAAGACTCAAGCGCCTGATCTCAGAAGATAGATACAGTCTCCAAGCGTCCACTTTGGCCAGCTATATCAAGCGTTACCTTATGGGACAGAAGTGATCTCACCTGAATTTACTTCTAAGTCCAGAAGGAGTTTAATGCAAATATTCTCAAAGCATTAAATACCAACGGGTATTAATTTCAAATGCATTAAATGTTGATAAGAGCATTTAATATGATAAGCAATGTCAGAAGTACGGAGAAGCCACCCTATTGGACTGTCAACTATCTCAGACTGCAGCACCAACTTTCGTGCAGCAGATTTTCAGGAAAAAGGACAAAAGCTGTTCACTCGCGAAAGTGAGAGACACGCGCCAGTGCATGTGTCAAACGGACACTTTCTCCAAGAATACATATAAATAGGACTTCAACAACAAACAAAAAAAGACGCAACAATTTTATCAAAGCCAAATTGCTGTTGCATTAAAATCTCATTCCTTAAATTCTCAGAAAAGCCCGAAACTTCAAGAAACATCCAAATTGCTTTTCTTATATTCCTGAGACAGTCAACAAATATCTCAAACATTCTTTTTGCAGAAACCAGATTCCTACTGAGATATTACCAAGTTGTTTGAACTTCATCAAAATCAAACAAACCTTTTAGAAAATCCCATCCAAGCCTCGCGATCTGTGTGAAGTCGAAGTTGGATACTTGCATCATTTCTGGGTGAAAGAAGCAAGAGGGTTGAAGTGATTTGAAGCAGAAATCTGTGTGATCAAGGAGCTCAAGTCATCGACATCCATCTCTCCCTAATTTGTAGAAGATTCTGTGTGATTCTTTGAGAATCATCTTAGTGGATTGCCTCCAAGTGCAAAGGAGAAGAAGGACGTAGTTGGGATTACACCACCCAACGAACCTTACAAATATTGTGTTATTTACTTTTCAGTCATTTCATTCATCTATCATATCACTGCATAAGTAAAACACAATCAAAAGCTAAGCACCTAAGAAACATCTTGTGACGCTAAAACTTTCAAAGAGAAGACTCCAAAATCATTCCGCTGTGCTAACCCTGATTAAAAGAACTGAACGCTTAACCTACAAGGTCAAAGTATTCAATTCCTGAAGTCTAAGTTAACTTTATAAAACAGTCTTCATTAGACGCTTCACAAAGTCTCAAATATCTTGTGTGAACGCTAAGGTGAAGCGTCACACTCTTCAAGCGCCTATCATTTCAAGCGTCCAAATACGTTTAATACGAAATCAATTTTAAGTCGAAAAAGACTTAAAGGGTCTATTCAACCCCCCCCTTCTAGACCCTTTCGTATGCCACTTGGGACCAACAAAAACAATTGGAGAGTGACACTGCCAGTACATCCGCGCCCGAGCGCCCCGAGATGCACGCCCAGGCGCCAGATCTCCCCTGTTCTGGACAGGATTCTCTATTTTCCGCGCCCGAGCGCCCAGGCGCCGCCCACAACCTTGCAAGATGAATCCGTTCTGCTTCCCGCGCCCGAGCGCCCAGAGATGCACGCCCAAGCACCTACAGATCCGCGCCTAGGCGCCCATATACGCGCCCAGGCGCCGCCTCCTGTTTCAGTCGGTTTTCATCCTTCCAATCCAACGCATTCTCCCCCTATCGAAGTTCGTCTCCCCTTCCCAAATGCTCACAAAAAGAAGCAAAAGGAGATGGATCCGAGCTTTCTTCAAATTTTGGCAATCCTTCGGGAGGTGAGGATTAATATTCCGTTTATTGACGCCATTCTCCAAATGCCGAATTATGTGAAGTACTTCAAAGACATACTATCTAACAAACAGAAGTGCGAGGAAAAGGAGACGGTGTGTCTCACTGAGGAATGTTCTGCCATCTTGCTCAATAAATTGCCAACTAAACTCAAAGATCCCGGGAGTCTCGCAATACCGTGCACTATTGGCCATCTCAAGTTCGACAAAGTTCTTTGTGATTCGGGAGCAAGTATCAACCTTCTTCCCTACTCTATTTTTAAGAAGCTAGGCCTTAGAGATCTTACGCCAACATCCATGTTCGTGCAATTGGCGGATCGCTCTATTAAGAAACCAAAGGGCATTATCGAGGATGTCATTGTACAAGTTGACAAGTTCTTCTATCCGGTCGACTTCGTGGTTCTCGAAATGGATAGTGACATTGATGTCCCCTTGATTCTAGGAAGACCCTTCCTAGCCACTAGCAACGCCAAGCTCGACATGGGAAAGGGTAGATTGACATTGAAGGTGGGTGATAAAAAGGTGATATTTGATGTTTGTCATGACATGCAACCGCCTACGGCTGATCTTACTTGTCTATATGTCGATGCTATTCACCTTTTGTTTGATGAGCAATGCACACTTGGTAAGACTAAGAGCACTCTTACGGTGGAGGATGAGGTCTTCAATAAGCAACAAGGCAAGGAAATGGAAATTCTATACAAAATGTTTCTGAAGCGCCCGCCTAGGCGCCGCATATATCGCGCCTAAGCGCCCAGAGAACCTATGTGTTTCAACATGTTTCTGAAAGGCCCGCCCAAGCGCCGAAAGACGCGCGCCTAGGCGCGAAAAGTTCAATTAAAAACCAGGTACGCTGTCTTGAGCGCCTAGGCGCCCAAATACGCGCGCCTAGGCGCCCGTTTCTGATTTAAACCTAATCTCGGTCAAATCGGTCAAAATCCTTCACAACTCTTCACAACTCCTCTCCCCACGTGAATTCCGGCGACTCTCTCCACCAATTCCGGCCATTTCCACCGTCTTCCACCTCCAATCTCCGCTGAAAATCCTCACCGCGCAGTGGCTTATCATTCACGCCCGACTCGGTGAGATAATTTTGGGGAAAAAGGTGAGTTTTGGCTTTGCCTTTCTTACATTTCCGATTAATAGCCGAAGAGTAGGTGCATTACATTATAGTTTTGAGGATGAGGATTATATTGACCGTTTTGGCACCGATGATTAGTCTTTTCTTGTATTGTCCAATTCTTGTTTCGTTGTATCATTTTGTTTATCTTTTGTTGGTTTGATGGATTATGTTTTATGTTGGATGCTCGTTGTTTCCTTTCTCGTTTTATTTTATCTATGTTTTTCTAGTTTGTGTTCATTTCGTTAGGTTTTCCTCTTTTCTATCCAATGTTTGATGATTTGTATGGCTAGCACATGTTTAACTATGTAGTGATCGACACCGTGATTGCCATCCTCGGACTCGATTGCCTTTAGTGGACTCCGGTTTGCTTTTCAGCACCCCTATGGTGATGTGTACTTTACCCTTATTTTCTTCCGGACATTGGGGCCAATGTTCATGATAAGTTTGGGGGGGAGGGGGGGTGTTTTAGATATCTCGGTCCAAGTTTGGGGGGGGGGGGGGGGGGCACACCTCTACATGTGAGCTTGTGCAATTTTGTGAAATTTTGAAAAAAAAATTTGGATAGAATTTCAACCCGTCACTTAGTGAATTGAGCATGGTTAACTTGAATACATGGTATGCTTTCTCTATCAATTTGGTTTTTAATGGCTATACACATAGTTCCTTGCTTATGGGACCCTAAACATGACTAGATTATCTTTAAGATGTTTCACATACGCACATAAATCAAGGGTAGAGGCGTTGAGTGGGCAACCATTTTGAAACACTTAAAGGCTTGATCCCGAAAAATATCAACTTAGAATTTTCACTTGAGTAATGAGTTGAGAATGTTAGCTTCGTATGCTTAATAATAATAAAAAGAGGTTGAACATTGGTATGACTGCAAAAGTCAGGCTTAATAGATACTGGGGGCGAAGAGCACCATGCCTAGAATACTGTACTATTATGCTAATTTGAGCTAAGCTCAAGCCAATGCAAGTGTTAAGTGAATAAGGACCTAGTTTGATTTTGTGGCCTTTGACACTTGAGCGATTAAGCCCTTAGGAGTGTCTCTACACTTGATACCCTAAAGCCGTCTAGTTTGGGAGTTATTGGCCTAAAGCTCGTTACAAGGGTGTCATAGAAAGCCTAAGAGGATCGAACATTGCACATGGTCTAGCCTCTAATGTTTCGAGTTGAAAGTGCATAAGTTAAAGTCGAAAGTGGAATGAAGTGATGAATTTTTTTTAGTGTCTATGAAGTTGTATTTAATTCTCATACCATGTGACTAATCAAAAGTTGATAAATATGGGATTAATGCGTGAAAAGTGGTAAGAATGCCACTCGACTATAATACTTGAGATTTTACTACACTACACCCTTAGGATGATCTTTTCGATGTTACGGCGTAACATGAGCAAGTGGGTGATGTGTATATATATGTAACTTGAGCTTAAATAGGTGAATTCATACCATTGTGTTTTATTAATCATTGTAATTTACGTTGAGTGATCGGGGTTGAAATCTTTCGATTTTGTGGGTAGATCGTTTGCAAACCCTCACGAGACTATAACTCGTCCTTTGGGGTAACTCAAGAGTTCAAAGGCTTGTTGCATCCGCTAAATGCAACCGTTTGCTCCACGAAAGTGAGTTGTGCAGTTTCTTTTCTTTTACCTCCATGTGTTTGATGATGAGCTCGTATCCTATGTCTTCTCTTACTCGAGGTCGAGCAAGTGATAAGTTTGGGCGGGTTGATAAGAGTCATTTTTGCATAAGTTTTTAGACCCTTTTAATGACAATTTAGGCTCGTATATGGTTTATTTCGTGCCACTCGTGCGTTTAATATGTGTGTGAAGTGATTTCAGGTAGTAAGCGACGATGGACGAAGAAAAGGGAAAAAGACGACTCGTTTCATCCACTTTGCTCTGGCTTCTGAAATGCCCGCCCGTGCACCAGTTTTACCGTGCCCAGGCGCCACCCAAGCAGAGAAAAATCAGTGTTCTGAAGCGCCGGCCTAGGCGCCACATGTCGCGCGCCCGGGCGCCACTTATCTCCACGCTTGGGCGCTCCGGAACTTATGCCCCAAGAAATAAACGCCACATAGGCGGCACCTAGGCGCCAATCAACGCGCGCCTAGGCGCCGCAATAATAGATTTTGGAATGTATAAATAGGAGTTTTCAATTCATTTGAAGGGTTCGAAATATAGGAGATTAGGGGCGATTTGTTGGGTTTTGGGCTATTCTTCATCAACTCTAAGAGGCTAAGAAGGAGATCTAGCTTGGGATTGAAGCTCTTGACTCGGATACATCATCAATCAAGCAATATAGGGAGTTTTCATATGTTTTTCATTACATACTTGTCTATGATTATGTATATGACTACATTAGGATCTTCTATGTTATTGATTATGAGCTAAATTTGTGAGACTAAGGCCATGTGAAGGCCAATTTATGAGTCAATATATGTGAAGTTACTTTTTGTATTAATTCTCCTATTGCTTTGTGTGTTAATTCTATGCTTTTATTCCAATCATGTGTTTGATCACCATATGCTTGATATCTTGCCTAATCTAGTTGTTCGAGAGAAGATAGATTAGGGTGCAAGGGAATTAACACATCACCCGAAACAAATGAGGGATTGCTCCTAGAAATAGGTAAAGATTCCCGGGTGTTGTTAGCCGGATTTATTCGGGGAAGCTCTAGAACGTTACTGCGTGATTTTGATTAGATTCTCGGATAGACATATTTAGAGAACCGTCAACTAATCATAGGATTATTATGAGCCGAGACATCGGGTAATAATTAATTTAGGAGTTTCCACCAAAGCAATAGGAGTCTAATAATTCGAGGAGTAACCCATATAAATTGACGAGTAGATTTGGTTGTAGCATGTGCCTTGGTCATTTTATCATACGTGAAGTTTAATCCATAGCTTGTTCCCTCCTTTGGTTCTTCATTTACTTAATTGTTTTAGTCCCGCTTTACTTTAAGTGTCTTTTACCTTTTTGAAAATCAGAAACTAAAAATCCAAGTCTCCGTGGTTCGACAACCCGGACTTATTGTCCATTTCTATTACTACACACGACTAGTGCACTTGCTACCAAAGCACGTTAGCTTCTAGCGTGTCAGCTGTGAAGTATTCTATCAATCTCCACTGAATTGTACATCAGTCTTTTAGCCCCCACACGATATGATGGTGATAAAAGTGCTAATTGACATGGAGCAATAACCTACACACACACACATATATATACAACATTAGGCCAAACCCAAAGTTTTGAGTGATTTACAGAAATAGAGAGTTGCAAGGTACATGATAAATAAACAAATTCAAATCATTTTCTCAGGAAGCATTTTAACTGGTTCTGGGCAGCTATCTTTCAAAGAAATAACCTCATCTTCATGTGGCTGACTCAAGTTAGGCGCTTCCAAAACATCAATCCTGCGTTGCATGGCGACCATATTTTCAGAGAGGTTTTTCACCATGTTTCTCAAGCTTTCCATTTCCATTTCTTTAGCAGGCTTTAGATCCGAAAAGTAGTCTCTTTTTGAGACCCTCCAACACCCATAACGCGACCCGAATGCTCCTTCTTTTTAAGAGATTTAGCCTTACACTATGGCTAGTACTCTCTTGTGAAATGCTCTCCTGTAATAATACATTTAAAAAATAAAAAAAATTAGTGAACTTTTTTCTTTCAATAGTATTACAAAACAAACATACAACACATTATAGAGCTAAAATTGCAAAAAACTCACCATTTCATTCACTACTCTTCTAACATTGTCGTTATCAATTTCATTTGTTTTATCAGGACGCGCAATCCTCCACATGAGTGCTGGTGTCACCTCTGTGCAATCGGATCCCGCATCCCTTCTTCTATTTATCTATATATTTATTAAAAAATATATATTTATTAACAAGGAATTTTTATTAAAAAAATTGTAAGGATTCACTACTAATGAACTACATACCTCTATTTGCTCCACTCGAGCATGTCCAAGATGTGATCTCCGGTAAGAATATTCAGGTTCCTTTGCTCTTTCCTGAATTTCCCTACTTAGTTTCTGTTTATTACATAATCAAATTATTAGTTAAATATAAACGCAATAACCAACAAATGAAAGCGTAAATTAAAATGAAACTCTTCACTCAGATGAAGATCTACAAATGCCATCCAATCGGCTTGAGGTATCTCACATTGTGAGGGTGGGTTGTAATTAATGTTTCCATCATCACCTCGCACCCACACCATACTTAAGTAGCTCCTGAAGTTGCGTGCTAGCTTCCCAGTTTCTGCTAGTACGTACTTTTGTCTACTTTCATCAATATCAAATGCCAACTACAAAAAACAAACAACAAAGTATATATGAAAGTATAATTTAGAGAAAATTAAATCAACAAAACATACATTAACACTTAGAAATATGATAATATCCAAATTACCTTTGTTTCATCCCAAATGTTTCTTTCTATTGGTGACAGGACTTTTCGCCAATCATTCATGGTAATCGACACCTTTCTACCGAGCCACGACTCTTATATAACCAACCAATGTTGCTTTGTTTGGGTCAACTGGTTGGCTCTGTCATTCTAGCCGACAGGTAGCCTTATGCCTTTACTTCTGGCATTGATAACTTTTTTCATAACCGTGACACCTCTCCGTATTCCGCCTCATGACGGCTATCTGATCCATATACATCATCCTCGGGAAAATGACCAGCAGGATCTGAAGCCATCGACCTACAAAAGCCAAAAAATACAGAAGTTAGATTCATATAAATTTGGCAGATTCATTTGGCAATAATAATTTTAAAATAGAAGTAATAAATACAGAAGTTAGGTTCATTCCCATTATTCTAGAAAAAATTTGGCAGAGTAACGACGCAAAAATTTGTACTAAGTTCTCGACTTAATCTTCCCGCAAACTTGCAACCACAGCAAACCCAACAAACCCAGCAATTACAAATATTGATCACCAGTTGGATCACGTAAATCACGTAAAACTACAAATAAAGCATCATTTTATAAATATTGATTACCAGTTGGATCACATGAAGAATCATAATTCCAGCAACTACAAATATTGATCACCAGTTGGATCACATAAAACTACAAATAAAGCATCATATTTTCAACAACTAAGTATAAATATAGATCACTAGTTGGATCAATGTACCCTAAACCACAAAGTAAATAAAATTTAATCCCCAATTAAACGTAATTAACTCCCAACTAACCCAAATTAACTCTAAATTCAGTCAAGTCCCTATTTCCCTTAAATCTTCCCCAAACATAGGCAAATCTTAAGAATATAAATTTTCTAGCAACTAAGTATAAATATTGATCATAAAATAAGTCTATCATACAATTATGAAATAAGTTCAAGTACCTTTCATCGTTTTCTTTTTATCATTGGCTTAGCAGTCTTTTGCTTCCCATCGGTATGACCATTTTTTTAGTACGCCGACGAACTGATGGATTAATCCATATCCCCTCTTGGTGATCCTGTTGCAAATACAATTCATCATCACTTATATCCAAGTCATCGTCACTATCAATTGATTGTAAATCACCTAATGAGATAGGATTTTCTCCATCATCTTCACTTTCTTCATAATCATCATCAATACAAGTATTTTTGTTTGCCGATAAAACAATGGACCACCTCTTATCAATAGGATCGGTGACAAAAAACACTTGCTTAGCTTGTGATGCCAAAATGAAAGGTTCATCTTTGTATTCCACCCTTTCAAGGTCTACTCGAGTGAAGCCTATTTCACTATTATTGACACCATTTTTATTGTCAACCCACCTACACCCAAATACAGGCACCCGAAACCAACTATAATCAAGCTCCCATATACGTTCAATCATCCCATAATATGATAAATTGTCATAGATAGGGTTATTATCTTTCGCACTTGAGCTATGCATTGTTTGAGCTACAAGACTCACACCACTATTCTGCATTGTACTTCATTCATCTTGGCCTTTTATATAGAATGTGCGACCATTTATACGATAACCTGAATAACAAAATACTAGTCTGTCCGGACCCATCGACAGCCGTGTCAATTTATCTGAAACTGAACGTGGATTCTCTTTCTGTTTCTCTTTAATATGCTTCCGGAACCAATCGATGAAACTCTTGTTATGCTCTCTTGAAATCCAGCTCTCATTTTCAATTGGATTGAATATCCTAAGTTGGTTCTTATGCTCTTCAACATATGGGTCAACCTCATCGGTGTTGTGGAGCACATATAGGTGTTCCTGCTCCCTTTGTGTAATAGGAACACTAACTAATTGCTTTCCAATTACGCTTTTTCCTTTTGTTCCCCCTCCCACAACATGAGACTTTGGAAGCTCTGCAACATTAGAATCTGCCAGATACTCTGTGCAAAATGTAATAACTTCATCAACTATGTACCGTTCAACAATGCAACCTTCTGGTAGACTACGATTTTTCACGTAGCATTTCAATACCTTCATATAACGCTCAGCCGGATACATAGATCTCATAAAAGCCGATCCACATAGTTGTATCTCTCTAACCAAGTGAATAGGCAGGTGAGTCATTATATCAAAAAAAGCAGGTGGAAAATACATCTCAAGCTCACACAATGTGATGACAATTTGTTTCTGAAGTGCAGGAAATTGTTCAGGATCAAACACGTTGCTCCACATTGCTTTGAAGAAGAAACACAATCTAGTTATTGTGTCTCTCACCTTTTTTGGCAAAATGGACCGTATAGCAATTGGTAGCAAATGATCCATGATTACATGACAATCGTGAGTCTTCATGTGCTTTAGCTTCAAGTCCTTCATTGATACAAGACTGCTGATGTTTGAAGAATACCCTTCTGGAACTTTCACTCCATTAAGAAACTCACATAATGCAATTTTTTCTTTCCTGGATAGAGTGTGAGCTGCTGGAGGCAAATAAGTACGTTTCCCCTTATTTGTTGGTGCCAATTTTTCTCTTATCTTCATTTCAACCAAGTCTAACCTTACCTTTACGCCATCTTTTGTCTTTCCAGGCACATTTAGAAGTGTACCAATGACACTATCAAATACATTTTTCACAATATGCATAATATCAAGAAAATGTCTAACATGTAAAGACGTTCAATACGGCAACTCAAAGAAAATTGACCTTTTTTTCCACCCAGTTTTTGCAAGGCCACCTACAAAAGTCATTCCAAATTTAACCTCTAAGTCTTTTACATTCTCAAACACTTCTTCACCAATCAAGCACTTAGGAGCTCGGCCTTCTTCTATATTCCCATTGAAAACTTTCTTCCACTGACAACATCGATGGTTCCTATTTAGCCATCTCCGATGCCCTTGGAATGCATATTTTTGAGAGTGTGTCGATCGATATTGATCTGTACTCTTGACACATATGGGGCATCCACATTGGCCATGTACACCATATCCCTCGAGGTTTGCTCTTGCTGGAAAATCATTGATTGTTCCAAATAACATGACTCTGAGATTGAAATTTTCTTCTCTGAACCCGTCATATACTTGAACACCGGTCTCCCACAACACCTTCAAATCCTCAATTAAAGGAGCCCAGTAGACATCTATATCATTTCCAGGTTGTTTCAACCCAGAAATGAGTATAGGCATCATTATATGCTCTCACGTCATGCATCGCGATGGGGGAAGGTTGTAGATCATCAAAATCACCGGCCATGTACTATGTGAGCTACTTTGCAAGCCATGAGGGTTCATGCCACCTGTAGCCAATACAAGACGCAGGTTTCTTGATTCTTCACCAAATTCAGGGAAATCATCATCAATCTTTTTCCATTGAGGAGAATCTGAGGGGTGTCAAATCTTGTCATCTTCAATCCTTTCTTCAAGTCTTCTATCAGCATGCCATGTCAAGTTCATGGCTAACTCTTTACTACTGTACATGCGCTTAAATCGTGGTATTATGAGCAAATACCACATTGCTTTGACAGGAGCAGATCCATTCTTCTTATACCGCGAGGCGTCACATTTCGGACAGGCCTTCAATGATGCATACTCAGTTCTAAACAATATACAATCATTGAGACAAGCATGTATCCTCTCATATCCCATGCCAATTGAGGTTAACATCCTTTTAGCCTCATAAGTACGATTAGGTATCACATTATCCTCGGGTAGCATGCTTATTAATAGACCAAGTAAGTCTGTGAAACTCTTATCACTCTACCCATTATTGGCTTTTAACTTGTATAGGTTGAGGACTGCTTTCAATCTTGTGAATTTACTACCACTATACAGTGGTGTCTTTGAATCACTTGTCAAATTGTCAAACATTTTAGGATAATTTCGCAAATCCTCCTTAATCACATTTGTCATCTCCTTCAAACGATCAGGCTCATAATCATTCATGTTAAAATCCTGTGATGGATATGATGTACCACCTAAATCATCTGACGTGACACTACTTTCACCGTGTCTTGTCCAACGTGTGTAGCTTTTATCAATCCCATTACACACCAAATGATCTTCCAACTCACGTGGACTAATTCTCTTTCCAAAACAACAACGTAAACACGGGCAAGTGATCCTAGTTCGATCTGGTGCATGCTCATCCGCAAACTTGACGAACTCTTTCACCCCTTTCTCATACTGTTTCGACATACGATCCGCTAAAATTCAACTTCGATCCATCTTGATTCTGAATTAATTAAATTAAATAATTTTAACATCGGTTGATAGTTGGATTAATTAAATAATTTTAATTTTCATTTATTTTCCATTATTCTAGAAAAAATTCGGCAGATTAGCAACGCAAAAATTTCTACCAAGTTCTCGACTTAATCTTCCCCTAGGTGGGTTGCAACCAACATAATTCGGATCTTACGATCCGCTAAAATCCAACTTCGATTCATCTTGATTCTTACTAAAATTAAATAATTTTAACATCAATTGAGTTGAATTAAATAAATTATTTTAATTTTAATTTATTTAACATTATCTTAGAAAAAATTCGACAGAGTAACGACGCAAAAATTTCTACCAAGTTCTCGACTTAATCTTCCCCCAAACTTACAACCAACAAAATTCGTATCTTTCAACCACTACAAACCCAACATTCTAATTTTTCACCCACAACAAACACAAAATGTCGATCTCACTACACGAAAATATTGATCACCAGTTGGATCACATAAATTGCATAAAATGCATCATGTTATAAATATTAATCACCAGTTGGATCACATAAAGCATTATATTTCCAACAACTACAAATATTGATCACCAGTTTGATCACATAAAACTACAAATAAAGCATCATATTTCCAGCAACGTACTAAGTATAAATATTTCCAGCAACTAGTATAAATATTTCTACGAAAATAGGCAAATCTCAAGAATTACTTATACCATAAATTTCTTCTCATATTTATCTAAAAACGTTATCCCAAATCCGCACATAGCACAAACCCATTACATTTCCAATTTATAGCACAAATCCTAGACACATAGCACAAACTCTATATATGTGTGTGTGCGATGTGGCATGACGTGATGTACATATAAGTATATTGATTGGGTGCACGTACGATATACGTTTGATGTATATATGTGGGATTGTGCGTATTAAGGTAAACACATGCATATAAATACGTATTCTAAAGTATGTAGACTAATACGTAACATAAAATGTGTTAAAATACGTGACATAAAGTATACATTTATGCAACAATATAATATTATTTTATATTTTACACATTATTAATTAGTATAATGAATTTGATAATAATTAATTAGTTATATATATATATTTATATATAATTAGTCATAATCGATAATATATATTTATTATAACAAACTTACCCAAATGGAGACGGGACGGCGGCGGCGGTGCTACACATAGAAAGAGAGAGAGTTATATATATAAAGAATATATAAATATATATATATATATACATATATATATATAGACAAAGAGAGAGAGAGAGAGAGAGAGAACCGGGGTAAGTGGCGGACCTGCGGCGGTCACGGTCGGCGGCGAAGTGTGGCGGTGGTGGTGGTGAGTGTGAGAGAGAGAGAGAGAGAGAGAGAGAGAGAGAGAGAGATCGAGTAGGGAGAGAGAGATAGAGAGAGGCGGCGATGGTAGTGGCGTGGAAGGCGGCCGCGGCGGATGGTGGTGGTGAGTGTGAGAGAGAGAGAGAGAGTGTAAATTGGGGGGTGGGGGTGGGGGGGGGGGGGCGCCGGCCCTAGGTAAAAATCAGCTTGCCTTTTCTTTTCTTTTTTTATAAAACAGCGGTTCGGCCGAACCGCTGTAATATCTCGACCTATTACAGTGGTTCGGGCTGAATTGCTATAATAGGTCGAGATATTTTTTTTTGGCTCATTTTTTACAGCGGTTCAGGGAGAACCGCTGTAATAGGTCGAAACCGAAATTGCCTATTACAGCGGTTCTTTAGAACCGCTGTAATAGGTGCGTTGTAATAGTGTATTTTTGTAGTAGTGCAAGCCACTAGATGGATCGCTAGACACCTAACATTATCAAAAGTGCGTGTCATACAAGTTTGTTCGAATCTTAATGCCCAATTAAGATTCTCTGACTTGCATACTCTATTGAGTGTCTTAGTACAAAGTCCTTCTAGTGCCATTCTTCTTATCGCATAAGAAATAAAAGACTTGCCCCTCAAGACATATGGACTAGTTATATGTTCATAACTTATAAATAACATAAAGAATCACATGAACAAAACTAAGTGCCTTATATAAAAGGATAAAGGTTTGCATGACACAATCTAGTGCCCTACTACATTCTAAGTCATTGTTGGCGTTGAGAGCATAATCCTAACACGTGGAGGGAAAATTGACTTATAATTTGATCAATCTTTTCTTGTTTAATTTTATTTAAATATTTGAAAATATTAATTCAAATATTTTTTAGCTAAGTTATTTTTATTTATTATAAATAAAATTTGTATAATTAATATATATCTACAGGTAAGATTAAAATTATAAAATAATTTAAATTAAAAACTTATAATATTATATGCATAAAATTTAAACAAAATTATTATTTCCTTAATATTCTAACTTTTTCTATTTTTATTGATATTTCAAAAAAATTGAATTTTCTTCCCTTCTTTGTTTTTATTTTTCAATTTTTTTATTATTTCTAATTATTATTTTGGTTCTATTTTTTTATGATTCTTCTAATTATTTTTACAATTTTTTACTTTATTTATTTTTGTCAATAAAAATCTTTTGCCGCCATTAAAAAATTATTCTATTTAAATTAAAAAATTATTTTTAGATATAATTTGTGATATTTTCTAATTTTAAAATGTTTTAATTATTTTAATATGTTTGATTTTTTTCAAATTATTTTCTAATTTTAACAATCTTCCAAAAAGAGTTATGATTTTTGTTTTCTAATTTTTATATTATTTTGATGACTTTTCAAATTTTTTTTAATGAATTTCATAGTTTTTAAGTTATTTACTTTGTCAATGAAAAAAAAATAATGATTAAAAATAATTTTATCTAAATTTAAAAATTAGTTGATGATATAAGTTTTAATATTTTCTTATTTTTCACAATTTTTTTAAATTTTTTAATATTTTTATAGCTATATTCCCATTTAAGTAAATATTATAATATTCTATTGTTTTAATAAAAAATTTATTTCAAACTACAAATTCGTTTGAAATATACAATTTTGACATTTTTTAACATTTTAGATTTTTAAATTTTACTTTTCAAATTTATCTTCACATGGGAGTTTGGGGTAATATTTACTTATCCCCTCATTTTCTTCCAAATTTGGGTGCAACATAAGAAAATTTTCCCCCACATACCAAAATCTCTAAATTTGATGCAATGTAGTCATTTTTCGGCCAATTTTTAATTTTCAGCAAAATTTGTACTAAAATTGCCAGAATTTTCACGGGATTGCACCCAAATTACCAACGTGCCACTTTTTTGATTGAAAAAAAAGTGAGCGACATTTAGTGTACCAATTTCACAATTTTCCCTGAGGTTACTCCAAGAAGATTAATTGGATACTCACGATTTTATTTAGGGATAATTACACTCACACCCCCTCAATGATGGACTAATTACACAAACCTCCCCTCATTAATTAATAATTACAAACGCACCTCCTCAGGGGGTCTATTTGTAAGGTTTACAGGGGGTGCAATTGTAAGAAATATTTAACATAAAGGAGTGTGTTTGTAATTATCAATTAGTAAGATGAGGTTTGTGTAATTAGCCCATTATTAAGGGAGGGGGGGGGGGGTTGTGAGTGTAATTATCCCTTTTATTTATTTGCTATAACTCGGGGAAAACACGAATTTGTGAGTAACTTTTGTTTGGAAATACAAAAATGTAAAAAGGTGTCGTGTTTCGCTTGTTAGTGATGTCATATTAATGGCAGTTCCACACTTGTCCGGTTGTCCCTTTTTTGTTGTTTTATATTTATTTATATAATACTATAATATAACATAATATATTTTAAACCAAAAAAAAGAAATTAATGCCACGGCCCGGCCCTTTTAGAGCCAAATTACACCTTAGTGGTGATTACAGTTCATCATGCAGAAAAATGGATCCCCTAATTTAACCGTACGTGATTATAGTATATGATCATGATGAATCTCCTTAGTTAAAGGGGTGTGAAGAAGATGACAAATATCTTGGGCTATGTTTAGTTCAATTACGAGAAAGGAGAATGTGACTTAAAGTGGTGTTGGTTTCGGTTAGGGAAAAAGGGCAACATGATTTATTGTAATCCCGGATGCCGCCGTGTTTTATATCTCTGAATAAATTTAACGAATTTTATCATATGTAATAAATACAGTTTATTGATAAAGAATGTCATTTCATTAATTTCGACTTTGTAATGAATAAAATTTACAATAGAGTTTGTTTACAAAGCATCTATACTACTTGGCATGTATGGCACATTTCTATCACTAATGTCTCTATTTTGACATTTTTATCACTCTAGCCCTTAAAGTTTAAAACGTTATCTACCACAACATAGTCATTGAATCCACTATTCAATTATTTATCGCTAGATAAGCTAGCATATGAGCTGCAACTGACAATTGTATAGTGTAAAATGGAAACTACGTAATTTCTTAATTACACAATTATCCCCCAATTGATGTTATAGCTTATTTTCGGATAATTTGAAAAATAATGTGCTAAAAATTTTAATATACATTTTAGAGTTTCTTCTCTATTCCATTTACAAAACTACTAATAATATTATTGCATTCATTTTTAAATTAATTTAAATAATTAAAGCAAAACATTTGTTGACTCAAATCTTATTGTTTAATTTTATTTTTAATGATGTGAAAATAATTTTACTAATAATCTTCTAAAAATTGACGGGGAATAGATTTCTATTAAAGATAATTAAGCAGCATGTTATTTAAGTTCATGAAAAATCAAAAGTTATTTGTTTCCAATAATATGATTTAATACTGAAAAGAAAACTAAATTCATCATTGGCACATCAATCAATTTGATAAATCCAACAAATATTTTCTACAAAAAAGTCCAAAAATTTTACTCTAAAAAATTAAGTTTAATTAAATCCATAATTAATATTAACCATGCTAAATATATAATTTAACGATTGGATTTGTTAGAATGAAGAATCGATGAAATTTATTTTTGACATTAAGATATATTTTTATAAGATTTTAGATATAAATTTCTATCTAAGAGGTGAAAAACTATTTTGCTTTATTCACGAGTTGACTAAACTGGAGAAATAAGCGCCTCACCATAACTTACAGTGTAGTAGATAATACTACGACATTTCAAATTTATGAATTTCTTATTATTTCTAGAGTAGAAGGGATTATTGATGATGAAAATGTGGCAGGTAATACTAAGACATGTCAAATTTATGAATTTCGTATTTGATATACCAAAATATGGTATAAAGGCACAATAGCCATAATATAGAGACCCAGGGCCAAAAATCCTGCTTTGGACCCTTGATCCGAACATCCAAACATTGTGGCCTTGGTGACAGCATTAGAAACGAATCTGTGGTCACTTCATGTGGCTGGGTTTTCTATGACGAGAAGAGGAGGTATTGGTATTTGGCTATACTCACTAGAGAGGAATGACTTAGACTTTGCAGTGAAATTGAATTTTGATGTGACAAACAACGAAACAGAATATGAAGCGCTAGTCTCGGGACTAAGAATATCAAAAACCTTAGAAAAAAAAAGTTTAAAGTTATTTACTAACTCACAGTTGGTAGCAAGGCAAGTGTCAGGATCGTACAAAGCTAAAGAAAAGACTATGGTAAAATACTTGCAAATAACGAAGTAATTGATTGAAAATTTTGAAAAAATAGAATTATGCCAGGTGCCGAGACACAAGAATCAAAGGGCGGATGCATTGTCTAAGCTTGCAATCAGATTGTGGGATCAACGAGTTGTACGGTCTCACTACTTGTATCTGAACATTTAGAATTAGAACCACCCGCAACGGTTATGCCCATTAATGAAGAAACAACACTAGTACAGAAGAGGTCTGTTACAGCGGTTTTTTTTTCACTATTACAGCGGTTTTAACCGCTGTAATACGTATCGCTGTAATTGGTATGTTTACTATTACAGCGGTTAAAAACCGCTGTAAAATGAGCCCTATTACAGCGGTTCAATAACGAAGCGCTGTAATAGGTAAATAAAAAAAAAATTTTAAGTGTAAAAGCCGTAGCCTGTTACAGCGGTTCTTTTCTGAACCGCTATAACAGGATACAGCGGTTCGTTGGTGAACCGCTGTAACAAGTTCACTGTTACAGCGGTTCATCAACGAACCGCTGTAACATGATTTTTTTTTATTTTTATTTTTTTCTGTTATAATTTTAGCTAGAGCTATATCCTTCCCACAAGCTCAAAATTCAACTCATCAATAACACATAAAACAAACCAATTGCTCAACAGAAACAACAAATTCAAATCCAAAATTAATTTCATTCACCAAATAATAATCTCCAATAATTACAAATAATAACGAGTTTACAATAAACCAATATAAACTAATCACTGCTTTTAAATCAAATAAAAATTTACAATAATTTTCAACTTACACCGCCGGCATATCAAAAGCGCATTTAAAAATGTATTGTGCCAATTCAGAACGTGCTTCATCAAGTTGCTCTATAGGGTAAGTGGCGTACTGACAATCAGCAAAGTACTGCAAGACAAATATTAAAATCCAACAAAAATGTTTAATAACTTAAAAGGGACATTAGAATTCGATTAATATTAATTAGGATTATGCATACCGTCGGTGGGATTATAGATTCTCCGTGTCTAATAATATCTTTCATGAATTTCATGACGAAGAACCCACAATCTATGGCGTTTATTTGAATGGGGCACTACAAATTAAATTCAAATCAAAATTGTATTAGAACAAATAACTTTTATACGAATAATTTCTTGAAACTATAATTAAAATAATATAATTAAACTAACCTGTATACAACTCCATGTACAGGCCTTGTTTTTTGATTTGATCTTTTGGTTGTTTTTATTTGCTCGAAACATCAACACAGCGCTGTTAAAAACATCAAAAATCAAGGAAATATGTCAATATCAAGCAAATATATATATATATGAAGTCTAGTTATAATATATATACTTTAAACTTAATATTAAATATAATATAATGGATACATTTAATTGAATGATAAAACTTACTGATTGATCATATCTTTCATATCATGTCGGTTATTTGGATTACCGTGCATAGAATCCAAATAATAAACGATCTCTTTAATTGGATCAATCACGAGCAACAACCAATGGCCCCTAATCAGCATATTCAAAAGAAAAATTTTAAATTAGTTATGCCTACGTAACAAATTTTACAAAATAACAATGTGTCTTTAGTAGCTCACCCGGAGTTGTAAGGTGCAAGAAACAACTTCCCCTCCAGTGCACTAGCTATCATAGTATTTGCTATATATTGCGATTTGTCAACAAGCTGCGTGGGAGTAATTCCTGCTCCCGCAGATATAGAATGTGGGCTAAGGAACCCGAATTTATTTTGTTTTTGTTCGGGGACCACGTGATTAACCCACAAACACCTACAATTGAGCATAAAATAAATTTGAGTAACAAAAATAAACATAGTTCAAATTAATGCAGTAAAATAATTTAATTAAAAGCTTACTTTTTATTAATTAATATTTAAAAACTTACTTGATGTAAGCAGTAATGATAGAGGCTCCTATCTGTTCTTTATGCACAAAGTCACCGATCTCCTCCCGCCCAATATATTCTGGAAAGGGGATATTGAAGATTTCCTCGGGTATGTCTATCCGGATAGTGTTATCAGCAGCCATCATCCCAAAGAACCTTTCAAGAATTGCAAGTGAATTAGGGCGTGGAGCAGGAGGGTTGGCCACTAGAGAAGGAGGGTTGGCCACTAGAGGTGTATTTTTGACATGTGAGTGCTTCGTCATCTCTGATTTGCTTTTTCCGAGTGATGATTTGGATTTTCCGAGAGACTATAAGCAAAAGAAAACAAAACGTGGGCGTTATCAATGAAAGTATATTTATTAACATTAAACAATTGTTATAATTTAATAATGACTAGCTATTAATAATTACGTACCGATGCATCACCGACAATCACAAGACTCTTAGGCCAAGCAACCATGTATCCCACAGCTCAGATACTGTGAACACTCCTTCATCATCGAGAGGGACTGGTAAGGGTGCAATATCTTCAATTGCAATGTCAATCGACACTTTCACGAGGTGGGAGGCTAATGGACATGTATGCAATGTTCTATCCTTTGGTTGATTGTACATTGTTCCTCTTGCCACCAAACGATAACACGGTGTAGAAAGTGCAAATTGACACTGCACCACATCCTACATATATATATATATATATACCATTATATTAGAAAATGTTGTATATCATACAGAAATATAGGATTGTAAGTTACATTATCACTAAACAATATGCTTTTCATTAATTACCTGAGGAAGGTCTTTCACTTCTGGGCAGCTATCTTTCAAAGAAACCGCCTCTTCTGTATGTGGCTGCTGCGACGACCCAGACGCCCTATGCTGCTCAAACTCGCGTCGCAATTCGAATAGTGATTGAGTGAGCATTTGAACCGTGTCTTGCAAGTTATCAATCACCGTATTTTTTGAAGGCTTTGAATCCGAAAAGTAATCTGTTTGGGATACCCCAAAGCCTACACCCCTAACTCGACCCGGATGCTCCTTCTTTTTAAGAGCTATAGCCAGTATATCATTCCGGGTCTTCTCGGGTCCACTGTGGCTACCCTCCTGTGATAAGCTTTCCTGTAATAATACATTTAAAAAATACAAAAATTTGTTATTTTAAAATTATTTTTAAAAAAACATACAACACACTATATAACTAGAATTGCAAATAACTCACCATTGATTCCACTACTCTTTTAACATTGACATTATCAATCTTGTTCTGGCTGTCAGAATGTGCAACCCTCCACACTAGTGCTCGTGTCACCTCTGTGACATCTGACCCAGCATCCTTTCTTTTATGCTTCTATATAAGAAAATTTGTAAGGAAATAAATTTGATTAGAAAATTTGTAATTAAGGAAATTTGATTAGAAAATTTGTAAGGAAATTTGATTAGAATTACAACTTGTAACGAACTACGTACCTCAATATACTCCACTTGAGCATATCCAAGACGTGATGCCCTGTAAGGATATTCAGGTTCCTTTGCTCTTTCCCGATTTTCCTTACGTAGTTGCTGTTCATTATATAATCAAGGCATTAGTCAATGTATATAGTTTCAAATAAATTAAAATGAAACCATAAATTAAAATAATTACCTGAAAAGCTTCACTTTGGCGTATTTCTACAAATTTTGTCCAATCTTCTTGAGATATACGATATTTTTCGGGTGGGCTTGAATTAATGTTCCCATCATCATCCTCTACCCAGATTCTGGTCAAGTAGCTCCTGTAGTTTCGAGCTAGCTTCCCAGCCTCGGCTAAGACGAACTTCTGTCTACTTTCGTCAATATCAAAGGCCAACTATAAAAAACAAAGAACAAAGTATATAAAAAATGTTAATTTAGAGAAAAAAAAACTACATTTACCAATTAAAAACATAATATATAATAACTAACTTACAACTATTTCATTCCAAATGGCATATTTTATTGCTGCAGGGACGCTGCGCCAATCACTGATAGTAATAGGGACCCTGTCACGAGCTATCACGCCAATGTAACCAACAAAAGTTGATTTATTTGGGTCAACTGGTTGACCATACTCGTTCAAACCAACTTGTAGCTTTATGCCTTTACTTTTGGCCTTTATTACTTTCTTCATTGCTGTAATACCTCTCCGTATCTCACTTTCAACACTTGGGTTTGCAGCACCTCCAGAATCCATCTACAAGATTTCATAAGTGAAAATTCAAATATTTCAACAACAACAAACGAAAATAAATATATATGCATTAATCACATCATTAATCAGTTGGATCATATAAATCACATCAAAAAGTACAAAACCAAATATTGATAAGCTTACATTGGTAGTGGTCGTCGTGGTAGTGGCGGAGGAGAGGGTGACTGTGGTGGTATACGGTATCGACCTACAAAAGCAAAAAAATACAGAAGTTAGTGTAACTCATTCACTAATATAATATTACAAGCTGGTTCAATATAATTTACACTTTAACTGCATACTTAACAAAAGAGTTCAAATAAGTTACTCATATAATTATCAAATAAGTTCAAATACCTTTCATCGTTTTCTTTTTGTCGCTGGTTTACTAATCTTTTGTGATCCCTCAGTACGACCATTTTGTTTAGTACGCCGACGAACAGAAGGATTAATCCATATCCCTTCTTGGTGATCTTCTCGCATATACAATTCATCATCACTGATATCCAAGTCACCGTCACTATTTGTGGATTGTGAACCACCTAAGATAGGATTTCCTCCATCATCTTCATTATATAGGCCATCATCCTCAATACAAGTATTTTTGTTTGCCGATAAAACAATGGACCACCTCTTATCGACAGGATCGGTGACAAAAAACACTTGTTTAGCTTGAGATGCCAAAATGAAAGGTTCATCTTTGTATCCCACCTTTTCAAGGTCTACTCGAGTAAAACCTATTTCACTATCATCGACACCATTTTTATGGTCAACCCACCTACACCCAAATACAGGCACCCGAAACCAACTGTAATCCAGCTCCCATATACGTTCAATCACCCCATAATATGGTAAAGTGGCATAGATAGGGCTATTATCTTTCGCACTTGAGATATGCATTGCTTCAGCTACAAGACTCACCCCACTATTCTGCATTGTACTCCGTTCATCTTGGTCTTTTGTATAAAATGTGACACCATTTATACGATAACCCGAATGACAAAATACGAATCTGCCCGGGCCCACCGACAACCGTGCCAATTTATCTGAAACTGAAAGTGAATTCTCATTTTGTTTCTCTTGAATACACTTTCGGAACCAATCGATAAAACTCTTGTTATGTTCTCTTGAAATCCAACTTTCATTTTTACTTGAATTTATTCTCCTAAGTTGGTCCTTGTGCTCTTCAACATATGGCTCAACCTCATCGGTGTTGTGGAGCACATATAGGTGTGCCTGATCCTTTTGTGTGCTAGGAACACTCACTAATTGCTTTCCAATTACGCTTTCTCCTTCTGTTCCCCCCCCCCCCACAACAGGAGACTTTTGAAGCTCTGCAACGTTAGAATCATTCAGATATTCTGTGCAAAATGTAATAGCTTCATCAACTATGTACCGCTCAACAATGCAACCTTCCGGCCGGCTACGATTTTTCACATAGCCTTTCAATACCTTCATATAACGCTCAGCCGGATACATAGATCTCATAAAAGCTGGTCCACAAAGTTGTGTCTCTCTAACCAAGTGAATAGGTAGGTGAGTCATTATATCAAAAAACGCGGGTGGGAAATACATCTCAAGCTCACACAAAGTGAGGACAAGTTGTTTCTGAAGTGCAGGCAATTGTTCAGGATCAAACACCTTGCTCCACATTGCTTTGAAGAAGAAACACAATCTAGTTATCGTTTCTCTCACCTTTTTTGGCAGAATGGCCCGTAAAGCAATTGGTAGCAAATGATCCATGATTACATGACAATCATGAGTCTTCATATGCTTTAGCTTCAAGTCCTTCATTGATACAAGACTGCTAATGTTCGAAGAATACCCTTCGGGAACTTTCACTCCACAAAGAAACTCACATAATGCAATTTTTTCTTTTCTAGATAGCGTGTGAGCTGCTGGAGGTAAATAAGTACGTTTTCCCTTCATTGTTGGTGCCAATTTACCTCTTATCTTCATTTCAACTAAGTCCAACCTTGCCTTTACTCCATCTTTTGTCTTGCCGGGCACATTTAGAAGAGTACCAATGACACTATCAAATACATTTTTCTCAATATGCATTATATCAAGAAAATGTCTAACATGTAAAGATTTCCAATACGGCAAATAAAAAAAATTGACCTTTTTTTCCACCCAGTTTTTGCAAGGCCGCCTGCAAAAGTCTTTCCGAACTTGATATCCAAGTCTTTTACATTCTCAAACACCTCTTCACCGGTCAAACACTTAGGAGCTCGACATTCTTCTATGCTCCCATTGAAAGCTTTCTTCCACCGACGATATCGATGTTCTCGATTCAACCATCTTCGATGCCCTTGGAATGCATATTTCTGAGAGTGTGGGAGTCTATATTGATCTGTACTCTTGACACATATGGGGCATGCACATTGCCCATGTACACCATATCCCTCGAGATTAGCTCTTGCTGGAAAATCATTGATTGTACCAAACAACATAACTCTGAGATTGAAGCTCTCTTTTCTAAACCCATCATACACTTTAATACCGGTCTCCCACAACTCTTTCAAATCCTCAATTAAAGGGGCCAAGTAGACATCTATATCATTTCCAGGTTGTTTCGGCCCGGAAATTAGTATAGGCATCATAATATGCTCTCGCTTCATGCATCGCGAAGGGGGTAGGTTGTAGATCATCAAAATCACCGGCCATGTACTATGTGAGCTACTTTGCAAGCCATGTGGGTTCATTCCATCTGTAGCCAATACAAGGCGTAAATTTCTTGGTTCTTCCCTAAATTCAGGGAAATCATTATCGATCTTTTTCCATTGAGGAGAATCTGAAGGATGTCTAATCTTGTTATCTTCAATCCCTTGTTCAAGCCTTCTATCAGCATACCATGTCAAGTCCTTGGCAAACGCTTCACTACTGTACATGCGTCTAAATCTAGGTATTATGGGCAAATACCATGCTGTTTTGACAGGAGCAGATCCATTCTTCTTGTACCGTGAGGTGCCACATTTGGGACACACCGTCAATGATGCATAGTCCTTTCTAAACAAGATGCAATCATTGAAACAAGCATGTATCCTCTCATATCCCATGCCAATTGCAGTTAACATCTTCTTAGCCTCATAAGTACGATTAGGTAACACATTATCATCGGGTAACATACTTTTTAATAGACCAAGTAAGTCTGTGAAACTCTTATCACTCCACCCATTGTTAGCTTTTAACTTGTAGAGGTTTAGGACTGCTTTCAATCTTGTGAAATTACTACCACTATACAGGGGTGTCTTTGAATCACTTGTCAAATTGTCGAACATCTTGGGACAATTTCGCAAATCCTCCTCGATCACATTGGTCATCTCCTCCAAACGATCAGGCTCATAATCATCCATGTCAAAATCTACTGATCGATATGATGTATCACCCAAATCAGCTGAGGTGGCACTGCTTTCACCGTGTCTTGTCCATCGTGTGTAGCTTTTATCAATTCCATTACACACCAAATGATCTTCCAAGTCACGTGGACTAATTCTCTTTCCAAAACAACAACGTAAACATGGACAACTAATCCTAGTCGGATCCGATGCATGCTCAACCGCAAAGTCGATGAATTCTTTCACCCCTTTCCCATATTGCTCCGACATACGATCCGCTACAATCCAACTTCGATCCATCTAAATTCTCAATTAATTAAATTAAATAATTTTAACATCAGTTGATAGTTAAATTAATTAAATAAATTTATTTTTAATTTATTTCGCATTATTCTATAAAAAATTCGGCAGAGTAACGACGCAAATATTTCTACCAAGTTCTCGACTTAATCTTCTCAGTGGGTTGTAACCAACAGAAGTCGAATCTTACGATCCGCTAAAATCTCAACAGGGAAACGACGCAAAAAATACTACCAATTTCAACCACAACAAACCCAACACTCTAATCTTTCACCCACAACGAACACAAAACGATACAAAAATATTGATCACCAGTTGGATCACATAAAACATCATATTTCCAGGGGAACAACTACAAATATTGATCACCAGTTGGATCACATAGATCACATAAAAAACTACAAATAAAGCATCATATTATAAATATTGATCACCAATTGGATCCAAAAGCACATAAAACTACAAATAAATTAAAGCATCATGATATAAAGTTTTTGGAGCTTCTCGGTTGTGCAGAAAGCTGTGCGCGTCTTCACGAGAAAATTCATAAATAATTGTAGAAAGCTCGGATTCATGAACCGTTTTCTTCCTATGAAACTAGACACATAGGGCTATCCACACATATATCTCACATACTCAGTAGATGTCTAGAAAAAAGCAGATTTGTATTCAAAGTTAGAGAAAAATCTGTCAATTTTCAAAACAGCTGTGCGCGTCTTCACGAGAAAATTCATAACTCATTGTGGAAAGCTCCGATTCATGAACCGTTTTATTCATATGAAACTAGACACATAGGGATATACATACATATATCTAACATACTCATGAGATGCCTAGAACAAATCAGATTTGCATTCAAAGTTAGTAAAAAATCAACTACAACATAATAACAAAAATCCACTATATAATTTATAAAACCCCAATTAACATAACATGATATATATAACAATAATTAACAAATTAACATAACACCTACATTATATACATCACAAAATCCGAATTAACATAACATTAATATATAACAAACAAGAAATTAATACATAACCTAAATTTAATATATACATAATATATATATATATATAACATAACATATATAAACATATATATATATATATATATACCTATAAAGAGAGAGAGGAGGAGAGTGGTGGGTCACGGCGGCGGCGGCGGCGGCTGCGGCGGCTGCTTGGGCGGCGGCGGTTTGGGGTGGTGGTGGAGGTGGTGGCGACGGGACGGGGGCGGTTTAGGTTAGCTTGAGAGTGAGAGAGAGAGTATAGAGAGAGAGAGAGTAGAGTATAGGGAGAGAGATCGAGTAGAGAGCTAGAGAAAAATCAAATGGGGCGGCGGCGGCGGCGGTGGATTGTGGTGGTGGTGGAGACGATGGCGGGGGCGGTGGTGGAGAGTGAGAGAGATAGTAGAGTAGAGAGAGAGAGAAGAGTAGAGAGTGAGAGAGATAGTAGAGTAGAGAGAGAGAGTAGAGTAGAGAGTGAGAGATAGTAGAGAGAAATGAGGGGGAGAGCTCGGTTTTTGGGGGGAAAAAAGGGAGGGAATTTTTTTTTTTTAATTACGTTTTATAGCGGTTTGGGAACGAACCGCTATAACCGGTTTACCAATTATAGCGGTTCAGTAACGAACCGCTATAACTGGGAATCAGTTATAGCGGTTCGGTACTGAACCGCTATAATTGGCATAAACCGGTTATAGCGGTTCATTCCCGAACCGCTATAAATTTTTTTTTTTTTTTTCTGTTCGCGCTATAATAGCGGTTTTTTATCGAACCACTATAATAGGTTCGAACTATTACAGCGGTTCGATAAAAAACCGCTGTTATAGGTACCCGGTTAATATCCATTATAACGATTCACTTATAAACCGCTGTAATAAGTCTCTCCGTTCAGCGGTTTTCCAAAAACCGCTGTAAAATGTGCGCTGTAACAGGTCTTTTCTGTACTAGTGCAAGTTGATAGCAACCAATCTTAGAGCATCTAATGAATGGGTCCTTGCGTGATGATAGACTCGAAGCTCGGAAAAGAATTGGAAGAGCAACTCATTTTACCATTTTGAACAAAGAGCTGTTGAAAAGGTCTAATGCTGGACTATTACTTCGTTCCCCAATGTAAGCTGAATATGGAATGGGGTTGTGAAAATCACTCGGCTGGGCGATCGTTGGCACAAAACATTACTAGACAAGGATACTTTTGGCTGACACTTGTGAAAGACTCACATGAATTTGTGAAATGATCCAAACAATGTCAATTGCACTCAAATGAAATTAATCAACCAGGTAACCCGATGAAAGTGATAAAGATTTCATATACATTTGATCAACGGGCAATCGATTATTAGGTCAATATCTTTTTGAAATTTCCATAAGACTTATTACAATGAACGATGTCAAATATTTGAACTAAGACTTCAATGATGTAGGTCCATTCCCTCCTGTACAAGATCAAAAGTGTTCATCATTGTAGCCGTGGAACACTTCATGAAGTAGATTGAAGCTGAAGCCATCGCACGTATAACAGAGAAAGTTATCGTTAACTTCATTTGGAAGAACATTATTTGCAGGTTAATAAACCTGACGATCAATGACTCACCTAATACATTAATAATTATGATACTCATTTTGGAAGAACATTATTTGCAGACTTAGTATTCCCAGAATTTTAATTTTTGATAATGGGACTCAATTAAATGGCAATCTATCATGGAATGGTGCCATGAACTGAAAATCCAACAGAATTTCACTTCAGTAGGGCATCCCCAAGCAAATGGATTAACTGAGGTCGCAAATCGTATACTGTTGCAGCACCTTCAAACTCTATTTGTTGGTATGAGGTCAGCATGGGCAGATGGATTTTCAACAATGTTATGGGAATATCGGATCACTCTAAGGTCGTCTAATGGAGAAACTTCATTTTATCTCGTATATGGATCCAAAGCAGTAATTATGACAGAAATTGGAATGATGACTCATAGAGTAGCAACCTACAACTCGGGAGACAATCAACAACTTCAAGAATTTGAGCTGGATATAGTAGAAGAAGTGAGAGAACGAGCTTATGCGAACATATTGAGGCAGAAGAGTACCCTGGGAAGAACATACAACAAATGAGTGAAGTTAAGATGCTTTCAAGTAGGAGATTTAGTGGTGAAACGAGTTGAAGTCTCGAAACATGTGAAGAAATAGAAGTGAATTAAGACGATCCTTACAAAGTAATGAAGATTACCAAAGGAATGATATACAGACTATAGGATCTACATGGGAAAGATTTGCCTCGTCCATGGCATATAGATAACTTGAGAAAATTTTATGTTTGAAAAATGTAGTGACAGTTGTCTTTTGAATTCAACAATATGAAGAACATCTTATTGGGTTGTTCAACATATGTTAAATTTGGCTCTTCTATGTGGAATGGGTGAATCAAATATATGACGTGTTATTAAAATATATTTTGATACAAGGATAAACTTGGATAAAATATAGGAAGATATCATTAAGATGTGAATAAAATACTAAACCTTATCATTGAGATGCGAATCTAAAGTTGGATTAACAAGACAAAAGCAAATTAAATACGAGGCAAAATCAGGAACCCAAAACACGAGCATTAACATAAATCAGAATTCAGATGCAGGAATAAACTATCTAAAGGCCATATACGACCTAAAAATTCAAAGATAATAACTATAAATTGTTTGATGGCCACACTCAGCTCAAAAATAAAATATTTCATAAATGACATCTTAAGAGTCTAATCTTCGATAGCAGTATCTTCCCCGGCCTCTTGATTGGATGAAAATACTACGTTAGTTGGGTGAACATACCCAGGAGCTAGAGGAACAAACTCCAAAAACTTGACTAGCTCCACATGTGGCTTGCCTACTGAAAACGAGTCGCATAGAAACTTCATCTTATCGGATTCCTTAAACAAACTTATGTCGAACTTTGGCCTGAATGCCTCCAATCAAGTGTCATATTCGATGCACTTGTAAAATGCATCTTTTTCATCTTTCAAGGCTTTAGAGCACAAGATAAGGTCAAAAATAGTAGATGCTATGAAGTCACAAGCCCCGCCAATATGACTGTCGGCTAGGGAATTGGCGCATTGTTGATAGGAGATAAACTCTTTTCTGCCAGACAACTTTCCCGATTCGTAAGCTTCATTCTTTTCCTTTTGGAATTTCTCAATACGAGTCAAGTAATCCTCAGCGTCAGCTTTCAGACGAGCTCTTTTATCCTTCATAGTCTTCATGGAGACTTGATTGCTCTCTCACACAGTTTTTAACAATCGACTCGTCTCCAGAAGCTCATTCTTCATAGTAGAGAATGACTCTCTCTTGCCGGCCATTCAGCATTGTACCTAGTTCACTGGGCTTGTGAAACACATTTCTCTTCCTTAAATGCAGTGCAACAAAATGTCAGGTCATGTGCACACAATGCTGCCTGTAATTTAAAAAAAATGAAAAAAAAAGAAACAGAGAGGTGTTAAACGATTGCACAATTTAAATATAAATATGTGGAAGGAGTATCAATGAGTGAAACGAGCTTTACCTTCATCAAATGTGCAACACAACTTTTGTCGCTTGAAGTATACGACTGCTAGATGAGAATGGCATTATCCCTCGGTAATAGCTTGTTCTGATACATCTCAAAGGCCATACTCATACCTTGTGGACCAGCCAACATAGATCTCTCATGGTAGACCCTCCAATTCGGCACCACCGGTTCTGAGTTGGGCTCCTCCTCATATCGACTTGCCACTCGATAATTTTTGTAGTCGTTAGGGAAAAGCGATTCTAATTTTTTCACCAAATTACCTAAATCAGTTCGAGTACCGGGAGGTATACGATCCTCCTCATATGTTACAGACTCCCTTCGACTCTTTGATAGACTTGAATCGGCACGCGAAGGTCTTTGAGGGCCTACGACTACAGACAAGTTTACATTAGGATACCTATCACCCGTGCTATTATCAATGTCTATGGGCTTGTCTGCGACTGAGGTCGTCCTCTCCATACGAGGGGCCGAGTCCTGAACAGTCGACTTGTCTCTCAGAATAATGATTCTCAAGTTGTGCAGACCGGAACCATGGGATATCTCCTTGGTTGAATAGGAGACGGGTTTGTCATCGGCTGTTTACCCCTAGAACTCTCGGGAGCAACTTGTCTTGCTTCTTCTTTGGCACGAAGAGCATATATACGAGCACGACGTGGAGCTATCTTTGTAATTAGAATTTTACATTTAATATAAAGGAAAAATTAACCAGAGCTATTGAAAGCAATGATCTTACCTAAATTTGGAACACTGGGAATTGGTTCAGAGCTCAACCTACAAGCCACGAGTATCATCCATGAGCATCCCAGCTCTATATGGGATCTCAACTAATTATTCTAAAAAGCTGCACCCCCAGGTCAGATTTTCTACTTCTAAGGGAAGGGGTCTCATACGCTTACTCTTCGGCACCAACCAATTTTGACCTTTAGGGGGTGACATAAAAATGTATTTATCTTTCCACTTACCGAAAGAGTCACGAGTTTCCTCTTGAAACATTGCATCTCGTCGGGGGAAAAATTAGAAAAAACCTCGAGAACCAGCCGTCTTGCATCGATTCAAGGAAAATATCCTATGGAAATTAGCTAAGCTAATGTCCTTCTTAAAAGCCTTCATTAAAATTATAAAAAAAATTATCTGCCTATATGAGTTGTGCAACAGCTGGATCAGACATAACCCATAACTTAAAATGATGTCATTTATACTCTCGTGTAGAGGAAACTTAACTCCAGAGATTAAGTGAGCAAGATGGAATGTACGAAACTCGATAGGTGTTCTATGCATACGATTTGTAGAGGTCGGAAATCGAATTTCATAATCTAAGGGGATAAAATATCTGACCCTAAGGTCGTTCTCCCTAGATGGCTTAACTCTCGAGACATCTTCTAACCACATGATGTTGGAATTTATGTCTACTTTACCTTCCAAATCCCTGATATTAAAAGTCTCATCTCCCTCTATCCCCTCATTCCCATGAGACGATTCGACTGTCTCGTTATGAATAGTTGTATGTTCTATCAAACGTTCAAGATTGTTTGTTCCTATGGGCCTAGTACTAGAATTGTTTAACGAGTCTACTATCTCATTGTTATTGATAGAAGTTTGAGATCGTGTATAAGCCATTGAAAAGAAAAAGTTTTCGAAAAAAGTTAAAAGATGAGCCGAATACCTATGAAGTAGTGTACTTGTAGAACGACTCACGAACTATGGAGAAGATCTTCTTAGATATATGAACAGACTGGTTATTTCTTCTCAAAATCTCTCTCAAATCAAAGCTCTAAAATAGTAAAATGGGAAGTGAAAAGTTAAAAGTGAAAATCGGGTCATAGGTATATATAGGAGCTTGGTAGCGGTTCAGATCAAAAAGTAAAAAGTTGATCCAACGGCTGAAGGGATGTGATGGTGCAGATTCCAATAAAGTAACCACCATGCCTTGATGAATAGTAAATGACATGTTTTGAAATGACATAATGAATGCGGTGAAGAGACGTGTCATTTTGAAAAGGCACAATAGATACATTAGCGGGCACATGTAGCACACCATTTAATACGTCTTAATGAGTTGTTAATCCATTTAAAACACCCATACTCGTTCTCGTATAAATCTTACTACTTCCTCAAAATGAAAATAGACTCGTTGTACGTTCCACTTTTAACACTACTGAAGTGGGGACTTAATGACATACCAAAATATGGTATAAAGGCCCAATAGCCATAGTATAGAGTCTCAGGGCCCAATAGACTCCTGCTTTGGACCCTTGAACCGAACAGGATCCACTCTAAGGAATAGTAACGGGTCTGGTCATAACTTTGCCTGACCCCAAGACTTGGAATGTCAGCCACCTGATGTACGTACGTGTCATCATCCAATGAACCCAGTTGTCAACCACTCATCCGTATAGGGTGTATATGTGAAAATACTCCCTCATATCATTTATTGAGGGTGGAATCTCAAGAATATTCTCTCTAACTTTAGCCTGGTATATTCATAACAACGAGTCTACAGAGCTAGAAGTATATTCCCTTGCATACAAATTTGGGAGTTAGAATCGTAACTTGACTTTAGAAGTTACTTGTAGTAAATTTGAAATATGTTTGTATCAGATGGTAGCACTACTTTGTGATATACCCACATTTTCACTTGTTTTTACGCTTAAAAATATGTAATTTTTGATCGACCTTTGATATATCTTCATCCAATTTGATACATAATCCTCTCTTTTCGTGTTTTTCAGATTAACAAACAAGTGGAGTGAAAAGATGAAGGATTGAAGTCTAATCGAGCTAAATTTTGTATCAAAGTGGCGAAGATCGCGGTGTTTTGATACAAAGACTGCAATCTTCATACATTTTTGGACCACTATAAGTAGGCTTTTGTTAGGATTATGCCCTCAGATGCCATAGAGGATAGAACGATAGGGCATCTTTCTTATAATAAACTTATTTATTATTTATAATAAAAGGAATTGTTTAGTTTTTACTTAAATTTTATCTGCATCTATAAGTAGTGTAAAATATTTTGTCCACGTTTTCAGTGCAATCTCTCTACATCCTATAGGATAGGAAGATTGACACTAGATATCTTGATTACTTAAACTCGTTCACAGGTAATATGAAGTCTTTAATGGACAAATAAAGACTTAGAAACACTTGTACAATCTTAGCTTCGACATGGGAGTCCCAGTCGAACACCATCTGATGGTAGGAGTTTAAGACTGTAGCCACATCAGTGGAACTGATATGCTCGACCGCCACTCGCATCGGTTTTGTCACATGAATTTTCACTCTGTAACTGTCAACGACATAACTGATTATACGTAATAGGTATAAGTGAACATCTGACCTAAAGTATCAGACTGAAGATGCACTTGTGACATCAATCCGCGTGATTATTTAGAGGCAATGTGCGTTCGTTGTTCAGATCAAGAATTCAAGAAAGGTTCAAGGAATCGTGAAGATTGGATTACACGTGTTCTTGAAGTCTTCAAGCCTACAAGGTTCTAATTTTTGAAGGTGGAATCGAGTCTCCAACCAATTCGCTTCAACGGGTAAGTAATTATTCATTTTAGCGATTAATTGATTCGACTATACAAATCGAGAATTCACTTTGGGTTTAAATTTTTTAAACTTCCGCTGCTCAATTTATTTTTCGCGAAATCCAACAGTGGTATCAAAGTCAATCTCTGATTTGCATGTTTGATCATGTTTATGTGATTTTGATATGCATATTATGTGTTTTTGAAGCATGCGTTTATACGTTCTTAAATTTGCATCTGTTTTAATGGTTTTAGCTTAGATTTTGATTTTTTTATGTTTATTATAAACTGGTTATTTTTATGATATCAGAAAAAATTAAGAAACGAGGAAATACGGGGCTCGAAATCCTTCAAGACTGCGCGTACACGGCCACACGGGTCATGTTTTTCGACACACGACCTGATGAACCGGGTCTGAAAACGGGCTGTGGTTTTGGGTCGAAATTGGTATTTGGGTTTTGGGTAAATTTAATTATCTAGGTGGGTCAAAAGGATGATGACCCGAAATAATTAAAATTAAGCCCAATTAGAAAATTACTTAATTTTTACTTATTAAATAGTTTTGACTTAATTTAATTAATTCCAAATGGGTCAAGGGGTTGGTGATTTAGATTTAAATTAAAACTAGCCCAATAGAAATTAATAATGCGTGCACGTTTTTTTTAATTAATTAATCTTAAGTCCAATTAAATTAAATCCAAGTGGACCAAGAGGATGGTGGATTGAGTTTCATGAAATCGAGCCCAATATGATTAATTGAGATAAAAATATTTAATTAGAATAATTAATTATTTTCCTTGGAGATTAATAATAAATTTATGGATTAAATATTATTAATTTTTCCTCAACTTGGAAATTACTTAGATATTTGAATAAGGAATATAAATTATTTTTCTTGGATGATTAATAATTAATTCTTTAATCAAAGAATTTTTTTTCCAATTTATGATGGCTTTAAATCATCATAAAAAAGGATTCCAAATTTTATGTATTCATTTTAGTTGGACTAATATTATTTTAATTAAAGGTAGATATACTTAATTTATAATTTTGTATATCTAAGTAATCTAGTAGAATGATTTTAATTGAAATAAAGAATATATATAAATTAGGAATTTTATAAAGGACTTTTTAGTTGGACTGGATTTTTTAAATAATCAACATAAGTGAATTAATATTGCGAGCATGTCTTATGTAATGAAGAATCCGATCAGGGACTTTGGTTTTATTCGATTTACCTTCTTTTATGGTTTGTAAAGCCGAAATTGATGCTATTTGTTGCTTTTTTAGAAATAATGTATAGGTTGTCTTAAAGCATTGCAATAGAATAGTTCAAAACTGGTGGAGACAAGAAGCCCATGAAGATTAGATAGGTTTTCATTTTTACCTTTTTGTGATGGCCCATTGGCTTGGGCCTTCTAGTAAAAGTCCATGATCGAGTGTGATGGTTTTATTTATTTAATTCCATGAATATTTATATTGATAAACATGATTGTTAGTAGTATATATTATGCATGTTCAATATATGATAATTGTGCTATATAAATTGATTAATATGCAAAGTGAGACCAAACATTTGACAATTTAAATTCTCCCAAATAAATAATACCCAGTTAGTAAAGGATGCGTGACATCCTCGCCCTCCACTAAACTTATTAAAATTAAAATTACTACAAATGTGTACTGCTTCCCAGTTATGGGGGTTATGCATTTGAAAATAATTTGAAATTTTATGAAGTGCATGAAATGCCTTAGTCGAAGCATATTTCACCCCAGAAACCGGTTAGTTGCAAGGTGAAATTCAAATGTTAGATTAAAGGAGTTAGAGGGGATGAACTCGGGTAGTTTACGAGCTTAGAAATCGGTTAGGTTGCGACTTGGTGAACTATGGGGAAAGACATTGAAACATTTATTGGATAAATTGATGGTAGACATCATTTCAAATAATTAATGGGCCAGAAATCGGTTAGGTTGCAACCCATCTAATTAATTGAGGACCTCAATACCCACTGTGGAATCGATGCCAATGATGATTCCCGATTTCTACATGAAAGTATAGGATTTGAAAAATGCAGTGGGAGCCAAGATGAATTTTAAGTCCTTAGTTTTTCTTGATTCAAGTCAAACACTAGTAATCTAATTAATCTGGTTTATTTCTACTGTTATTTTCTCGTTTATCTCTCTCAAATATGACAAATCCACTTTCAATTTTGCTCGAAAAGAATACCTTGATAGGACCCAATTATGTGGAATGACTTAGAAATTTGAGGATTGTCCTCAATATGGAATCTCTGGGATGTGTCTTGGGGGCTGATATCCCAGCGGCTCCAGCCAGAACACGTGCTAGTGAGGAAGAAGTCCAAGCCGAGGAAAAATGGGTCAAGGATGACGTCTGGTGAGAGGATACATGCTGGGATTTATGACCAATGAACTTCAAAGGTCGCATGATAAGATGCCCACTGCAAGACCTATCTTAGCACATCTTGTAGAGCTCTATGGTGAGCATAGTCGAACTGCACGATATGAGATATCGAAAGAACTCTTCGGAGCCAAGATAAAAGAAAATGAGATGAAAGAAAGTTAGAAGGTTGGTGATCATGTCCTCAAAATGATATCGAGGATTGAGAATTTAGAAGCTCTCGACTTCACCATGAACGCTACCCTTCAAACTGAATCAATCTTACAGTGTCTTCCTAATTCGTTCTCCCAATTTGTGGTTAACTTTAACTTCAATGAGATAGAGTGCAATTTAGCAGGGCTAATGAACAAGTTGGTTACTGCACAATCTCAAATGAAACCAAAAGGAAAGGAAACTGCCTTGGTCATCTCTTCTGGACCTAAAAAGTCTAAGTTTAAGAAGAAGAAGAACAAGCAGCAGGCTGGCGAGCTAGGAGCAAAGCGAGGTGTTCAAAAGGGTAAGGGAAAGGCTCAAGGGTTTTATAACAGCAAAGAGCCTAAGAAAATGGATAGATGTCTTGAGTTCAGTGAGCTTGGCCACTAGAAAAGAACTGTCCTAAATTAGGCAAAGGTGCAAAAGATATGGAACTTTTTGTTTTTGAAACTAATTGTTCTATGACAGTTTTTTCAACTTCATGGATTCTGGACTCAGGGGCATGTGCCCATGTGTGTTGTTTAGATCAGGATCTATAGCAAAGTAGAAACCCGGTGTGAGCAGAAGTGCTAATCAAAGTAAGCAGTGGGGAAAGCGTCGCAGCTACTAGGATTGGATTTACTTCTTTGATTTTGAATTCTGGACATTTATTGTTCTTAAATAAAGTTTTGGTTTTGCCCAAAGGGCTTAAGAACATTGTTTCTATTCTTATATTAGTTAAGATTGGTTATACATTCAGTTCTTCTAAATGGAATTGAAACATTTATTATGGAAATAAAATAGTTGGCAATGCATCTTTAGTTAATGATTTGTATTATTTAAATGTCCTTAATTCATTTGATGTGAATGTTGTAACACATAAACATGGTAGGTAAGAAGCTAACTTAACACTCAAGTGGCATCTTAGACTAGGCCATGCTGGAGAGCACAAGATCCACAAAATGGAAAAGGATGGGCTTTTCATCTCACTAGGGACGGATCCCTATCCAACATGTGAATCAAATCTCTTAGGCAAGATGGCTAGATCTCCCTTCACCAAGACTTTTGAAAGCACTACTCAAGTCTTAGGATTAGTGCATATCAATGTTTGCGGACATGGAGAAATGGCTCGTGGAGGTTTCTACTACTTCATCACTTTCACAGACGATCATTTGAGATATGGTCTAATGTATCTGATGAAGTAAAAGTCTGAATCCTCTGAAAGGTTTAAAGAATTCAAAGCTTTAGTAGAAAATCAAATTGGGTAAAATATAAAAACTCTACATTCGAATCGTGGAGAAGAATATATGGGCGCCAAGTTTGATGAATATTTTAGAGAACAAGAAATAATGTTACAACTAACACCACCAGTGACTCCTCAACTAAATGGAGTAGCCTAGCATAGGAACTGAACATTGTTGGACATGGTTCGTTCCATGCTTAGTTACACTGATTTACCCATTTTGTTATAGGGACATTCGCTCCTTACTACTGCTTAATATTGAACAGTTGTCTCTCCAAACCCGTTCCCAAAAATCCACATGAGATGTGGAATAATAGGAATCTAGGTCTTAACCACATCAAAATTTGGGGATGTCCTGCTTATGTCAAAAAGACTAAAGTGGAGAAATTCGAGACAAGATTCCTCATGGGACGTTTCATTGGTTATCCTGAAGATTTCATGAGATTCTTCTTTTACCTACATGATGATCAAAGAATCATTGTGGCTCTACAAGCCCACTTCCTTGAAGATGAATTCATCTTGGAAGGGGGCAAAGGTAGAAAGATTATTCTAGAAGAACAAAATGAAACTCCTTCTGAGACATCTGTCCAAGGACCAAGGCTTGACCCAATAGTAGCACAACCGCCACGTAGATCTGGTAGAATACCACATGAACCAGAGAGGTATGGGTATCTAATGCAGAGGGAGCTAGAGCTTCACACTGTAGTACAAGAAGGTCATGATGATGATCCTTATACCTATGATCAAGCGATGGTGGATGTTGATGCTTCAAGATGGTGAGAAGCAATGGAAACAGAGATGGACTCTATGCAATTGAACCAAGTCTGAACTTTGGTAGATTGTCCTGAAGGTATCAAACCTATAGGATGTAAATGGATCTACAAAAGAAAGATAGGTAGCGATTTCAAGGTTGACACCTTTAAAGCCAGGCTCGTAGCAAAATGCTATAGTCAAAGAGAAGGAATTAACTATCAAGAGACCTTTTCGCCCGTGGCCATGATAAAGTCCATCCGAATAATATTATCTATAGTTGCATACTTAGATTATGAGATATGGCAAATGGATGTCAAAACGGCTTTTCTAAATGGATTCCTAGAGGATGATTTTATATGAAACAACCAAAGGGTTTTGTGTCCGAGACCAATATCCATAAAGTATATAAACTTGAGAAGTCCATATACGGTCTCAAGCAAGCATCTAGAAGTTGGAATCTTCATTTTGATGAAGTAGTAAAGAGATATGGCTTCATCAAGAACGAAGATGAACCCTATGTCTACAAGAATACTAGTGGGAGCAAGATCTCATTCTTAGTACTATATGTGGATGACATTCTACTAATAGAAAATGACCTGGGAATGCTCACTAGTATCAAGAAATTGCTTTCGAGTACGTTTTCCATGAAAGACTTGGGCGAAGCAACATACATTCTAGGAATTTGTATCTATAGAGATATAACAAATAGAATGATCGGTCTCTCCCAAGCCTTTTACTTAGAAGAGGTCCTAAAGAGATTTAGGATGGATAACTCTAAGAAAAGGTTTCATCCAATGAGGCATGGAGTACACTTGTCTAAATCTATGTGTCCTCAAAATGAGGAAGATAGAAAAGAGATGAGTAATGTATCCTATGCTTCTGCAATTGGGAGCCTGATGTATGCAATGTTGTGTACGAGACCTGACATTGCCCATGCTGTAAGTGTGGTGAGTCGATTTTAGGCAAACCTAAGAAAGGAACATTGGATAGCTGTGAAGAATATCCTAAAGTATCTTAAAAGAACTACGGATATGATTCTAATTTATGGAGGTGGAGATCTGAAGATGGACGGTTACACTGATTCAAACTTTCAGTCTGATGTAGATGATCGAAAATTCACTTCAGGGTTTGTTTTCACGCTTAATGGTGGGGCGATGTCTTGAAAATTTTTCAAGCAAAGGACAACCACTGATTCCACCACTGAAGCAGACTATGTGCCAGCCAAAGAAGCTGTTTAGATTAGAAAGTTTCTAGGAGAATTTGAAGTGGTTCCTAGTGCACAAGTCCTGTTTCCACTTTATTGTGATAACAATGAAGCAATAGTGTAAGCCAAGGAACCAAGGTCTTATAACAAGTCATAACACATTGAGAAAAGATTTCACATCATCAAGGAGAGATAGCAGTGCAGAAAATAGCCTCAGCTGACAATGTAGCTGACCCGTTCACCAGACCATTACCTCAGGCTGTTTTGGACCGACACCTGGAAAGGATGGGTATAACATACCACAATGAGTGGCATTGAGTGCAAGTGGGATATTGTTAGGATAATGCCCTCAGATGCCATAGTGGATAGAATGATAGGACATCTTTCTTTTAATAAACTTATTTATTATTTATAATAAATGGCATTGTTTAGTTTTCACTTATTTTATCTGCATCTATAAGTAGTGTAAAATATTTTGTCCATGTTTTCAGTGCAATCTCTCTACTTCCTATGGGATAGGAAGATTGGCACCAGAGAGATTGATCTTGATTACTTAAACTCGTTCGCAAGTAGTATGAAATCTTTAATGGACAAATCAAGACTTAGAAACACTTGTACAATCTTTGTTTTGACATGGGAGTGCCAGCCGAACACCATGTGATGGTGGGAGCTTAAGACTGTAGACACATCAGTGGAATTGATATGGTCAAACACGACTCGCATCGGTTCTGTCACATGGGTTTTCACTCTGTGACTGTCAATGACAGAATGGATTATGCGTAATAGGTATAGGTGAACCTTTGAACTGAAGTATCAGGCTGAAGATACAGTTGTGACATCAAGTCTTTCACTAGAGTAGTTAGATCCAATTCACCTATTGGTAGGATCCACCTCGAAATGCAGCTTGGTGGGCAAGTAGTAGTCTCAGCTGATAACTAATATGAGATTTGTTTTATCATAAGTGAATGAGAAAGTATCATATGTGATTATACATAAATAGAGATCAAAGTCTTTGGCCAAAGCAAACGAGACGATTGTGCGAGGCACTAAACCGATCTCAATGATCCCGTATTATTTTAATTAATACATATGGTCAAGTCCAGACTGTCCAGTGAGTTTGACATAACCATGACTCTCACTTGACTGCGACACGTGAACAAAGGGTTTATACTTATACAATATTTACAATTGGAAGGTTGTAAAATGATCCAATCATCCGATTTCATTTGGGCTACGAAGTGGGTCACGTGACTGGCTAGGTGTTACCCACTTCCTTTGGATTTCTCTCATTGCCAAACGAAACGAACGTAAAGAGTCGCGCTAAAGGATTGATAAAGAATGAAAGGATTTTCTATTTTATTTTGGGAGATTTAATTTATTGGATAAATTAAATAATTAATTAATTACTCATTGGATGAGATGATTAATTATAAGGATAAGATTAATTATTAATTAATTTCTTAAAGAATTAAATTAATAAATTAATTTATCTAATTAATTTGGTTATTTAATTTATTTATTGGATATAATGAATTATTAATTAAATAGCTAATTAATTAAAAATAAAAAGAAGTCCTAGGCCTAGTTGGGGGACGTCCATTTGGACGCCTCCTAGGGTTAAGTTGGGCGTCCACTAGGATGCCCAATGAGGACTCTTTTTGTTTGTCTTGGTCAATAAGTCAAGTGATAATAAAAGGACTCCTTGAACTAAACAAGACAAAAGCAATTTCACAACTCTACTAGAAAGAAAGGAAAAACTCCTCCCTCTCTCTACATACACTAGCCATTGTTCACGTATAGGAAAAAGAGGGATTTTTTGTCCAATCAATCCGCATGATTATTTAGAGGTAACGTATGTTCGTTGTTCGGATCAAGAATTCAAGAAAGGAACAAAGATTTGTGAAGATTGGATTGCACGTGTTCTTGAAGTCTTCAAGCCTACAATGTTTGAAGTTTTGAAGGTGGAATTGAGTCTCCAACCACTTCGCTTCAACGGGTGAGTAATTATTCATTTTATCGATTAATTGATTCGACTATGCAAATCGAGAATTCACTTTATGTTTAAATTTTTTAAACTTCTGCTGTGCAAGTTCTTTTTCACGAAACCCAATAGCTTTAGGTCATATTATTTTGGATATCTTTTATAGTTTTCAGCAACGTTTTACCCAAATTAGAAAGAGAGAGTGCTTGGAAGAGGTTTGAAGAGCAAGATAATCCTTGGAAACTCAAAATGCGATAGAAGACGGAGCTTTCAAAGAGAAATCAACATCAAAGATTGGATTAGGGGGTTCTTTCCCTTTATTTCTAGATCAAGGTTGATTTTCCTATGAAGTGGGTTTTTATGTTTGACATGAATATGAGCTAAATACATTTGATTAAAGCTATGGGTAGAACATTTATGTTATTTTGATTGTTGATTGTTGGTTTTTATTGGTATAATTTTACATTTATCTATGTATTCAGTGTTTGGGTTTAATGCTTACATTTGCTTAATCACCAAGTGTTCGATATAATGCCTAGGTTTGAGACCGGGAGAAGATGACCTAGACAAGATAGAAAACATAGTCGGTTTCTTTTGGTGGATTTTCATTAACATGGGAGAATTCCTAGACCTTAAATGCATCTTCGTTAATTGGATTTTCATATAGAGATACATAGAAAATAATTAACAAGGGTAGGGTTGCTAGGCCAAGAGATTGGGTAGTACGTATGTTAGGGAATTTCACCTTAGCTAAATCAAACTAATAATCCAATAGAACCTCAATCACATTCGAAATGCATAATTGGTTGAATTGTGTGCCTTAATTGCTTCCCTCCATTGTTTTCTCCCTTTATTTGGTTTTAAATTGCCTTAGTGTTTATTAATCAACCTTTAATCACCCGATGTAACTTAGAAATGAGTAATACAATAGTCATAGATTATAGGAGTCCTTCCAGATACGATAAACACAGACATAATCATCCACTTTACCACTTACGTGACCTAGTTCTCTTGCTAGGATTTTGTCGAGTCAATTTTTTGGCATCGTCGTCGGGGACTCCTATTTTATCTAAGACTTGCCTTGGATCGGAATAGTAGGGCTCAGATTATCAGATAAAGGAAGAACAAGAAAGAACAAACAAGCAAGATGGTGGGGATGTCGACCCTTCAGGTCTCCTTGCCACAAAACAGACTCGCATTTCTCATCGAAGAAATAGGGGAGTGATCATTTCTTGTATTATTAATTTGTTTGTCTTTCTTTGCGCAAGGTTGATCTCGTTTAGTGCATGACCCACACTACTCGGGTTGGACTAGCAGAGTTGGACCCCGAGATCGAAGGAACATTTACTCAAGGGGTAAAACTGCAAAGAAAGACTCAAAACCATCAAGTTACTATGGATCTGAATATTTGTATCAATATAGACCCCGCAATCTTGGAAGAAGTGGTTCGCCGGGAGCTAGGGAATCTTTGCATCCCTCATCCACAACCGGAGACATATGATGCCTAACATCCAAGTAGCCACTGGGCCAATTGTTCTACCACCGGTAGAGGCTAACACCTTTCAAATCCTACCGGGGGTTATTCAAATGATAGGGAACTTGGCTCAATTCTCCGGTTTACTCCATGATGATCCACACTCTCATAGCAAAGTTCCTGGAAATTCTCCATACTTTTTAAGAACAACGGGGTTACCGATGATGCCATACATTTACAGTTATTTCCATTTGTTGGTCCCAAACTGGCATACAAAAAGGGTCTAGAGGGGGAGGGGGTTGAATAGGCCCTGAAGTTTTCTCTTAACTTCAAAAATTTTCTTGCCTCTTAAATATTTTTAAACACTTGGAAAGTAAAGAATTTGGTTAAGCACAAGGATAAAGATAACTTAGATCACTTAATCAGTGTTAGCACATCGAAAATGAGTTTGTTACTTAGCATTCGGTTTGCCAATTAGTTGCTTACTGATTTTTAAATCTTTAAACAAATGATATGCAAGAGTATGGAAAGCAATAAAATAGTAAAGTAAATGATACAAGCTATGAAAGGTTCACTAGGTAGTGTAATCCCAGCTATATCCTTTTTCTCCTTTGCACTCGAAGGAAATCCACTAAATGATTATCAAAGTCTTCACATAGATGACTTCTACAAATGATGAATAAAATGAAGATGATCTTGAGCTCCTTGATCACACAGACTTTAGCTCCACTTATTTCACGTAGAAATAATGCTTGCAACACAAACTGTTCTTCACTCAGAGGATAGAGGTTGGAGGGTTTTGTCACTAGAGTTTGTTTGATTTGGAAGTTCAAACAACTTGGAATATCTCAATAATAGTAACGGTTCTTCTATGGAACATGTTTAAGATGTTGGTGACTGTCTTTAGAACGTATGAAAAGATTGAAGGATTTGGATATGGAGATTTGAAAGCTTTTCTTGGAAGGATTTCAACAATTTGTGTATTTTCTTGTGTATATCTTATATTTAGGGTTTGCTGAAAGGTGCTATTTATAGACATTTCTTGGGATTTGTTCGTTGATCCATGCTGATGCGTGTCTAACACTCGGCGAGTGGATAGCTCTTTTTTTTGACATTCCTAAAATTCTACTGCACTGATTGGATGTGGCAGACTTTGAACTCTCACAGCCTAGTCAATGGTGGCTTATCGATACGTCAATAGTCCTTATCACATTTCAAGCATTAAACGCATTTGAATTTATTTTCCGTTGAAAATAAATGCCTGTTATTGATTGCATTTAAGTCCTTCGTGATTTTGGAATTTATTTCAAGTGAATCTTGATTGCTTGATTGCTTGGTCGCTGCTTCAGAAATCCTATAATGTCTTTAGCGTTTGCCAGACGCATAAGACGATCCTCATTTTCACTTGACTTCAGACGCTGATCTTCAATTTTCTCTTTGATAGACTCACCTAGAATACTATCAGGGATAGAGTTTCTAATACTTAGTCTAAATTCTACAAAGATAAAAATACAAGCCTAACAAAATAATAAACTTTCAACGCTTATACAAACTTTCTATGAAAGCAAAACATCTAACATGAAATTTCCTAACAATTTTCCCTTTATTGATGATGTCAAGACTTTAACTCTTTTATAATTTAAGAGTTAGACAAATGTCAAAAGATGTTAAGTTAGTGTTAGAAAGTTAGTAGAGTTAGCTAAGTTAGATTAGCTTCAACAAGATGTTTCAGCATTCAAAACATTCATTTATATATAAAACTTTGAAATACATACAATGATTATACTAAAATAAAGAAAGCGAAAGAAGATAAAAAAAAAATTAAAACATATTTATGTGTCTATCTTCTTTGTAGCTTAGATGCCTCGCGTTGCTCTTCGTCTAAAATCTCTCTTGCAAGCTCAAGAAGAACTCTATCGATGTCTATCATAGTTGTATGATATTCCTCATTATAGTCTTCTCTGTTTTCCTTGACGTTTTTGTTGAGCTCTAACAATCTCTCATCCCAATTTTTAGGTTGTATGCCAAGCGTCCGAATTTGATCATGATACAGATCTTGGACCCTGTCATTTGAAGTCTTCCAGTTTAGTGGCCTTCTTAAAGGTGCAACATAAGGGTGAAAACCTATGCGTTCAAGGAATTCCATGTTAAGGTTGGGGAGCCTATGCTGTTGTCTGAAATATGTTGGCTTACGCTTCTTGGTAACCGTTTGTTTAAGGAATTTAGTTTCTTCAAACATTGCGCGCCAATTCTTGTTATCTATTTTTTACTTGGAGGCTTTGGTTTTTAGCTGATCTTCCCCCTTCTTGACATCAGCGAGAGGTGATCGGATAGCGGCCCTGTGTTCATTCATGATCTTGAATTCTTCCACAAGGGTGGCAACCTGAGTCGCTAGGACTGAAGAGGTTGTATCTAATTGAAGATGGCATTCAGCATCTGCAACTACGTTAGCCGCGAGTGATTGATTGAAATTCACTGAGAGTTCAGCGATAAATGGGATCATTTTATCTAGCACTTTGATTGTGCATTGATTAGCTTGATTTCGCATATCACTGATGCCTGTAGAGTTCACCCCATTGAGCACTTTTGAAGATTGATTTTCAAGTCGAGAGCATGAACCTCGAATTGCAATAAGAGAATTTCTGACCACTTTCTTGAACTCTTTATTTTCTAGATCGTTCTCTAAATCAAAGGATCTATCGCTTGAGAAAGATGAATGCTCTTAAGGAGGCAATGATTCTTTGGACATTGGGGTTTTTTCTCTAGTAGGATCTCTGACAAGTGGTTCCTCGGGTTCCTCTTCAGCGACTTCTTGGATGGCTTGATCAATAGACTGAGTGGCAGCGTCAATTTGCGCAACTTGAGAGACAAGTGGTTCTTCCTCAACTAGAGCGCTTGAAGCATCTTACATTCAAGTGTCTGCACAGTTGGAGTTTCTTCCACTTACATTTTCGTGATTTGCACGGAAGGAGAAGGTTTAGCAACAGGGATGATCTAGATGACTTTGAACTCTGACAGTCTAGTCAATGGTGGTTTGTCCGTACGTCAATAGTCCTTATCACATTGAATGCACTTATTAGGCATTAAATGCATTTGCAGTTATTTCCCATTGGAAATAAATGGCCGTTATTGATTGCATTTAAGTCCTTTATTACTTCAGAATTAATTTCAGGTGAATCTTGGTTGCTTGATAGCTTGGTCGCTAATTCAGAAATCCTGAAATGTCTTTAGCGTTTGACAGACGCTTAAGATGATCTTCATCTTCACTTGACTTCAGACGTTGATCTTCAAATTTCTCTTTGATAGACTCACCTAGAAGTCTATCAGCGATTGAGTTTTCAATACTTAGTCTAAAATCTACAAAGATAAAAATAAAAGTCTACAAAATAATAAACTTTCAATGCTTATACAAACTTTCTATGAAAGCATAAACTTACATTCTTTTGGGGTCTAACATAAAATCCTATCTTGTCATCATCAAAACATCTAACATGAAATTTTTTAACACCATTCTCCTTCAAGGATAAAAGTAAATAATGGTTCAACTCTCTAGCAACCGATTCCATCTGTACTTAGGATCAAATGGTAGATAAGTTTCTATTCAAGTACTTCCCACCAAGTAAGACTGCTGATAGATTACCCCAATTCAAGATGGGTGGTCTCCAGAGAAATAGAGAAGAAACGAGGAAGAAGAAACTTAAAACTTAATTCTGCATAATCCTAAAAACAATTTACAATGTAAATCTACTAATATATCCTACTCTCATGGCTGACATACACGAAGTGCAGATAATGCAAACAACTAATCCTAATTACATGGGATGTGGCCTAGTGCCTCTTTCCTTTGGTAATTTAATTTAAAACAACATAAATTGGACCAAGTCTCCTCTTCCTTAAAGTATGTAATCTGCTAACTTTCCCGGAAAATGTCGGACTCTGGATCCTTGACATGGCAGTGAGTTTGCTGATGTGGTAGTTGGGTTTAAGGTTGTATCAATCCTCGCCGCTTCGAAACGAACCTTGTCCTCAAGGTTGCTGGAATTTGGAGGGGGTTCGAGGTGGTCGGTGTAGGAAGCGTGGGAGAGTGTCTTAAGGAAAGGTGGGGGGTCGTCAGGTGGTTCCGGTGGTTTCGGGTCCAAGACGAAAATTGGGTCGTGTGCATCGTGGTTGTTCCATAATAACATCAAATTAGAGGATTTGCATTTGTGTCCCGGTGTGAATTTCTCGTCACAGGAAACACAAAGACCTTTTTCGCGGCCTAATTGGAGCTCTTGGGGCGAAAGACGTCGAAAGGGGGTGGATAATGTGTTAAGTGTTTGAGGAGGCAGATTGTTAGTTTATGGGATTGGCAGCAGGTGTGATGGTGGTTGTGGTGGTGGTGCGGGCGGTGGGTACCATCGAGGGGAATCTCGGCATTGGTCAATAAGCTTGTCTTCAATTAGTTTGGAGAAGCCGATAGCGTCTGTGGTGGTGTGTGGTTTGAGGATTTGTAATTCGCGTTGAATCTTGGGTTTAAGGCCCGAAAGGAAACAATTAAGGAGATGTTGGTCAGAAAGCCTATGCACTTGGTTTGAAAGATTTTCAAATTCAGTTTGATACGAAGAGACGATGGAAGATTGTCTGAGTTTGAAAAGGGAAGCTTCATGGTTTATATATGAAGAAGGCCCGAATCTGATTTCTAACGAGCGGGCAAATGCATTCCATGATGTAAGTTGGTGATTCCGTGCCATCCAATTGAACCAACTTAAGGCTGGTCCAACGAAAAAGAACGAGACCAAATCAATTTTGTCATTTTTAGCGATGTTATGGAGTGCAAGATAGCGTTCCGTTTGTAGGAGACAATCTAAGGGGGACGAGCCATCAAATTGTGTAAGTTTAAGGCGGATTGGGCGGGGTGCGAAAGGGGTGAGGAGTTGTGGTTGTTGGAAGAGGGGTGTATGGCCGAAAGTGGATTGATTTTGGTTGCTGGGATTGGTTGAATTAGAGGGAGTTGGAGTGTCTGGCTGTTTCTGAAGTCTAGCAACAGAAACAAGGATTTCATTCATGGTGTTGGTGAGAGATGTGATGGAGTTTTTGGTTGTTTCTGCGAGTGTATTGATAGAGTTTTGAGTGTTGCTAGAAGCTTGAAGAAGTTCAGCAATGGAAGCATCATGGCTTGCTGTAGTAGTTTGAAGCGAGTTAACAACTTCTTGAAGGGCGATAATGCCGTCGACGGGTGGCCAATGAGGCGTGGTTGTGGTGGCAATGAAAGCACCAATGATAGATTACCCCAATTCGAGATGGGTGGTCTCTAGAGAAATAGAGAAGAAACGAGGAAGAAGAAACTTAAAACTTAATTCTGCATAATCCTAAAAACAATTTACAATGTAAATCTACTAATATATCCTACTCTCATGGCTGACATACACGAAGTGCAGATAATGCAAACAACTAATCCTAATTACATGGGATGTGGCCTAGTGCCTCTCTCCTTAGGTAATTTAATTTAAAACAACATAAATTGGACTAAGTCTCCTTTTCCTTAAAGTATGTAATCTGCTAACTTCCCCGGAAAATGTCGGACTCTGGATCCTTGACATGGCAGTGAGTTTGCTGATGTGGTAGTTGGGTTTAAGGTTGTATCAATCCTCGCCGCTTCGAAACGAACCTTGTCCGCAAGGTTGCTGGAATTTGGAGGGGGTTCGAGGTGGTCGGTGTAGGAAGCATGGGAGAGTGTCTTAAGGAAAGGTGGGGGGTCGTCAGGTGGTTCCGGTGGTTTCGGGTCCAAGACGAAAATTGGGTCGTGTGCATCGTGGTTGTTCCATAATAACATCAAATTAGAGGATTTGCATTTGTGTCCCGGTGTGAATTTCTCGTCACAGGAAACACAAAGACCTTTTTCGCGGCCTAATTGGAGCTCTTGGGGCGAAAGACGTCGAAAGGAGGTGGATAATGTGTTAAGTGTTTGAGGAGGCAGATTGTTAGTTTATGGGATTGGCAGCAGGTGTGATGGTGGTTGTGGTGGTGGTGCGGGCGGTGGGTACCATCGAGGGGAATCTCGGCATTGGTCAATAAGCTTGTCTTCAATTAGTTTGGAGAAGCCGATAGCGTCTGTGGTGGTGTGTGGTTTGAGGATTTGTAATTCGCGTTGAATTTCGGGTTTAAGGCCCGAAAGGAAACAATTAAGGAGATGTTGGTCAGAAAGCCTATGCACTTGGTTTGAAAGGTTTTCAAATTCAGTTTGATACGAAGAGACGATGGAAGATTGTCTGAGTTTGAAAAGGGAAGCTTCATGGTTTATATATGAAGAAGGCCCGAATCTGATTTCTAACGAGCGGGCAAATGCATTCCATGATGTAAGTTGGTGATTCCGGGCCATCCAATTGAACCAACTTAAGGCTGGTCCAACGAAAAAGAACGAGACCAAATCAATTTTGTCATTTTCAGCGATGTTATGGAGTGCAAGATAGCGTTCCGTTTGTAGGAGCCAATCTAAGGGGGACGAGCCATCAAATTGTGTAAGTTTAAGGCGGATTGGGCGGGGTGCGAAAGTGGTGAGGAGTTGTGGTTGTTGGAAGAGGGGTGTATGGCCGAAAGTGGATTGATTTTGGTTGCTGGGATTGGTTGAATTAGAGGGAGTTGGAGTGTCTGGCTGTTTCTGAAGTCTAGCAACAGAAACAAGGATTTCATTCATGGTGTTGGTGAGAGATGTGATGGAGTTTTTGGTTGTTTCTGCGAGTGTATTGATAGAGTTTTGAGTGTTGCTAGAAGCTTGAAGAAGTTCAGCAATGGAAGCAGCATGGCTTGCTGTAGTAGTTTGAAGCGAGTTAACAACTTCTTGAAGGGCGATAATGCCGTCGACGGGTGGCCAATGAGGCGTGGTTGTGGTGGCAATGAAAGCACCAATGATAGATTACCCCAATTCGAGATGGGTGGTCTCTAGAGAAATAGAGAAGAAACGAGGAAGAAGAAACTTAAAACTTAATTCTGCATAATCCTAAAAATAATTTACAATGTAAATCTACTAATATATCCTACTCTCATGGCTGACATACACGAAGTGCAGATAATGCAAACAACTAATCCTAATTACATGGGATGTGGCCTAGTGCCTCTCTCCTTAGGTAATTTAATTTAAAAAAACATAAATTGGACCAAGTCTCCTCTTCCTTAAAGTATGTAATCTGCTAAATTCCCCGAAACATGTCGGACTCTGGATCCTTGACGTGGCAGTTGGGTTTAAGGTTGTATCAACTGCCTCCATGAAACATGAGATAAAGTTTCGATCAATTCGAGAGGGAGTCACTTTACGAGGCATGGGAGCGTTTTAAGGTACTTTTGAGGAAGTATCCACACCATGGGTTATCCATACCGACACTAGTGAAAACTTTCCACTTGGGTTTAGGACCGAATCTCCGTACAAATTTTGATGCCACCGCAAGATGTACTATCATGAAAAAATCACCCGAGGATGCATGGGCATTGATTGAGCTAATGGTCGACAACAGTTGTCAATGGCCAACAGAACGAATCACTTTACCCAAAAAGCCCACCAGTGTATATGAAGTTGGAAATAGCACCATTGTCGCCGTTCAATTGGAGGCCCTAATCAAAAGGTTCGATGCCTTGGGTCTTATGCAAGGTATGATGAAAGTCCAAGATACTTGTGAGAATTGTGGAGGTGATCATTAAGTTCCTACAAGCAAACTTATGTCTGACACCTAACCCGTTTGAGAGTGACAACTTCATGGAAAATTTGAGTTGTCAACAAAACAATCTATACTTGAACTCTTTCAATCCTAGATGGAAGAATCATCTGAATTTCTCGTGGAACTAAAATGCTAATGTGGCAAAACCACCACCACCTGGTTTCCAAAATAACCAAGGAGGTTTCAACAACCTCCGATTCAAAGGTAAAGGGGGTTTCAACAACCACAAAACCCAAAAAAAGGAGTAATTTGGAAGATGTGTTGCATAGATTCATGACTATCACATAAAAAGGTTTCAACTCCAAGATGTGGCATTAAACAATCAAGAAGTAAGCTTAAAGAAGCAAGAAGTGAGCTTAAGGAATCAAGAAGCTGCACTAAGGAACTTAGAGACTCAAGTTTGGCAAATTGCCCAAATACTATTGGGAAGGAGTCATGGTACACTACCGACTGACACCGAGAAAAATCCAAAAGAACAAGTGCATGCAGTCACACTTAGAAGTGGGATAAGTCTCGACTTGTCAGAACCAAAAGGGAAGCAACTTGAAACACCACAGTGTTAAAAAACGAACACTATAATTTTTGAAATAAGAGCAAACACCACAATTGAAGCACGCATCATGATCGGTACCCTTAGCCTTTTTTACACCACCTTTGCCTTTCAACTATTTTTTTTTGTTGTTGTTCTTCTTCCCCTTATTCTTATTGGCCTTACGGACCTTAGAACGGGATGAGGAACCAACAAGCAATACCGGCTTATCTTTCTTGATGGTGGCATCTGCACTCTTCAACATGTTCAACAACTCGGGTAATGAAGCCTCAAGTTGATTCATGTTGTAGTTGATGACAAATTGGTCAAACGAATTCGGAAGGGACTGTAGCACGAGGTCAACAGAAAGCTCGGTCTCAAATTTTACGCCAAGATCAGAAAGCTTATTAATAAGACTGATCATACGCAAAACATGATCATCGACCGAAGTCCCTCATGTAAACGAGCACGGAATAACTCTTTAGAGATTGCGAATCTCTCCCTCCTAGTTCGAGTGTCATAGAGCTCCTCGAGACTTTTGATAATATCCTTGGAGATGGTCACATGCTCAAATTGTTTTTGAAGCTCATTAGTCATAGAAGCCATCATGATACATCTCACTTGGATATTATCATCAGTCCAGTTATCAAAAGCGGCACGTTCATCATCAGTGCTTGTGCGAGTTACGCGAGGCAAAGGCGTATCTAATACGCTATCCTTGCGCTCACTTTGAAGCACAATTTTAAGGTTTCGATACCAATCGGCGTAGTTGGGACCGACAAGTCTATTTGAATCTAGGATTGATGCAAGTGGATTTTTGGCCATTTTGTAAACTACAAAATAAATAGCGAGGCAAAACAATTAGCATTCAATATGTAATATTGTCCACATATAATTCGGTCTTTAATCGTACGTGTCTCCCACCATTTTATCGAATTCCATAACCCTCTTATATGGATATTCGAAGAGATATGCGGGTCTCCCTAGTGGGCTCGAGATCCATAAGCGACTCTTCATATGCCCCGAGAACACGAACCCATATGATAAATCCGTATGGTAGGCTTACTGGCCTTCTATATCGACATATAGTTCTCAAGATATTTTGCCTCGTTTTTCCCATATACCCCGAGAACACGAGCCCATATGGTAGTAAACGTTAAGTCAAGCCCATCAAACATTTATGGTCAATCGACCGGACTAGTGTGCCCCACGACTCATGGACGACACCTAGACAAATCGATCCCACGAGCATCTCTATGCTTAGTGGTGGTCACAACCTAATCCACTTGACGCCACCCCACGACTCATGGACGGCGGGCCAAACTTCATGGCATTTCACATGCCACCACTTATGATGGAAGGCGTGGACAATAGAACCTCATTCAATTTCCACATAAACTTAATATTTCTTGGATTTACTTGAAACAAATCAAGCGAGGGGTTTCAACATGCAAGGTCGCATCAAGATTAGGATTATCTTTAATTATGTGATCATGCAATCCAAGTAGCATATAAGAAAACATAATATAAGACATCCACAAAGCGGTAAACAAATATGGATGATTGTGGGTCCCTAAGCGATCCACCCGAGCCACCGGTGAATCTAAGGCAATCTAGGGTACTAAATTAAAATAGGCCCTATCTATTACATAAGCTTCCAACGGCATACATAATCTTCAATAATGGTCCATCATCTTCGTCTCCATCTTCGATTACAACAAAATGAAAAAGAAAGTGCGAAAATAAAATATACAACCAAATTGAAAAAGAGGCCAATAATAATTACAACCCAATTGAATAATCTAAGGCTCGACCCACAATCCATCCATTATGCAAATCAACCATCAAGCATATGAAGATGACATGCAAAACATTAATTAATCATAAGCCCATCACATAGTTGAAACAATCATAACTTTGGGATTTATACGTTTTGAGGAAAAACCGAGTTTTTCTAGTTTCAAAAATTCCAAACTTTTAAATAACTCAAAAACGCGTGGAAGTTGATTCCAAAATCAAGAAATGGGCCAAAGGTAGGAGTCCTTGAAGGCCCTGGTCATGTGTACCACACCACCTCAAGATGGTCCAACCATCAAGCACATGGTGTGCATACGCACACCCATGTACGCTGCCCGGCAACGCACCGTGCGCCCCCGAGCAGCGTACACACTGTCCAGCAGCTGCTGGACAGTTTCTCGACCATGGTCGAGACCACCAAGGGGTGGAATCGGCCATGGTCAGCCCCGTCTTGACCCCCGCCAAGTTTCCTTCGACGGTTGGCAATGATTCGCGATATTGAGCCCTACTAAATGAGCACACCCTTATGCGCACAAAGCCTTCGGCCGGGTACGCACAAAGTCTCGTAGCTTGGGTTCAATATCAACGGTCCTTGCCCGGGTTTCGACCTTCCCTTTTAGTGTCTCTTAATTTTCAATTGCTTAAAAAAAAAAAATCTCCAAGATTTTAAGAAAAACGATGACAAATCCCAAGCTATTATTAAATCAACAAATGTAACATATAGATTTAAGCAACCGGTTAAAATACTACATGAAACCGAAAGCAAAAACTTGCAAAGTTTTTATTGTGCATAACCCGGGCTCTGATACCACTGTTAGGATCGGTATGCCCCACAAGCGATGCCGGCGCAACGGAAAAAATAAAGTATATAAAACACATATATATCGGCATCCCAAGCTAGGGGGTCAAAGTAATGCACAACAAAAACTACTACGAGTAAAGGGGTTTTAAACCGATTACAAGATTTGGGGTTTTATTAAAGTGAGGGTGTAAAACCACAACACAAGGAAAACCCCACCAAAAACTTTGGCTCTCATTTTCGAATCCTCACCTCAACATGGAGGGGTTTGAATCAAACCACCATAAGCTCCTAAAGAAAGAAGCCTCAACAAGGACACACCTCAAGTAAGTTCATACCTTAAGCAAAAGATTGGCTAGATATATGCTCTAAGGAAATGGAGTCTATGTAGTGAAAGGTGGAAGACAAAAAGAGTTACTAAAAGAAATATCTATGGAAGATAATCTTTTACAACTAATTTTCAAGAAGAAGTTCTATAGAAGAAAGTCTTCAAGAATCACAAGAGAAGCTAGAAAAATCTAGAGATGAAGAACTAAGCTCTAAGCTTTTTTTTTTCTTTTTAAGTTTTCATCTAGTTTTAAATGAGAGCAAGAACACCTCCTTTTATAGCCACCAATTTTCGGCCATATGGTGTTAGGTGGAGTAGAAGACTTGTTTTTCTTCACCTACCACCTCATTCTCACCTACCATTCCATTCTCAACTACCACCACATGTGTAAGAGAATATTTTTCATTTTCTTCTTCATTTAAAAAATATTACAAGTCAAACTTTGACTAGCTTTGAATTTCACTCTTATGACTTCATTTAATTAAGTCCAACTTAATTAAAATGACTCCCAAGTCTTCCAAGACTTGTTATTTAAATAATGTTCATGATTAATTAATAGTAAAATTAGTAGCTTAAATAAATTCCCGGATAATAATAATTTTCGTTAATGATTAATCTCCAAGATTAATTAATAGAAAAATTATTTTCCCAAGCCTACTAATTAAAATGTCTTCCACTTAATCAATTAATCTCATTAATCAATTTCACTTTAATCCTAAATCGGATTAATATTCACATAGTAATTGAACTTTCTTGAGTAAGTGTGTAACCCCATTGTAGGTTCGTTCATGTACTAGTAGTAGGAACACAACCCCGTTGTGCCTTTGCAATTTTCATTGCTAGATTTAATTACTCCAAGTATTTTAATCCGACCAAGAATTAATTACCGATTAATTCATGGTTCCTACAAATCAAGGTTAGTACTAGCCACGTGCCAAGAAGACCTAGCCATGAACGATTATTAGGTGACCTTTCCGCATTACGATTTTCGCATAAGTAAAATCCTTCCATCAAATATCCCGATCGAATCTAGGACTTGGATGTCAGTCGAAATCCCAGTAACTCGATTCTATGTATATCGATCTAAGTGACATTGACCAATTTATCAATCGAGCGAGGAAACACTGCGCCTCCTTATTGATACTACTCCGGCCGGAGGTTGCCATGGTCAATACACTGTGAAGTACATAGGATATGCGCCAATGCTAATGATTAGTGACGGATTCTCTCTTGGCACTCACGCGCCTCCGTACATAACCAGACTGGACCCAATATGCCCCACTTTATGACTCACCTGGAATCGTGTGACAAATCTAAGTACAGTGAGCGATGCACGAGATGACCAATGGTGCCTCAAGTCATGAGGACCAATCTTATGCCTACGTAACCGAGGAGATTCCAAATTCGACATTGCCTCCAATATGGAATCTCGGCGGGGTTGTTCAGTTTACTCGATCCCAACAAGAACCCACATACATGCACTGATGTACACCATATCAGTATCCATGGAATAGGATACACTCTCCAAGAGTGTGCATTGTACGTGCAAGTCTTTACGAGTCATTGATATCCCTATCTCAATGATTCTATGACTTGGAACATCTTTAAGACCACAACCTTAGAGACATATTCCATGATTGGCATCCCCGATACCAAACACATCTCATAGCTTAAGAGTGATCTAGGGGACTTTATCTAATTGCATAGAATGATAAGATAAAGAAGAAAATGCCATTTATTAAATTACTTGACAAGATACAATATAAGACTGTTTAAAGAGTCGGCTACTACGCCCTACAAATGGCGCACCGGGCACCTAACTCTTTTAAATACCTATGTGATCGGATTACTAGAAGCTATGTTCAAATATACTAATTCCATTGGTATATCCATGACACGTGTTCTCACTATCCCATAGTGTTCGACTGGCACTCTTTGTCAGAGCATGTGTCATACAAATCGAATCTTATGCCCAATTAAGATTTCTTGATTTGCAAACCCTCTTAAGTGATCAGGTGTCAAACTCTTCTTGTGCCACTTGTTTATTCCATAAAGGGCGAAGAGTCAACCTAGATACACATGGACTATTTGTTTAATACTTATCAATGCCATGAAGTTTTATATGAACACAAGAATAAATGCCTTTATTAAGGATAAGTTCATACAACATAATTGGATACCCTATACAATTTATTTGTCCTCATTTGCATCTAGGGCATATACCTAACAGTTTCGAGAATAGATATCAAAGGACACTTATTAAATATATGTACAACTGTAAGAAAAGCATGCCCCCACAAGGAAATAGGCAAATCGGTGTAGCATAGATCTCGTCATATCCAATAGGGTACAATTTCTGCATTCAGCTACTCCATTTAATTGTGGGGTTGCTAGAGGAGTAAGTTATAACACTATGTCATGTTCTTTTAAGAACTCATCAAACTCAGCACTCATGTATTCACCACCGCGATCTGGTCGTAGTGATTTAATACTGTGCCCGGTTTGTTTTTAAGTCATAATCTTGAACCATTCAAGAGCTTCAGACTTATATTTTATTAAGTACACGAGTCCATACCTAGTATGATCATCTGTGAATGTAATGAAGTATTGAAAGCCTCCGTAGGCCTCATCCTTAAATGGCCCACATACATTTGTATGAACTAAACCCAAAAACTTCTTTGGATCTATCAAAATGTCCAGTGAAGGGTGACCTAGTCATTTTACCTTTTAGACAGGATTCACATATTGGATATGGATCAGATCCAAGTGGGCCGATAAGCCCTCGTTTCTCCAACTCGTGAATCTTGAATTCACCGGCATGTCCAAATCTAAGATGCCACATAAGTCTTTAGTTTGTACCATTCATACTACGTTTCCTAGTCATAGTATTAACCATGCATTGGTTTTGAACAATCCATTAACTAAAGATGCTGAGCCAACGTTTTTATTTCTAAAATAAATATCACAACCATTGTCATTAAAAGTAAACAAGTATCCTTTCCTCACCAATACAGGGATAGAAACAATGTTCTTAAGCCCATTGGGCAAAACGAGGCAATTATCTAAAGTAATAGAATGTTCAGACATTAATGTAATAGAAGTTCTTCCCATGTGTGTAGCTGCGACACTGTGCCCGCTTCCCACATTGATCATCACTTCTCTTTCTCCCAACATCCTACTTGTTTCCAGATCCTAGTTTAAAATACAAATATGAACACTAGCTCTCCAATCTAGAATCCACGAAGTAGAAAATATAATCATAGAACAATTAGTTTTAAAAACATAAAATTCTATACCTGCTTTTTCAGCTTTTAGCTTAGGACAATCGCGCTTCCAGTGGCCTAGCTCCTTGCAATGGAAGCATATGTCCATTTTTTTTGGGGTCCTACCCTTGAACTTTTTGACCTTTTTAGCCTTATCATTGCTTGATGGTTTGGAGACTCCTATCTGCTTCTTACCTCTTTTCTTTTTCTGACTTCTCTTAGAATTAGTAGAAATGACTAGAGCAGTTTCTTTCATCTTCGGCTCCAACTGTTATTGAGCATTGATCAACTTGTTCATTAGCCCAACTAAGGTACATTTAATGTCATTCATGTTGAAATTCAGAATGAATTGCGAAAAAGATTTTGGGAGCGACTAGAGAATGAGGTCGGTTTGAAAGTAGAAGTCCATGGTGAAATCAAGGGCTTCGAGTCTCTCAATCTTAGAGATCATTTTGAGGATGTGATTCCCAACCTTCTCCCCTTCTTTCATTCTAGCTCCAAAGAGTTCTTTCAATATATCATATTGAGCAGTCCAACTGTGTTCTCCATAGAGGTCCGTCAAGTGCAGCAAAATCTCCATAGATGTTTTGATCTTTTCATGAGAACATTGTAGATCATTGATCATTGAATCCAGTATGTAACCTCTAACTTTGATGTCATCCTTAACCCAATTTTCATTGGCAAGACGATCCTCAAAGTTTTCAGTATTTGGGTGTTGGGTTCTCGGTACAAACCCCTGGGGATGCCGGTGCATCGGAAGGTATAAATTTAAAAAATAAATCGCCATCCCCGAAATTAAGGGTAGGTAGACATGGTACCATTGGATTCAAAAACTATCCTAGAGATAAGTTTACTCGTGTTTTCCTCTTGAAGACCTTAAAGCAACAATGTCTTTTTAAGCAACTCCTTGCTACACTTCTCCGGATGGAATTTGCCCTAGCGCCCGAAGTGTTGCGCCTCTAACTTTATCCACACCTTAGCTCGTACACTCGATTATCTCCACCAATGCTAGCCAAAAGAATATCAGATTACAGCTTTATGAGAAAAGGGGTAGGAGTATATTTTGGTGTTTTTCGTACTCAACACATGAGTTGGAAGAAGTTCTTGTGGAAGAGATGAGGAGAAAAAATGGAGAAAATAATCCACAATCTAAATTGTGATTAGGTGAGAATGAAGTTATCACCTAAACCCACAATAATATATATATATATATATATATATATATATAAAGACCACATCACACACGCCTCTAAGGCATGTAGAATATATATATGCCATATATATATATATATATATATAGACATGTCTTAGCGTATTTAAAACACAATAGACAAAACATATGTATGTGATACTTATATATATATATATATTTTATATTATATTATATATATATATAGTTACCTAAATTAATAATTCTCTTCTTTAATTAATTAGATATCTTTCCAAGTAATAGGATATTTCCATATCTATCCAATAAGATCTTTTCCATATAATTAGTCAACTAACTAATTAATTCGATCTTACCATATCCACAATATCTATCCTAATATATTTATAAGATCTTTCCATATCCATTAGTTACCTAATTAATTAGAATAGATCCTACCAAATATATTATAAGATAGACCACTAATTAATTTACTAGTCTTTCCCAATTTAATATTCTAATATTAAATTATAAGATTATTATTAATTAAGACCACTTAATTAATTTGTTCCTTTTTCCCGATTAATTAGTTCTAATTAATTAATCTCTCCATTAATTCACAAAGAATTTACTAGCCAATAGTTATTACACTCAGTATTGTGTGTGACTCCTTAGACTCATTAACAAGCTACCAATAAGTCCTTCTATTAACACCCGTAACAACACGGTATCGACAAATAATATAAAGTAAGATCATCTCCACAGGGAGGGTTATCAAGTACCAAAAGAAGTTTATCCTATTATTTAGACTATCGATTAGCAAGATTTGAGAATTTAACTAATTAAAAATAGAAATTAATAATAACAAAATTAAATATATGATAAATTGATAAATGGAAAGCCTAGGGATTAAGACTTCATCAAGTTATTTCTTTGGATTATGAACATCATTGGATTGTAAATTCTTACATTCGTTAAAGACCCGAACTTTCTTAATTACATGGATATTCTCCCGAGATCTCCATGAGTACCCAACTAAACTCGTTCTCGTCACTTCCATGATCAACAACTAAATTCGAGCCAATAAGAAAATATGAAAATTTGTGCGCTGCATAGTGGTGCCGAATACTGGCACCAATGTGCCAATTCTGTTGTCCATCATTTTTTTTCACTTTTTATTCAACTCAACTCTTTTTGTATAGACTCTCCTTTGCTCTTCTTTAGGTCTCTTAGTTGACTTCTTTACTTTGCTTAAAAATCTCTTCATTTACTCGTCAAATCGATCGTTCTTTGCCTACAAAAGCATTTAAATGACTTAGAAGTCAAAATACGCAAACACAATTAAAAACAACTAAAAGGATCAACTCAAGGTATGAATTCAAGACAAACGTGAGGTAAAAACATAATAAAGCAATGTTACTTTTAAGACCAAACAAACACCCCACGCTTAGCCTTTTACTCGTCCTCGAGTAAATCTAAAATAAACAAAGAAAAGAACAACAAAACAAAATAACACAACTTTCGTGGGGAACACGATTGCACTTGGCCGTGCAATAAGCCGTTAAACCCCTAGGTTTGCCCTAGTGGATGAGTATGTCTCGTGAGGGTTTGTAGAGAATATACCCACAAAATTCTCGACATGTACCTACTTGTATCACTGTTTCTCAACCTAGCAAACAAGCCACAACAAATGGACATCCCCACAATTATCATAGAATATCTAACATGAACGCACAAATTACTATCTTCCACAATATAAACACTTTTATTCAAAGTCAACACACTAATTCAAACCAAGTTTAATATAAATATGCATCCACGTGAAAAGATGAATTCTAGCAAGGGAAATTTCTCAGCTACATCAAGCAAACACAAACATTATTCATAGCACAATCCTTCATTTCCTTCTTTCAATCAACACTCATTAACCTGTGCAATGTTTTGTTCTATTAGGCTTTCTATGACACCCATGTAACGAGTTTTAGGCCAATGACTCTCAAACCAGACGGTCCTAAGGCATTAGGTGTCAAGACAGCCCAAAGAATTTAACCACTCGAGTGACAAAGGCCACAAAATAAAACTAGATTTATATTCACTCAATATCAAGGCATTTATTCAATTCATGGCCCTTGAAGCTCTTTTTCTTCTTTTTCCACATTGCCTTTTTTTTTTCATTTCATTTTCTTTTTTTGTCCTTTTTCTTTTGCTTCTTCAACTTTCCTCACAATTTCATACTATATCCAAAACATTTATGTAATTGCTTTATCTCACCGATCAATTCCCTTTACTAAAACTTGCATGTAGTGTACAAGGATGCATATCAAATTTCACAAAATTTAGAAAAAGTGAGAAACTCGAAAAAAGTATCCATATTACGGAAAATAGGTCTATTTGTTCATTTCAATCTATACTTCCAACATGGAAACTAAAGTGTTGCAAACATGTCACCAAATCAGTCAACAATTCAACCAAATATGTACATGTCCTTTTCTTTCACCAATTTTTGATCACACACCACCCACACTTGAATCATTCAACAAGATATACATGCACACCCCCACATTTAAACAGGACATTGTCCTCAATGGACTCACACATAAGTAAAGGCATAAGCATAATCCTACTGAAGTAAAACAACAATTTGAAAGAGAAACTCCCCTATAAATAAGTATGATGTCTCGGGAGTCGAGAGGGTGGTTTCCATGTGAAAGGAGGTGGCCGTGGATAATGGTTGAGTGAGGTGGGGTTGACCCATGGAAACAAACGTTGACCTCCTTTTGCTAAAATTTTTCAGTTTGTTTATTTTTTTTCTAAAGGCAGGGAAATAGACACAGTGGTGACAAAATTTGGCACAGTAGTGCCGACCCAGCTGTTTTGCCCAAAAAAAAAAATTTGATAATCTGGCACCACCATTTTCTTGAATTGACCTACAATCAAACACAAAAAGCATTAAAGTGGCACTAGATAAACAAGAAAATACGAGAAAAACTTAATGGAAATAAATATAAAATAAAGACAACGAAAACAAAATTAAAGAACCATTGGGTAACCTCCCAAGCAACGCTTGTTTAAAGTCATGAGCTCGACCTAGACTAAATCAATGTTGAGGATCGGTGAGGTAAATCATTTCCCCTTGAGGAATATCATCGTCTACAAAACACAAATCATGGTTAATCCCTTTTATATCAAACATATGCCAACCTATTCTCTCTTTCTTCCATTGCAATTCATTAAACCATAGGTCCAATTCAGGTGTAAAAGGTGTAGTCTTTACGATAACACGTAAAAATTCATTGTTGTTAAGAAGAGCGTACCTGAGATGTGGAGAAAGAGGTTTAAGTTTTACCTTCAGTGTAGAGGATATTATGGGATATGACTCTAATGGATCTCTTTTACCTTGAGGAATTTCTTCTTTGATGGCCTCTCCAAACACATCCACCGAATAGGATTTTTCTTCAAAAGATAGAGATTGCATCACCTTATTTAAATCAAACTCTACCTTCTCATCTCCAATATTCAACGTCGGCTTGGCAGCACGTATGTGGATGATGGTTCCCACAGTTGCGAGAAATGGTCTTCCAAGGATGATTGGTATATCTGAATTTTCATCCATCTCAAGCATCACGAAGTTGCAAGGGATGTAGAACTTTTCCACTTTCACAAACACATTTCAAGTATCTCCATATGGCACTTTATGCTCCTATCTACCAATTGCAAGGACATCTTTGTGTGTTTAAACTTTTGAAATCCTATCTTCCTACAAATTGAATAAGGCATTAGACTAACACTAGCTCCTAAATCACAAAGTGCTTTATCAAATTGAAATTTTCCAATAGTGCAAGGAAGTGAGAAAATCCCTGGATCCTTTAGCTTTGGAGGAATGTTTCTTTAGATTATGGCACTGCATTCTTCATTCAATGAGATTGTTTCCACGTCTTCAGTTTCTTTTTATTGCTCAACAGCTCTTTGAGAAACTTCATATAGACAGGGAATTGAGCTCGAGCATCTGCGAACGGAATGTTTATGTGCAACTGTCTAAATACTTGGAAAAATTTCTCTTACTGCTTGTCCAACCTCTAGGGAAATGGAATTTGAGGAACATACGGCTTCACATATGGCTTCGGGGTAACCTTTTTCGGTTCAAACTTGTCTGAAGGTTCAAAAATTGAATCATCCTTTGTTATAAGTTCATCGCTGTGTTTAGCATGTGGCTCAAATTCTTCAATTGAAATCTCATTTATCAGAGTCACTGCATTACACTGTCCTCTTAGATTCTCTTTTGTTTGGCTAGGCTGTGTACTCTTCAACCTCAAATTCACAGAACATGCCAATTATCCAAGTTGTGCTTCCAAATTCTTTGTTGCTCCCACTATCATATCGACTTTTTCTTCAAGATTCTCTAACCATTTCGCTGTTCTGTTAGCGATCTTTTCAATAGCAAGTTCCCAAGCATTTGGCTGCCTTTGTTCCTGAGGTGGTGGTCCTTGATGATGTGTAGGTTGCTGTTGATAGTTTTGAAGACCCTACTGGAAACCTGGGGGAAATTGATGCCTAGGAGGAAAGTTTTGAGCCCTTTGGTCTCCTTGATCTCCCCAAGAAAAATTCGGATGATTTTGCCACCCCGAATTATAAGTATTGGAGAATAGATTTCCCGACTGGTTGTTCTGATTGGAGATATACTGAGTTTGCCCCATGAGTGGGCAATTCGTAGCCATGTGAGGTGCTCTACAAACATCACAAGATATGGAAGGTTGAGAAACGGCACTGATATTGCACTTGAGTCCCTCAAAGTTCTTCACTAGGGCATCTATCTTAGTATTTAGCATGGTGAGTTCATCAACATTATGCATGCTAGCTACTTTCTTTAGAGACCGACTGTTACTCGCCCATTGGTAGTTATTGGATGCCATCTTCTCCATGAGCATGAGTGCATCATCTGGATTCTTTCCCATAAAACTACCTCCTGCAGCTGCGTCGATAGTCATCCTGATGTCATATGACAAACCATGGTAGAAGGTTTGTACAAGCATCCAACTTGGAATACTTTGATGGGGGCATTTTCTTAGTAGTTCTTTATATCTTTCCCATGCTTGATAAAGTGTTTCTCCAACTCCCTGCATGAATCATGTGGTTGCATTCTTCAATTGAGCAATCTTTGCTAGTGGAAAATATTTGGTGAGAAATGCAATTGACAAATTTGCTCAAGTAGTGAACTTATTTGTCGGCTAGTTTTTCAACCATTCCTTAGCTCTTTTGGACAAAGAGAAAGGGAACAATCGCAGTCGTATGGCGTCATCTATGACTCCGTTCATCTGAAATGTATTGCATATCTCCAAGAAATTCCCCAAAGGGGAATGAGGATCTTCCCTCTCAATGTCTCATTCAAAAGAATTATTCTATAGCATCTGAATGATGGCTGGCTTCAACTCAAAAGTATTTTCTTGAAAATTAGGCACAACTATGCTCGAAGTAAAACTCTGATATGTAGGCGTAGCATAATCCCTGAGAGTTCTCTGCTCCTCAGCCATTCTGAAACAAGTATCTCAAGTATCAAGGTTCAAATAGATAAAAAAAAATGAAAAACAAAAATAAATAAATAAAGAAAATGTCTAAATTAATAAGAATCAACTTGTTATTGATATTGACTATTAGTTGCCTTCCCCGACAATGGCGCCAATTTGTTAACACCCATAACAACACGGTATCAACAAATAATATAGAGTAAGTAAGATCATCTCCACAGGGAAGGTTATCAAGTACCAAACGAAGTTTATCCTATTATTTAGACAGTCGATTAGCAAGATTTGAGAAACTAACTAATTAAAAATAGAAATTAATAATAACAAAATTAAATAAAAGATAAATCAATAAATGGAAAGCCTAGGGATTAAGACTTCATCAAGGTATTTCTATGGATTATGAACATCATTGGATTGTAAATTCTTGCATTCGTTAAAGATTCGAATTTCCTTAATTACATGGATTCTTTCCCAAGATCTCATGAGTACCCAACTAAACTTGTTCTCGTCACTCTCTTGATTAAAAACTAATCTAGATGAATCCATTAATTTCCATGAAGTTCGCTAGCTAGATTCATGCACAATTACTAATATCCCTATTAAGTAATTTAAACACGTCTATCAAATTTGAACTAATAAATTAATTCACCTCCCGGTACTTCTCAATTCATCTTAAATCATGTATTTGGTGGCCAATCATCTACAAGAATTAAGCCCTCATTGATAGATTAATTCAAGCAAGAATTAACCCAATGAATGTCAACAATCCATAATAATACTCAAGACTACATCTTAAGCCCTAGAAAGTTATTTAGTTACGCATAGTTAAACAAGAAGAAGAAATAATTTGCATAAAATTAAGAAATCTCATGTCTAACAATGGTGGAAAATAATAAGAACAATTGGGGAAGAAGAAGAATTTAAGAAAAACCAAGAAGAACCCTTATGTTAATGGCAAGAATCAAGATTTCTCTTTCTTCTCTTCAATAGATTTCTTTTCTGTCTCTCCAAGTTTTCTCTCTTTTTTCCTTCATCCTCTCAAACACGTCTTCTCTATCCAAAAGAAAATAAAAGATGATGTTTTGTTCTGACTTATCGTATTTATATATGATTTTCTAATTAAAAAAAACCTAACTAGAAGACTAATATTCGAGCTCATAAAAAAATATGAAAATTTGCGCGCTGCACACTGGTGCCGAATACTGGCACCATTGTGCCAATTCTGCTGTCCACTATTTTACTTCACTTTTTCTTCAACTCAACTCTTTTCGCATGGACTCTTCTTTGCTCTTCTTTAAGGGGATTAATGCAAAAAAAAAAACCTGTGTTAATGTGGAATTGCAAAAAACCCTCCGTGTTAATGAAATAGGCTAAAAACCACCCTGTGTTCTTAAAAAGTCTGCAAACAGTGGATTTCTGGAAAAAAAAGAGCGTGTTTTTCATGTTTTTCACCTTTAATGACATGTTTTTTTGTCATTTATACACTCTCCAAACAAAGAAGCATGTCATTAAAGATGAAAAAATGAAAAACACGCACTTTTTTTTTCAAAAATCCACTGTTTGCAGACTTTTTAAGAACACAGGGTGGTTTTTAGCCTATTTCGTTAACACATGGATTTTTTTGCAATTTCACATTAACACAGGGGGATTTTTTGCATTAATCCACTTCTTTAAGTCTCTTAGTTGACTTCTTTACTTTGCTTAAAAATCCCTTCATTTACTCGTCAAATTGATCGTTCTTTGCCTACAATAACATTTAAACGACTTAGAAACCAAAATACGCAAACACAAATAAAAAAATTAAAAATCAACTCAAGGTATGAATTCAAGACAAATGTGAGGTAAAAACATAATAAAACAATGTTACTTTTAAGACCTAACACCTTCCATAAGCTAGATTAATTATTCATAATAATTAACTAGACCTTGGATTAATTTCACCAATTAACCCAAGGCACCTATCAGTCATGGTGCGATGTTTAGCAACGTCGCTACAACTTCCTAGATGTTAACGATGAAAATAAAACCTATCCGTATTTCGGTCTTTGTGTGAGTGAATCCCTCCATCTTTTTCCCGTCTAAGCCTTAGGGCTTGGCGATGGTCGAAACCCTGGTAGCCTCGGAAACTAAGACTTTGTTAGTTCCACCAATTATTCGGTCTTCTAAGCAGGGTTCACCAATTCTACTTACAAAACTATGCTCTGGCTAGAGACTTTTCGATCATTCAGTTTCACTCAACAGCAAAGAAAATACCAGGTACTTGTGACCTTGGATGTATCCTTTCCAACTGTCACTTGTTCCATTGTACTACCAGACTATACCCAACATACACGCCGTATGACTCTCCTGAAGTGCACGGGCATATCAAAGCATAGTGAGTAGTACCTTTTCCAATGACATCTTAGGTCTAAGGATTATCTCACACTACAAAACCAAAGGACTCCTAGTTCGACAACATCAATGAGAAATCTTCGCGGGGCCATTCAATTTCATAACCAAAGTAGGATTCTTCATACATGGATTGCCATACAAGCCATCGACAATGGAACACGTCGGCCTCTTAGGAGAGTTACATGCATCAACAAGTCTTGGCGATGTCAGTGATATCCCACATCTCACAGCCTCTATGACTTGAAACATGTATTAGGATGACGGTCTTTGAGAGCATTTCATAGGTATCCCGACCGCTCCCCTAACCATATATAATCCATGGGATCTTTATCTATACTACATAATAATCGTCAATAAAGTAGCATTCCGTAATAGGTTTGATATAATCTAAATGATAAGACTGACATAGTGTTAATGTTTAATCCAACAGATGGCTTGCTGGGCACATAACACTTTCACTGGGACTGGAGGCTTCTTTCCATCGCGCACATATTCTGAGGCCTCGAGACTAAGGACTATCCTTAGATTTCTTTGCCAGTCAATGAAATTATGTCTAGTGAGGACATTTTTCTCGAGCAGTATTATGAGTGGGTTAACTATTTCAAAGAGTAATTAGCAAACTGCAGAAAATACCAAGATTATTCAATTAGATGCTTTATAATGTTAAAACAAGTAATTTTATAGGACTTGTACAATTACTCGTCCCATTATTTTTCTCAATTATTGTACTCCCACTTCAATAATCAGAAACCTCGTTGGATTGGTTTCGTAGTGAGTGATTGAGATTCTCAATGTCTAGATGGGTTGCAATATTTTTTGATACATGGCCAGTCTAGAAATTGAGGTGGCGCCTAGTGCCAGTTAATCCAATAAACGATTCGATCCCTTTGGATCATGAATCACTTCACCGCAAACTTTTTCGATATATAGATGGTGTTTCATCTAAGTCTATTCCAATCAACTCTTATCAATCTAATAGTATAATCTCACCTTGCAACCTTTTTCGATATATGGGGCAAAATTCATTTGACTGAAGGCATCAAATGCACTAAAGAAGATCAAGCATATTACCTATATATATGACCACCTATTACCGAGAGGATGCCATATATAAAATGCAGCCATCTCATTCTAAAGCTTGATGGAGAGCCAGAATATCAAATACCTTTCACTTACTTAGTATCATTTGATTGGGGGGAATTAATAACTTGTTAACAGTTATTATATTTCGGGTCTCACTTTGCACATAATTTATTAAGCACTAGATAAGAAAATGCAAAAGTAAAATGCCTAGCAATTTCTAACAACACAAACACGTATGGACTTTAATCTCGATTGTTTCAAGCCAACGAGTCAATCGGGGAGGGGATCTAATCTATTACAAAAGAGCTTGCCACCGTCTTTACTCTTCATTGGACCTATCTAATATTTTTATTACAATGATACGTGCCTATAAAATTGTTCTAATAAAAATAAAGATACAAATTGCGGGACTCAAACTCTGGCCCAATACAACCCAAATAAAAAAAAAACCAACCCTAAGCCTATACGAGGTGTCACCATTACATAATAATAAAAGGAGCACATAATCAAATTAAAGACATATGTTATTATTATTAAATCTTATTTAATATATAATTAAATCTAATTTAATTATTTTTCTAAAATTAATCCAATTTATTTTGATTTTTTATGTTAATGGGCCAAGCCTAAATATTTACTTTAATCCAATTAAAGTGGACTTTATCAAATAAAGCCCAACATGGGTGAAATAATTTAAAAGCAAAATTAAACTCTAAGATTTCTAAAACATATAATTAAATCCAATTTGAATTAATTTTGGCCAATCCAATTTAATTCAGCCCATAAAATAAAGCAAGCCCAACAAGCTTTATTCAGTCACATAAAATCTAATTTAAATACCATAGATCAAATTTGATGATTAATTTTAAGTGGCTAGTAAATCCAATTTTGGCCTTAGAAAAATCCAATTTTTCAATTAAACTAATCAAAATTAAATCTAATTTAATCTAACTTAAAATCCAATTTTAAAAATTGAAAAAGACTTTATAGGATTTTTAATTTTAATATTAATCCATAAAAGAATTTTAAAAATGCTAATTGGGTTTGAGCCCATTTTTATTTTCAAAATTATCCATTGGGTTCAAAATATTCCAATGGACTAAATGGGCCAAACCTCAAATTACAAAAATTAATTTTTAACATATAGGATTAATTTTCAAGGTCGGGGCCCAGCCTGACAAAAAATAAAATTACACGTCGGGCGAAGCCCAACGCATGACATTGCCCTAGCTGGCAGCGCCGTTAGCCACCACACACACATTGCACGGTGACGTACGAACCAATGGCACAATATCGTGCACCTTGCCTCGATGTGTGACGCTGGCAGGCCGCTACGCACGGTGCGGCCAGACTGTGCTGGTAGTGCACCATGCGCTGTTCGGCAGCTAATTTTTGGCGGTGCCACCATAGGTTCATCTTGTCTTTTTGAATCATGCAATTTTAATCATCAAAACCCAATTGTTTAAACATGCATATCCATAAATCATAACACCTAATTTTTAAATTTTTGCATACAAAAAATCATAACATAAAATCATACATTTGTATTGATCAAATAATACAAACATATAATCATACATTCATATTCATCAAATAATACAAACATATGAACGCATGAAAAAATATCAAAGCTATCAATTTGGCTCTGATACCACTGTTGTGAATTGAACCAGTGGATAAAAAAAATTCTCGATTCACAAATTCACAAATTTGGCTATAAAAAAATTTCTCGAACCAGTGAATTGGCCCAGATTCAATTCATACTTTTGATATTTTTATGAACACATAAATCTAATTTGACAAGAGAAGAAGTATTCCAATTACCTATTGATGAAATTCTTAAGCCTAGCTTTGAGGAGCAACGTATCAAACCTTCCTCTAGATTACCACGCAAAAGATGATCTTCGTTTCTCAAAGCTTGACCTCCTCTACCTCAGATGGGGTTGGACGGATAGGGTTTATGTGGAGGAAGAAAGGATTTTTTGTGTTTCACTTCTTTTCACTCTCTAAGATGAAATAATGACTTAGGTTAGATTTTTAATTAAGCACCTAGTGTTTAACTAAAAAATCACTCCTTGACTAACAAGGAGGGAGGCGGCTGAATGGCTCTATGGGATAGGGTTACTGGGCTTCATCTAATACTAAGCCTAGGGTTAAGTATTTAATTAATATTCCAAGTCCAATCCAATTAACAATTAATTAAATACTAAGCTCTTTTAGTTAATAGTACTTTATTAATTCTAAATTAATCATACTATTAATATTGATTCAATAAACATATTTAATTCCAATAATTAAATATATATTTATTATAATCGATATATCCCATTAATTCCACTCTAAGTGAAATTACCAAAATACCCTTTATGCAAAACTCCTTTATATAATCATCTTTATATAGTGAGACTCTCTAGGCTCGTCTGATTGGCATTGGGAGGATTCCAAGTACATAGTTATCACCAAGCCATTCCCGTGAACCTCTACTAAAAGCCAATCAAGTACGAGAAGAATACGTCATCACGAACCTTTAAGCTATAATTACCATATGCGTATAAGCTCTTCACTGACGCAACCCGATCAAGTGAGAGTCATGGAATGTCAACTTCATACAACTAGATAATGTACTATATAATCACACTGATGTGAGATTACCAAACTGCCCTTTGTATCTAATATAAGTCAGTTATATTGCTTGGCCAAAGACTTTAATTTCACAATACCTATGATGTACAGGTTGCTTCTCGTTTACTTTCGAGACATTGAATTCCTTATTGGTAGTCCACTTCCCATTGTCGAACGCACCAATTGAATCATATTTCGAGGTTGACCCCACCAATGGGTGATTGGGTCTAACTACTCTAATAACTTATTCAATGGTATGAGCACAATGTAAAGGACTCCTCGGGTCTAAAGCTCACTCATACTATCATAACAGGCAATCCTTATCATAGACTATCATCGAGTAAAAACTCATGTGATCAGATTACAACAAGTAATGTCGAATATGTCAACGCCGTTAATCATATTCATGACACTAGCCCCCACTATCCAATCAGTGTAAGACAATCACTTTCTTGTCAAAGCAAGTGTCATAGGAGTTGAATCTAAATGCCCAATTTGGATTCTATAACTCGCAAACCATGTTTATAAGATCAAACACTTAACTCCACCAGTGCTTCTACTTATCAAATAAGTACTGGTGAGTACACCTTAATCTTAATGACCTATTTGTTCAATTCATTTAATGACTCATTAGATTTATAAGAACAAGCTCAATGCCTTTTATTAAAGATTAAAACGTTTAATTTATACAAAATAAAATGCCCAACTAAATCAAATTTCTTAATGTCATAGAGGGCATAACACCTAACAACAATGCCTAATATGATGGAATGTTCAACAATTCAACAAAACATGCTTCCACCAAAACTGAGAGATCTAAGGAGTTTGTCTATACCTTGCACTATTGGTCATTTGGATTTTTCAAAAGCTTTAGGTGATTTAGGTGCCAGTGTTTCGCTCATGCCTTTATCTATGCATAGGGAGATTGGGTTCACGAACTTGAAACCCACTACAATCTCCTCGCAACTGGAAGGTCGCTCGATAAAGAAACTTATAGGCATCTTAGAGAATATTTTGGTCAAGGTAAAAGAAGCTTATCATTCCAGTTGATTTTATTATGCTGGACACAGCCAACGCTGTAGAGGTCCCTAATATTTTGGACTAGCTTTCTTAGCCACAGCTGGAGCAGTAATTGATGTTAAGCATGGTAAGTTGACCTTCCGAGTTGGACAAGAAGAGGTGAGTTTTGATTTATTGAATGAAATAAAAAACTCTTCTACCACGAATCATATTTACCAAGTCGTACCTACTAACGAATCCATGAAAAAAATAGCTAGAAATGGTAAGAAGACTGTGAAGTTTAAACAAGGTCTTGATCAAATATTCACAAATAGTGCCACTGGGGTTGGGTGAAAAACAAAAGGAGAGTCAAGCTAATGACTTTAAACAAGCACTTCTTAGGAGGCAAGGAGGCAACCTAAGTTTCCTTCTGTTTTTGCTTCGTAGGTGTATTTCTTTTTTATAGCTTTCTTGTTTTGTTTCTGTTGTGATGCTCTTTGTCTCGAGCTCTGTGTAGGTTTTTTCTTGGTTACTTGCTTTCCCCTCGAGTTTCACATCTCTCGCACATAAGGGTAGTACAACTTTCCCCCTTTCCTTTGTGCTTATCTTTCATTCACATTGAGGACTATGTGCATGCTAGTTTGGGGCGTGGTTATATACATATGCTTATTTCCTAAATGAGTGATCAATCTTGCTTTTGAACTCTTGTGGGTTGTATGTCATATTGATGTGAGAGATTGCTAGTCGATGATGATATCTAATTAATCATTTAGATCAACGAAATAAAATAGGAGATGCTTAAGAAAAAATAGAAATTTAAGTTTAATTTGTTTCATACCATGAGTTTGATCTCTTGAGCACATCTAGCTACAATTTCGTTCTTGTTTCTTTTCAAAGGTTTAAATTTCAAAAGCATCGTATATTTTTATAAATCCTCTCCTTTCACTTGTATTCTGCATTTTATTGTAATTTTGGGGAATGAACAGAGATCGTTAAGTAACGGATCCTATTCAATTCCACTTGCATGAGCTTTTTGGAGTCTCAATGGGTAGAGAGAAACACAATTGTGTGGATGACCTAATAAAGTGAACTATAATTTCAATAAGTTGGACAATGGGAGAACTCCGCCGTGGCAGTCTGTTCACTTTTAACATTTGAGATGTTTACTTGGGATGTTATTTAGCTTTACACACTCGCACGTCGATACTCTTGGATGAACCCAATTAGCCTTTAAATTTTGAAATTTCTTGGTGGTAGTCGAACTATGATTTTGAGTCATCCAAATGATTAATTGTTGAGACATTTTGTGTTTGTCACGTTGGCTTGAACATACAATCGCTAGAGAGAAGTTGCTTGATTGATCGCTAATTTGATCGAGGACGATCAAAGCTAGGTTAGGGGGTAGTTGATACACTCACATTTTCACTTATTTTTACCCTTAAAATTATCTTGTTTTTGATCAAGTTTTGATATATCTTCGTCCAATTTGATACATTAATCCTTTCTTTTGGTTTTTTTAGGATAATAAACAAGTGGAGCGAAAAGATGAAGGATTGAAGTCAAATCGAGCTACATTTTGCACCAAAGTGGCAAAGACCGCGATGTTCTAATACGAAGACCGCGGTCTTTGTACATTTTTGGGCCACTATAAATAGGCTTTAGCTCAGATTTTTAAGGATATCCTTTTCACTTTTCATCAATTTTTCACCCAAATGAGAATGAGAAAGAGAGAGAAAGAGAGAGAGAGAGAGAGAGAGAGAGAGAGAGAGAGAGAGAGAGAGAGAGAGAGAGAGAGTGCTTGAAAGAGGCTTAAAGATCAAGATAATCCTTGGAGACTCAAAATTTGGTTAAAGACAGAGCTTCCAAAGAGAAATCAACATCAAAGATTATATTAGGGAGTTCTTTCTCCTTTCTTCTAGATTAGGGTTGATTTTCCTATTATGTTTATGATGTGGGTTTTTATGTTTGATATGAATATGAGCTAAATACATTTGACTAAGACCATGGGTAGGCCATTTATGTTATTTTGATTGTTGATTGTTGGTTTTTATTGGTTTAATTTTACATTTTGCTATGAATTCAGTGTTTTAGTTTAATGCTTACATTTGTTTGATCACCAAGTGTTTGATATAGTGCCTAGGTTTGAGACCGAGAGAAGATGACCTAGGGAAGATAGAAAACATTGAATACTTTGTAGTTAAACCGACTAGAGATAGACTCGATTTCTTTCGGTGGCTTTCCATTAACGTGGGGAATTCCTAGACCTTAAATGAATCTTCTGTTAGGATTATGCCCTCAGATGTCATAGAAGATAGTATGAATAGGGCATCTATACTGTATTGAACTTAAATATTATTTATAATAAAAGTCATCATTTAAGTTTTCATATAATTGTTATCTGCATCTATAAGTTGTGTAAAATATTTGTCCATGTTTTCAGTGCCATCCCTCTACTTCCTATGGGATAGAAAGAGTGGCACTAGAGAGATCGATCTTGCTTACTAAAACAAGTTCGCAAGTAAAATGAAGTCTTTAATGGACAAATAAAGATTTCGAATACTTGTACAACCTTAATTCCGACATGGGAGTGCCTGTCTAGTATCATGGGATGATAGGACAGTAAGATTGTAGGCACATCAATGGAACTGATATGCTCGAACATGACAAGCATCGGTTCTGTCACATGGGTTTTCACTCTGTGACTGTCAATGACAGAACTGATTATGCGTGTAATAGGTATATGTGAACCTTTGACCTGAAGTCATAGGCTGGAGATGCACTTGTGACGTCAAGTCTTTCACTAGAGTAGTTAGACCCAATTCACCCGTTAGTGGGGTCAACCTCGAAATGCGGACTTGATGGGCAAGTGGTAGTCTTAGCAGATATCTAAGAGGGATTTGTTCTCTCATAAGTGAATGAGAATGTACCCTATGTAATAATAGATAAATAGAGATCAAAGTTTTTGCTAAAGCAAACGAGACGATTGTGCTAGGCACCAAAAGGATCTCAATGATCTCGTATTATTATAATTTATACATATGGTCAAGTCCAGTGAGTTTGACATAACCATGACTCTCACTTGACCGGGGAACGTGAACGAAGGGTTTATACATACACGATACTTACAATTGAAAGGTTGTGGAATGATCCATTCATTAGTATTTCATTTGGGCTACAAAGTGCGCCACATGACTGGCTAAGTGTTACCCACTTTCTTTGGTTTTCTCTCATTGCCAAATGAAACGAACCTAAAGAGTCGCGCTAAAGAATTGATGAAGCAAATTAAAAAAGGGATTTTCTACTTTCTATTTTATTTTGGAGAGATTTAATTTATTGGATAAGTTAAATAATTAATTGCTTATTGGATAAGATAATTAATTATTGGATAAGATTAATTTTTAATTAATTTCTTAGAGAAATATTTTAATGAATTAATTTATCTAATTAATTTTATTATTTAATTAATATATTTATTTATTGGATAAAATAAATAATTAATTGAATAAAGAAATTAACAAAACAAAAGAATTCCGGGCCCTATATGGGGCGTCCATGAAGATGCCCATTAGGATAGGTTGGATGATCAAATTGGTCTATTTTGTTTTGTCTTGGTCAACAAGTCATTGAGTTATAAAAGGGCTCTCTTGACTTTAACTATAAAAAAAGTGAATACATTACATGAATTGTAACTCTCCAAACAATAGAAGAAGAAAAATATTCTCCCTCTCTATACACCAAAGCCGTCGCCCCTATAGAGAAAAAGAAGGGAATTTTTCGTCATCAATTCGCGCGTGATAATTTAGAGACAACGTGATTCGTTGTTGGATTCATCTACAACTTCAAGAATTGAAGAAAACGAGGGTTGAAGAATTCAAGAAGTTCATCAATCTAAGTTTAAAAGAAGAATTGGATTCTTCTACCACCTCGCTTCAACGGGTAAGTCGGATTTACTCGTTATTGCATGTTTGAGATTCAATTATGCGAATTAGAGTACACTTTTGGGTTTTTAATTAATTTTTGAAATCCTTCTACTATGTTTATGTGTTTTTACGCGAAACCCAATAGTGGTATTAGAGCAAATCTCTAATTTGCATATTTGATCTCCTTTACGTGATTTAAGAATTGCAAGTTATGTGTTTTTGAAGCATGTTTGTATGTTTTCTAAATCTGCGTTTTATGGTTTTTGCCTAGAATTTTTTGGTTTTTAATTATTGTAAATCTCGGAATATTTGATGATATTGAAAATCGAAAAATACAAAGGAAAAATGGGGCTCGAAAGATCAAAAGAAACGCACCCAGCACTGCGCACAGCCGCTGTCCATGTGGCCAGGCCACGCGTTACGGCCAGCCAGGCCGTGTGTGTGGCCCGACGGGTTGTGTGTTTAACAACCAATTCGTTGAACTGGGTTTTGGATTCGTGTCTTAAAACGAACTATGTTTGGGTCGAAATTGATATTTGGGTTTTGGGTGATTTTAATTAATTGGGTGGATCAAAAGGATGATGACCTAAATAATTTAAATCAAGCCCAATTGAAAATTATCTAATCTCGATTTGTTAATTAGTTTGGACTTAATCTAATTAAATCTAAATGGGCCAATTAGATTGGTGATTTGGACTTAAATTAAATTTAGCCCAATAAGAAATTAATAAAGCGAGCATGTTATTCTAATTGATTATTTTGAGCCCAATTAAATTGAATCCAAGTGGACCAAAAGGATGGTGACTTGGCTTTGATTTAATCGAGCCTAATAAGATTAATTGGAATATAATGTTTAATTAGACTTAATTAATTATTTTTCTTAGAGATTAATAATTAATTTATGGATTAAATATTATTATTTTTCCTCAACTTGAAATTACTTAATTTTGAATAAGGAATATAAATTATTTTTCTTAGAGATTAATAATTAATTCTTTGATCAAATAACGTATTTCCAATAATAGATAGTTTTAAATCATAATAAAATAAAATAGAATTCCATATTTATGTATTCTATTAGTAGGACTAATATTATTTTAATTAAAGGTAGATGTATTTAATTTTAATTTCGTACATCTAAGTCATCTAGTTGGACTAGAATGATTTTAATTGAAATAGTGAATGTATAAAAGATTGGGAATTTTATAAGCACTTTTTAGTTGGAATAAAATTTTAATAATCAACATAAGTGATTTAATATTGCGAGCATGTATTAAATGTTGTGAGCATGTATTAATTGATGCGAGCATGTCTTATGTGATTGTAACACTAATCATGGACTTAGGATTATATGTTTCACCTTTAATTTTATGGGTTATCAAATTTGAAGCTATTTATTATATTTTTAGAAATAATGCATGAATTGTTTTAGGAATCGAGATGAAATGGTTCAAAATTGATAAAGTCAAAAGGCCTATGAATTTTAAATAGGTTTAATTTATGCCTTTTTGATGGCCCATTGGCTCAGACCCTCTAGTAAAAGTCCATGATCAAGTGATGAATTTATTTTTTAAATTCCATAATTATTTATATTGAAAGACATGATTATTAGCAGTGTTTTTATGCATGATCAATATAGAATAAAGCGCTGTATAAATTGAATAATGTGCAAAGTGAGACCAAAATCTTTTGACGAATTAAATTCTCCCAAATAATAATACCGAGTTAGAAAATGATGTTGACATCCTCTCCCTCCACTAACCTTTCTAAAATTAAAATTACTATAAATGTATAATGCTTCCCAGTTATGGGGGTTATGCATTTAGAAATAATTTAAAACTTTATTAAGTTCATGAAATGCTTTAATCGAAACATATTTCACCCCAGAAACCTGTTAGTTGCAAGGTGAATTCAAATGTTAGATTATAGGAGTTAGTGGGATGAAGAGTTCACGAGCTTAGAAACCTGTTCGGTTGCGGTTTGGTGAACTATGGGGAAAGGTATTGAAATATTTATTGGATAAATTGATATTAGATATCACCTCAATAATTAATGGGCCCAGAAACCGGTTAGGTTGCAACCCATTTAGTTAATTGAGAACCTCACTACCCGCTGTGGAATCAATGCCAATGATGATTCACGATTTTCACATGGGAGTGTGGGATTCGAAAAATGCAGTGGGAGCCAAATAAATTTTAAGTCCTTATTTTTATTGGTTTAAGTCAACACAGTACTAATAAATCTGGTTTTTTCTCAGTTTTTTTCGCGTTTATCTCTCTCAAATATGCAAACCCACTTTCAATTCTACTAAAACAGAAGTATCTCTTGCAATCTAGGTCATGACTTAAAGTCTTTGCCTATAGCTCACTAACTAACCCCTGTTTGGACACTGGGTATTTGTGTATCCTCATATTACTATTACACTTGAGCAACATCGGTCCTATGAGTTTAACATAGTCATGACTCTCACTTTGATCTGGTATACGCAGTGAAGGCTTTATACTCATAACAGTTTCATAAATCTAGAGGTCGGAATGACCTAGTCCCCATTTCGTTGCTCGGTGGGCTACGATGTGGGGCCACGATGCCGTAGGTGTCACCCACATCCTTTAGGTTCCTCCTTTTTCCAATTGAGATGACCCTAAAGAGTCGCGCTATAGGAATAGATGTGAAATCGATTGTTGTATTTAGAGGGCATTTTGGTAATTTGTCCTTTGGAAGGACGAATTAATTTATTTAGTTTTTAATTGGATTAACATAGATATTTAAATTAATTATGTTGACTTGGTCAACTATGAGTATTAATAATTATAAGTTCATTAATTCAATAGAATATTAATTTAATTTATGAATATTTATTGGATTAAATATTAGAGGATTAAATTATTGGGCTAAGCTGACTAAGTCAATAAGCCCAAACGTGTCCAATTAAACCTTAATGGCATGTACTAAGTGGGCCTAAGTTGGAGGATTTATTTAATCCTCCAACAGAGCTCTAGAGAACACAAGGAAAAATAATTCAGTTCGTCCACCAGAAATACAACACAGAGAAATAATTTCTCTTCCACTCTCTCTCACCTAGCCGCCATTATGGAAAAAAAAAATGGAGATTTTCGGAGTCATTTTCGACCTGTGATAATCTAGAGACGGGACATGTGGACTGTTGAACGAAGATTGAAGATTCACTAGAATTGATTGAATACGCGAAAAGGTAAATTTTTGCATTCATCTTTTTAATTAAAATCAATGAACAAGAAATTGATCTTGGCTTTGGGAATCCGAATATGATTTTTAATTTCCGTTGTGCATGATACCAGGATTCCCAACATGCATACTATTGCTAGTAATCTCACCACTACTGTTACATGCTCGATCTCTAGTCTACATGCTCAATGGTAGGACCAACTTCCCACAGACGGCGCCAAACTGATGGTGGTGAAAATCGTCAGTCAATGAATAACACGTGATTGACCACGTGGGGTGATGGAATCGATCCAATGCACGATAAACTAGGTTGGGGGTTGATGAATGTATAGACTGCACTCGCCTTTAGTGAGCTGCCTACGTACCCGACGAATAGGGATCAAGTCTGTTCGTAGTTCTTTTAGGGGGTTACTCTCAATCGCCAGTGAATTTTTACTGGGAGAGTAGATAATGAGTCTTTCTCAGCTCCTCTAAGGTATTTATATGGAGCTAGTAGTAAGATGCGGTTCGTGGGCTTAACTTTATCAGTAGCCCATCAGGCTTAATAATAATCTCTTTATTAGTTCTTAGATTAATATAATAGCCCAAGTACTCTTATTGGGTCATCAGCCCTTTGGGCTGGACTAGTATCCTAACCGTAGACTTTAACCAACGAGTGGCGCCCCGGCCCGAGATTGGGCTATGTTCAATTACTGTAATGCCCTTAAACCTTTTTAGTGCACATCAATATACATATATACAACCTTGCAAGAGTGATTTTATTCATATTCATGTAACACACTTTATTTTTAATTTGAACAACAATTGAACACACTACTACAGAAATGACCTATAACAGCGGTTTTTTTGGGCCTATTACAGCGTTTTGAACCGCTGTCATAGGTACCGCTGGCATAGGTCAAAACCATATGACAGCGGTTCCGGACCGCTGTCATAGGTCACCCTATGACAGTGGTTCTATAGAAACCACTGTCATAGGTCACCCATGACAGTGGTTCTATAGAAACCGCTGCAGTAGGGTGACCCTATGACAGCGGTTCTATAGAAACCGCTGCAGTAGGGTGACCCTATGACAGCGGTTCTATAGAAACCGCTGCAGTAGGGTGACCCTATGACGCGGTTCTATAGAACCGCTGCAGTAGGGTGACCCTATGACAGCGGTTCTATAGAACCGCTGTAGTGACCCTATAGCGGTTCTAAAAATAAAAATAAAAAACCCTATGACAGCGGTTTCGGCGGAACCGCTGTCATAGGTCATTTATTCAAAAAAACAAATTAAATTGGACCCTATGACAGCGGTTCTGGCTGAACCGCTGTCATAGGTGGTTTATTTTATTTATTTTTAATTTTATTTTATCGTTTATAATATTGTCATGTCGGAATGACACAAAATTCGTAGGGTCATAGCGAAATGACATTCTGAACAAAACGCAAGGCAATGCCTTGCGCTCTCGTGATTTTAGCCATCTGAGATCGTTTAAGGCCTCAAATACGCATTTTATACAAAGATAAGTATTTTTGTAATAAACGCGTATTTGAGGCCTTAAATATCTCGGATGGCTAAAATCACGAGAGCGCAAGATAAATTCTTGCGTTTTGTTTAGAATGTCGTTTCTCTGTGACCTTGTGAATTTCGTGTCATTCCAACACCGCAAAATTTCAACCGAGAAATATTTCATAAATACACAAATATACGTACACCCACACATACACAAATACGTACACCCACACATACACAAATATACCTACACCCATCAACATATACACAAATATACATACACCCATCAACATATACACAAATATACATACACCCATCCACAATATACATACACAAATATACACACACACCCCACACATACACAATCACCCATTAACATATACACTATATGCATACACCCATGAACATATACACAATATACATACACCCATCCACATATATACATACACAAATATTCATACACAAATATACTACACACACACATACACAAATACACATACACCCACATATACACAAATATAAATACACCCACACATACACAAATATACATACACCCACACATATGCATACACCCACACATACATACATCTATATATACTCTATGTGTGCGTGTGTGTGTATATATATATATATATATTTATATTTATCTTAAAAAAATACCAAAACTAAAGGGAAGAAGGCGGCGGCGGTGGAGGTGGGCGGCGTCGGCGGCGGCGGAGGCGAAGGTGGGCGTCGGCGGCGGCGGTTCTATACCGAGAGAGAGAGAACTAGATCTAGAAATCGAGAAAGAAACCGAGAGAGAGAGAAGTAGATCTAAAAATAGAGAGAGAAACCGAGAGGGGCGGCGGGCGGCAGCGGCGGCGGTGGTGGTGGTGAGAGAGTTGAGAGAGAGAGAGAGTGAGTGAGTGAGAGTGAGAGAGAGGGGGGGCCGGTTTAAAATAAATCCGCCCAAAATTTGAACTTTTGGCAGCGGTTCGGGCGAACCACTGCCAAAAGTTCAAATTTTATTTTTTTATTTTTTTGACACCTATGACAGCGGTTCGGCTCGAACCGCTGTCATAGGTCCGAACCGAGTGCCCCCTATTACAGTAGTTTTCAAAACCGCTGTCATATGTGCGCTGTAATAGGACTTTTTTGTGGTAGTGATATCTTGTCTGAACACTTCTTTTTGTTTAATTCAGATGAAAGTTTCACTTTCATAATCAAGAAACACACACACACACATATATATATATATATATGAAGAATTTAAATAATAATTTTTTTTCTTAGTATTTGAAAATTTTCACTCATTACAAATCAATAATAATATTAAATTTATTTAGTAACCCTACTTGTTATTGTCTCTCCTACATACTCAAATTTTTCAATTAAATCTACGACCATAAATATGTTCCTTAGTTTTCTTATTTATTAATTGTAAATACAAATAAGTCATAAGAACTATAATTAGAACTCGATAATCTGCCAACCTGTTGACTCGCCTGCTAAATACCTTAAATCACACCAATCCAAACCACTTAATTTGAAAAGATAATTATGCGTGTTTCGTTTGATACTTTGTCAATCCACACATATCGAGTTAGGTTAAATTTGTTTTTCATGAAACCCCAACCTCAATACTAAATCACATAGAGTTGGAGCGAATGCGAGAGCGGGAGCATAAGAGGGTCAATATCTAAAATTATTTTAGAGGGGGGAGCGCCTTAAAGCATGTGTTAATAAAATAATTTTTTAATAATTATATAAATTGTTCGACCAGATTATATTTAGATTTTTTGATATGATTATCTCATTTGAAAATAATTATATGTTAACTTGTTTTATAATAAGAAGATGTGATTGTCTTTTTGGGTAGACTTAAAAGATTAAGTACGATGAAATGAAAATGATTATGATTATTAAAATAATCTTAATTGTAGGCACCAACTCTTAATTGAAAAAATATACTAAAGATTCAAATTAAAAGTTAGAAGTTATAGTTTTTGCATTTATACAAAATTAACATCGATAATTTCACTCGTTTTGTTTCAAGGACAACTCTATTTACTTATTTTGACTAATAAATGAATTTTCACTGAATGTGAAATATCAGCTCTTATTGATAATTATTGTTAATTTTTCAAGTGTAGTCCATAAATTTTAGTGCGAACTTAAGGAGCGTAATAGAACGAAACTCTCACTCTTCGCGAGAGCGCTAGAGCATTAATTCTATATGGAAGATTGTGATATCTAGGCTCTGGGTAATACTATGCTAAGTCGAATCTAATGGTTTGAATGTGTATTATTTGTTTATCTCTGTTTTTTATTTTTTATTTTTGTCTGAACTAAGGGTCTCCACCACCAGTAGCAGTAACTAATCACTTTCGTCGTGAGAGCTCTCCCATTGGATGTAAATAGTTGGGCACGAAATGTGCTCTATTCCCATGCACGAGGATCGAACTCCCAACATCATAGTTAAAGGACGAAACGAGCTACCACCACGTTACACCTCATAATTTTTATCTATTTTTTTTATATATAACCCTATATAAAGATTGCACATAATAATACAATTTGTATGAAAAAAATAGATTTCGAAAACGGTATACCATAAATTTTTCTCCAATCCTCGAACCTAGGTGAACGGGTGAAATCATTAGAAAGGGCCCCAAGTATGTCAAATCCAATCACTTATTCATTACCGACTCATTCATTTACTTCCTTTAGCAGCCTTTGTTTTATATATAATTCTCTCATTTATTTTTATTTTGAACAGAAGATTTCTATCTTTCGTAATTGACTGACGCTCCACCGTTCTTCCTTATCAACTCTAACTCTAGATCCATCGGTTGAAAAACTAAATGCCAAAAGTTAACCCCTCAACTCCCCATTATATCCTAGGTCGCCTAACCTCCATCAATACCCCCAATCCAACTCACAAATATCTCCACGTGTTATAATCTCTGCCCACCTTCTTATTCAACTTCCACTACCATGCATGCCACATTAAACAATCTCCATTATTATTTTTAACCTCGGGTTAAAACTTTTTTTCACCTAATCATCGGTAGTTAACTTAATATATATATAACCATGGTTAAAGCCCACTCCTCCACCAGTTTATATACACAAACTGAAGCTCGCCTGCCTAACAAAACCCCCCATTTCAGCACTACCAAGTTAATAAAGTCTAAGTAGGAAAAAATGATGGTTGGAGAAAGAAGCTATGGCGGATCAACACTAGTCCACGTTCCTCCATGGTCCTTCACCGCAGACGATCCCAACTCCTTCAACTTGAAGGCTTTACAGCTTCACTTGCCGTCCAACTCAGAGGACGCCGTAGGGGATGATAACCGAGACGATGACGATTCCCTTCCCGTGGACGCGCACTCATGCGATCATTTCCGGATGTACGAGTTCAAGGTCCGGAAGTGTGCACGTGCGCGGTCACATGACTGGACTGACTGCCCGTTTGCCCACCCCGGAGAGAAGGCCCGCCGCCGCGACCCCACTAAGTTCCACTATTCCGGCTCCGCCTGCCCTGATTTCCGCAAGGGCAACTGCCCTAGAGGCGACTCCTGCGAGTTCGCACACGGCGTATTTGAGTGCTGGCTACATCCCGCGCGCTATCGCACGCAGCCATGCAAGGACGGTATGAACTGCAAGCGACGCGTCTGCTTCTTCGCCCACTCGCCTGACCAGCTTCGTGTTGTGGGCGAGTCCTCCTACGACTTGTCGCCCCGCCGCCTCGCCGCCGTCATGTCGGAGTCTCCGCCTATGTCTCCCTCAGTAAACGAAATGGTGGCGTCTCTGCGGCGGCTGCATCTGAATAAAGTGAATTCCATGCCTTCGCCTTCATCTTGGCTGCAGGGTGGCGGTTCTAATTCTCCCCGGCTGAAGGTGACCCGACCCGGGTACTTTAGCTTGCCCACTACTCCGACCCGGCCCGGATTCGGTTACTTTGAGGAGGAGGAGGAGCCTATGATGATGGAGAGGGTGGAGTCTGGGAGGGATTTGAGGGCTAAGATGTTTGAGAAACTAAGCAAAGAGAATCCTCTAGATCGGGTTCAATCTTCCAAAACCTGACGTGGGTCGGATTTGGTACACTATAAGTAGGAACTGAGAACCTTTTTTGTTTTTTGGTAATTCCACGAGTCCCATGGTAAAGCATGAATTATGTCTCTATCATTCTCACCCAAGTGTACGCGGGGACTGCACATAAGACCATTGAACTCGGTCGATTTTTCCTTTTTCTTTGATGTGAAGTATTTTAACTTTTGATGGGCTGTTGCAGTTCTGTATTTAGTTCTGTATTTCTCAATACTCCCACTAAGTAATACTAATAAGACTTCTTACAGTGGATGAGGAGCCGTATTGTCATTTTGGAAGCAACAATATAATCTGGACATCCTGTGAATATCAATTTTAGTGGTGGTATTGTGAAAGTCTGATAATGGTGATGGCAGGGGTGAAGGTATAATCTCGATCTCTCTTTTTTGGGGGGCACAAATTTTCTCAAGACATTATCAAAAAGTTTGACAATTTTGGAAGGCCAGCTTTGTACAGTCAAATTGTGTGTTTTTCTTTTTATAATTGTGAAATTGTGTATTGAGCTGCGAAAGAATGGTCAGCATATGGGTTTATTTTGGTGCCTGTTTCATAGTGTGCTTATTAGGTATATAAGTATAATTTGTTATTTAATCAACTGATGTTGAATTTTCTCTTATTGTAAATATTGATCGAATATAATATATTAGTTTTGCTACTACCACTTTATCATGAATCCATCAAATTTGATCAACCATTAACGAGTAATTCTAATGTGGGTGTGTTTGCTTAGGGAGATGCATGGGTTTGGTAAGGGAGATGCAGAAACAGTACTTCAAATATTTTTGGTTCTTCGAAAGAAACAGGTTCGAGAAGGTTCAGTGGACCAAAATGAATTTGTAGATTCGTGGATTTATCAATATCAGGTTCGTAAAAAGAATCAAATTTTTTATGTCGGTTATGTATGATAAAAGAAAAAAAAAATGATTTTTTATTTATTTACTTGCTCTTTTTCTTCGAGCTGAAGGGATCCTTCTCTTTTCTCGACTATTTAGTCATCTCTTAAATTGGTGATTAAAAACCGACAAAATCTCTCTTAGAAAAAGGGTAAAACACATGGGACCTATGTCGGTCAATCCTACTCGTGAAAAGCATAACAAAACGACCCCTTGTACTTTTACAAAATAAGTTTATTGTCTCTTTCGAGAATTTTTGTTTACAAACTTTTGTATAAGGACTAAATAAAAACTTTTCTATAAAGACTGAATAAAGCATTTTTGTTTACATTATACATTTTTTTTCTTTTATTTTATATTTTGTTAAATATTATTTTTCTCATTAATTTAATTATTTTTTATTTAATTTTTTATTTCTTTTTTCCTTCTTCCCCAACACCAAAACTCCAACCCCAATACAATTCACCGACTCCAATACTAACACCTAACATCATAGCCATCTTCTGCTCCACCTCCCAAAAGTCGCCTCCTCCCCTCCGCTCGGAGCCTGCCGCCACCGCCACACCCTCACCTTGAAGCTCCCCGCAACAATCTTCACCGCCCCTGTTTCGCCTTCATCCATGAGCCCGACGTCACTGTTTGCTCCATCACAATTGCCCATGTTTGCTGCAGCCACCTCCCTCTCTACAAATCAACTACCACCGTCTCCCTCTCCCTCTCCAAATCGCACTATCTCCACCTAGCCTTGTACAAATCGAGCTCCCATATCCCGACGCTCCCCCCCTCTGTTTCTTTGCGCTTATTTGCAGATCTACAAATCAAATTTAAAAGATATGCAAATCTGGTCTGCTGATTTGCAGTGGAGATTCTGCCGTCCCGTTAGCTCTATCTCAACGTCGATTTGTAGAGAGGAGGCAGCGTGGGCGCGGGCGAAGGTGGCTTATAAGGGTGGAGGACAAGTTGTGCTGATGAGGCAGCGGCAGAACGGCGGTGTTGCTAGGGTTTATATTTGCATAGATATATACACATATGGACTTGTATTTATTATATATATATATATATATTTCTGATATGTATTTTTTAAACATCTTTTATAATTTTAAGATTTTTAAAACATGTGTTTTATAGAAATATAAGAATCTCATTAATTCTCCAAAGGCTAGACAAGTCCTAATTGTCTTGACTAGCAACATCTTTATGACTTCGTAGATATTACTAATGGACAACAAACATATTGCAATATTCGCATGAGTTGAATCCTTCTATTATTTTTCGTCTGAGTCTAGAGGTTGAGTACGAGTCGGAACTCTAATAACTTAAAAGTTATGACTGTGTTGGAACCCTAATAACATTTTTTTCCAAGCAGGGATCACCAAAACTCTCTTGAAGACTTTGCTCTGGCTAGAGACTTTCTCTGTCATTTAGGTTTCTCAACAACATAGGAAAGTTTCAAGTATCCTACATTGGATGGACCCCCTATTGGTGCCATCTGTGTCGTCATATTGCCCGAATACACTCAATGTATTCCATTTTGTGACTATCCTGGAATCATGAAATACATCAAAGTGCAGTGGCAGCACGCGTTGCAGCCATGACTCCTTAGGTCAATAAAGATTAATCTCACACCTACACAACCCTAGGATTCGAAATTCAACATGGAACCAACATGGAATCCTAACGGGGTTGTTCAATCTCATGCTCACCTAAGTATGGATATTATTTCATGCACTGACCCCTAGACTAATGCCCATGGAACAAGGCATTCTCCCATGAGAATAACATACACAAACAAATCTTAACGAGACCATGATATCTCATCATCTCGTAGTCTTTATTACTTAGAACGGGGTTTTAGGATCACAGCCCTCGAGAGTATTCTATAGTCGCCACCCATTGTGCTCGGCCGCTTCCATAACCATAAGTGATCCAAGGGATCTTTATCTAAACTAAAGAAAGCATGTAAGATAAAAAGTTTTTTGCCAAAATCATAATTGATATAATATAAGACAAGACCGTCATAGTATTTACAAGTTAAGGCCAACACTACTACAAAAAAAATCTATTACAGCGGTTTTTTTGGACCTATTACAGCGGTTCAATAAAAAATCGTTGTAATAGTGATACCCTATTACAGCGGTTCTAGTCTGAATCGCTGTAATAGGGTTAAAAAAATAATAAATAAATAAATAAATTTCACCTATTACAGTGGTTCCTGCCGAAACCACTGTAACAGGTGAACAGTTTTTATTTTTTTTAAAATTTTTTGAACTCTATTACAGCTGTTCAAAACCACTGTAATAGGGCGTCGGATTTTTATTTTATTTTTTAATATTTTGCACCCTATTATGGTAATATTCCTGTACAGTAAATAAACCAACCCAACAAATTCCAGCTGCACAGTAAAACATATTCAACATAAACAACAAAAACCTCAAACTTCAATATTACCATCTCTTTCCTCCAACAACAAAATTTTATAATCTCTAACAAATGATCACGTGTTAATTTACAATCAACTAATTAAATTGCTCACAATTTAAATCCAATAAATCAAATCACAATTTACAACAAGTCACAATGTACAAAAAATACATTACGTAATTTCTAAGGAGCTGCTAAGAAAATGTAACGTGCCACTTCACAGCTACTTCATCAATTTGCTCTTGAGTATAGAAGGATTGAGAATCATGAAAGTACTGCAAGATATATAGAGAGATTAATTGCAGACTCAAATGACGTTTTAATTACCTACCAAAGGTTTAATAACTTCAAAAGGGATAGAAATTAAGGATATATTAGGATTACATACTGCTATTGGGATTATTATATTGTCCGTGGCTAATAACCTCTGTCATGAATCTCATAACGAAGTAGCCACAATCCACCTCCTTTGTCTGCCGGGGGCACTACAAAAGTAATCAAAGTTACGTTGTATTAGAACACTAACTTCTATACGAATATATAATCTCTTGAAACTAGAAAACGCTAACCTTTATTTTAATCCATTGACAGGCCTTGTTTTTGGATTTCTTGGAATGGTTGTTGCGATTTGCACGAAATATGTGCACAACCCTATAAAAAAATATAAAAAACAAGGAAATATGTCAAAAACAACCAATTATGTGAAATAAATATACTCTTTAAAAATTAAATATAATGGATACATTGATTGAATGAAAAACTTACTGATTGATTTTTTGTTTCATCTCATCTCGGTAATCCAGCTCACTATGCAAAGAATCCAGATAGTAAACGACCTCTTGAAATGGATCAATTGCAAGCAAAAACCAATGTCTCCTAAAAAACATTCAAAAGATAAGTTCAAAATTTGTTTTGCGTAACTAGTTTTACAAATTAAAGTTGAGTTTTTAGTAGCTCACCCGGTGTTGTAAGGTGCAAGAAATAACTTATGATGTTGTGCACTCTGTATCATAGCACCTGCTATGTACTGCACTTGTTCAGTATGTTTGCCTGTTCCCGCAGATATGGAATGTGGGCTAAGGAACCCGAAACTTGCTTCTTTCCCTTCGGGGATCACGTACTTAACCCACAAACACCTAAATTGAGCACAAAAAATAAATTTCGAGTAACGAAAATAATCATAGTTCATATGCAATAAAATAATTAAAAAACTTACTTTATGTACGCTGTAATGATAGAGGCTCCTATCTCTTCTTGACGCAGAAGGTGACAGATCTCCTCCTTCCCAATATACTCTGGGAATGCAGAATTCATAATTCTTTGCTCGATGTCTATAGTGATCTGGGCATCAATAGACATCATCTTCGTGTACTTTCCCAAAAATAAAAGGTCAACAGGGAGTCCATCTAGTACAAGGTCTGCACATATGTCACCTTCACGTGCAGGCTTAGGCACTGGAGGTTTTGGTTTGACAACTGACTGTTTCGACGTCCCTGATCTTTGGTTTCCAAATGATTTGGATGGTCCAAGAGACTGTTTAAGCAAAGAAAATAAAATATGAATGTTACACACCAAAGTATATTTAGTAACCTTAAATAATTGTTATAATTTATTAATGACTATCTATTAATTACATACCGGTGCATCAGTGACAATGACAAGACTCACTGGCCAAGCAACAAAGGTACCCAGAACACTAGAAATGGTGAGCATCTCATCATTGAGAGGGATGGGTCGGGGTGTATTCACCTCAACTGCAGTGTCAATGCGCATTTTCACATGGTTGGTGGGTAATGGACGGCTGTTGATAGGAGTCGTTTTTGCATAAGTTTTTAGGCCCTTTTAATGACAATTTAGGCTCGTATATGGTTTATTTCGTGCCACTCGTGCGTTTAATATGTGTGTGAAGTGATTTCAGGTAGTAAGCGACGATGGACGAAGAAAAGGGAAAAAGGCGACTCGTTTCATCCACTTTGCTCTGGCTTCTGAAACGCCCGCAGGCGCCACCTAGGCAGAGAAAAATCAGTGTTCTGAAGCGCCCACCTAGGCGCCAATCGACGCCCGCCTAGGCGCCACATGTCGCGCGCCCGGGCGCCACTTATCTCCACGCCTGGGCGCTCCGGAACTTATGCCCCAAGAAATAAATGCCACACTAGGCCAATCAACGCGCGCCTAGGCGCCGCAATAACAGATTTTGGAATGTATAAATAGGAGTTTTCAATCCATTTGAAGGGTTCGAAATCTGGGAGATTAGGGGCCATTTGCTGGGTTTTGGGCCATTCATCATCAACTCTAAGAGGCTAAGAAGGAGATCTAGCTTGGGATTGAAGCTCTTGACTCGGATACATCATCAATCAAGCAATATAGGGAGTTTTCATATGTTTTTCATTACATACTTGTCTATGATTATGTATATGACTACATTAGGATCTTCTATGTTATTGATTATGAGCTAAATTTGTGAGACTAAGGCCATGTGAAGGCCAATTTATGAGTCAATATATGTGAAGTTACTTTTTGTATTAATTCTCCTATTGCTTTGTGTGTTAATTCTATGCTTTTATTCCAATCATGTGTTTGATCACCATATGCTTGATATCTTGCCTAATCTAGTTCTTCGAGAGAAGATAGATTAGGGTGCAAGGGAATTAACACATCACCCGAAACAAATGAGGGATTGCTCCTAGAAATAGGTAAAGATTCCCGGGTGTTGTTAGCCGGATTTATTCGGGGAAGCTCTAGAACGTTAATGCGTGATTTTTGATTAGATTCTCGGATAGACATATTTAGAGAACCGTCAACTAATCATAGGATTATTATGAGCCGAGACATCGGGTAATAATTAATTTAGGAGTTTCCACCAAAGCAATAGGAGTCTAATAATTCGAGGAGTAACCCATATAAATTGACGAGTAGATTTGGTTGTAGCATGTGCCTTGGTCATTTTATCATACGTGAAGTTTAATCCATAGCTTGTTCCCTCCTTTGGTTCTTCATTTACTTAATTGTTTTAGTCCCGCTTTACTTTAAGTGTCTTTTACCTTTTTGAAAATCAGAAACTAAAAATCCAAGTCTCCGTGGTTCGACAACCCGGACTTATTGTCCATTTCTATTACTACACACGACTAGTGCACTTGCTACCAAAGCACGTTAGCTTCTAGCGTGTCAAGTTTTTGGCGCCGTTGCCGGGGACTTGTTTATTTTGAGTGTTTGATTCTCATTTTGCTTTTGTTTTCTTTTCTTTTATGTTTTCATAATTTTAGTCTTTTCTTTATTTACTTGCTTTCCTTTTGTTTTCGTGCTCTTCTAATTTCATTTTTGTGTTTACTTGTTAGGTTCTTGTGTGGTGCATGACCCACTCCTCAAGCGAGCCTCTATACGAGCTGGAGCCCGAAATTGAACGAGTTCTTCAGGCTAGTAGGCGAACAAGGGAAATGGCCAATAATCTCAACCAAAACCCGAATGGAAATTTTCCCGATATGAATTTACCGGAAAACAGGGAGTGGTTACAAGGTGTTCTACATGCCATGCAAGCGGCACCGCCTCAACAATTACCGCCGGTTCGGGGTAGCTTACCACCTAGGGTCCATACCATTCAGGGGCCCGTAGTCATGCCTAATTTCTTCGCACCAAACTACCACATCCCGGCTCACGTCTTTAGTATGATGCAAGGAGAACCTTTTTATGGAGAACCGCACGAGTCACCTCATGCTAATTTAGAGACTATAGACGATGCTCTTGTGACCATTCAATATCACCCACGGGATCTGGATGCGATTCGTCTAAGAGTCTTCCATTTCTCATTAAAGGATAAGGCGATAACATGGTACAAATCCTTGCCTCCACAATCTATTACGACATGGGGTGAGTTGGTCGATGCCTTTTGAAATAAATTCTTTCCACCCTCCAAAATCAATGAGCTCCGGAGTAATATAAAAGGGTTTAGGCAAAGGAGCAATGAGTCTTTAGCCGAGGCATGGGCTAGATATAAGGGCATGCTCCGAAAATGCCCCGATCATAATTTTGGGTTGAATGAACAAGTACTCCATTTCTATGATGGGGTTCGGTCACGTATTCGGAATAGACTCAACGCGGGAGCGGGAGGAGACCTCCTTAGGTTAGACTGTCAAAGTGTATGGGACAAAATAGAACAGTTGGCCCGAGAAGACGAGCTTTACCCTGACGATGAAGAGGCCTCATCCTCTAAAAAGGTTGCTTGTATTGAGGAAGTAGTTGAGGGAGTAGTAGCCTTGGAACCGGAGGTTGGCAACGTCAATTATGTGGGGAATCACAATCAACCTCGGGTGAACTTTCATGTACCCGAGAATTTTCCAAAAAGGCCCAACCCCGCACAAAACGCACAACCGGGGATCTATCAAGCTCCACGGCCACCTTTCAATAACCCACCCCCGAGGCAAGGCAATTTCAATGGACAAGCTCAAGGTCAAGTGCAAATGCGACCTCCCACAATCGATGAGAAACTGGATGCTCACATAAAAAAGTCCGATACATCGTTCAACGAACTTCGGGGTATGATAAAGGATATGTGTATGGAGATGAAGGATTTGCGAACACAAGTGGGGCAACAGTCTAATGCGGTTAACGGTAGAGCCCCGGGGACTCTCCCAAGAGACACGGAAAAGAACCCGAAGGCTCAATGCAATGCCATAGCCTTGAGAAGTGGAAAACAATTGGAGAGTGACACTGCCAGTACATCCGCGCCCGAGCGCCCCGAGATGCACGCCCAGGCGCCAGATCTCCCCTGTTCTGGACAGGATTCTCTATTTTCCGCGCCCGAGCGCCCAGGCGCCGCCCACAACCTTGCAAGATGAATCCGTTCTGCTTCCCGCGCCCGAGCGCCCAGAGATGCACGCCCAAGCGCCTACAGATCCGCGCCTAGGCGCCCATATACGCGCCCAGGCGCCGCCTCCTGTTTCAGTCGGTTTTCATCCTTCCAATCCAACGCATTCTCCCCCTATCGAAGTTCGTCTCCCCTTCCCAAATGCTCACAAAAAGAAGCAAAAGGAGATGGATCCGAGCTTTCTTCAAATTTTGGCAATCCTTCGGGAGGTGAGGATTAATATTCCATTTATTGACGCCATTCTCCAAATGCCGAATTATGTGAAGTACTTCAAAGACATACTATCTAACAAACAGAAGTGCGAGGAAAAGGAGACGGTGTGTCTCACTGAGGAATGTTCTGCCATCTTGCTCAATAAATTGCCAACTAAACTCAAAGATCCCGGGAGTCTCGCAATACCGTGCACTATTGGCCATCTCAAGTTCGACAAAGTTCTTTGTGATTCGGGGTCATATGACAAACCATGGTAGAAGGTTTGTACAAGCATCCAACTTGGAATACTTTGATGGGGGCATTTTCTTAGTAGTTCTTTATATCTTTCCCATGCTTGATAAAGTGTTTCTCCAACTCCCTGCATGAATCATGTGGTTGCATTCTTCAATTGAGCAATCTTTGCTAGTGGAAAATATTTGGTGAGAAATGCAATTGACAAATTTGCTCAAGTAGTGAACTTATTTGTCGGCTAGTTTTTCAACCATTCCTTAGCTCTTTTGGACAAAGAGAAAGGGAACAATCGCAGTCGTATGGCGTCATCTATGACTCCGTTCATCTGAAATGTATTGCATATCTCCAAGAAATTCTCCAAAGGGGAATGAGGATCTTCCCTCTCAATGTCTCATTCAAAAGAATTATTCTATAGCATCTGAATGATGGCTGGCTTCAACTCAAAAGTATTTTCTTGAAAATTAGGCACAACTATGCTCGAAGTAAAACTCTGATATGTAGGCGTAGCATAATCCCTGAGAGTTCTCTGCTCCTCAGCCATTCTGAAACAAGTATCTCAAGTATCAAGGTTCAAATAGATAAAAAAAAATGAAAAACAAAAATAAATAAATAAAGAAAATGTCTAAATTAATAAGAATCAACTTGTTATTGATATTGACTATTAGTTGCCTTCCCCGACAATGGCGCCAATTTGTTAACACCCATAACAACACGGTATCAACAAATAATATAGAGTAAGTAAGATCATCTCCACAGGGAAGGTTATCAAGTACCAAACGAAGTTTATCCTATTATTTAGACAGTCGATTAGCAAGATTTGAGAAACTAACTAATTAAAAATAGAAATTAATAATAACAAAATTAAATAAAAGATAAATCAATAAATGGAAAGCCTAGGAATTAAGACTTCATCAAGGTATTTCTATGGATTATGAACATCATTGGATTGTAAATTCTTGCATTCGTTAAAGACTCGAATTTCCTTAATTACATGGATTCTTTCCCAAGATCTCATGAGTACCCAACTAAACTTGTTCTCGTCACTCTCTTGATTAAAAACTAATCTAGATGAATCCATTAATTTCCATGAAGTTCGCTAGCTAGATTCATGCACAATTACTAATATCCCTATTAAGTAATTTAAACACGTCTATCAAATTTGAACTAATAAATTAATTCACCTCCCGGTACTTCTCAATTCATCTTAAATCATGTATTTGGTGGCCAATCATCTACAAGAATTAAGCCCTCATTGATAGATTAATTCAAGCAAGAATTAACCCAATGAATGTCAACAATCCATAATAATACTCAAGACTACATCTTAAGCCCTAGAAAGTTATTTAGTTACGCATAGTTAAACAAGAAGAAGAAATAATTTGCATAAAATTAAGAAATCTCATGTCTAACAATGGTGGAAAATAATAAGAACAATTGGGGAAGAAGAAGAATTTAAGAAAAACCAAGAAGAACCCTTATGTTAATGGCAAGAATCAAGATTTCTCTTTCTTCTCTTCAATAGATTTCTTTTCTGTCTCTCCAAGTTTTCTCTCTTTTTTCCTTCACCCTCTCAAACACGTCTTCTCTATCCAAAAGAAAATAAAAGATGATGTTTTGTTCTGACTTATCGTATTTATATATGATTTTCTAATTAAAAAAAACCTAACTAGAAGACTAATATTCGAGCTCATAAAAAAATATGAAAATTTGCGCGCTGCACACTGGTGCCGAATACTGGCACCATTGTGCCAATTCTGCTGTCCACTATTTTACTTCACTTTTTCTTCAACTCAACTCTTTTCGCATGGACTCTTCTTTGCTCTTCTTTAAGGGGATTAATGCAAAAAAAAAAAACCCTGTGTTAATGTGGAATTGCAAAAAACCCTCCGTGTTAATGAAATAGGCTAAAAACCACCCTGTGTTCTTAAAAAGTCTGCAAACAGTGGATTTCTGGAAAAAAAAGAGCGTGTTTTTCATGTTTTTCACCTTTAATGACATGTTTTTTTGTCATTTATACACTCTCCAAACAAAGAAGCATGTCATTAAAGATGAAAAACATGAAAAACACGCACTTTTTTTTTCAAAAATCCACTGTTTGCAGACTTTTTAAGAACACAGGGTGGTTTTTAGCCTATTTCGTTAACACATGGGTTTTTTTGCAATTTCACATTAACACAGGGGGATTTTTTGCATTAATCCACTTCTTTAAGTCTCTTAGTTGACTTCTTTACTTTGCTTAAAAATCCCTTCATTTACTCGTCAAATTGATCGTTCTTTGCCTACAATAACATTTAAACGACTTAGAAACCAAAATACGCAAACACAAATAAAAAAATTAAAAAATCAACTCAAGGTATGAATTCAAGACAAATGTGAGGTAAAAACATAATAAAACAATGTTACTTTTAAGACCTAACACCTTCCATAAGCTAGATTAATTATTCATAATAATTAACTAGACCTTGGATTAATTTCACCAATTAACCCAAGGCACCTATCAGTCATGGTGCGATGTTTAGCAACGTCGCTACAACTTCCTAGATGTTAACGATGAAAATAAAACCTATCCGTATTTCGGTCTTTGTGTGAGTGAATCCCTCCATCTTTTTCCCGTCTAAGCCTTAGGGCTTGGCGATGGTCGAAACCCTGGTAGCCTCGGAAACTAAGACTTTGTTAGTTCCACCAATTATTCGGTCTTCTAAGCAGGGTTCACCAATTCTACTTACAAAACTATGCTCTGGCTAGAGACTTTTCGATCATTCAGTTTCACTCAACAGCAAAGAAAATACCAGGTACTTGTGACCTTGGATGGATCCTTTCCAACTGTCACTTGTTCCATTGTACTACCAGACTATACCCAACATACACGCCGTATGACTCTCCTGAAGTGCACGGGCATATCAAAGCATAGTGAGTAGTACCTTTTCCAATGACATCTTAGGTCTAAGGATTATCTCACACTACAAAACCAAAGGACTCCTAGTTCGACAACATCAATGAGAAATCTTCGCGGGGTCATTCAATTTCATAACCAAAGTAGGATTCTTCATACATGGATTGCCATACAAGCCATCGACAATGGAACACGTCGGCCTCTTAGGAGAGTTACATGCATCAACAAGTCTTGGCGATGCCAGTGATATCCCACATCTCACAGCCTCTATGACTTGAAACATGTATTAGGATGACGGTCTTTGAGAGCATTTCATAGGTATCCCGACCGCTCCCCTAACCATATATAATCCATGGGATCTTTATCTATACTACATAATAATCGTCAATAAAGTAGCATTCCGTAATAGGTTTGATATAATCTAAATGATAAGACTGACATAGTGTTAATGTTTAATCCAACAGATGGCTTGCTGGGCACATAACACTTTCACTGGGACTGGAGGCTTCTCTCCATCGCGCACATATTCTGAGGCCTCGAGACTAAGGACTATCCTTAGATTTCTTTGCCAGTCAATGAAATTATGTCTAGTGAGGACATTTTTCTCGAGCAGTATTATGAGTGGGTTAACTATTTCAAAGAGTAATTAGCAAACTGCAGAAAATACCAAGATTATTCAATTAGATGCTTTATAATGTTAAAACAAGTAATTTTATAGGACTTGTACAATTACTCGTCCCATTATTTTTCTCAATTATTGTACTCCCACTTCAATAATCAGAAACCTCGTTGGATTGGTTTCGTAGTGAGTGATTGAGATTCTCAATGTCTAGATGGGTTGCGATATTTTTTGATACATGGCCAGTCTAGAAATTGAGGTGGCGCCTAGTGCCAGTTAATCCAATAAACGATTCGATCCCTTTGGATCATGAATCACTTCACCGCAAACTTTTTAATATTAATCCATAAAAGAATTTTAAAAATGCTAATTGGGTTTGAGCCCATTTTTATTTTCAAAATTATCCATTGGGTTCAAAATATTCCAATGGACTAAATGGGCCAAACCTCAAATTACAAAAATTAATTTTTAACATATAGGATTAATTTTCAAGGTCGGGGCCCAGCCTGACAAAAAATAAAATTACACGTCGGGCGAAGCCCAACGCACGACATTGCCCTAGCTGGCAGCGCCGTTAGCCACCACACACACATTGCACGGTGACGTACGAACCAATGGCACAATATCGTGCACCTTGCCTCGATGTGTGACGCTGGCAAGCCGCTACGCACGGTGCGGCCAGACTGTACTGGTAGTGCACCATGCGCTGTTCGGCAGCTAATTTTTGGCGGTGCCACCATAGGTTCATCTTGTCTTTTTGAATCATGCAATTTTAGTCATCAAAACCCAATTGTTTAAACATGCATATCCATAAATCATAACACCTAATTTTTAAATTTTTGCATACAAAAAATCATAACATAAAATCATACATTTGTATTGATCAAATAATACAAACATATAATCATACATTCATATTCATCAAATAATACAAACATATGAACGCATGAAAAAATATCAAAGCTATCAATTTGGCTCTGATACCACTGTTGTGAATTGAACCAGTGGATAAAAAAATTTCTCGATTCACAAATTCACAAATTTGGCTATAAAAAAATTTCTCGAACCAGTGAATTGGCCCAGATTCAATTCATACTTTTGATATTTTTATGAACACATAAATCTAATTTGACAAGAGAAGAAGTATTCCAATTACCTATTGATGAAATTCTTAAGCCTAGCTTTGAGGAGCAACGTATCAAACCTTCCTCTAGATTACCACGCAAAAGATGATCTTCGTTTCTCAAAGCTTGACCTCCTCTACCTCGGATGGGGTTGGACGGATAGGGTTTATGTGGAGGAAGAAAGGATTTTTTGTGTTTCACTTCTTTTCACTCTCTAAGATGAAATAATGACTTAGGTTAGATTTTTAATTAAGCACCTAGTGTTTAACTAAAAAATCACTCCTTGACTAACAAGGAGGGAGGCGGCTGAATGGCTCTATGGGATAGGGTTACTGGGCTTCATCTAATACTAAGCCTAGGGTTAAGTATTTAATTAATATTCCAAGTCCAATCCAATTGACAATTAATTAAATACTAAGCTCTTTTAATTAATAGTACTTTATTAATTCTAAATTAATCATACTATTAATATTGATTCAATAAACATATTTAATTCCAATAATTAAATATATATTTATTATAATCGATATATCCCATTAATTCCACTCTAAGTGAAATTACCAAAATACCCTTTATGCAAAACTCCTTTATATAATCATCTTTATATAGTGAGACTCTCTAGGCTCGTCTGATTGGCATTGGGAGGATTCCAAGTACATAGTTATCACCAAGCCATTGCCATGAACCTCTACTAAAAGCTAATCAAGTACGAGAAGAATACGTCATCACGAACCTTTAAGCTATAATTACCATATGCGTATAAGCTCTTCACTGACGCAACCCGATCAAGTGAGAGTCATGGAATGTCAACTTCATACAACTAGATAATGTACTATATAATCACACTGATGTGAGATTACCAAACTGCCCTTTGTATCTAATATAAGTCAGTTATATTGCTTTGGCCAAAGACTTTAATTTCACAATACCTATGATGTACAGGTTGCTTCTCGTTTACTTTCGAGACATTGAATTCCTTATTGGTAGTCCACTTCCCATTGTCGAACGCACCAATTGAATCATATTTCGAGGTTGACCCCACCAATGGGTGATTGGGTCTAACTACTCTAATAACTTATTCAATGATATGAGCACAATGTAAAGGACTCCTCGGGTCTAAAGCTCACTCATACTATCATAACAGGCAATCCTTATCATAGACTATCATCGAGTAAAAACTCATGTGATCAGATTACAACAAGTAATGTCGAATATGTCAACGCCGTTAATCATATTCATGACACTAGCCCCCACTATCCAATCAGTGTAAGACAATCACTTTCTTGTCAAAGCAAGTGTCATAGGAGTTGAATCTAAATGCCCAATTTGGATTCTATAACTCGCAAACCATGTTTATAAGATCAAACACTTAACTCCACCAGTGCTTCTGCTTATCAAATAAGTACTGGTGAGTACACCTTAATCTTAATGACCTATTTGTTCAATTCATTCAATGACTCATTAGATTTATAAGAACAAGCTCAATGCCTTTTATTAAAGATTAAAACGTTTAATTTATACAAAATAAAATGCCCAACTAAATCAAATTTCTTAATGTCATAGAGGGCATAACACCTAACAACAATGCCTAATATGATGGAATGTTCAACAATTCAACAAAACATGCTTCCACCAAAACTGAGAGATCTAAGGAGTTTGTCTATACCTTGCACTATTGGTCATTTGGATTTTTCAAAAGCTTTAGGTGATTTAGGTGCCAGTGTTTCGCTCATGCCTTTATCTATGCATAGGGAGATTGGGTTCACGAACTTGAAACCCACTACAATCTCCTCGCAACTGGAAGGTCGCTCGATAAAGAAACTTATAGGCATCTTAGAGAATATTTTGGTCAAGGTAAAAGAAGCTTATCATTCCAGTTGATTTTATTATGCTGGACACAGCCAACGCTGTAGAGGTCCCTAATATTTTGGACTAGCTTTCTTAGCCACAGCTGGAGCAGTAATTGATGTTAAGCATGGTAAGTTGACCTTCCGAGTTGGACAAGAAGAGGTGAGTTTTGATTTATTGAATGAAATAAAAAACTCTTCTACCACGAATCATATTTACCAAGTCGTACCTACTAACGAATCCATGAAAAAAATAGCTAGAAATGGTAAGAAGACTGTGAAGTTTAAACAAGGTCTTGATCAAATATTCACAAATAGTGCCACTGGGGTTGGGTGAAAAACAAAAGGAGAGTCAAGCTAATGACTTTAAACAAGCACTTCTTAGGAGGCAAGGAGGCAACCTAAGTTTCCTTCTGTTTTTGCTTCGTAGGTGTATTTCTTTTTTATAGCTTTCTTGTTTTGTTTCTGTTGTGATGCTCTTTGTCTCGAGCTCTGTGTAGGTTTTTTCTTGGTTACTCGCTTTCCCCTCGAGTTTCACATCTCTCGCACATAAGGGTAGTACAACTTTCCCCCTTTCCTTTGTGCTTATCTTTCATTCACATTGAGGACTATGTGCATGCTAGTTTGGGGCGTGGTTATATACATATGCTTATTTCCTAAATGAGTGATCAATCTTGCTTTTGAACTCTTGTGGGTTGTATGTCATATTGATGTGAGAGATTGCTAGTCGATGATGATATCTAATTAATCATTTAGATCAACGAAATAAAATAGGAGATGCTTAAGAAAAAATAGAAATTTAAGTTTAATTTGTTTCATACCATGAGTTTGATCTCTTGAGCACATCTAGCTACAATTTCGTTCTTGTTTCTTTTCAAAGGTTTAAATTTCAAAAGCATCGTATATTTTTATAAATCCTCTCCTTTCACTTGTATTCTGCATTTTATTGTAATTTTGGGGAATGAACAGAGATCGTTAAGTAACGGATCCTATTCAATTCCACTTGCATGAGCTTTTTGGAGTCTCAATGGGTAGAGAGAAACACAATTGTGTGGATGACCTAATAAAGTGAACTATAATTTCAATAAGTTGGACAATGGGAGAACTCCGCCGTGGCAGTCTGTTCACTTTTAACATTTGAAATGTTTACTTGGGATGTTATTTAGCTTTACACACTCGCACGTCGATACTCTTGGATGAACCCAATTAGCCTTTAAATTTTGAAATTTCTTGGTGGTAGTCGAACTATGATTTTGAGTCATCCAAATGATTAATTGTTGAGACATTTTGTGTTTGTCACGTTGGCTTGAACATACAATCGCTAGAGAGAAGTTGCTTGATTGATCGCTAATTTGATCGAGGACGATCAAAGCTAGGTTAGGGGGTAGTTGATACACTCACATTTTCACTTATTTTTACCCTTAAAATTATCTTGTTTTTGATCAAGTTTTGATATATCTTCGTCCAATTTGATACATTAATCCTTTCTTTTGGTTTTTTTAGGATAATAAACAAGTGGAGCGAAAAGATGAAGGATTGAAGTCAAATCGAGCTAAATTTTGCACCAAAGTGGCAAAGACCGCGATGTTCTAATACGAAGACCGCGGTCTTTGTACATTTTTGGGCCACTATAAATAGGCTTTAGCTCAGATTTTTAAGGATATCCTTTTCACTTTTCATCAATTTTTCACCCAAATGAGAATGAGAGAGAGAGAGAAAGAGAGAGAGAGAGAGAGAGAGAGAGAGAGAGAGAGAGAGAGTGCTTGAAAGAGGCTTAAAGATCAAGATAATCCTTGGAGACTCAAAATTTGGTTAAAGACAGAGCTTCCAAAGAGAAATCAACATCAAAGATTATATTAGGGAGTTCTTTCTCCTTTCTTCTAGATTAGGGTTGATTTTCCTATTATGTTTATGATGTGGGTTTTTATGTTTGATATGAATATGAGCTAAATACATTTGACTAAGACCATGGGTAGGCCATTTATGTTATTTTGATTGTTGATTGTTGGTTTTTATTGGTTTAATTTTACATTTTGCTATGAATTCAGTGTTTTAGTTTAATGCTTACATTTGTTTGATCACCAAGTGTTTGATATAGTGCCTAGGTTTGAGACCGAGAGAAGATGACCTAGGGAAGATAGAAAACATTGAATACTTTGTAGTTAAACCGACTAGAGATAGACTCGATTTCTTTCGGTGGCTTTCCATTAACGTGGGGAATTCCTAGACCTGAAATGAATCTTCTGTTAGGATTATACCCTCAGATGTCATAGAAGATAGTATGAATAGGGCATCTATACTGTATTGAACTTAAATATTATTTATAATAAAAGTCATCATTTAAGTTTTCATATAATTGTTATCTGCATCTATAAGTTGTGTAAAATATTTGTCCATGTTTTCAGTGCGATCCCTCTACTTCCTATGGGATAGAAAGAGTGGCACTAGAGAGATCGATCTTGCTTACTAAAACAAGTTCGCAAGTAATATGAAGTCTTTAATGGACAAATAAAGATTTCGAATACTTGTACAACCTTAATTCCGACATGGGAGTGCCTGTCTAGTATCATGGGATGATAGGACAGTAAGATTGTAGGCACATCAATGGAACTGATATGCTCGAACATGACAAGCATCGGTTCTGTCACATGGGTTTTCACTCTGTGACTGTCAATGACAGAACTGATTATGCGTGTAATAGGTATATGTGAACCTTTGACCTGAAGTCATAGGCTGGAGATGCACTTGTGACGTCAAGTCTTTCACTAGAGTAGTTAGACCCAATTCACCCGTTAGTGGGGTCAACCTCGAAATGCGGACTTGATGGGCAAGTGGTAGTCTTAGCAGATATCTAAGAGGGATTTGTTCTCTCATAAGTGAATGAGAATGTACCCTATGTAATTATAGATAAATAGAGATCAAAGTTTTTGCTAAAGCAAACGAGACGATTGTGCTAGGCACCAAAAGGATCTCAATGATCTCGTATTATTATAATTTATACATATGGTCAAGTCCAGTGAGTTTGACATAACCATGACTCTCACTTGACCGGGGAACGTGAACGAAGGGTTTATACATACACGATACTTACAATTGAAAGGTTGTGGAATGATCCATTCATTAGTATTTCATTTGGGCTACAAAGTGCGCCACATGACTGGCTAAGTATTACCCACTTTCTTTGGTTTTCTCTCATTGCCAAATGAAACGAACCTAAAGAGTCGCGCTAAAGAATTGATGAAGCAAATTAAAAAAGGGATTTTCTACTTTGTATTTTATTTTGGAGAGATTTAATTTATTGGATAAGTTAAATAATTAATTGCTTATTGGATAAGATAATTAATTATTGGATAAGATTAATTTTTAATTAATTTCTTAGAGAAATATTTTAATGAATTAATTTATCTAATTAATTTTATTATTTAATTAATATATTTATTTATTGGATAAAATAAATAATTAATTGAATAAAGAAATTAACAAAACAAAAGAATTCCGGGCCCTATATGGGGCGTCCATGAAGATGCCCATTAGGATAGGTTGGATGATCAAATTGGTCTATTTTGTTTTGTCTTGGTCAACAAGTCATTGAGTTATAAAAGGGCTCTCTTGACTTTAACTATAAAAAAAGTGAATACATTACATGAATTGTAACTCTCCAAACAATAGAAGAAGAAAAATATTCTCCCTCTCTATACACCAAAGCCGTCGCCCCTATAGAGAAAAAGAAGGGAATTTTTCGTCATCAATTCGCGCGTGATAATTTAGAGACAACGTGATTCGTTGTTGGATTCATCTACAACTTCAAGAATTGAAGAAAACGAGGGTTGAAGAATTCAAGAAGTTCATCAATCTAAGTTTAAAAGAAGAATTGGATTCTTCTACCACCTCGCTTCAACGGGTAAGTCGGATTTACTCGTTATTGCATGTTTGAGATTCAATTATGCGAATTAGAGTACACTTTTGGGTTTTTAATTAATTTTTGAAATCCTTCTACTATGTTTATGTGTTTTTACGCGAAACCCAATAGTGGTATTAGAGCAAATCTCTAATTTGCATATTTGATCTCCTTTACGTGATTTAAGAATTGCAAGTTATGTGTTTTTGAAGCATGTTTGTATGTTTTCTTAAATCTGCGTTTTATGGTTTTTGCCTAGAATTTTTTGGTTTTTAATTATTGTAAATCTCGGAATATTTGATGATATTGAAAATCGAAAAATACAAAGGAAAAATGGGGCTCGAAAGATCAAAAGAAACGCACCCAGCACTGCGCACAGCTGCTGTCCATGTGGCCAGGCCACGCGTTACGACCAGCCAGGCCGTGTGTGTGGCCCGACGGGTTGTGTGTTTAACAACCAATTCGTTGAACTGGGTTTTGGATTCGTGTCTTAAAACGAACTATGTTTGGGTCGAAATTGATATTTGGGTTTTGGGTGATTTTAATTAATTGGGTGGATCAAAAGGATGATGACCTAAATAATTTAAATCAAGCCCAATTGAAAATTATCTAATCTCGATTTGTTAATTAGTTTGGACTTAATCTAATTAAATCTAAATGGGCCAATTAGATTGGTGATTTGGACTTAAAATTAAATTTAGCCCAATAAGAAATTAATAAAGCGAGCATGTTATTCTAATTGATTATTTTGAGCCCAATTAAATTGAATCCAAGTGGACCAAAAGGATGGTGACTTGGCTTTGATTTAATCGAGCCCAATAAGATTAATTGGAATATAATGTTTAATTAGACTTAATTAATTATTTTTCTTAGAGATTAATAATTAATTTATGGATTAAATATTATTATTTTTCCTCAACTTGAAATTACTTAATTTTGAATAAGGAATATAAATTATTTTTCTTAGAGATTAATAATTAATTCTTTGATCAAATAACGTATTTCCAATAATAGATAGTTTTAAATCATAATAAAATAAAATAGAATTCCATATTTTATGTATTCTATTAGTAGGACTAATATTATTTTAATTAAAGGTAGATGTATTTAATTTTAATTTCGTACATCTAAGTCATCTAGTTGGACTAGAATGATTTTAATTGAAATAGTGAATGTATAAAAGATTGGGAATTTTATAAAGCACTTTTTAGTTGGAATAAAATTTTAATAATCAACATAAGTGATTTAATATTGCGAGCATGTATTAAATGTTGTGAGCATGTATTAATTGATGCGAGCATGTCTTATGTGATTGTAACACTAATCATGGACTTAGGATTATATGTTTCACCTTTAATTTTATGGGTTATCAAATTTGAAGCTATTTATTATATTTTTAGAAATAATGCATGAATTGTTTTAGGAATCGAGATGAAATGGTTCAAAATTGATAAAGTCAAAAGGCCTATGAATTTTAAATAGGTTTAATTTATGCCTTTTTGATGGCCCATTGGCTCGGACCCTCTAGTAAAAGTCCATGATCAAGTGATGAATTTATTTATTTAAATTCCATAATTATTTATATTGAAAGACATGATTATTAGCAGTGTTTTTATGCATGATCAATATAGAATAAAAGCGCTGTATAAATTGAATAATGTGCAAAGTGAGACCAAAATCTTTTGACGAATTAAATTCTCCCAAATAAATAATACCGAGTTAGAAAATGATGTGTGACATCCTCTCCCTCCACTAACCTTTCTAAAATTAAAATTACTATAAATGTATAATGCTTCCCAGTTATGGGGGTTATGCATTTAGAAATAATTTAAAACTTTATTAAGTTCATGAAATGCTTTAATCGAAACATATTTCACCCCAGAAACCTGTTAGGTTGCAAGGTGAAATTCAAATGTTAGATTATAGGAGTTAGTGGGAATGAAGAGTTCACGAGCTTAGAAACCTGTTCGGTTGCGGTTTGGTGAACTATGGGGAAAGGTATTGAAATATTTATTGGATAAATTGATATTAGATATCACCTCAAATAATTAATGGGCCAGAAACCGGTTAGGTTGCAACCCATTTAGTTAATTGAGAACCTCACTACCCGCTGTGGAATCAATGCCAATGATGATTCACGATTTTCACATGGGAGTGTGGGATTCGAAAAATGCAGTGGGAGCCAAGATAAATTTTAAGTCCTTAATTTTTATTGGTTAAGTCAAAACAAGTAATCTAATAAATCTGGTTTATTTCTGCAGTTATTTTCTCGTTTATCTCTCTCAAATATGACAAACCCACTTTCAATTCTACTCGAAAAGAATACCCTGACTGGACCCAATTATGTGGACTAGCTTAGAAATTTGAGGATTGTCCTCAATATGGAATCTCTGGGATACGTCTTGGAGGCTGATATCTTGGCGGCTCCTGCTAGAACACGTACCCAATGAGGAAGAGGTCCAAGCCCATGAAAAATGGGTTAAGGACGACCTCTGGGTGAGAGGATACATGGTGGGATCTATGACTAATGATCTTCAAAGGTCACTTGATAAGATGCCCATTACAAGAGCTATCCTATCTCACTGGGTAGAGCTCTATGGAGAGCATAGTCCAACTGCTCGATATGAGATATCGAAAGAGCTTTTCGGAGCCAAGATGAAAGAAAGTGAGAAGGTTGGTGATCATGTCCTCAAAATGATTTCAAGGATCGAGAAATTCGAAGCTCTCGAATTCACCATGAATGCCACTCTGCAAACTGACTTAATCTTGCAGTCTCTTCCTGATTCCTTTTCCTAATTTGTGGTTAACTTTAACTGCAATGAGATAGAGTGCAATTTAGCTGGGCTAATAAACAAATTAGTTACTGCACAATCTCAAATCAAACCAAAGGGAAAGGAAACTGCCTTGCTCATCTCTTCTGGACCTAAAAAGTCTAAGTCTAAGAATAGAAAAACAAGAAAAAGTCCGACGAGCTTGGAGCTCAAGGGGGTGTCAAGAAGGGTAAGGGAAAGGCTCAAGGGTTGTACAAGAGCAAAGGGCCTAAGAAAATGGATAGACATCTCGAATGCAGTGAGCTTGTCCACTGGAAGAGGAACTGTCCCAAGTTAGGCAAAGGCGCATAAGGTATAAATCTACTTGTTTTTTAAACTAACTGTTCTATGACTGTATTTTCTACTTCGTGGATTCTGGACTCAGGGGCTAGTGCCCATGTATGTTGTTTGGATTAGGATCTGCAGAGAAGTAGAAAGCTGGGCCGAGAGAAGTGGTGATCAAAGTAGGCAGCGGGGAAAGCGTCACAGCTACTAGGATTGGATCTACTCTTCTTTATTAGAATTCTGGACATTTATTGTTTTTAGATAATGTTTTAGTTTTGCCCAAGGGGCATAAGAACATTGTATCTATTCCTATCTTAGTTATGATTGGATATACGTTCCGTTTTCCTAAATTAAATTGCGACATTTATTATGGAAATAAATTAGTTGGCAATGCTTGTTTAGTTAATGGTTTGTATTATTTGAATGTCCGTAATTCATCTGATGTGAATGTTGTAACATGTAAATGTGGTAGGCAAGAAGCTAACCTAAGACTCAAGTGGCATCTTAGACTAGGCCATATCGGAGAGCACAAGATCTACAAAATGGAAAAGGATGAGCTATTAAGCTCACTGGGGTTGGATCCCATTCCAACATGTGAATCATGTCTCATAGGAAAGATGACTAGATCTCCCTTCACCGGGACTTTTGAAAGAGCTACTCAAGTTTTAGGGTTAGTGCATACCGATGTTTGTGAACCATTTGGAGAAATAGCTTGTGGAGGTTTTTACTACTTCATCACTTTCACATACGATCATTCCAGATATGGTCTAGTGTATCGGATGAGGCAAAAGTCTAAATCCTTTGAAAGGTTCAAGGAGTTCAAAGCCTTAGTAGAAAATCAAACTGGGCAAAATAAAAAAAATCTACGATCGGATCGTGGAGGAGAATATATGAGTGCTGAGTTTGATGAATTCCTCAAACAACAAGGAATAATGTTACAACTAACACCACCAGTAACTCCTCAACTAAATGGAGTAGCCGAGCAAAGGAACCGAGCATTGTTGGAGATGGTTCATTCCATCCTTAGTTACACTGATTTACCTATTTTGTTGTGGGGACACGCGCTCCTTATTGCTGCTTATGTTTTGAACAGATGTCCCTCCAAATCCGTTCCTAAAACTCCGCATGAGATGTGGAATAATAGGAAAACGAGTCTTAATCACATTAAGATTTGGGGATGTCCCGCTTATGTCAAGAAGACTAAAGTGGAGAAATTGGAGACAAGATCCCTCATGGGACGTTTCATTGGTTATCCTGAGGATTCCATAGGATTCTTCTTTTACCTGCATGATGATCAGAGAATCATCGTGGCCTTACAAGCTCACTTCCTTGAAGATGAGTTCATCTTGGAAGAGGGCAAACGTAGGAAAATTGTTCTACAAGAACAAAATGAAACTCCCTTAGAGATATTTGTCGAAGAACCAAGGCCTAAACAAATAGTAGCACAACCGCCACGTAGATCTGGTAGAATGCCACATCAACCTAAAAGGTATGGGTATCTACTGCAAGGGGAACTAAAGCTTCACACTGTAGTACAAGAAGGTCATGAAGATGATCCTTGTACCTATGATCAAGCGATGGTGGACGTCGACGTTTCAAGATGGCAAGAAGCCATGGAAACAGAAATGGACTCTATGCAATCGAACCAAGTCTGGACTTTAGTAGATCGTCTTAAAGGTATCAAACCTATAGGATGTAAGTGGATCTACAAAAGAAAGATAGGTAGCGATGGCAAGGTTGACACCTTTAAAATCAGGCTCGTAGCAAAAGGGCATAGTCAAAGAGAAGAAATTGACTATCAAGAAACCTTTTCGCCCGTGGCCATGATAAAGTCCATACGAATACTGTTATCTATTGCTGCATACTTAGATTATGAGATATAGCAGATGGCAGATGGATGTCAAAACGGCTTTTCTGAATGGATTCCTTGAGGAGGATATCTATATGGAACAGCCAAAGGGTTTTGTATCCGAGTCCGATATCCATAAAGTATGTAAACTTGAGAGGTCCATATATGGTCTCAAGCAAGCATCTAGAAGATGGAATCTCCATTTTGATGAAGTACTAAAGGGATATGGCTACTTCAAGAACGAAGATGAACACTGTGTCTACAAGAAGACTAGTGGGAGCAAACTCTCGATCTTAGTACTATATGTGGATGACATTCTGCTTATAGGAAATGACGTAGGAATGCTCACCACAGTCAAGAAATGGTTTTCGAGTACGTTTTCCATGAAAGACTTGGGAAAAAGCAACATACATTCTAGGAATTCGTATCTATAGGGATATAACGAATAGATTAATAGGTCTCTCTCAAGCCCTTTACTTATAAAAGGTCCTAAAGAGGTTTAAGATGGACAATTCTAAGAAAGGGTTTCTTCCCATGAGGCATGGAGTACACTTGTCCAAGTCTATGTGCACTCAAAGTGAGGAAGATAGGCAGGAGATGAGCAATGTACCCTATGCTTCTGTAGTAGGTAGCCTGATATATGGAATCTTGTGTACTAGACCCGACATTGCCTATGCTGTGAGCATGGTGAGTCAATTTCAGGCAAACCCGGGAAAGGAACATTGGATAGCTGTGAAAAATATCCTAAAGTATCTGAAAACAACTAAGGATATGATTCTCATCTATGGAGATGGAGACCTGAAGATGGAAGGTTATTCTGATTGAGACTTTCAATCTAATGTTGATGACCGAAAATCCACTTCGGGGTTTGCTTTTACTCTCAATAGTGGAGCGGTGTCTTGGAAAAGTTCCAAGCAAAGCACAACCACTGATTCCACCACTGAAGCGGAGGATATGGCAGCCTCAGAGGCAGCAAAAGAAGTTGTTTGGATGAGAGAGTTTCTTGGAGAACTTGAATCGGTCCCTAGTGCTCAGTTTCCGTTACCACTCTATGGTGATAACAATGGAGCTATAGCGCAAGCCAAGGAGCCGAGGTCTCATAACAAATCCAAATACATTGAGAGAAGATTTCACATCATAAGGGAGATCGTTGGCAGAGGAGAGATAGCAATGCAGAAAATAACTTTAGCTGACAATGTAGTTGACCCATTCACCAAACCACTACGTCAGGCTATTTTGGACCGACACCTGGAAAGCATGGGTATTAGATACCACAATGAGTGCCATTGAGTACAAGTGGGGGATTGTTAGGATTATGCCCTTAGATGCCATAGAGGATAGTATGAATAGGCATCTTTCTTGTATTGAACTTAAATCTTATTTATAATAAAAGGCATCATTTAAGTTTTCACATAATTCTTATCTGCGTCTATAAGTTGTGTAAAATATTTTATCCATGTTTTCAGTGTGATCCCTCTACTTCCTATGGGATAGAAAGAGTGGCACTAGAGAGATCGATTTTGATTACTAAAACAAGTTCGCAAGTAATATGAAGTCTTTAATGGACAAATAAAGACTTCGAATACTTAACCCCGACATGAGAGTGCCTGTCTAGTATCATGGGATGATAGGAGATTAAGATTGTAGGCACATCAGTGGAACTGATATGCTTGAACACAACTCACAACGGTTCTGTCACATGGGTTTTCACTCTGTGACTGTCAATGACAGAACTGGTTATGTGTAATAGGTATATGTGAACCTTTGACCTGAAGTATCAGGCTGAAGATGCACTTGTGACGTCAAGTCTTTCACTAGAGTAGTTAGACCCAATTCACCCATTGGTGGGGTCAACCTCGAAATGCAGACTTGATGGGCAAGTGGCAGTCTTAGCAGATATCTAAGAGGGATTTGTTCTCTCATAAGTGAATGAGAATGTACCCTATTTAATTATAAATAAATAGGGATCAAAGTCTTTAGCCAAAGTAAACGAGACGATTGTGCTAGGCACCAAATGGATCTCAATGATCTCCTATTATTATAATTTATACATATGGTCAAGTCCAGTGAGTTTGACATAACCATGACTCTCACTTGACCGGGGAACGTGAACGAAGGGTTTATACATACACGGTACTTACGATTGAAAGGTAGTGGAATGATCCACTCATTCATATTTTATTTGGGCTACGAAGTGGGCCACATGACTGGCTAGGTGTTACCCACTTCCTTTGGTTTCCTCTCATTGCCAAATGAAACGAACCTAAAGAGTCGCGCTAAAGAATTGATGAAGAAAATTGAAAAAGGGATTTTCTATTTTCTATTTTATTTTGGAGAAATTTAATTTATTGGATAAGTTAAATAATTGATTGCTTATTGGATAAGATTAATTATTAATTAATTTCTTAAAGAAATATATTAATGAATTAATTTATCTAATTAATTTTATCATTTAATTAATATATTTATTTATTGGATAAAAGAAATAATTAATTGAATAAAGAAATTAACAAAACAAAACAATTCCAGGCCCAACGCCCATTAGGCTAGGTTTGATGATCAAATTAGTCTCTTTTGTTTTGTCTTGGTCAACAAGTCATTGAGTTATAAAAGGGCTCTCTTGACTCTAACATAAAAAAAAGTGAATACACTACATGAATTGTAACTCTCCAAAGAATAGAAGAAGAAAAATATCCTCCCTCTCTATACACCAAGGCCGTCACCCCTATAGAGAAAAAAAGGGAATTTTCCGTCATCAATTCGTGCGTGATAATTTAGAGGCAACGTGATTTGTTGTTGGATTCATCTACAACTTCAAGAATGGAAGAACACGAGGGTTGAAGAATTCAAGAAGTTCATCAATCTAAAGTTTAAAAGAAGAATTCGATTCTTGATAAGAGGCGTTTTTACGTGTTTTTAAGCCCCTTTGCATTTATGTTTTAGGTTCATTTATCGATTGATTTTGTCACTTGTGCGTTTAATTCGTGCATTAAGTGATTTCAGGTCTTAAGTGGATACAATCGAAGAAAGGGTGGAAAAATGACGCATAAAACAAGTTTAGGCCAAGATGTTTCACACCTCTACAACCAAACAAGCAAGAAATAAGCTGGAGTTAGCCAAAATCATGTTTTAGTACCATTTTCGTACACCTGGGTGCCAAATCAGAAACAACCTCCACGTTGGAACGCTATTTTGATATTTTTAGAGACAGAATTGGATAAAGTGTTCTTCTACAAAGGTTTAGATCTATGTCGTATCTTTAAATGGCAACTTGAATCATCCAATTCGGAGATCTGTGGAGACGTTTATGAATAAAACACTATCCCTGCACTGGAAAACACGAAAGTGGCAGCTCATGTTCTTGTTAGGTGGAAAACAAGAGAATGGTAGGTGCAAATTCTTGGTAGGTGCAAATTCTTGGTAGGAGGAAAACAAGAGAATGGTAGGTGCAAATTCTTGGTAGGTGGAAATTCTGGGTAGGAGGAAAGAAAGAGAAGGGTAGGTCAAATTCTTGGTAGGTGGATTTTTGGGTATTTAAAGGGGAGTAGGGAGCTCACTTGAAGACATCAAAAAAATCATCCTTTGAGAGTGTGAGGACGAAAATTCAGGGGTTTGGGGGAGCATTCTCTTGCTTTTGAGTCATCCTATCATCATACTTGAAGAGCTAAGAAGAGGAAAAGGAGGGATTCAAGCTTCCAATCAAGAATCGATCATCAATCCAAAATATGGAGTTTCTTAGTTTGATATTCATCTTTATCTATGAGTAATTCTATGTTTTTATTGTTTTCCCAATTTCAATTATGAACTAATTTTCTCTTAACTAGGGTCATGTGATGGCCAAAGTTATGAGTATATATATATGATATTATTCTTCGTATTAATTCTACAATTGCTTTGTGTTTTGATTTTGTGCGTAATTACTTGCATATGTTTGATCGCCATATGTTTGTCATATTGCCTAACTTAATAGTTTGAAAGAATATAAGTTAGGGTTCAAAGAAATCATCACATCATCCGTAAAAAATAGGGAATTGCCCCTAGAGATAGGTAGAGATTCCCGGGTGCAGTTAGCCGGATTTATTCGGGGAAATTCTAGAACTTGAATGCATGATTATTGATTAAATTCTCGGATAGACATATTTAGAGAACTGTCAATTTATCATAGGATTATTACAGCCGAGACATCGGGTAGTAATTAATTAAGGAATTTTCACCAAAGCAATAGTAGTCTAATAATACGAAGAATAGTTCATATTTATATTAACAAGTAAATTTGGTTGAAGCATGTGCCTTAGTTGTTTTATCACATAAGAATCTAAATCTATTTGCTAAGTCTCGTTTTTACATTTTTATTGTAAATTAATCACAATCTTTTATTTCAATTTTAATTGCTTTTAAATTCTTAGCTTTAAATAATCTTGTCTCTGTGGGATCGATAACTCGGACTTAAAGTCCACTTTATTACTACACACGACCAGTCCACTTGCTGTTTAATACACGTAAGGGTTTTTCGTGTCAAGTTTTCGGCGCCGTTGCCGGGGACTTGATTTATTTTAGTTTCGGATTTTGTTGCAATTTTTAGCTTTAATTTCTTTTGTCGTTTTATTATTTTCTATTATTCTTACTGTTATTTTCTATCTTTAAATTTCTGTTGGTTTGTTTCTTTGTTTCAAACAGATTGATCTTTTGGTGAATGACTCGAGCCTCAGGAGAGGCTTTAGAGGAATTTGACCCTGAGATCGAGCGTACGCTTCGTGCAAACCAGAGAAATCGAGCTATGGCTGGCAACTTCCCTGATATGAATCTGCCCGAGAATAGAGAATGGTTGCAAAATCTGTTCCAAGCTATGCAACCGGCACTACCAGCACCACCTCCATCTGTTCGTGGTAATCAGCCAGCCAGTGTACACACTACGCCGGGGCCTGTTGTGGTCCCCAATTTTGCCACGCCGAACTTCCACATTCCACCTCACATGTTTAGCATGGTTCAGGCTGAACAATTTTATGGTGATCCGAAAGAGTCACCTCATGACCATCTAGAGCACTTCGAGAATGTGTTATCTACCATGCAATTCCACCCAAGAGATCTTGATGCCATCCGCCTCCGATTATTCCATTTTTCGCTTAAGGATAAAGGGACTTTGTGGTACAAGTCGTTGCCCCCACAATCCATTGAAACGTGGGAAGAGTTAGTCGAAGAGTTTCTCAACAAGTTCTTCCCTCCATCAAGGATTAACGAGTTAAGAAGCGAGATCAAGGGTTTTAAGCAAAAATGGGATGAATCGTTAGCATCAGCATGGGCAAGATACAAGAGTCTGCTTCGAAAGTGCCCTGATCACAACTATTCAAGAGACGAGCGAGTGCTACATTTCTTTAATGGAGTCCGGTCTCGGATTCGTCACAGACTTAATGCAGGAGCAGGCGGTGATCTTTTGGGTCTCGATAGCAGAACAGTGTGGGCTAAACTAGAGCAGATGGCACGGGATGATGAACTGTACCCTGAAGATGACGATGAGTTTCCTCTACAATCGCGAAGGGTTGCTGTTGCTAAAGAGGTAGAACAAAATGTTAATCTAGAGGCAGAGCCAACCATTAGTGATGTGAACTATGTCGGAAATTCAAACAAGCCTCAATTGAGCTTCCACATACCCGAGAATTTTCCGAAAAGGCCAAATCCCGCACAAAATTCACAACAAGGCATCTACCAAGCACCGAGGCCTCCGTTTTACAACAACCAAACTCAAAGGCCTGGAAATTTTAAGCCACAAGGTCAAGTTCCAAGACCTTCGACTGTCGAAGAAAGATTGGCGGCTCACATGCAAAAATCAGACGAATCATTCGCAGAGCTTCGATTAATGTTACAGGGTGTTATGATGGGAATGAAAGAGATGCAACACCAATTTGCACAATTATCGGTTGATGCAGGTGGAAGAGCACCCGGGACACTGCCGAGTGATACAGAGAAAAACCCAAAAGAGCAATGCCATGCCATCGCTCTGAGAAGTGGCAAAGAATTGAAAAGTGCACCTCCCAAGCAGTCCAAGTCCGCACTTGAAGAGGACAATGTTCAAACTTTTGATAAACTTGAAAATTCAAATCTGTCTCCAAAGTACGTACTTGACCAGAACCAAGTAAGTACTTCACATAGCTCAAGTACGTACTTGGGGCAGGATCAAGTCCGTACTTCACAGGCAGACAGGGCGTCTTCTGAAACTTTGACTCCTTCTTTGTCTAATCCTATTGAAATACGTTTCCCTTTCCCCCTAGCACATAAAAAGAATAAGAAAGATATGGATAAGAGTTTTCTTAGGATTTTAGAAATTCTTCGAGAAGTTCGAGTTAATATTCCTTTTATTGATGCGATTTTGCAGATGCCCAATTACATCAAGTTCTTCAAGGATATTCTATTCAATAAGCAGAAGTGGGAAGGCAATGGAACGGTGTGCTTGACTGAAGCATGCTCAGCAGTGGTGTTGAACAAGTTGCCACAGAAACTCAAGGATCCAGGGAGCCTCACAATTCCTTGCACTATTGGGCAACTCAAATTCGACCGAGTGCTATGTGATTCGGGCGCCAGCATAAATCTTCTTCCTTACTCGTTGTTCCAGAAATTGGGTTTGGGGAATCCAAAGCCAACCTCGATGAGCCTCCAACTTTACTTCCCGGTGGACTTCGTGGTTCTGGAGATGGAAGAAGATGTTGAAGTTCCTCTCATCCTAGGAAGACCCTTCCTAGCCACAGGTAAAGCTATGATCGACATAGCCTATGGTAAGTTAACTTTGAATGTGGGTGAGGAGAGAGTTACTTTTGACGTATACAAGGTTATGAAGCATGTTGGTGATGATGCGTCATGTTTAAGAATAGATGCTTTTGATCCTTTGATTATTGAGCACTTTCAGGAAAACATCTCTGATGATCCACTTGAGGTATGCATAATGAACTCCACGGATGTTGAGTCGGCCAGTGATAAACAACTGGAAGTTGTTCATAGCTTAGAGAGGCGTGCACAATACCCCACGAAGAAATTTGAGAAGTTGGATAGCCCACTGTCTAGCCACTCCAAACCATCTATTGAAGAGCCACCAACTCTTGACCTAAAAACTCTACCCTCTCATCTTAAATATGTTTATTTAAATGATGATGAAACCTTGCCACTCATCATTTCTTCTTCTCTTACAGATCAACAAGAAGCAAGGTTACCAGAGGTGTTGAGAGATCACAAAAAAGCCTTTGGATGGAAGATTGGTGATATCAAGGGGATCAGCCCAGCCATCTGCATGCATAAGATTTTAATGGAAAAAAGCTCAAGGCCCACTATACAACCACAAAGGAGGTCTAATCCTCAAATTCAAGAAGTGGTGAAGAAAGAGGTAATCAAGTTACTCGATGCCGACATTATCTTCCCTATCTCTGATAGTCCATGGGTAAGTCCAACGCAGGTAGTGCCCAAGAAAGGAGGTACGACAGTAGTTCGTAATGACAATAATGAGTTAATTCAATCTAGAATTGTCACTGGTTTTAGGGTTTGCATAGACTATCGTAAATTGAATGAATATACCCAAAAAGACCACTTTCCCCTCCCCTTTATCGATCAAATGTTAGAAAGATTAGCCGGGCATGAATATTACTTTTTTTTGGATGGGTACTCCGGCTATAACCAAATTGCTATTACACCCGAGGATCAAGAGAAAACTACTTTCACTTGTCCTTACGGCACTTTTGCTTATAGGCGTATGCCTTTTGGCTTATGTAATGCACCTGCTACTTTTCAAAGATGCATGATGGCTATATTTCATGACATGGTTGAGCAATTTCTTGAAATCTTCATGGATGATTTTTCTGTTTTTGGCTCTACATATGATAGATGTTTGCACAATCTAACATTAGTTTTGCAGAGGTGTGAGGAGACTGATCTAGTCTTAAATTGGGAAAAGTGTCATTTCATGGTACAAGAAGGAATTGTTCTAGGTCATAAGATCTCCCACAAGGGGATTGAGGTGGATAGAGCGAAAATTGAAGTGATAGCTAATCTTCCACCACGGTCAAAGCCGTGAGAAGCTTTTTGGGACATGCCGGGTTTTACAGGCGTTTTATTTCAAATTTTTCTAAAATTGCTAAACCCCTGTCTAACTTGACCATGAAAAATGCAGTGTTTGACTTTAATGATGCATGCATGCAGGCCTTCCTCACCCTGAAGGAGAAATTAATCTCATCACCTGTGATGTCCACCCCAGATTGGAGCCTACCATTCAAGTTGATGTGCGATGCGAGCGACATTGCCGTTGGAGCCGTACTAGGTCAAAGGAAGGGTAAAATCTTTCATACTATTTACTATGCTAGTCGTACCTTAAATGAGGCCCAACTCAATTATGCTACGACTGAAAAAGAGCTTTTAGCTGTCATTTTTGCTTTTGACAAATTTCACTCCCATCTTGTGCTTAACAAAGTAATAGTATACACTGATCACTCGGCCTTGAAATACTTGCTTGCTAAAAAAGACGCAAAACCTAGACTACTCAGGTGGATCTTATTACTTCAAGAGTTTGACTTAGAAATAAAAGATAAAAAAGGATCTGAAAATGTAGTAGCTGATCACCTATCTAGACTAGAATTAGTGGATAAGAAAATGGATGAGACCCCAATAGGAGATGAATTCCCCGATGAGCAGCTTTTTACTCTTTCTTCTATTTCAATCCCCTGGTATGCTGATTATGCTAACTATATAGTTGCTGGAATTTTACCCCCTGATTTGACATTTCACCACAGAAAGAAGTTTTTGAAAGATCTTAGGCACTATCTGTGGGAAGAGCCCTACTTGTTTAAAATTGGTGTCGAGGGAATTATCAGGCGTTGTGTACCCGAGGAAGAAATGACCTCCGTCTTGGCTCATTGCCATGACATGGTGATAGGTGGCCACTTTGGCCCATCCAAGACTGCTGCCAAGGTTCTGCAATCAGGTTTTTTCTGGCCTACTTTATTTAAAGATGCACACGCTTATGTTCAAAAATGTGATAGATGCCAAAGAGTAGGTAATATCTCTAGACGACATGAAATGCCTATGAATAATGTGCTTGAATGTGAATTATTTGATGTGTGGGGTATAGATTTTATGGGACCTTTCCCTAGTTCTTGTTCCAATAGGTATATTCTAGTCGCTGTTGATTATGTGTCTAAATGGGTCGAAGCTGAGGCTTTGCAAACTAATGATGCTAGGGTTGTTCTTAGATTTCTGAGAAAACATATTTTTGCACGATTTGGAACCCCGAGAGCAATTATAAGTGATGGAGGCACACATTTTCGTAACAAGCAATTTGAAAACTTGTTGAACAAATATGGTGTTAAGCATAAAATCTCGACCCCTTACCACACTCAAACTAGTGGGCAAGTCGAAGTGTCTAATAGGGAAATTAAACGGATTTTAGAAAAAACGGTAAATAGCCATCGAACTGATTGGTCTCTGAAATTAGATGATGCATTGTGGGCTTACCGTACTGCTTTTAAAACCCCTATTGGCATGTCCCCATATCGTCTTGTATTTGGAAAAGCTTGTCATTTACCTGTCGAACTTGAACATCGTGCTTATTGGGCTATCAAATTCCTGAATTTCGATACAAGTGTTATAGGTAATAAGAGGTTGCTTCAACTGAATGAGCTCGAGGAGTGGAGACATGAAGCATACGAGAATGCAAAACTGTACAAAGAACGGACCAAGAAGTGGCACGACAAGCATATTCTACGCCGGGAATTCGAGGAAGGTGAGAAAGTTCTTATGTACAACTCTAGACTCAAGCTCTTCCCAGGCAAGCTCAAATCGCGTTGGTCGGGACCCTTTCGAGTCACCCGAATGTATTCTTCCGGAGCTGTGGAGCTTATCACTGAGGATGGACAAGTATTTTTAACCAATGGACATAGGCTGAAACACTACTCGGGCACTGACTGGAGCGCAGACACATTATCTGTCAAGCTCCGAGAACCATCGACTTAAGTCGATCCTGAATAGTCGAGCTATTGACTATAAACAAGCGCTTCTTGGGAAGCAACCCAAGTTTGTAAGTTTTTTTTTCTTTTGTTGTTGTTTGTTTAGTTTGTTTGTTTATGTTTATGTTCAAACATGCACTTTTGGCATGTATGTTTTCTTATGCTTGATGGTTTGAAAAGTTGAAGTGTTAGATATGATAGACATTTGGACCCCATGTTTAGAGATGCTTATTTTACTCGAGAGGAGAAGAAGCTTTGTAACGATGCATTGGAAGTTAAAGGATGTTTTTCAACATCCTTGGTTGTAAGTGTTCTTTTACCGTTGCGTATACTTGTTGTAACAACATTGAGGACAATGTTGGATTTGAGTTTGGGGGTAGAAGAGTGCTTATTTTGAACATTGAAAATGCAATGCTAATTTTTAGCTTGAGTTTGGGGGAAAGTTTGTATGATATCATGTTTAAATACTTCTTTGTTGAGAAAATCAAGTATAAATTTACTTATTTTTTATCTTTCCAATTGATGCATTAAAATTGATTAACTTGAAAAAAAAAATGGCATGATTTCTTGAAATAATTTGAATTTAACGGAACATATATATCTTTGAAATTGCTCATGGAGACCCTAGACTAGGATTGATTTCTTAGATGATTCACATTGCACAATAAATCGAGGGTAGAGGAGTTGAGAGGATAACCATCTTGAGACACTTAAGGAGTTTTTTCCGGAAAAATTAACTTAGATTTTTCATAAGGTTATAAGTTGAGTAGTAATTTTTTTATGCTAAACAATGAATTAAAAAGGTTGAAGTTTGGTATGACCACAAGTGGTCAGGCTAATATGTACTGGAGGTGAAAAGTTTCATGCCTATATACTGTACTATTATGCTAATTTGAGCTAAGCTCAAGCCAAAAAGAAGCGAATTGTTTAAAAGATCTAGTTTTATTTCGTGGCCTTTGACACTCGAGTGATTAAATCCTTAGGAGTGTCTTTACACTTAATTCCCCAAAACTATCTAGTTTGGGAGTCATTGATCTAAAGGTTGTTACATGGGTGTCATAGAAAGCCTAATGGAATAAAATATTGCACATGATCTAGCCTTAATGAAGTTAATTGGAAAGTTTCATATGAATTGAAAGTTTGAATGGTTGAGATAATGAAATTTAAATGGCTATGAGATTTTCTATGATTCTTATGCTTTGTGTTTGATCAAAAGTTGATAGATATGGGATTAATGTCCAAAATTTGGTAAGGATGCCTTTCGACTATAATACCTTAGATTTATTTTCACTACACCCTATGGAGTCTTTTCGAGTATTGGTGTCACATGAGCAAAAGTAGTTGATATGTATATATATTTGTGAGCTATAAAAGGATGATTTTGTGCCATTTATTCTTGTTAATTATGTTGAGATGTATTCATTTGGTTGGGATTGAAAGTTTGTTAGATTTTGTGGGTATATCTTCTGCAAACCCTCACGAGACTATAACTCGTCCTTTGAGGTACCTCAAAGGTTTAAAGGCTTGTTGCACATGCTAAGTGCAATCGTTTACTCCACGAAATTGAGTTCGTTTGTTGTTTTTCTTTTCTCCTTTTGGTTGATGATGTTTTTCGTGCCTAGACCTTTTATTGCTCGAGGTCAAGCAATTGATAAGTGTGGGGGTGTTGATAAGAGGCATTTTTACGTGTTTTTATGCCCCTTTGCATTTATGTTTTAGGTTCATTTATCGATTGATTTTGTCACTTGTGCGTTTAATTCGTGCATTAAGTGATTTCAGGCCTTAAGTGGATACAATCGAAGAAAGGGTGGAAAAATGACGTATAAAACAAGTTTAGGCCAAGATGTTTCACACCTCTACAACCAAACAAGCAAGAAATCAGCTGGAGTTAGCCAAAATCATGTTTTAGTACCATTTCGTACACCTGGGTGCCAAATCAGAAACAACCTCCACGTTGGAACGCCATTCTGATATTTTTAGAGACAGAATTGGATAAAGTGTTCTTCTACAACGGTTTAGATCTATGTCTTATCTTTACATGGCAACTTGAATCATCCAATTTGGAGATCTGTGGAGACGTTTATGAATAAAACACTATCCCTGCGCTGGAAAACACGAAAGTGGCAGCTCATGTTCTTGTTAGGTGGAAAACAAGAGAATGGTAGGTGCAAATTCTTGGTAGGAGGAAAACAAGAGAATGGTAGGTGCAAATTCTTGGTAGGTGGAAATTCTTGGTAGGAGGAAAGAAAGAGAAGGGTAGGTCAAATTCTTGGTAGGTGGATTTTTGGGTATTTAAAGGGGAGTAGGGAGCTCACTTGAAGACATCAAAAAAATCATCATTTGAGAGTGTGAGGACGAAAATTCAGGGGTTTGGGGGAGCATTCTCTTGCTTTTGAGTCATCCTATCATCATACTTGAAGAGCTAAGAAGAGGAAAAGGAGGGATTCAAGCTTCCAATCAAGAATCGATCATCAATCCAAAATATGGAGTTTCTTAGTTTGATATTCATCTTTATCTATGAGTAATTCTATGTTTTTATTGTTTTCCCAATTTCAATTATGCACTAATTTTCCCTTAACTAGGGCCATGTGAAGGCCAAAGTTATGAGTATATATATATGATATTATTCTTCGTATTAATTCTACAATTGCTTTGTGTTTTGATTTTGTGCGTAATTACTTGCATATGTTTGATCGCCATATGTTTGTCATATTGCCTAACTTAATAGTTTGAAAGAATATAAGTTAGGGTTCAAAGAAATCATCACATCATCCGTAAAAAATAGGGAATTGCCCCTAGAGATAGGTAGAGATTCCCGGGTGCAGTTAGCCGGATTTATTCGGGGAAATTCTAGAACTTGAATGCATGATTATTGATTAAATTCTCGGATAGACATATTTAGAGAACTGTCAATTTATCATAGGATTATTACAGCCGAGACATCGGGTAGTAATTAATTAAGGAATTTTCACCAAAGCAATAGTAGTCTAATAATACGAAGAATAGTTCATATTTATATTAACAAGTAAATTTGGTTGAAGCATGTGCCTTAGTTGTTTTATCTCATAAGAATCTAAATCTATTTGCTAAGTCTCGTTTTCACATTTTTATTGTAAATTAATCACAATCTTTTAATTCAATTTTAATTGCTTTTATATTCCTAGCTTTAAATAATCTTATCTCTGTGGGATCGATAACTCGGACTTAAAGTCCACTTTATTACTACACACGACCAGTCCACTTGCTGTTTAATACACGTAAGGATTTTTCGTGTCAATTCTCCTACCACCTCGCTTCAAAGGGTAAGTCGGATTTACTCGTTAATGCATGTTTGAGATTCAGTTATGCGAATTAGAGTACAATTTTGGGTTTTTAATTAATTTTTGAAATCCTTCCGCTACGTTTATGTGTTTTTATGCGAAACCCAACATCTTCGTTAATTGGGATTCCATATGGAGATATATATGAAATCATTAACAAGGGTAGGGTTGCTATGCTAAGAGATTGAGTAGTACATATGTTAGGGAATTTCGCCTTAGCTAAATCAATCTAATAATCGAATAGAACCTCAATTACAATCGACATGGATATTGGGTTTAACTGTGTGCCTTAATCACTTCTCTATTAGGTGTGTGCCCTTCATGCCAATGAGGAATTAGATTTAAGTAGAGCACTGATTTATATTGCACGAACATTTATATAAAGGCAATGGATTTCTATTCATGTAAAACTATGTGGCATTAAATGTATTGAACAAACAAGTCCCTAAGATTGAGGTGTACTCACCACCACTTATTTGATAGTATGGAGATACTTGTGGAGTTAAGTGCTCGATCTTATAATATGGTTCGCGAGTAAAGGAATCTTAATTGGGCATTAAGATTAAACTCGTATGACACTTTGTTTGACAAGGATTGCTAGTCTTACACTGATTGGATAGTGGGAGCTGGTGTCATGGATATGGTTAACGGAGTTCACATATTTGAACACGATTCGTTGTAATCCGATCACATGGGTTTTTACTCAATAACAGTCAATGATCAGGATTGCATGTTACGATAATATGAGTGAGTTTTAGACCTAAGAAGTCATTTACATTGTGCTCATACCATTGAATAAGTTATTAGAGTAGTTAGGACCAATCACCCATTAGTAGGGTCGACCTCAAAGTACGATTCAATTGGTGCGTTCGATAATGGGAAGTTGACTGCCAATAGTGGATTCATTGTCTCAAAAGTAAACGAGAAACAACATGTATGATCATAGGTGTTGTGGAATTAAATCCTTTGTCCAACAATATAATTGACACATATTGGATACGAAGGACAGTTCGGTAATTTCACATCAGTATGATTAGTACAGTATCAAGTCCTTTGAGTTTGACATTCCGTGATTCTTACTTGATCGGGTTGCGTCAGTGAAGAGCTTAAATGCATACGATGTTTGTAACTTAAAGGTTCATGATGACATATTCATCTCGCGATTGATTGGGTTTTAGATATAGCTTCACGGGACTGGCTTGGTGATAACTATATCCTTGGAATTCTCCCAATGCTAATCAAGACAAGGCTAGAGAGTCACGCTATATAAGATGATAGGATAATGCTTTTACTGCAAAAAAGGGGTATTTCGATAATTTCACATAGATGTGAAACTATTGTTCGTTTGCGATGTGTTGATTTAATAAATAAATATTTAATGGTATGAGTTAAATATATTTATTTAATCAATATTAATAGTTGAATTAATTTAGAATTAATATATACTATTAATTAAAAGAATATGTATTTAATTAATTGTCTAATTGGATTGAGCTTGGATTAATTAATTAAATTACTCAACATTGGACTATGGAGCCCAATAAACCCATCACACTAGGCCTGAACGGCCAGCCCGACTTGGTGAACTAGTCACATGGTTTTTATTTAATGTCTTCGTCATTAAATCATTACCAACTTAACCACTTTTACTTGGAGTTAGGTTTTCTTAGAGAAAACCAGTAAAAATAAAATACCCTCTCCCTCTCATAACACCTAGTCGTTTCCCCCGTTGCTAGGAGAGGAGGTTGGAACTTTTGAAGATCATCATCTTCGCGTGACAATCTAGAGGTGGGAACTCACGGGTTGCTACTCTCATGAACATGATAACGAACACGCTTCGAGAGACAAATTGTTATATCTCGTTCTTTGATTAAAATCAATGAAAATTCTAAATTGATTCATGGCTCGGGAATCAAATAAATTTTTTATCCGTTGTGTATTTTGAATAACGATTCCCAACAGTGGTATTAGATCCAAATTTATGGTTTCGTTGATTTTTTGCATGCGCGTTCATATGTTTATTTGATATTCATGTTTGATGCGTAATTGTATGATTCGGAATTATGTTATATGGATTGAAAAATCTGAATTATAATTGGGTGAATTTTTTAAATTTGAAAAATTGAATCTAAAATTTATTTCGATTAGATCGAAATTCTTAAAAACAAAGAGGTCTGAAATGGGGGCGGAGTGCCGCTGTAAGTGGCAGCAGCGGGACTGCACAACATCGCCGCCCAGTCGACAGGGAGTAGTACATCAGGCTACAATGGCGGCGCAGCTTAGTTGTGCAGCCTCTGTCATGTGCCAGGCAACGTCCCGCAACCCGACGCGGTGCTGTGAAGCACCGCCACCATCGAACCGCATGGGTTATGGCCGTTGTGTGCGTTGTTCCACTTAACGATGCGCCGCCGTGGCCCCGGCGGTGGGTGCTGCTACCGTCGCCGGCGTTTTGGGGCTACGTGTTGACAGCACGGTTGCCCTAGCGGGCAACAGGGTTGATGATGTGTTGGGGTTGGGCCCAACACATTAGATTATATGTTGGGATGACCTAACACATCATGAATTAAATCAGCACTGGGTCGAAGCCCAGGGCATTAATGCCCAGTGCTGTGGCTGACCTAACGTTGGGCTTGAACCCAACGCATTAATAAAAGATTGCTAAGCAGCGTGTTAATTTATGGGATAAATTAAATAATTAATTACTCATCAAATGAGATAATTAATTATAAAGCTAAGACTAATTATTAATTGATTTCTCAAAGGAAATAAATTAATGAATTAATTTATCTAATTACTTTGTTTATTTAATTAATTAATTTATTTATTTTATATAATAAATTATTAATTAAATAGATAATTAATTAAAACAAAATATGAGCCAGACCATGTGGGGGGCGTCCATTTGGACGCCTCCTAGGGCTAAGTTGGGCATCCACTTGGATGCCCAACATGGACTCTATTTTTTTGTCTTCGTCAATAAGTCAAGTGATATTAAAAAGGACTTTTGACCTAGATGAGAAACAAGTTTTCATACAACTCTCCTAGAAAAAAAATAAAAACTCCCCCCTTTCTCGTACACTCTCTAGCGCGGTCAAGGTGAGAAACAAAGGGATTTTTCATCAAATCAATCTGCGAGATTATATAGATGTACTTTCGTTGTTCGGATCAAGAATTCGAGAAAGCTTTAAAGGATTCGTGAAGATTGGATTGCATGTGTTCTTGGAGATTTGAAGCCTTCAAGTTTTCGATTTTTGAAGGAGGAATCAATTCTCCAACAACTTCGCTTCAATGGGTAACTCATTATTCGTTTTAGCGTTTATATGATTCAATATGCAAATCGAGAAAATCACCCTGGGATTTAACTTTAAAACCTTCCGCTGCTCAACAATGGTATTAGAGCCAATCTCTAATCCGAATATTTGATCAAAATTATGTGACTTTTTGATATGTATATTATGTGTTTTTGAAGCATGCGTTTCTCCGTTCTTAAATCTGCGTTTTGTAGTTTTTAACCTAGAATTTGATTTTTTTATGTTTATGACAAATCTGGGTAATTTTATGATATGAGAAAAAATCAAGAAATGAGAAAAATTGAGGCTCGAAAGCCCCGAAGAATCTGCACTAGCGCAGCGCCGCACTGGCCACACGGCCACATGGCCTGTCGGGTAGTGTGTTTGACACATGACTCGCTAAAACGAGTCATGGACGCGGGTCTGAAAACAGACTGTGATTTGCGTCAAAATTAGTATTTGGATTTTGGGTAAATTTAATTATCCAGGTGGGTCAAACGAATGATGATCTGGAATAATTCATATTAAGCCCAATTGGAAAATTATTTAATTTTGACTTATTCATTAGTTTAGACTTAATTTAACTAATTTCAAATGGGTCAACGGGTTGGTGATTTGAATTTAAATTAAAACTAGCCCAATAGAAATTAATAAGACGTGCATGTTTTTCTAATTAATTAATTTTAGGCCCAATTAAATTAAATCCTAGTGGGTCAAAAGGACGGTGACTTGGGTTTGATGAAATCGAGCCCAATAAAATTAATTAGAATAAAAATATTTAATAAGAATAATTAATTATTTTTCTTGAAGATTAATAATTAATTTATGGATTAAATAATATTAATTTTTCCTCACCTTGGAAATTACTTAGATATTTGAATAAGGAATATAATACTTAATTTATAATTTTGTGTATCTAATTCATCTAGTAGGACTAGACTGATTTTAATTGAAATAAAGAATATATATAAATTAAGAATTTTATAAAGAACTTTTTAGTTGGACAAAAAAATTTAAATAATAAACATAAGTACTTTAATATTGCGAGCATGTCATATGTGATAGAGACACCAATCATGGACTTAGGTTTTATTCGATTTACCTTTATTTTTTTTATGGGTTGTAAAGCCGAAATTGAGGTTATTAATTGCTTTCTTAGAAATAATGTATAGGTTGTTTTAAAGTATTGTAATAGAATAGTTCGAGATTGGTGGAGACAAGAAGTCCATGAAGATTAGATAAGTTTTCGTTTTTACCTTTTTGTGATGGCCCATTGGCTCGGGCCCTCTAGTAAAAGTCCATGACCCGAGTGTGATGGTTTTATTTATTTAATTCCATGAATATATACATATATATTGATAGTCCTATTTATTAGTAGTATAAATCATGCATGTTCGATATATGATAATTGCGCTATATAAATTGATTAATGTGCAAAGTGAGACCAAACTTTAGACAATCTAAATTCTCACGAATCAATAATACCGAGTTCGTAAAGGATGTGGGACATCCTCGCCCTCCACTAAGCTTATTAAAATTAAAATTACTACAAATGTGTAATGCTTCCCAGTTATGGGGGTTATGCATTTGGATATAATTTGAAATTTTATTAAGTGAATAAGATGCCTTAGTCCAAGCATATTTAACCCCAGAAACAGGCTAGGTTGCAAGGTGAAATTCAAATGTTAGATTAAAGGAGTTAGTAGGAATAAAGTAGAGTAGTTCACGAGCTTAGAAATCGGTTAGAATGCAACTTGGTGAACTATGGGGAATGGAATTGAAACATTTATAGGATAAAATGATGTTAGACATCACTTCAAATAATTAATGGGCCAAAAATCGGTTAGGTTGCAACCCATCTAATTAATTGAGGACCTCAATACCCGCAGTGGAATCGATGCCAATGATGATTCCCGATTTCTACATGGGAGTGTGGGATTTGAAAAATGCAGTGGGAGTCAAGATGAATTTTAAAATCCTTAATTTTTCTTAGTTAAGTCAATTACAACTTATCTAATTAATCTAGTTTATTTTTGCAGTTATTTTCTCGTTTATCTCTCTCAAATAAGATAAACCCACTTTCAATTCTGCTCGAAAATAATACCTTAACTGGACCTAATTATGTGGATTGGCTTAGGAATTTGAGGATTGTCCTCAATATGCTATCTTTGGGATACATCTTGGAGGCTGATATCCTAGCGGCTCCATCTAGGACACATACTAGTGAGTACGAGGTCCAAGCCCATGAAAAATGGGTCAAGGACGACGTCCAGGTGAGAGGATACATGTTGGGATCTATGACCAATGAATTTCAAGGGTTACATGATAAGATGCCCACTGCAAGAGCTATCCTATCACACCTGGTAGAGCTCTATGGTGAGCATAGTCGAACTACGCAATATAAGATATCAAAAGAGCTCTTCGGAGCCAAGATGAAAGAAAGTGAGAAGGTTGGTGATCATGTACTCAAAATGATATCGAGGATTGAGAAATTAGAAGCTCTCGAATTCACCATGAATGCCACCCTTCTAACTAACTTAATCTTGTAGTCTCTTCCTGATTAGCGCTCCCAATTTTTGTTTAACTTTAACTGCAATGAGATAGAGTGCAATTTAGTAGGACTAATGAATAAGTTGGTTACTGCACAATCTCAAATGAAACCAAACGAAAAGAAAACTACCTTGGTCATCTCCTCTGGATCTAAAAAGTCTAAATCTAAGAAGAAGAACAACAAGAAGCAGGCTGGCGAGCTAGGAGCAAAAGGGGGTGTTAAATAGGGTAAGGGAAAGGGTCAAAGGTTTAATAAGAGCAAAGGATCTGGATAGGTGTCTCGAGTGCGGTGAGCTGGGCCACTGGAAGAGGAATTGTCCTCAATTAGGAAAAGGCGCAAAAGGTATGGAACTCTTCATTTTTGAAACTAATTGTTCTATGACGATTTTTCTATTTCTCAGATTCTAGACTCAGGGGCTAGTGATCATGTATGTTGTTTGGATCAGGATCTAAAGAGAAATAGAAAGTTGGGCCAAGAAGAAGTGCTGATCAAAGTAGGCAGCGGGGAAAGCGTCGTAGCTAGTAGGATTGGATCTACTACTTTGATTTTAAATTCTGGACATTTATTGTTTTTAAATAATATTTGTGTTTTGCCAAGGGGCTTAAGAACATTGTTTCCATTCTATATTAGTTAAGACTGGTTATACATTCTGTTTCTCTAATTTGAATTGCGACATTTATTCTGGTAATAAAATAGTTGGCAATGCATCTTTAGTTAATGGTTTGTATTATTTGAATGTCCATAATTCTTGTGATGTGAATGTTCTAAGACATAAACATGGTAGGTAAGAAGCTAACTTAAGACTTAAGTGGCATCTTAGACTAGGTCATGCTGGAGAGCACAAGATCCACAAAATGGAAAAAGATGGGCTTTTATGCTCACTAAGGTAGGATTCCTATCCAACATGTGAATCATGTCTCTTAGGAAATATGGCTAGATCTCCCTTCACTGAGACTTTTGAAAGAGTTACACAAGTCTTAGGATTAGCGCATATCGATGTTTGCGGACCATTTGGAGAAATGGATCGTGGAGGTTTCTACTACTTCATCACATTCACAGACGATCATTCAAGATATGGTCTAGTGTATCTGATGAAGCAAAAATCTGAATCCTTTGAAAGGTTTAAAGAATTCAAAGCTTTAGTAGAAAATGAAACTAGGTAAAGTAAAAAAAATCTACATTCAGATCGTGGAGGAGAATATATGAGCGCCGAGTTTGATGAGTTCCTTAAATAATAAGGAATAATGTTACAACTAACACCACCAGCAACTCCTCGACCAAATGGAATAGCTGAGCGTAGGAATTGAACACTTTTGGACGTGGTTCGTTCCATGCTTAGTTACACTGATTTACCCATTTTGTTGTGAGGACATGCGCCCCTTACTGCTACTTATATAATGAACAGATGTCCCTCCAAATCTATTCCTAAAACACCACACGAGATGTGGAATAATAGGAAACAAAGTTTTAAGTACATCAAGATTTAGGGATGTCTTGCCTATGTCAAAAAGACTAAAATGGTGAAATTGGAGACAAGATCCCTAAAGGGACGTTTCATTGGTTATCTTGAATATTCCATGGGATTCTTCTTTCACCTACATAATGATCAAAGAATCATTGTGGCCCTACAAGCCCACTTCCTTGAGGAAGAGTTCATCTTGGAAGGGGGCAAAGGTAAAAAGATTGTTTTAGAAGAACAAAATGAAACTCCCTCTGAGATATCGGTCCAAGAACCAAGGCCTGGCCAAATAGTAGCACAACCACCATGTAGATCTGGTAGAATACCACATGAACCTGAGAGGTATGGGTATCTACTACAGAGGGAGCTAGAGCTTCACACACTGTAGTACAAGAATGTCATGAAGATGATCCTCGAACCTATGATCAAGCGATGGTGGATGTCAACGCTTCAAGATGGCGAGAAGCAATGGAAACAGAGATGGATTCTATGCAATTGAAAAAAGTATGGACTATGGTAGGTCGTCTTGAAGGTATCAAACCTATAGGATGCAAATGGATCTCTAAAAGAAAGATAGGTGGCAGTGGCAAATTTGACAACTTTAAAGCCAGGCTAGTAGCAAAAGGCTATAGTCAAAGAGAAGGAATTGACAATCAAGAGACCTTATAGCCCGTGGCCATGATAAAGTCCATCCGAATACTGTTATCCATAATTGCATACTTAGATTATGAGATATGACAGATGGATGTCAAAACTGCTTTTCTGAATGGATTCCTAGAAGAGGACATGTATATGGAACAATCAAAAGGTTTTGTATCCAAGACCGATATTCATAAAGTATGTAAACTTGAGAGGTCTATATACGGTCTCAAGCAAGCATCTAGAAGCTGAAATCTTCATTTTGATGAAGAAGTAAAGGGATATGGCTTCATCAAGAATAAAGATGAACCTTGTATGTACAAAAAGACTAGTGGGAGCAAGATCTCGTTCTTAGTACTATATGTCATCATATGTAGATGACATTATACTTATAGGAAATGAAGTGGGAATGCTCACCACTGTCAAGAAATGGCTTTCGAGTACGTTTTCCATGAAAGACTTGGAAGAAGCAACGTACATTCTAGGAATTTATATCTATAGAAATAGAAAGAATAGAATGATAGGTCTTTCCCAAGCCCTATACTTAGAAAAGTTCCTAAAGAGATTTAGGATGGATACCTCTAAGAAAAGATTCCTTCCCATGAGGTATGGAGTACACTTGTCTAAATCTATGTATCCTCAAAATGAGGACGATAGAAAGGAGATGAGTAATGTACCCTATACTTCTGCAGTAGGTAGCCTGATGTATGCAATGTTGTGTACTAGACCTGACATTGCTTATGCTTTAAGCGTGGTGAGTCGATTTTAGGCAAACCAGGGAAAGAAACATTGGATAGATGTGAAGAATATCCTAAAGTATCTTAAAAGAACTATGAATATGATTCTCATCTAAGGAGATGGAGATCTGAAGATGGACGGTTACACTGATTCAGACTTTCAGTCTAATATAGATGACCAAAAATCCACATCAAGGTTTGTTTTCAAGCTTAATGGTGGGGCGGTGTATTGGAAAAGTTCCAACCAAAGCACAAGCCCTGATTCCACCACTGAAGCAGAATATGTGGCAGCCTTGGAGGCAGCCAAAGAAGCTGTTTGGATGAGAAAGTTTCTAGGAAAACTTGAAGTGGTTCCTAATGCGGAGCTCCCGTTGCCACTTTATTATGATAACAATGGAGCGATAGCGCTAGCTAAGGAACCAAGGTCTCATAACAAATCTAAACACATTGAGAGAAGTTTTCACATCATCAGGGAAATCGTTGGCAGATTAGAGATAACAGTGCAAAAAATAGCCTCAGCTAACAATGTAGCTGACCCGTTTACCAAACCACTTCCTCAGGCTGTTCTGGACCAACACTTGGAAATGATGGGTATAAGATACCACAATGAGTAGCATTGAGTGCAAGTGGGAGATTGTTAAGATTATGACCTCAGATGCCATAGAGAATAGAATGATATGGCCTCTTTCTTGTAATTACCTAATTTATTATTTATAATAAAAGGCATTGTTAAGTTTTCACTTAAATATTATTTGCATCTATAAGTAGTGTAAAATATTTTTTCTACGTTTTCAGTGCAATCTCTCTACTTCCTATAGGATAGGAAGATTGACACTAGAGATATTGATCTTGATTACTTAAACTCATTTGCAAGTAATATGAAGTCTTTAATGGATAAATAAAGACTTAGAACACTTGTACAATTTTAGTTTTGACATGGGAGTGCCAATCGAACACCATGTGATGGTGGGAGCTTAAGAATGTACGAACATCAGTGGAACTGATATGCTCGAACACGACTCGCATCGGTTCTATCACATGAGTTTTAACTCTGTGATTGTCTATGACAGAACCAATTATGCATAATAGACATAAGTGAACCTTTGACTTGAAGTATCAGGCTGAAGATACACTTGTGACGTTAAGTCTGTCATTAGAGTAATTAGACCCAATTTACCCGTTGGTGGGGTCGACCTCGAAATGTGGCTTTTGGTGGGCAACATGTAGTCTTAGCTGAAATCTAAATGATATTTGTTGTCTCATAAGTGAGTGAGAAAGTACCCTATGTAATTATAGATAAATAGGGATCAAAGTGTTTGGCCAAAGCAAAAAGAGACGATTATGCTAGGCACTAAATCAATCTCAATGATCTCGTATTATTATAATTAATACATATGGTCAAGTCCAGTGAGTTTGACATAACCATGACGCTCACCTGACTGGGGCATGTGAACAAAGGGTTTATACTTATATGGTATTTACGATTGGAAGGTTATGGAATGATCCAATCATTCGATTTTGTTTGGGCTATGAAGTGGGCCACGTGACTGGCTAGGCGTTACCCACTTTGTTTGGATTCCTCTCATTGTCAAACAAAACGAACCTAAAGAGTGGCGCTAAAGGATTAATAAAGAAGGATTTTCTATTTTATTCTAGGAGATTTAATTTATGGATAAATTAAATAGTTAATTAATTACTCATTAGATGAGATTAATTATAAGGATAAGATTAATTATTAAATAATTTCTCAAGGAAATAAATTAATGAATTAATTTATCCAATTAATTTGGTTATTTAATTAATTGATTTATTTATTGGATATAATAAATTATTAATTAAATTGATAATGCATTAAAACAAAAGATGAGCCGGACCATGTGGGGGGCGTCCGTTTGAATGCCTCCTAGGGCTAAGTTGGGCGTCCACTTGGATGCCCAACATGGACTCTATTCTTTTGTCTTCGTCAAAAGTCAAGTGAGATTAAAAAGGACTTTTGACCTAGATGAGAAACAATTTTTCATACAACTCTCCTAGAAAGAAAAGAAAAACTCCTCCCTCTCTCATACTCTCTAGCCATCGGTCAAGGTGAGAAAAGAAGGGACTTTTCATCAAATCAATCCGTGTGATTATTTAGAGGCAACGTACTTTCGTTGTTCGGATAAAGAATTCAAGAATGCTTCAAAGGATTCGTGAAGATTGGATTGAACGTGCTCTTGGAGATTTGAAGCCTTCAAGTTTTCGATTTTTGGAGGAATTAGTTCTTCAACCACTTCGCTTCAACGGGTAAGTCATTATTCGTTTTAGCGTTTATATGATTCAATATGCAAATTGAGAAAATCACTTTGGAATTTAGTTTTAAATCTTCCGCTGGGCAATTTTTTGCGTAACCCAACACGCAATATGATGGGTTGCAACTTATTTATAGGATGTTAATTTATTTTCATGAAGCTTGGTTCATAGAAAATTTTATTATTTAAAACTCATTTTTATTACATTAGTATAAGTGTTTACTACGCTCAAGTGGGCATAATAATTCGTTAATGATTGGATAAAGACACTGTTTTGAACCGAACCAGCGGATAAATATTTTCTCGATACACAAAGCCCGGATTCAATTCATGTTTTTGATATTTTTGTTAACATGTAAACCAAATTTATCAGGAGAAGAAGTAATCAAATTAACTTTTGATGAAATTTTTGAGCCTAGATTTGAGAAGCAACTGATCGTTCCTTCCTCTAGATAATCATGCAAAAAATGATCTTCGTATCTTGAAGCTCGACTTCCTCTACCGCAGACGGGGTTGGACGGCTAGGGTTTATGGGGAGGGGGAAAGGACTTTGTGTTTTACTTCTTTTCACTCTCTAAGATGAAAAATATGACTTAGGTTGAATTTTTAATTAAGCACCTAGTGTTTAAATAAAAATCACTCATTTAGTTTAAAGGAGGGGGTGGCCGAATTGGCCTTCTAGGATACGGTTACTGGGCTTCATCCAATTCTAAGCCCAGTGTTAAGCATTTAATTAATATTCCAAGTCCAATCCAATTGGCAATTAATTAAACACTAAGCTCTTTTAATTAATACTACTTTATTAAGTCTATATTAATAATACTATTAATATTTATTGAATAAACATATTTAATTACAATAGTTAAATATATATTTATTATAATCAATATATCCCATTAATAATTTTCTCTCCAAGTGAAATTACCAAAATACACTTTACGAAGTAAAACTCCTTTATTTTATCACCTTTATATAGCACGACTCTCTAGGCTCGTCTTGATTGGCATCGGGAGGCTTCCAAGGATATAATTATCACCAAGCCATTCTCGTGAAGCTATATCGAAACTTAATCAAGTAGGAGATGAATGCTTCATCACGAACCTTTAAGTTACAATTACCATATGTGTATAAACTCTTCACTGATGTAACCCGATCAAATAAGAGTCGTGAAATGTGAACCTCATACAAATATATAGTCATACTGATGCGAAAGTACCAAATTGCCATTTGTATCCAATACAGATCAGTTATAAATGCTTTGGCCAAATACTTTAATTTTACAACACCTATGACATACAGGTCGCTTCTCTTTTACTTTCGAGACAGTGAATTTTTTATTGGCAATCCGCTTCCCATTGTCGAATGCAGCAAATGAATCGTACTTCGAGGTTGACCCCACCAACGGGTGTTTGGGTTTAACTACTCTAATAACTTATTCAATGGTACAAGCACAATGTAATGGACTTCTCAGGTCTAAAGCTCACTCATACTTTCGTAACAGATAATCCTTGTCATTGACTGTCACCAAGTAAAAACCCATGTAATAGGGTTACAACTAGTCGAGTTCGAATATATCAACTCCGTTAATCATATTCATGAAACCAGCTCCCACTATCCAATCAGTGTAAGACTAGCACTTCTTTCTCAAAGAAAGTGTCATACGAGTTGAATCTAAAGGTCCAATTTAGATTCTTTTACTCCCGAACCATTTTTATAAGATCAAACACTTAACTCCACTAGTGCTTCTATTTATCAAGTAAGTAGTGGTGAGTACACCTTGATCTTAAGGACCTATTTGTTCAATACATTTAATGTCTCAATTAGATTTGTAAGAACAAACTCAATGTCTTCTATTAATAATCAATAATGTCTATACAATATAAATAACCAATTAAATCTCATTCATCAATGGCATAGAGGGCATATCACCTAATAGACACATTCTAGGTTAATGATATAAATGCAGTTTTTGCTACAAAGATTACATCGTACAAAAAGGTGGGCATTTTTGCCACTTATTTGCTATGAATTTTGAGGCACCAAAAGCTACAATTTTCATAGCGAAATTTTTGCAACGGTTGTATTTAGAACGACACCAAATTTGTAAAAAAAGTCGTACCAAAAAGGCTTTTGGTACAAATTTTAACGTTTTGTTACAACATGTGTGTTGTAGTAAAAAACTTCTTGTAGTGACAATATTACTAATAAGCTACTAAAATAAAGTTTATATGTACAAAGTTGTTGAAAACATATTTCTCTATGCCAAAATGATTTCATTAACTTTTCATCTGGATCAAGGCCTGTCAATGGGTGGGTAAGACCCAGACCCAGACCCAAAACTCTAGGTCCAAGTCTAGGCCCAGACCCAAAACTTTAGGTCTAAACTCAGACGGACCCAAAGTTTTGGGTCTAGATCTAGATCCAAAACTTTGGGCTGGTTAGACGCAGACTTAATTAAACCTAATTAAGTTAGTTAGTTGTGATTATTTGTTTTTATTCTAACTAAAATTTTATTTATATATGAATTACAATTATAATGTCAATATTTATATGAATGGGTGTGTGTGCATGTGTGCGACTCTGTGTGTGTGTGTGTGACTCTGTGTGCGTGTGTGAGTCAGATTGTGTGTGTGTATTGCTCTTTTTTTTCTGTCCTTTTTTTTCTTTGTGCTGTTCCCCATCCTTTTTTTTCTTTGTCCTTTTATTTTTTTATTTAATTTACAAAATAATATATTTATAAGTAATTTATTTTAGAAATTATTAAAATACCACTTTTAAATTTATTTGTAAATTTAATAAATTAATTTAAAATATAATTTTTTTAATTATATAAATATTATATATATATATATATATATAATTATCAATTGCATTAGATGTGGGTTGGGTTTGGGCCTTGGGCTTAGGTTTTAGTTTTGGGTCTGGGTCTAACTTAATGTTTGGATGTGGGTCTGGCCCCAACTTACTTTTTGGGTCTGGGCCTAAACCCAGACCCAAGTTTGGATCTGGGTCTTGTCTATCCATTGACAGGTCTATCTGGATGCCCAATCGTTATATTTTATACTAATATGCATATTAATCTTTCAATTAAGTTGCTCAAAATTTTTTGGGTCAAAATTAATACATTAATATTTTTACAATTTTATTCTTGAGTTCTTCAAAGTCGCTTCTACTACAAAAAAGTATTTTTCCGGAGATTTTTTCTCTGAAAACATGTTCGGTTGAGACATTGTCAGTTTTTTTTTTTGAAAAAAAAATATCTCAAAATTCTAGCTAATTTTGAAGAATTCTTGCCAAATAGAAAAAGAGAAAAAATAGATTTTTATTATTTATAATTTGACAGTTCACCCATCAATTAAAAGACTTTCTTTCGGTTATTTTGCAACACTAAGACTCAAATTAATCACATATTCTAATGCAAAATAATGCAATGTGCAAAATAAGATCCATTTTAATTTGCCTATTTTATTATATCTAAATTGATGAGTTTAACTAAGATACGTCTCCAAAAAATTATATCTAAACACCAATCCAAACAAATTTTTCACAACAAAAAACATATCACATCAGCTATAATCATTACTTGTTTTTCTCTAAAAAAAAAAAAAAAAAAACTCATCCACATACACTTTTAATACCACATTTCTTATCCCTAAAAATATTTTTCTCACTTTTGTCATGAAAAAAATTATTTGAGATGAACATGTCATCCAATTAAACCCTTTGTTTTCTCATATGTTTGTTATCAAATTATTTTATTTCAAACATAGAACTTTTGAATTCTTATGAATTTCAAATAATATGTTGATTAAATTAAATATAAATCTTTTCTTTTCATATTAAAGTCCTTCGAAAATCATGTTCATGTCAAAATTGAAAATGAAATATTAGATGGAGAGTCAATCAAATTATTTTTACGTGACTATATTACTATTATTTAATTTTGTAATCAATGGACTATAAAAAAGAAGCTAGAAGTATATATACTCACACAAGTGCATCATACATGCAAGTCTCAAGGAATAATCAATATTCCTCTCCTAATGATTTTAGGACTTTGAAGACACGTTCCCTGTTTGCCCTCCCGACCGTATCCCATATCTATGACTCAATGAACTTTGTCTTATGCAATGAATATAGTTTTTTGATAAAAAGAAGGGATAATTACACTCACACCCCTCAATGATGGGCTAATTACACAAACCTCCCCTTATTAATTGATAATTACAAACACACCCCTTCAGGAGGTCTATTTGTAAGGTTTACAGGGGGTGCAATTGTAAGAAATTGTTACACACAGGGGTGTATTTGTAATTATCAATTAGTGAGGGGAGTTTTGTGTAATTACCCCATCATTGAGGGGGTGTGAGTGTAATTATTCCTAAAAAGAATAATATTTGATTGATTTCGACTTTGTAATAAATAAAATTTTTGGAATAGAGTTTGTTTACTGAATGCCTATACTAATGGGCGCTTTTGTATCACTAATTTAATAAATAGTACCTTAAAGTTTATATGACTTTAGGCCTTAAAGTTTAAAACGTTATCTATCATCCCTCAAGTTCATGTTTGCCAAAACATAGTCCTTGTATCCACTTTGGATTATTTTTCGCTAGATAATTAAGCTAGCATGTGAACTACGCACACATGATCATTTTAAAGAGCAAAATGGTAACTATTTAGTTTTTAATTGCACATTATCCAATCCGTGAATTTTTTTCGTAGTTTAATTTTGGATAGTTTGTATAATTATCATTTCATTTGAAGAAAAAAATAGTATGCTAGAATTTTTAAAATATATGTTAAAGTTCTTCTATATTCTAACTACCAAAACTTTAAATAATATTGTCGCATTCAATTTTATTTCAATCTAAATAATTAAAGTAGCAGATTGGTTGAGTGTAATCTAATTATTTATTTATTTTTATTGATATGAACATAATTTGACTTGATTTTTAATCTTCTCAAATTTGACGAAATTGATTTATATTAAAGTTAGCAACATGTAATATAATTTAAGTCCATGAAAAATCAAAAGCTATATGTTTCAAATCAAATAAGTTAATAGTGAACATATGTGAAACCTAAATTCATCATTGGTACAGTTGATCAATTTGATAAATTCAAAAAATATTTTCTACAAAAATCCAATAATTTTAATCTAAAAAATTAAGCACAATCTAATCCAAAAATTAATTCTAACGGTGTTACTAACCACACCTTTTATTTTATTTTTCTTACCAATTTGATATTTCTCTGCCAAAAGACTGCACCAGACAATTCTGTTTCAGATCAATCAAGAAAAAACGAAACTGCGCCACAAACACCCCTATTAAAAAATATAAACAAGCATGACCTTATTTTTTCTGTATTAATACATAACATATATTTAAATTAAAATAGCAACTTTACAAAATTTACAATATAGCTTGACGAACTATATCTTACAAGATACAATATAAAATATTTCTACTTTATAGAATGAAACATTTACTGCAACTCAAGGAAAACAGGGTGATACTTGTTAGTTTTGGGAGTTCAACTTTCAGGGAATTTCCACCACACAAAGTGTTAAAACATGATAATATATAAATATATATATATATATATATATTTTTTGGTGAACCCTACACATATTTTAACACTCTGCGTGGTGGATATTCATCGAAAGTTGGACTCCCAGTATCCACTAAGTATCAAGGAAAAGGATGTGTGTTGCATCAGCATGTAAGGGACATTAATACTTAATGGGAAGAGAAAGTGACAGGATTAGGTTAAGAATGCCGGAGATGGGAACTGCATGCAGGACAGGAAGTGTACCGTAATGGGACAGTTGAGATTTTCTTTGAGGAAATATGGGATTTTTGTCTCAAACTTATCCGGTGATAATATTTGTATATATTATTCAACATTGTCGTGATATATTAAAATCTTACCAGGTTATGTACATAATAGTACTAACAATGCCATATATTCTTGATATGCTCCGAAAATGTCAATGGGCATTACAGTAATTAAATATATTCCCGGCTCAGGCCGGACCGCCACCCATGGGTTAAAATTCGCGGTTAGTATACTAATCAAGCCCAAAAGGGGTAACGACCCAATAAGAGTACTTGGGGTATTTTATTAGTCTAAGGGCTAATAAAAGGATTATTATTAAGCCCGATGGACTGCTGATAAAGCTAAACTCACGGTAGCTCTATATAAATACCTTAGAAGAGCTGAGAAAGATGCATTATCTCCTCCCCCAATAAAAATTCACTTGCTATTAAGAGTAACCACCTAAAAGAACTACGAACAGACTTGATCCCTATTCATTGGGTACGTAGGCAGATCACTAAAGGCGAGTGCAGTCTATACATTCATCAACCCGCAATCTAGTTTGTCGTGGCATTGGATCAATTCCACCACTCCACATGGTCAATCACGCATTATTCGTTGACTGACGATTTTTACCATCATCAGTATGGCGCCGTCTGTGGGAATAGCGCTCCAGCCACTGAGTATGCAAACTAGGTCACAAACTCGTACTACCGGTGTTAGGATGACAATCCACCATCAGCCAGCTACTGCAGATGAACTTCCGAACCCAACACCTAAAGATTGGCCCAACATTTAAGTGGGAGAAGAAAATCCCCCCAACGGTCCGATTGACAGCGAAGGTCCTGAAATAACGCCCTCAACGAACGAGCAAAATGTGATGCCCGTAACACCAGTGGTGATTCCACCCCTGCTTCCAGGGTGTTCGAGATAACCCAAGAGGCACTGCCTTCTCTAGTTGAAGATGCCTCTGTGTGAGCTGTTGGGAAAAATTTGCATAAAATCAAATAACACAGCGGAAGAATATATTTAAATCCTAGTGGCTCATCTCTATTTCTCGTATTTAAATTGAGTTTCGAATTCAATTACCGTTCTCGCGTATGTTGAATTTTGAACCAGCTTTGCAATCCCTTCTTGAACAGCAAATCCGTCGCTATCTCTAAATTGCCACGCCGAAGTCAAAAACAAAAATCTTCTTCTTCTTCTCTTGAGGGAGACGGCTAGAGAGAGAGAGAGGATGGAGTGTTTTTACTTCGAGAGAAAGTTTGTGTTAATTCACATAGTTATTACTACAATAGAAAACAATAACCTAGGTCTCCAAAGCACTATTAGACGTCCACTTTGGACGCCCACTTCAAGGCTTTTAAGCCTTCGGGCTTTAGTCCTATTTTGGTTTTTAATTAATTAAATAATTAATATTATTTATCCAATAAATAAATTAATTAAATACATGTTAATATTATAATTAAATTCCTCTAAGGAATTAATTAATTCATTAACTTAATTAATTAATAAAATCATCTAATGATTAATTAATTAATCTTGATATCCAATACCGAAAATTCTCACAAGTCTTTTCCATGATTTTTCTTTTGCACTTCCTTTAAGTGCGACTCTTTAGGTTTGTCTCAAAAGGCAATTAGGAGAAAACCAAAAGGATGTGAGTAACAGTTAGCCAGTCACGTGGCTCACATCGTATCCCAATTGAGGACGAATGAATAGGATCATTCCAAACCATTCACACTGTGAATACTGAACGAGTATAAACCTTTTATTCTTATATCCTAGTCAAGTGAGACTCATGGTTTTAGTCAAACTCACATGACTTGACCATATGCTTAGCTCATAATGAGTTGAGGTCATTTTATGCTTTGGCCGAAGACTTTTAACCTCACTCATTCAGGACTGCATAGGATATTTAGATATTTAGCTCATTCCCTTATGAGAGAATAAATCTCATTTTGCTAATCAGTTAACAATGCTACTTGCCATTCAAGTAGCACTTCGAGGTCGATCCCACCAAATGGTGATTTGGATCTAACTACTCTAATGACAGACTTGATGTCACAAGTACATCTTCAACTCCATTCCTCAGGTCTAAGGTTCACGCGTACCTATCACAACTTATCAGTTTCATCATTGACTGCCAGTGAGTGAATACCCATGTGATGAAACAGATGCGATTCGTGTTCGAACATATTTGTCCAACTTATACGTCCATGACATAAGTTCCCACTATCATTCCCATAGTGTTCGACTGACACTTTCTCTGTCAAAACTTATATCATGCAAGTCCTTGTTCTGTATTGATATCCAGTCCAATACTTTCTTAGACTTGCGAACCATATTTAGAGAATAAGGATCAAACTCTTCTAGTGCCATTCTTCCTATCCCATAGGAAGTAGAAGGTTTACCTTATTCTCAAGGACTTTACGCTGTTTATTAATACCTTGCAAATGCCTATAAGAAAACAACAAGATAATGCCTTATATATAATAAAAGGATATTGTTTAGTTACAAGTCAATGCCCTATAAATCTATCCTCTTTATGGCATTTGAGGGCATACACTCTAACAATCTCCCACTTGCACTTAATGCCATTTGCTATGGTATTTAATACCCATCCCTTCGAGATGTTTTTCTAGCACCGCCTGTGCCAATGACTTGGTTAATGGATCAGCGACATTGTCAGCTGAGGCTATTTTTAGAATAGATATTTCTCCTCGTGCAACGATCTCTCTTATGTTGTGATATCTCCTCTCGATGTGTTTGGACTTGTTGTGAGACCTAGGTTCCTTTGCTTGCGCTATTGCTCCAGTGTTGTCACAATAAAGTGGCAACGAGAGCTTTATGGTAGGAACCACTTGAAGTTCTTCTATGAACTTCCTTATCTAAACAGCCTCTTTAGCTGCCTCAGAGGTAGCTATGTATTTAGTCTCTATAGTGGAATCTGCGGTTGTGCTTTGCTTGGAACTTTTCCAAGTCGCCGCCCCACCATTGAAGGTGAATACGAATCTTGAGGTGGATATCCAGTCATCGGCATCAGATTGAAAATTTGAATCAGTGTACCCGTCCACTCTCAGCCTACCACTCTCATAGATGAGAATCATATCCTTGGTTCTCTTCAGATACTTTAGGATGTTCTTCACATCTATCCAATGTTCCTTGCCTGGGTTTGCTTGAAATCGACTAGCAACGCTTACCGAATAAGCAATGTCAGGTCTAGTACACAACATTGCGTACATCAGGCTACCCACTGTTGATGCATAGGGTACACTGCTCATTTCCTTTCTATCTTCCTCACTTTAAGGACACATAGATTTTGAGAGATGTATCCTATGTCTCATTGGCAGGAACCCTTTCTTAGAATCCTCTATCCTATATCTCTTTAGGACCTTTTCTAAGTAAAGGGCTTGAGAGAGCCCTATCATTCTATTCATTCGATCTCTGTAGATTCGAATCCCCAAAATATAAGTTGCCTCTCCCAAGTCTTTCATGGAGAAAGTACTCGAAAGCCACTTCTTTACAGTGGTGAGCATTCCTATATCATTCCCTACGATTAATATGTCATCTACATATAACACAAGGAATGTTATCTTGCTCCCACTAACCTTTTTGTAAACACATGGCTCGTCTTCGTTCTTGATGAAGTCAAATCCTTTGATAGCCTCATCAAAACATAGATTCCAGCTACGGGACGCTTGCTTGAGTCCATAAATGGATCTCTCAAGCTTACACACCTTATGAGTATGCTCCTCAGATACAAAACCTTTAGGCTGTTCCATATAGATATTCTCTTCTAGGAATTCATTTAGGAAAGCAGTTTTGACATCCATTTACCATATTTCATAGTCTAGGTGTGTGGCTATTGCAAGTAGAATCCTTATTGATTTGATCATAACCACTGGCGAAAAGGTTTCTTGGTAGTCAATTCCTTCTTTTTGACTATACCCTTTCGCCACTAGCCTGGCTTTATAGGTGTCAACCTTGCCATCAACACCAATTTTTCTCTTGTAAATCCATTTGCACCCGATTGGTTTTACCCCTTCAGGTTGGTCCACCAGTTTCCGGACTTGGTTTGCATGCATCGAGTCGATCTCAGTTTGCATAGCTTCACGTCATCTAGTAGCATCCACATCCACCATTGCTTGATCAAAAGTGGAGGGATCATCTCCATGATCCTCTTCTAATACAGAATGAAGACCCAGCTCCCTTTGTACTAGATATCCGTACCTCTGAGGCGGTTGAGGTACTCTACTTGATCTTCGCGGTTGTGGTTGTGTTACTGAAGGTTCGGTTCTCACTTCCTATGTAGATGTATCCACAGGAGTCTCATTTTGTTCTTCTAGAACAATCTTTCTACCTGCTCCTCCTTCTTGAATGGACTCATCTTCAAGAAAGTGGGCTTGTAAAGCTACAATGATCATTTGATCATCGTGCAGGTAAAAGAGGTATCCCATTGAATCCTCAGGATATCCAACGAAACGTCCCTTCAAGGATCTGGCCTCCAACTTGTCCACTTTGGTCTTTTTGACATAAGCCAGACATCGTCAAATGTTGATGTGATTAAGACTTGATTTTCTATTCCTCCATATGAATGGACTTGGACGGACATCAATTTAAAATGTGTACAGCTGTAAGCAGCGCATGACCCCACAGTGAAATGGGTAAGTCAGTGTAGCTGAGCATAGAGCAGACGATGTCCAACAAGGTTCGATTCCTTCACTCTAATACTCCATTTAACTCTGGTGTCTCTGGAGGTGTGAGCTGTAATACTATATCATTCTCTCTGAGATATACATCAAACTCGTCGCTCATATATTCTCCTCTTTGATCCGACCGAAGGGTTTTTATATGTTGACCAGTTTGATTTTCCACTAAAGCCTTGAATTCCTTGAACTTTTCAATGGACTTAGACTTATGTCTCATCATGTACACTAGACCATATCTTGAATGGTCATCAGTGAAGGTGATGAAGTAAAGAAAACCTCCTCGTGCCATTTCTCCAAATGGACCACAAACATCAGTGTGCACTAAGCCTAAGATTTGTGAGGATCTTTCAAAAGTCCATGTGAAGGGGGATCTAGCCATCTTGCCTTTAAGAAAAGATTCACAAGTAGGATAGGGATCCAATCCCAATGGACCGATTAGTCCATCTTTCTCCATTTTGCGAATTTTATGTTCACCGGCATGGCCTAGTTTAAGATGCCAAATCAATCTTTGGTTTATTCCAAGCCTACTATGTTTCCTTTGTATAGCATTCACAGAACACTCATTCTGGACATTAAGGTAATACAATCCATTTATTAAAGAAGCAAAGCCTTCTAATTTATTACCATAATAAATATTGCATCGTTCATCAATAAAATAGAAAGTATAACCTAGTTTAACTAAAACGGGAAGAGAAACAATGTTTTTAAGCCCATTGGGCAAAACTAAAACATTATCCAAAAATAGTATATGTCCAGAATTTAAAAGCAATGAGGTAGATCCAATTCCAGTAGCTGCGACGCTATGCTCGCTGCCTACTTTTATCTTCAACTCATCACTGTCCAGATTCTTTCCTTGCACCAGATCCTGATTTATACAACAAATGTGAGCACTAGCTCCAAAATCAAGAATCCAGGATGTGGAGAAGACGGTCATAGAACAATAAGTTTCATGAACATAAAGTTCTATACCTTGTGCGCCCAGCCCCATGTTCAGACAGTTCCTCCTCTAGTGGCCCAGCTCACCACCGTGTAGGCATCTGTATATCTTTTGTGGCCCTTTACGCTTGCAATTCACAGGAGCTTTCTATTTTCCTTTATCGACACCACCCTGAGCTCCAAGCTCGCCAGTCTGTTCCTTGGCTTTCTTCTTCTTATTCTTCGCTCGTTTGGGTCCAAAAGAGATAACCAATGCAGTTTCCTTTCCCTTGGGATTCAATTGAGACTGTGCAGTGTTTAATTTATTCATTATCCCAGCTAAGTTGCATTCAATCTCATTGCAATTGAAGTTCATGACAAATTGGGAAAAAGAATCAGGAAGAGACTGCAAAATAGGATCGGTTTGAAGATGTGGGTTCATTGTAAAATCGAGAGCCTCCAATCTCTCAATCCTCAAGATCATCTTGAGGACATGATCCCTAATTTTGTCACCTTCTCTCATTTTGGCCCTGAAGAGCTCTTTAGATATCTCAGATCTAGCAGTACGGCTGTGCTCACCATAGAGCTCGACCAAGTGTGCCAAGATAGCCCTTGTTGTGGTCATCTTCTCATTGGACCTCTGAAGCTCGTTTGTCATTGAGCCAAGAATGTACCCACGCACTTGGACGTCGTCCTTTACCCATTTTTCATGAGCTTAGACTTCTTCCTCGTTGGCACGTGTTCTGGCAAGAGGAGCAGGGATGTCTGTGTCCAACACGTATCCCAAGGACTCCATGTTGAGAAATATTCTCAAGTTCCTTAGCCAATCCACGTAGTTGGGTCCGTTAAGGATGTTCTTTTCGAGTAAAACAAAAAGTGGGTTGATAGTCATTTTTGTCTTGAGAGTGATAAATCAAAAAATAGTTGTAGAAAATAAACCAGACTTTATTAGATTTGTGTAACTAAATTAAAACCAAGTTTAAAATTAAAGACTTCGACTTATAACTTGGCTCCCACTACATTTTTCAAGATTCACACTCCCACTGTAAAAAACGGAAGTGATTGTTGTAATGTACTTCGTGGTGGGGATTGAGTTATTTAATTAATCTAATAGATGGCAACCTTTTAACGATATTTGGTCCATTATTTAATTGAAGTGATATCTAACATCAATCTATCCAATAGATGGTTCAATCTTCTTTTTCCCATAATCCACCAAAACCGCAACCCTTTAATGATTTATAGGCTTTGTGGATTATCTAAGTTTACTCCTACTAACTCCTCATAATCTAACATTTGAATTTCACCTTGCAACCCTTTAACGATATTTGGGGTGAAATATGTCTCGATTAAGGCATCTAATGCACTTAAAAAATTCTAGAATTAAATCTTGATATACGACCCCCACTTACTGGGAAGATGCCATATACTAGGTTTAATACTTAATTTTATTAAGTTTAGTGGAAGGAAAAGATGCCTAGCACCCCTTACTAATTTTGTATAATTTTTGTTTGGGATAATTCATGTTCTATACATTTATCTAAGTGTCACTTTGCACATTATTCAATTTATATATAGCGCATATTGATAACGTACATGCTTCATACAACTAATGAACATGCATCGAAAGCCATAAACCAACACATATGTCCATGGGCTTTATCTAGAGGGCCCAAGCCAATTGGCCATCATTAAAAGGAAAAAATAAGCCTAGCTACGCTTCGTGGGCTCCAAGCTCTTCTTCTTTTGGATTGATCTCCTCTTGAAAGGCTTATTCTATTTCTATCAATTACATGAGATTATTGAACAACCTATACATAATTCTTGAAACAAAATAAACGGGCTCAATTCCGGCCCTTACAACCCATAAAAGGAAATACAATCAAAAGAAATAACCTAAGCCCATGGACAATTCACCATCATATAATACATGCTCGCGAAAAATAAAGCAATTATGTTGGTGATTAAGTTAATAATTAAATGGTCCAACTAATTAACTTACTCAATAAAATTCCAAATTTTATTGATAATCATGACAATAAACCATTTAGTAAGAATCTTTAATTTAAATAAATAAATTAATTAAAAAATTCTCCAAGAACCATTAATTAATTATTTCACTTAAATTAATAATATTCAATAAAAACAATTTGGGCTTGATTTCATAAAATATAAATTACCAACCATTAGCATATTTAATTTTAATTAGTTAGGCCCAAAACTAGTTTATTGAAAAGTCCATAATTTTAATTAAAACAATTTGGGCTTATTTAATTAAACCCGGGTCATCATCCTTTTGACCCACCCGGATAATTAAAATAGCCCAAAACCCATTTATTTAAAAAATTGGACCCGAGCCCACAAAACAGGGTTCAAGTGCGCCAGGCGCCGTACGCTGGTGGCCTGGCCGCGCGGCCAAGCCCAGCGCACGACGTCGTGAGCCCAGTGCACGGCGTCGTGCGCACGCTGTGCGCGCAGCGGGTGGCTTGTTGTGCGCATGTTGTTTTCATCGTGCTCATTGCTGGGTTTTTCCGACCCGATTCTCACAAAAATTAGATTTTTCAATTCACAAGTCATCATACTACAACATACATGAATTAAACGCAGAAAAAACATGGATTACTATCATGAAAAACATATTCAAAACATGCTTCAAAAACGCGAAAAAACACATAATCACGTAATCAATTAAATACAGAAATCAGAGATTGGCTCTGATACCACTGTTGGGAAAAATTTGCATAAAATTAAATAACACAGCGAAAGAATATATTTAAATCCCAGTGGCTCATCTCTATTTCTCATATTTAAATTGGGTTTTGAATTCAATTACCATTCTCGCGTATGTTGAATTCTGAACAGCTTTGCAATCCCTTTTTGAACAGCAAATCCGTCGCTGTCTCTAAATTGCCACGTCGGAGTCAAAAACAAAAATCTTCTTCTTCTTCTCTTGAGAGAGACGGCTAGAGAGAGAGACAGAAAGGATGGAGTATTTTTTTCTTGGAGAAAAAGTTTGTGTTAATTCACTTAGTTATTTTTTCACTAAGTAGTATATTTATACTACAATAGAAAACAATAACATAGGTATCCAAATCCTTGTTGGGCGTCCACTTTGGATACCCACTTCCAGGCTTTTAAGCCTTCGGGCTTTAGTCCTATTTTGATTTTTAATTAATTAAATAATTAATATTATTTATCCAATAAATAAATTAATTAAATAATCAATTAAATACATGTTAATATTATAATTAAATTCCTCTAAGGAATTAATTAATTAATCTTGATATCCAATACTAGAAATTCTCTCAAGTTTTTACCATGATTTTCTTTTTGCACTTTCTTTAAGCGCGACTCTTTAGGTTCGTCTCAAAAGGCAATTGGGAGAAAATCAAAAGGATGTGAGTAACACCTAACCACTCACGTGGCTCACATCGTATCCCAATTGAGAACGAATGAATAGAATCATTCCAAACCATATACGCTGTGAATACCGTACGAGTATAAACCTTTTATTTTTATATCCCAGTCAAGTGAGAGTCATGGTTTTAGCCAAACTCACATGCCTTGTCCATATGCTTAGCTCATAACGAGTCGAGGTCATTTTATGCTTTGGCTAAAGACTTTTAACCTCACTCATTCATGACTGCATAAGATATTTAGCCCATTCACTTATGAGAGAATAAATCTCATTTTGCTAATCAGTTAACAATGCTACTTGCCCATCAACTCGCACTTTGAGGTCGATCCCAGCAAAGGGTGATTTGGATCTAACTACTCTAATGACAGACTTGATGTCTCAAGTACATCTTCAACTCAATCCCTCAGGTCTAAGGTTCAAGCATACCTATCACAACTTATCAGTTTCATCATTGACTGTCAGTGAGTGAATACCCATGTGATGAAACTGATGCGAGCCATGTTCGAACATATTAGTCCAACTTATACGTCCATGACATAAGTTCCCACTATCATTCCCATAGTGTTCGACTGACACTTTCTCTGTCGAAACTTATATCATGTAAGTTCTTGTTCTATATTGATGTCCAGTCAAATACTTTCTTAGACTTTCGAACCCTATTTAGAGAATAAGTATCAAACCCTTCTAGTGCCATTCTTCCTATCCCATAGGAAGTAGAAGGTTTGCCTTATTCTCAAGGACTTTACGTTGTTTATTAACACCTTACAAATGCCTATGAGAAAACAACAAGATAATGCCTTATATATAATAAAAGGATATTGTTTAGTTACTAGTCAATGCCCTATGAATCTATCCTCTTTATAGCATTTGAGGGTATACACTCTAACACGTGCAGCCACGAGGGCGGTTCAGCAATACGCCCAGGCACATCCATCACGTGTACCACCTGTTCCATCAGCTGATAAGGGGCAAAACCCCCCACATAAGAAGCCATCAAGAGGCTCCCCATCCTTAAGAGAAGGGGCCGTAAGATCCAATCCCTTCATTCGCACTTAGGGGTCAGGAGGCTCGAGAGAAGAGTTGTTGGGTTTCGTTCGAAAAAGTATAAACGAAGCGAAAAGGATTTCAAAAATTAACAACGAAAACCCAATTGGTACTCTAATTCGCATAATTGAATCTAAAAGCGTATAACGAATAAAACTTACTCGTTAATATGAATATGATGATGGAGAAAAACTTCTTCTTCTCCAAACTCGAAATATTGAAGCTTCCAAATCTTCAATCCTTTGGTTTGATTCTTCAAACTTGAACTTGATCCCAACAACAGAAATACGTCGCCTCTAAATCGTCACGCACGGATCAACAAACAAAAAATCCGCTTTCTTCTTTCTCCATGGTCGACGGCTAGGTATACAGGAGGGGAGGAATATTTTTCTTTCTTTTGAGAGTTATGAGAGTTGTGTATTCTCTTCTTGTTCTAAGTCATAGAGTCCTTATATATCTCATGACTTATTGAACAAGTTAAAACAAAAGAGCCCTAATACGTGGCCTCTCAAAGACGCCACTTTGAGGCCTCATAGGCGTCCAATTGGACTCCTTATTTAGCCCCGAGATTTGTTTTGTTTAATTAATTTCTTATTTCAATTAATAATTTATTATATCCAATAAATAAATAAATTAATTAAATAACCAAATGAATTAGATAAATTAATGCATTAATATATTTCACAAGGAAATTAATTAATAATTAATCTTATCATTATAATTAATTATTTTATCTAATGAATAATTATTATTTAATTTATCTAATAAATTAAAACTCCCAGAAGAAATAATAGAAATTCCTTTTTCTTTATTTTTCTTTGTCAATCCTTTAGCGCGACTCTTTAGGTTCTTTTCGTTTGGCAATGAGAGGAAACCAAAGGAAGTGGGTAACACCTAGCCAGTCACGTGGCCCACTTCGTAACCCAAACGAAAGCGAATGATAGGATCATTCCGAAACCTTCCAATCGTAAACACCGTATATGTATAGATCCTTTGTTCACGTTCCCCGGTCAAGTGAGAGTCATGATTATGTCAAACTCACTGGACTTGACCATATGTATAAATCATAATAAATATGAGACATTGAGATCGATTTAGTGCCAAGCACAATCGTCTCTTTTGCTTTGGCCAAAAACTTTGATCTCTATTTATCTATATTTACATAGGGTACATACTCATTTACTTATGAGAGAACAAATCCCATATTAGATATCTGCTAAGATTACCACTTGCCCATCAAGTCCGCATTTCGAGGTTGACCCCACCAAAGGGTGAATTGGGTCTAACTACTCTAGTGAAAGACTTGACGTCACAAGTGCATCTTCAGCCTGATACTTTAGGTCAAAGGTTCACATATACCTATTACGCATAATCAGTTCCGTCATTGACAGTCACAGAGTGAAAACCCATGTGACAGAACCGATGCGAGTCATGTTCGGACATATCAGTTCCACTGATGTGTTTACAATCTTAATCTCCTATCATCTCATGATACCAGACAGGCACTCCCATGTCGGAGCTAAGATTGTACAAGTGTTTGAAGTCTTTATTTGTCCATTAAAGACTTCATATTACTTACAAACTTATTTTAGTAATCAAGATCGATCTCTGTAGTGCCAATCTTCCTATCCCAAGTAGAGGGATCGCACTGAAAACATGGACAAAACGTTTTACACAACTTATAGATGCAGATAAGAATTAAGTGAAAACTCAATAATGCCTTTTATTTAAGAAGAGATTAAGTTTAATACAAGATATATTCCCTATACATTTTATCCTCTATGGCATCTAAGAGAATAATCCTAACAAGAGTCACCCTCACCGAGTGGCACCTAGCCAATCCCCCCGCCGAGGTCAAGAGTCCCTGACCCCCGGTGGGATTGGATCCAGGCGATCCAACTCCCCGGTGAATGGGGCAACACGAGACAGAGAAGAAAATAGTGTGGTCTCACCCCCCGAGAGACCACTTATAGGAAAAGATGAAGGCCAACGCCTCCTAGGTCTCCATGCCGAGGTGAAGTCTAATTGACTCCCGAAGAGACCTTGCTAAGGCAAGATGGCTGGAGAAGGCGCGCACCTCGCCATGATGGAAGTTTGGAGAACCAACGGCAATATGAAGACATGCAGCTGGTGCCATTAGCTGTAGCACCTCCTATGAGAAGTCCTTTCTGCTCGGTGATTTTGGCGGAGTCTTTGCCACAAGGGCTTAAGATACCCCACTTATGTGAATATGAGGGTACTGGTGACCCTTAGGAACACGTTGACAAGTTCAACGCTAAGGCTAACATGTATGACGTTAGTGATGCAGCCTACTCATCTTTCTGGTTCACGGTGGTTCAAAAAGATGGTGAATCTTTGAGGGAATACGTGCAATGTTTCTCCAACACGGTGTCAGAAGTACTACACGTCAACCACGAGTTACTTTTAGGAATAATGCAGAGAAACCTACATAACGGTAGGTTCAAGGAGTCAACAGCTAGGAAGCCCTCATCAACCATGGAAAAATTGTTGGCCAAAGCTGAGAAATACATAAGAATGACATAGACCATTGGGCCGATTAAGATTGAAGGTGGTGGCAATAAGAGGATGACCAGAGACAACGACAAGATGTCAGAGGCTAAGGAGCGTAAACACATGCCTCCTCGGGGGTTTGCTAAGTATACCTCCCTAACACTCCGAAGGGAGCAAGTCCTAGCTATCGTCGAGCAACAAGGCATAGTGCAATGGCCTAAGAAGATGAGAGACAACCCTAGCCGCCTCAAATCAAAGAAGTATTGTCGGTTCCACTGAGATAGAGGTCACATGACTGAGGAATGCAAACACTTGGAAGTTTATTAAAAAAGGCTACCTACAAGAGGCAGTTGCCCTATCCAGTGCAATCGCTCAAACATCCCCGGGATCGAGGGGTAGAGATAGAAGCAAAAATAACCCTCCAACGGTGGACTTGGAGATGGATAACCCCCTAGTGAATGGAATCATAGGGGTGATCTTGGGAGGCACAGTAGGAGGAGATTCGTTGAACTCGAGGAAGGCGTCACTAAGTGCAGCAACGAGGATGCACCCCATAAGCTCCCCCGGTTGGGGGCAAGTTAATCATATAGAGCCCAACAATCATACCATTGAGTTCAGGCAGCAAGACTCGGGAGTGGGCATCCCCTTGGTAAATGATGCTTTGGTGAGTTTAACAACCATCTCCAATTTATAGTCGACAATTTGTAGGTGAATATTAGCAGATATAATATTCTACAACACCTTCACCCAGCTGGAGGTGGACAACGCTCAGCTTCAAGCAGTCAACACCCCCTTACTGGATTCACTGGGTAGACTGTGGAAGCCTTGGGGGAAGTGTCTCTCGCCATCTCCCTGGGAGCATATTGTGCCCGCTCCACTAAGATGGTTAAGTTTCTAGTGGTGAAATCCCCCTCCACTTACAATGTCATATTGAGGGGCCGAGCTTAAACTTGTTTCAAGCAGTCATTTCTATTTATCGTATGAAGGTCAAGTTTCTCGCCCCCGTGGGAACTGAGAAAGTTGTCGGTGACATGAAAATAGCAAGGGAATATTATGCTAACTCTTTGAAGAAGACAAAGAGGAAACATGGCGACAGTGATCCCATGGACAAAGGGAAACAAATAGCCATCAACTTAATATCGCTGCGAGAAGCTCACTTGGGCTGCTAGACCAAATCAGTCCATGCTTGGCCACAATCCCAACGGTTAACTATCTATGAAGAAGAGGAGCCACCCTAAGGCGACCGCGTGCCCACAGTGGAGATCACTAGCGAGATGAACCCCATCTGGAATCACTCCCCGAACTTGACAAAGCATCAGGCCTCATGAGGCCTCAGCAAGTAAAAAGTTAAAATACTATCTTATTTCTTATTCTATTACTGGACAATTTCAAGTTCGCCACCAGCCAATTGTGGCGTACCCTGTATTCTAAGTTTTGAGGTACCTAAGTGCTCCCACATACATTATAGTTTTGAGGTGCCTATGTGCACCCCCCCCCCCTTGGAACCATTGCTTCCGACCGAGGCTACTTCGTAAAATTCAAATCCCTCGTTTTGAGGCTAACATAGGTGAAGCAATAAAAGTCCCCTGAACCCTAAAGAGCTCAGCCGAGATCGGCCCACCTTGTGATCCTTCCAGCATTACCGAGAGGGTATGAGGTAAAAAACAACCCTTCGTCCGACATGGAATCTGGACAAAGATCATACAAATATAACTAAGGTGATAATTCACCTGACTCTAATATAAAACTAAGGTGGGTATTCACCTCATACCAATATTGCAAAGGTGATAGTTCACTTCATGCGCCAAATACATAAAACTAGTGGCTATTCAAGCGTCCAAAAATAAATGTCACCCAAGTGATCACGCCACATCATCACTAGGGTCGGCACCATCGAAGCGAGCCTAGGCTCTCATTATCGATAAGGCATCACATGGCAAATAAAGCAATAACTTTCTAACTCCCTGGCGTCGAAGAGACGCTACTTGATCACTTATTCCCGAATATGACTCACATATTAAGGAGTAGGGGGCCAAGTAGTAGTGTGAAAGAAACAACTAGCTAGCATCTAGCTAATATGCAAAACCTATGGATATCTAATATTTTGGCCAAGTATTTTAGGCATTAAAAAAGCAAATTGCTAAGTGAAGCTCAAGTGCAGCAAAAGCACCCGAGAGGCATTCGCCTCTGGCAGTCATAAAAAACCACTAGCAGTGTGTTGAAATAGCAAAGTACCTAAGCTAAAATTCATGAAGCTGCAAGGTACTGAGGCAAGAATAGAATAAATAATCTTTCACTCAGAAAAGTACGCCCACGACGTGCTAAGATAATTAGGAGGTGAAAAAAGATAGCTAATACTAATGAAAATCCTAAAAGGCAACATGCTAAAGAGATAGTAAATATTCAATAAGCCTCAAAAGGCTACAAGTCAAAACATAACAATTCAAGGACGAAGTCAGCCCATCTATGGGAAAACAAGAATAAGTCTCACGAATGATAATACAAGAATAAACAAATGAGAGGCGACAATGCCCCCACATAAAAGTGGCTGCTAGTATCATGAACCACGTAAATCATTCTTAAAAAATAAGCGTAGTGCTAAGATACCTTGATGCTCCAAGTGTTTGTCACCACAAACACCAAGGAGTGGGGGCAAGGGCATACGCCCGAGACATAAGTGGTGGAGGTGCAAAAGAGGTGGCTAGCCCACCCAAAATCGCCAAAATAATCCACCCACCAAAGCATTCACCCGCCAAATCAAACTATGGGGGTAGAAAACACAAAAAAGAAATAGGCTATGATAAGACAAAAAGCAGCAAGCAAAATAGTCTTAAGAAATGCAAATATTTAAAAGTTAGTCTTACAAACTACGAATAAACAAGTCATGGAGGCTAACTAAAATATCAAGTCAGCATAATCAGCATAAAAATCCAATAGCACTACATGTGAAAAAACTAGCTATCATGAGGAGGGTCATCACCACGTCTCCCGATGAATTGCACTTCTTCCTCTCTGTTATCAGCAATCCCCTCATACATCCATAAAAAGTCATCATGAGGATAGCGACCGCTCTCTTGAACAGCACGACGGTACCGCCGAACCGTCTTTTCCATGAAACCAAGAGCGATATCATACGCCTCCTTATTGTACTCATTAAGAAACTCGGCGCTCACCCTAAACTCATTCATCGCCAACTCCTTGACATCAGTCAAAATCTGTATACCGACTGGGGAGCTAAGGAAACTCTGGCCACGAGAGGCCTCCTCATCAAAGTCCTCAACAGTCGCCCTATACTTTTCCTCCCACTCTGTGGCTGCTACCTCAGCCTTGAAGGATTTTGAAAGAAGTTTCTTGTTAAGCTTTGAACAATCTTTCAATTTTCCCTTGAAATGCTTGTATCGCTAGTGGAGGTGATGGGATAATTGGATCAACTAAAAAACCAAAGGCAAGAAGACTTTGTAAAGGAGACCATTTACGAAAAATTACACAGCAATATTACAAAATCAGAACTAAACTCACCCGGCCCTCGCCGGCGAAGATCTCCCTGTCTATCTGATCTGCTGGTAGTGTATACAAGCACTGAGAATCATAGTCATTCACAATAGGTCTCTCCATCGACCACGGGGTGACCACATCACCCATATCCCAAAAGAATAAACAGAGGGGTCGCGGTTCACCCCAAAAGTGAATAACCCCTTTCCACGACCAGGGGTACCATAGATCACAGAAGAAATATCTCGTCTGCGCTTTGGGAGAGGAGGGGCTCTAATGTAAGTAAGCTCTGAAGAGCGGCCTCGCAAGCCCGCTATGCCTCCCTCCTTTAATGTTGCTTTCCCCTTAAGGTTGGCTGAGGAAGCCCCAACACTGGCATCATGAGAACCCCTAGCGATCAACCCAGCCACCATAGAATCAAAGTCCAAGGAGGCAGGCGCTACGGAAGGTGGTGAAAAATTTACACCCACTGGTTTGTGCCTTTGCCCTTCGGAAGAAAGCGAGCGGGCTCGGTACGTCTGTCCAGATGTCCTCCCTCGTGGGTGGTGGAAATAGCTGTCACCTTAGGATGCCCCCTCGTGCCTGAAACAAAGTGTTCCAACAAATAAGTTAATGAAACTAAAATATAATCGCCACTTTCAAAAATATAAACATTTAATGCGATATCAAGGTAGTATAAAATGAAGTACCTCCATGGTATATCTGTCCAATATCGTAGCGAGCCTCAAACATCCTCGCCCCGTGAAATCCAATCGTAAATGGTGATGGGTAGCCATAACTTTCAGAGGGGCGAGCTTCTCGCACCACAACAAGGGCTTGAGAATGGGCAAGCTTTGAGTAGGAAAGTAAAAGAACTTGTTTTTCCAATTGCCATTGGAACTAATTTTCCCCTCCAAGAACCGATATGGGGACATGGGGTAGAAATGCACATCAAAAAGAGCTTAAAAGGCCTCGAGGCTCACGTCTAGCTTAAGATCTCAAATGCACCGGATGAAGCCTTCAAATTGGGCAAAGCTATTAGGCAAAAATTGGTTGATGCACACTTGGTAGTGGGTTAAGACCATTCCCAACAAGGAGTAGCACGATAGAGCAAAACCCATGTGAAAATATTCTATGTGGAGGGTCATATAACCCCTTGGTGACTTCTGATCCGATCATCGGGTTTAGGCTTCACCACCTTAAGGTCTGGTGGGAAATGCTCAAAAAATGCCCATAACTCTTTATCGATGATAGTGGAAGAGCAACTGGAGAGGTCCGTCTTGCGGTACCGCACTGACCTTCCGCTTTCGGAGTCATCCTTCCATTTCCCCAATTCTCTATAGTCACTAGCCAGAGACACTAAGTCCTCGCTCCCCGAGCTATTGTCGCTAGACAATGACACTGAACTCACAACACCTGAAAAGAAACAATTATGAGATACGCAATAAAAGTATAAGTACGAGGTACAAACAAAACCAAGGGGCAACCCCGAGTCAACTAGGGGTGTAAACGAGCTGAACTCGAGCCGAGCTTGGCGATTTTGCCAAGCTCGAGCTTGAATACACGAGCTCGACTTTGAGGAGCTCGAGCCCGAGCTCGACATTTGAAAAAAGAGCTCGGCTAGAGCTCGAGTTCAAGCTCCCGAGCTCAAGCCTAGATATTAAATATTTATAATTAGTATTTATAATATAAAAGTAAATATATATAAAAATTATGAAGTAAATATTAAATATTATAAATAATTAATATTTATAATACAAAAATAAATATATATAAAAATTATGAAGAAGCTCGCACCCTTTTTGAAGAAATAAATAGGCTCGAGCTCGTGAAGCTCGAGTTGGGCTCAACTTACACCCCTTGGCTCAACTTACACCCCTTGGCTCAACAGCCCTCAAGTCAACAGCCCAAAGGGCCGCAGGCCTCGAAGTCAACGCGAGGCACCTGATGCCTCGCGGATTTGGCGACTGGGGGCGTCGGGAGACCCATTAGACGACAAGTCAAAAAGAAAACAAATATTCAAGTGCAAGTGTCAATGAGAGCTAGAGAAAGGTGTTTACCTTTCCCAAGATTATCTCTAGCAATGGTGGAAAAGTAAAAGCCTCCAAAAGAGAAAATTTTCTACTAGCCAAAAGCTTTCAAAATGATAAGAGTGTGGATAGGAGTGAAAGTAAAAAGTTTACACCTACCTCCATTTAAACAAAAGTAGGTGGAGAAGCCTTAAAGGCTCCCACCCGTCCAAACTGATTTTGAATAGCATTACATAAACCGCATTTCTCCTACTCCCAGATACACCATCTGGTAAACCCGGGAGTGGGGGGGCATTTAGATATGCGCCTAAAATGTCTACGGGCATTACAGTAATTAAACATATCCCCGGCTTGGGCCAGGGTGCCACCCATGGATTAAAATTTGCGGTTTGTATACTAGTTAAGGCCAAAAGGACTGACGACCCAATAAGAGTGCTTGAGCTATTTTATTAGTCTAAGGGCTAGTAAAAGGATTATTATTAAGCTTGATGGGCTGCTATTAAAGCTAAGCCCACGACCTATTGCCTACTACCAGCTCTATACAAATACCTTAGAAGAGTTGGGAAAGAGGCATTATCTACTCCCCCAGTAAAAATTCACCGCCTATTGAGAGTAACCCCATAAAAGAACTACGAACAGATTTGATCCCTATCCATTGGGTACATAGGTAGCTCACTAAAGGCGAGTGCAGTTTATACATTCATCAACTCCCAATCTAGTTTGTCGTGCGTTGGGTCGATTCCACGACCCCACGCGGTCAATCACTTTTTATTCATTGACTGACAATTTTTACCATCATCAATTCTCAAATTAAATTTGTCGTGTAAATGAATTCACTAATAATTGTACCAACAAGTAGTCAATTTGTATTTGATACTGCATCATTAGGTCCAAGCATGACTTCCCAACAAAACAATAGATATCAAATATTACCGTCGATAATATATTGATAATGCTAATAATATCATCAAATTAGCAATATAATCGAAAATTATTGATGATACATATTTACTCGAACAATATATAATAGATATCATTTGATATATTCAGGCCGAATCTCAATCGAAATCATCAGATATTAACCAAAACTCTAAATCATGTTCAAATATGGAAATGATGATGGTAAAAATCGTCAGACAGTGAATGTCACGTGATTGACCACGTGGGGTAAGGGAACTAATCCAACTCACGACAAACTAGGTTGAGGGTTGGTTAAGTTATAGACTGTACTCAGTTACTTTGAGCTGCCTACATACCTAAGGTATATGGGATCAAGTCAGTTTGTAGTTCTTTTGTGGGATTACTCTCAATTGTAAGGTATATGCCCTAGATGCCAATGAGGACAAATAAATTGTATAGGGTATTCACTTATATTGTACAAACTGATAATTAATAAGAGGCAATTATTACTCAGTTCATGTAAATCTTTACGGCATCAAATAAGTACTGAACAAACAATCCTTGTGTATCGAGGTTGACTCTTCGCCCTTTATAGAATAAAGATGTGGCATGGGGAGAGTCTTATTCCTGATCACTAAAAAGGGGGTTTGCAAGTCAAGGAATCTTAATTGGGTATTAACATTCAACTTGTATGACACATGTTCTGACAAGGAGTGCCAGTCGAACACTATGGAATAGTGAGACACGTGTCATAGATATATCAATGGAATTGATGTATTCGAACACGGCTCGCAGTAATCCGATCACATGGGTATTTACTCTATGACAGTCAATGATTGGATTACTGACCATGATAGTATGCGTGGGCCATAGACCAAAGGGTTCATGAGCAATGTACTTGTACTATTGAATCTGTTACTAGAGTAGGGAGGCCCAATTCACCCTTTGGTGGAGCCGACCTCGAAGTGCGATCTCAATGAGTCAAGTAGCAGTTGTTCGATGATCGCCAAGATAGGATTCACTATCTCGATAGTAAACGGAAAAGTATCCTGTGTAATCATATGCATATGAAATTATAAGTCTTTAATCGGGATAGCGGAATGCCTGTCTAAGGGGGTACCGGGCCTCCGTGTCTTTCATAGACAGGAGAGAGAATGGCGCTTTCAGAGAAGCAGTGGATCCCGAGTAATCCAGAGGGAAATGAAAGAAAACAAGATAAAATTCTCCTTCTTGGTCTCTGCATTCCTTTCTTCTGTAGTCGGTCCGGCCCTTTAAAGAGAGAGGGAGCTTTCACTTCTTATTCAATTGTTCGAGGAGCAGGTAAAATAGCTTTAAATAATTCCCTCTTTCTTGTAGATTTGGCTACTTAGTATCGGCAATAAGTCTGAAAAAGTATCTAAAAATATCAAATTTAGATATTTGCTTCTTACTCGCGGAGATTTAAATTCAGAGATTCCACCTCGTTTACACGTGCGCCAATGTTTTTCAAGAGGAGAAGACAGAGAAGAAGAAAAAGGCTCAGCTTTAATGCTTCTAGCTCTTCTTGACTGAACTTTGCTCGCCATGTGAAGGTAGACTTTGACCGGTCTTGGGCCGCTGTGGGACTTGAAAGATATGCCTTTACTCTTGCTCTTGTATACAAGTCTGGTAGTCAATTATTCTAGCAAGGATGGGCTAGTTGCCTACTCTCGTTCTTTCCAGTGGAGAGCAAAGCAAGCAAGTCCATTTTTTCGGGGGCAAGGCCCCACCCAAGGAACTGAGGAGAAGGTTGCTCCCAGGTGCTACACTAAAATAGGTTTTACCTGGGCCGCACGACTCTAAGCCCACAAGGTAGTTAGACAAAGAGACTAGTAGTGAGAAGTAGCTGACCAAATGTGCCTGGTCACACTAAGCGACTACCGTTCCAGAGTCGTACAACGAAGTGATTAGCATACCAGAGTGACGCAAGGCTCTAAGCTCGTACCATATAAGCTCTTTATGCTCTCTCCAAAGCAATGAAACTAACTCATGTGGGACATGCAGGGTAGTTTGGTAATTTCATCATGATATGATTACAAGCATAGTATCAAGTTCAGTGAGTTTGACGTAAACCATGACTCTCACTTGATCGGGATAAAAAGTGAAGGGCTTATACTCATATGACATTTGTGGTCCAGAGGTTCGTAAATGATTCGTTCATTTCGTACTCAATTAGGTTACGATGTGAGTCCACGGGACTAGCTACTTGACACTCACATCCTTTGGTATTTTCTCCCATTGCCAATTGGGATGAACCTAGAAACGAACGGGAGGTCTTTTGTGTTAATCTTTAAGAAAGATGTGATTAAAATTATTGGTTAAATCAAAGAATTAAATATTTATTTTAATAGTATTAAATTAAATTATTTAATAAAAGATTAATTAATTAGGTATTAATTAATTATTTAATATATATTGTAATTAAAATGGAATTTAAATTAAATATATGATTAAATAGGTGGGCTAAAGTTGAATGGGCCAACGAAGCCCACACACGTCCATGAGGAGCCTTAGGGGGGCGACCACTTTAAGGAGTAGGAACACTCCTTGACTTGTGTTGGTCCCAAGTGGCATACGGAAAAGGTCTAGAGGGGGGGGGGGTTGAATAAACCTTGAAGCCTTTTTCGACTTCAAAAAGTTTCGTATAAAAGTTCGGTTGAACGCTTGAAAATGTAAGCGCATGGCTGAGCATCTACTTGAAGACTGTTTTGAAAATATTAACTTAGACTCAAAATTTGAATATTATAACCAAGTAGGTTTAAGCGTTCAGTTCTTTAATCAGGGTTAGCATAGCGGAATGATTTTAAAGTCTCCTCTTTGAAAGTTTTAGCGTCACAAGATGTATCTTAGTTGCTTAGCGTTTGATTGTGTTTACTCAATAGATTTATGCAATTATATGATAGTAATGAAATTGACTATTAAGTAAAGAACACAATATGTGCAAGGTTCATTAGGTGGTGTAATCCCAACTACGTTCCTCTTCTCCTCGAACACTCGAAGGCAATCCACTAAAATGATTCTCAAAGAATCACCCAGAATCTTCTACAAATTAGGGAGAGAATGATATTGATAACTTGAGCTCCTTGGTCACACACATTTCTGCTCCAAGACACTTCTATCCCCTTGTTTTTTTCACCCAGAAATATTGCAAATATCCAACTTCGACTTCACACAGATCGCAAGGCTTGGATAGGGGTTTTTCTAACGGTTTGTTTCATTTGGATAAATTTCAGACAATTTGGAATATCTCAATAGTAATATAGGTTTCTTGGAAAAGAATGTTTGAGATATTGGTTGACTGTCTCAGGAATTGAAGAAAAGCAAAGAGAATGTTTGTTTGAATATTCTGGCATTTCTGAGAGGTTGAGTACTTGAGACTTCAATGCAACAACAATTTGGCTTGTAACTCGATTGTTATTTTTTGGCTTATTGTTGAAGTCCTATTTATAAGTATTCTTGGAAAAAGTGTCTGTTTGACACATGCATAGGTGCATGTCTCTCACTTCCGCGAGGGAATAACTTTTGTCCTTTTTCCTGAAAATCTGCTGCATAAAAGTTGGTGCCCCAGTCTCTGTAAAGTTGACAGTCCAATAAGGTGGCTTCTCCGTACGTCCTGGAGTGCTTATCACATTTAATGCTCTTATCAGCATTTAATGCATCAGAATTAAATGCCCGTTGGCAATTAATGTTTTGAGAATATTTGCATTAAAACTCCTTTAGACTTAGGAATAAATTCAGGTGAATATTTGTCATTGGTAGACGCTCATTCAATCACTGAATGATCCTGGTCCTATTCAATACTTTGGACGCTTGGATTTTTCATTCTTTACTCAGACTTCAGACACTTGAGTATTCAAGCTTAACTACTTATAAGTTCAGTAAAAAATTATCAGACGCTTAGTCTAAGACTACTTAGCCTAATAGACTAAAATGAAAATAAATAAAGCCTATTACAAATCTAACGCTCAAAGCTTATACATGATTTCTAATAAAATCAAACTTACATATTTTGGGGTCTCATAAAATCCTAATTGTCATCATCAAAACATCTAACAAGAAATTTCCTAACAATTTCCCCCTTTTTGATGATGGAAATACTTACTCTTTTATAGTTCAAGAGTTAGATAGCTAAAAATAAAAGTTAGCTTTGAATAAAGGTTAGATAAAGTTAGTTAAGGTTAGTTAAGCCTCAACGAGATATTTTAGATGAAAAATGCACTTCATTAATATTCAAGTAAAGTACAACCATTTTACAACTAATAAAAAAGTGAAATAAAGAGACAAAAATATAGATAATGCAAAGAAACAACTCTTATCGCCGGATTTAGCAGTGTATCTGCTAATCATCTCGGCCTTGATTGCTTCAAAAAGTTGTTCCTTAAGCAAAATCATTGCTGCATGATCTTTGTCTATGATTTGTTCTTTGTGAGTTTGTCTCTCCTGATAAGCTTTGTAATGCTTATTCCATTCGGATGGGTCGATGCCTATGTTCCTTAGACATATATTAAACACTTGATTGAACTCTAATTTCTTCCTCTCTTTAGCTATGATCTTTAGATTAGTAGGCTCTGGAAAGGGCGCTCGTTCAATGGGTATGTCGAATTGTTCAAGTCTTGCTTGAGACGGCACAGGCAGATGAGCCTAATGTGTTATCGAAGGGAACCCTGAGGCTCCTACAGCAGCTACCCATAAGGGGTATCTTTGCTTAAAAGAAAGTGAAGGAGGAGGGAGAGTAACTTGACGCTTTGACGGCGGAGGAGGAGCTCTTAAACTTGACACTTTCCTCTTCTCCCCTTTCCTTTTATCTTCCCCCTTATTGCCATCATTAGCCTTCAAAAAGTGTTCTGTTAATAGGCTGACTTGAGTAGCAATCTAAGCCATTGAAGCCTCTATAGTGTCGATGCATTTGTCGAAGTGTTCTTTCATGGGCAGTTGATTTACCCTTGTAGCATCATTCATTTTTTGAAATTCCTTTAGGCAATCACCAACTGCCACTTGAGCTGCATCGCGCATATGAGCAATTTGGGCGCTCATATTCTGAGACTTAATCTTGGCCAAATCAGTTTTGATCCAATGGAGGGCTTTACCATTCTAACTGGCATGATCACTCACTTCCTCCAAAATTGATTTCAAAAGCGGACCGAAAACTTGACCCTGGTCAGTAGGAACCGCTTGAGAAGCCGATTGTTTGAATCTAGATTGGAACTTAAGGGATTCAAGCGATGGTTGATGTGCTGGATCAAACGTTGTGCCTAGCGCTTCGATCGGTAACTCGGTAACATTTGGAACATCTGGTTCGAAAGCGTCAGGATTGACTTCTAGTGGAGACGCTTGAACTGGTTCTTCACTTGGCACTTTTGTTGCAAACTCTAATTCAGACTCTACAAGAAATTCCACAGGTACTTCTACAAGCGCTGACTCCTTTTGATGAAAGTCATTGAATTGGAAGTTCAACCTGACTAAAGGTATATCGACGTAGAAGTCTGATGCATCTTTAAGAAGTTTGTTCAGCCGTGAACGTGAAATGCAAGATCCCTGAATAAATGTGCGGATTGGACTATCCCTTGGCCTGACATACATTAGACCCATGATGTCCAGCACATGATTTGGAAAAATCCTTGACTGCGGTTGGGGAATCAAAAATAACATATATGGATAGTAGTGCAAGGAAAATCCAATGATTCTATCCTTTAGAAGACATTGAGATTTGTGAACGTCAAGCATATACATTCTGTAGTACTCTTCCAAATGAGGATAAACTGCTCTAGCGATGCCATGATTCCATTCCAGCAAGAAAAGGACATATGCATAGTGTTCGCTGACTTCCTTTCTGATAGATGGTAGGAGTGGATAACCATGGAAGTTGCGAATCCTGGAGCCGTTGGGCTTATCCAAGTTTTCTGTGAAGATCTTGTCAAAGTGAGAAATAGGAGCCATGATCTTCAATAATAATCGAAAATTGTCATCATAGTGGCTGGGAGTGGTTGATAAATCTGATATGGAAAACTTCCACTGCTGGACGCTTGGTTATTGAAGCGGAGAGGAGTAACTGCAAGCCGATGTAACGCTTGACGCAAAAATTGCTCTACTGGTTGACAAACGCTTGGCAGCTGAGCTATTGGTCCCATACGCTGTTGACGCTTCTCTAGGCAATACTTGGCGAATTGACGCTTCTTGTCATGCATGATTATGCCGAAGAGGTGAGGAGCGTTGACCAAATCATGGAATGTATACTTATTGCCCATGTACGCTTCAACCCAGTTCACTTCATTTATGCAGTAGTCCGTACCTGCATTCACGATAGCCCGAATGCCTTCATGGTGAATGTCTCTGATAGATTCAAAGAGGTATTTGTCTGTTTGATAGCTAGCATTGCAAACGCTCTGGAAGTAGTCATTCGCTTCTTCTTGAATCAAGTCTGTTAGAGACGCTGGACAATCACCAATATAAGGACCTTTATTCTTCCATAAACGAATTGGGTTAACTGAATTTTTATTCTCATCATTGTTTACCAATTCTGAAGAATGGGAATATCCGTCTCTATTCAAGATTTCTTCTAATGGATTTAGAATCTCAACCGGTAGACGCTTATAGACTCTGATCTTGTAATTTCTAGGAGCAAACCCTAATGGTTTGCTAAGCCCCATATCTAGAAAATATGCAAAGTCTACGTCGGTGGGAGGAGTTCTTCCATCTGTTTTGTTTTTATGAATAAGAATGGAAGCAGGAATTGGACCTGTAGGTTGATCATCTTCAATGGCCTGGTAATAAGCTCGCTCTACATCGGTCAAATCCGTGTTGAATAGCATCTCACAGATATATTTGTCATGCTCTATCATCATGTCTACTTCATTCTCTGCATTAATATATCGTTCTTCATTGCAGCCTACAGGAATAAAGTCTTCTTCAAGCGCTGGTGGCATATAGTTGATTAAATGGTCCGTTATCTTGATAGGATCTAGCTTGAAAAAGTGCTTTGGTCTTGTAACATCCTCAGCGATGCTCTGACCGTGCCTCAGTTATGACCTCTAAATAAAGTAGTGGTCGGACCCCTTCCGTTGTAGGTTCCTCGGCATCCAATGCAACGCTTGTTGCAATATCTTTGGCAACGGCCACCACTTCTTCTAAATCAACATCTAGATGGATGTCGGTTGATGCTTCAGCAGCAGCTGGAACAATAGCTGTAGCACAGAACTATCTTCTATAAGAGTAGGAACTTCTACAGATGTAGGAAAAGAAACGTTGTGGGAAAAATCTCAGGCTTCTTGAGCGCTTTGCTCAACAATCTTAGGATCTTCAGGAACAAGAGCAACTTGACGCTTGCTTGTCCTGGAACGCTTGAAAATCTTCTTGATGTTGACTCTTTCAACAAGTTTAAGCGTTTGGGCTGGAGGAGCAACGTTTGGTTCCTCAAAGTCGATTTTCTTGATAATGCCTTCCAACTTCCTTCGCTTGATTGAAGGAATCTTGTCTTCCTTTTCCTCATCAGTTTCTTCAACAACGGCCATAGGAAGAGATTCAACAGCAAGAGCCTTGGGCTTATGAGAAGCCCTCTTCTTCTGTACAGCCGGACGCTTCACGGCTTCAACCGGAGCAGGACGCTCAGCTTCCTCATTGGAAGCTTCACGTACCACTTGGCGCTCAGATAGTGGTCTTGCAGCACCACAACTCGAGGAGGGTAAAGAAGATTAGTCAGAATTATCTTCCCCAGCAGCTTGACCTTGGCTAAAGGAAGCCCCGACGAGTGAACACACTTGGCTCTATACAAGAGATCACTCAGAATGATTCCATCGGGTTTGTTTGTGGTGCTCAAACAGTCCTTAAACTTTCCGAACACATGCTCGCTCCAGTTAATCTTGATGTTGAGGTGTATGGCCGTCATCATCTGAAATTGCATTGGGTTAACCTTATCAAAGGTTCCCACCCGGCATTCAACAATTTTTCTGCAAAAATCAGAAAACAGCCCATACATCCATACTAAGTCTTTCTTCCAGAAGTATGGTTTGTATGGTACACCATCCTCTTTACGCATCCTTGACCATGCTTCCTGGATTTGTTCTTGAGTAATGCGATCCAATGCCTCACCTTCATTTGGCAGATTGAAGTTTTCGGCAATGGTAGCAGCAGAAAGGACAAATCCTTTCGGAGACTCCTTCTTAGACAAAGAGAAGAGGTAAGAAATAGGTGTCTTGTCCTCTGAGAGTTTAGCAGTCTTCCAGAAAGTATCTACTTCAGGAGCAAACAGATATGAATACTTCGTCAAGCACGTCTGAAGCCCAGCCTTGGCCACAAAGTCCATCATATCCATCATGTTGATCTGATTCTGTTCATACAGAAATTTCCAGTCCACTACAAGGCCTTCAATTACCTTGATGGTGTCTTCAACAGTGCGCACTGATTTCTTTGGTGCCATTTGAATGTTTTGAAAGGGATGAACTGAGATTTGCTTTGAAAGAGATAGAGAGAGAGAGTAATTTTGCAGTAGCTTAAGTAAAAGTGAATAATTTTTCTGCAAAAATTTGTTTTAAATTTTGAAACTTGTATTCTCTCTTCTCAGTAGGATTTTGACACGTGTAAAGTTATTGAATCTCAGCCATAAATGTTTTTAACTGTGGACGTGAGTTTTTGGTAAGAGAGGGAAGTTACATTTGGTAACTCCCATTTATAAAGCTTTGAGGCCCGAGTGAATTTTTTTTTTTCAATGTTTGGCATTTTCAGAGAGTGATGCACGCGCTTGATCGTACACTAACACGTACACAAACACGTACAAACTCTGAACCGCCGGTTTGATGTGATTGAAGCGTGTGGATAAAGGTCAAAATCTATCTTTGAGTCTATCCATCATGTCACAAGTCATAAAAAAAAAACAAAGCATGAATTTTATAAAAGGTTTATATTAACTGTTGAAGGGAATGTGTTCAACGCTTAACATATACCACTTGTAAGATTTATGTGGATGCTTGAAATTGAATTCTTTTTATATTTGAGCGTCAAACATATCATGCTAAAATAACGATAAGCGTTGATGATCTATGCATATGAAAATAGTTTTGATCATTGACGCTTACAAATATGTTCAAGTACAATTTTATGGTTCCCCCTAAATTTGATAACTTGTAACACTTTTCAAAAATCTTTTAGACATAGGTAAAGTGGATTCCTCCTAAATTATATGTCTAATTAAAGTATGATGCATAATGATTAAGCGTTTAAATCAATCATACCTAGTTCACTTCTTAAAGTGAGAAAGCGTTGTTCGTTGAGAGCTTTGGTGAAGATATCTGCCAATTGTTTGTCAATTCCAATAAAGTGCATGGAGATATCTTTCTTTTGAACATGCATGGTCATGAAGAAAATGGTATCTAATGTCAATATGATTGGTTCTGGAATGAAGAACAGGGCTTTGAGTCATTGCTAGGGCGCTTTGGTTATCACAATGAATGGGGGTTGGACCTAGGATTTTGTCATAATCTCTAAGTTGTTGCCTCATCCATAACACTTGTGCACAACAACTTCATGCAGCTACATGCCCAGCTTCAGCGGTAGAGGTAGCTATCGATTGTTGTTTCTTACTATGCCATGAAACTAACCTAGCACCTAGAAATTGACATGTACCACTAGTACTCTTACGATCTATTTTACAACCTGCAAAATCTGCATCTCAGTAACCAATTAGTTCAAAAGGAGAGTCCCTTGGATACCATAAGCCCACATTTTGCGTGCCTTTTAGGTACTTAAGGATTTTCTTGGCAGCAATTAAGTATGACTCTTAAGGATTAGCTTGAAATCATGCACACATGCATATCGAAAACATAACATCAGGTCTACTAGCAGTAAGATAAAGAAGTAATCCAATGATAACTCTATAATTAGTGATATCAACCTTCTTCCCACTTTCATCTTTATCTAACTTAAGCGTTTGGCTCATTGGAATTTTTGAAGATGATCCATTTTCCATACAAAATTTCTTAATCATATCACGTGTATATTTAGCTTGGATAATAAATATGCCACTAGGGAGTTGTTTAACTTGTAATCCTAAAAAGAAAGTTAATTCATCCATCATGCTCATTTCAAATTGTTCTTGCATCATTTTTGAAAATTTCTCATACAAACGCTTATTAGTAGAACCAAATATAATATCATCAACATAAATCTGGACTAAGAGAATATCTTTGTCATTGGTAATTTTAAGTAACGTTGTATCAACGCTGCCTTTTGAAAAGCCTTTACCAATAAGAAAAATAGAGAGAGTATCATACCATGCTCAGGGTGCTTGCTTAAGCCCAAAAAGTGCTTTATCTAGCTTGTAAACCATACCCTTACCATGGCTGTTGATGAATCCTGGTGGTTGCTCCACATAAACTTCTTCTTGCAGTTTACCATTCAGGAAAGCACTCTTCACGTCCATCTGATACAACGTAAACTTGTTGAACGCTGCATACGCTAGAAACATGCAAATTGCTTTAAGACGGGAGACAGGAGCATATGTCTCATCAAAATCAATACCCTCTTCTTGGAAATATCCTTGAGCAACAAGTCTAGCTTTGTTCCTTATCACAATGCCATTCTCATCCATCTTGTTTCTATAAACCCATCAGTCCCAATAACTCCTTGGTGAGTTGGCCTTGGTACTAGCGTCCAAATCTTACTACGCTCAAATTGATTAAGCTCTTCTTGCATGGCTTCAATCTAACTAGGATGACATAACGCTTCATCCATTTTCTTAGGTTCCATCTGAGATAGGAAGCTTGCGAACATGACCTCATTAAGTGTAGCGGCCCTAGCCCTAACAGGCACTTCAATGTCTCCAATAATCTGCTCTGGTGGATGATCACGTAGCCATAGTCTATTTGGTAGGAATGGGTTAAGAGGTTGAGCAGGTGCTTGGTTCATTTGCTCAAGCGCTTGACTATCCTCTTGCGTAGGCGCTTCAAGTTCACAGATTCTACCTTGCTCTTGATGATCACTCTCTTCATGATCATCAGCAAATCTTACATTGTTATCCGAAATAACCTCATGAGTAATCTTACGAGGGGGCACTAAGATTTCATCAGCATCGTCACTATCATCATCAATGGTAACGTTAGACACTTGATGACACAGATCTTCAACTCCTACATCATTCACTTTAACCTTACTGGGTTCTTGGTTAGCATCATCAAAAACAACATGAATAGATTCCTCAACCCTTTGATTTGATCTTATTTAGGATGCGAATTTTTTTTCCATTCTTGGCGTAGCCTAGAAAGATTCTCTCATCCGCTTTAAGATCAAATGTCTTTAGGCTTTAGGATCTATTATCATGGATAAAACATATAGAACCAAACACGTGAAAATATGAAACATTAGGCTTACGTCCCTTTCACAGTTCATATGGAATGTTCACATGTTGTTTGTTGATCATGCAAAGGTTTTGAGTGTAACTGGTAGTGTTGATCGCTTCGGCCCAAAATCTAGAAGCAAGCTTGGTCTCTGCTAACATCGTCCTAGCGGCATCCTTGAGCAATCTATTCTGGCACTTCAGCAACACCATTCTGCTGGGGAGTTCTGGGAGCTGAATACTCATGATGTATTCCATTCTCTGCACAAAACTTCTCAACAACCTTGTTGGTAAACTCAGTACCATGATCGCTTCTTATTCTTACAACCTTAAGATTTTTCAATGTTTTAAGTTGCTGAATAAGCGTTGTTAACTTGTCACATATCTCATCTTTGGCTGAAAGAAATTCCACCTAAGTAAATCGAGAGAAATCATCTACTATCACCAAAGTATACTTTTTACCGCTCGCACTGATCGCTTAAACAAGTACAAACAGATCCATGTGAAGTAGTTCAAGTATCCTAGAGGTAGATAGATGAGGCTTTCTCCTAAAAGATGATTTAACTTGTTTTCCCATTTGACAAGCGTCACAAAGGCGATCCTTATGAAATGGTATTTTAGGTAATCCCTCTATAAGATTTAGCATTATAAGCCAAGAGACTGTCTTAAAGTTGAGGTGATTCATTTTTCTATGCTATAACCAACTCGTTTTAGATTCATTTTGACTCTTAGCAACAAAGCATGTTGGGTTGTTTTCAATTGTTGAACCCCAATCTACTAGATACACATTATTTGTTCTTTTACCTTTTAATTTAGTAGATTTAGTCTTAGCATCATTTGTATAGCAACAGTCGCTTCAGAATTTGACTTCAAAGCCTTTATCACAAAATTGACTTATGCTTAATAAATTACGCTTAAGACCCCCAACATAATAAACATCACTTAGCATGATGTTCCCCTTATGCACAGTACCTATACCTTTGGTTTTACCTTTGGAGTTGTCACCAAATACAACCTAAGGACCATTGGTAGCTCGATAGTTGATCAAGAGATCCTTGGAGCCTGTCATGTTCCTTGATGACCCACTATCGATGCACTAAACAGATGTATCGGCTCTAGTTCTAGGTACCTGTAATCAAAAGGGAAGTTCTATTTCTGTTTAGATACTCATTGTTGCTTGGGTCCTTTAACATTAGTAGCGTTGTTAGTTTGAACTAGAACTTTAGGAACCCATATTTGCTTAATCTTCATTGCGGGAGGATTAGCCTTCTTGGGTTTCACATTGTGTTGTGTGTGTGTTTTGTTCACCTTGTGTTGTGTGTGCTTTTTGGGTGTATAAGAATATCCTCAATTATAACAGTAATCATAATCATAGTCATAATCATAATCATCATAGTAGCGATAATATGATCTAGACCGTTGTGGATATTGATGCTGGTATTTCCATGGCGCTGGCTTGGGGTGCACTTTTGGTGTTGGACGCTTAGCGCTCGATTCACAGTGGTTAGGTTTATCCTTAGCCTTTTGAGTGTTTGGATGAACCTTTCTTTGTGAATCATTTGCTTTCACCTTTCCCTTGCCTGAGTCAGCCCTGGCTTTCTCATTTGGCCTCGTACCATTGTCGCTTAGTTCAACAAGTGTTTGACTTTTTGAACCTTTCTCAACGAAGAAAACACCTTTTCCTTTGTTGTTTGCCGTAACATTATATTTATTTGGTTGTTTACCAAATTTATTGCATCCTAAACTGGTCTTCTCACCAAATAGTCATGTTACCTCACTCACATTGTCTAGCTTTCTTGACGCTTTAGACAATGATGAGACGAGCTGCTCTGAATTACCCTTGATTGATGTTATAAGCGCTCCAGACTCAATCACCGGACTTCTCACAACATCATTGGCTGAATTCAACTCAAACTCAAATGCTTTGAGCTCTGAAAAGGCATCTCCTGGACTTAAAAGATCTAACATGTTCGATTCTCTAATTGCTATTGTCTTCATCAAAAATCTACTAGCTAAGCTTCTGAAAATCTTAACCACCATTTCTCTGTTCTGTAAATCCATAACCAAAGATGTTAACCCTGTAACAAGAGTTGTAACTCTTATGTCCAATTGCTCTAAAATCTCATTGGGCAACATCTTAAAACTGTTAAATCTTTCCTTAGCAATGGAAAGCTTGTTCTCTTTGATCTGTGCTGAACCACCACAGATTATAGCTAACTTTTCCCATGTCTCCTTGGTAGTATTACATGACTTGATCTTGTTGAATAAGTTGTCATTATCACCAATAGCCGTATATAGAGTGTTACGACCAACATTGTCCAAATTAGCTCTTTGACGCTCATCTAGAGATCATTCTTGCTTTGGTTTTTTCGCATAGCCATCCGGAGTTTCTTCTGTGGCTCCAGGCGCTCTAGTGATGACCTTGAGAATTCGAATAGGTCTATCTTGAATAATATCACACATGTCATCATCACATGAACAAATATATGTAAATGCTTTAACTTTCAATGTGTCATAGTTTGACTCAGTCAATTTTGGAACTTTAGCAAATGCCATGGGAAATTTTAAAGCAACTAGTTTGGGAAAAAGGATCTAAACAAGCTGCTATACTTGGAAATTTTAAAATTTCAACTTTAACCGCTCTGATACCACTTGTAGGTCCCAAGTGGCATACGAAAAGGGTCTAGAGGGGGGGTTGAATAGACCCTGAAGTCTTTTTCGACTTCAAAACGTTTCGTATAAAAGTTTGGTTAGACTCTTGAAAATGTAGGCGCTTGGCTGAGCGTCTACTTGAAGACTGTTTTGAAAAGATTAACTTAGACTCAAGATTTGAATACTCTAACCAAGTAGGTTTAAGCGTTCAGTTCTTTAATCAGGGTTAGCACAGTGGAATGATTTTAAAGTCTTCTCTTTGAAATTTTTAGAGTCACAAAATGTATCTTAGTTCCTTAGCTTTTGATTATGTTTACTTAACAGATTTATGCAATAATATGATAGTAATGAAATTGACTGTAAAGTAAAGAACACAATATTTGTAACGTTCGTTGGGTGGTGTAATCCCAACTACGTTCTTCTTCTCCTCGAACAATCGGAGGCAATCCAATAAAATGATTCTCAAAGATTCACACAAATCTTCTACAAATTAGGGAGAGATTGATATTGATGACTTGAGCTCCTTGATCACACAGATTTCTACTCCAAGACACTTCTGTCCCCTTGTTTCTTTCACCCAGAAATATTGCAAGTATCCAACTTTGACTTCACACAAATCGCGAGGCTTGGATAGGGGTTTTTCTAACTGTTTGTTTGATTTTGATAAAGTTCAAACAACTTGGACTACCTCAATAGTAATGTCGGTTTCTTTGAAAAGAATGTTTGAGATATTGGTTGACTGTCTCGGGAATTGAAGAAAAGCAAAGAGAATGTTTGCTTGGATATTCTAGCTTTTCTGAGAGTTTGAGTACTTGAGACTTCAATGCAACAACAATTTGGCTTGTAATTCAATTGTTATTTTGTGTTGTTGTTGAAGTCCTGATTATAGGCATTCTTGGAAAAAGTGTCCATTTGACACATACACAGGTGCGTGTCTCTCACTTCCGCGAGTGAACAACTTTTGTCCTTTTTCCTGAAAATCTGCTGCACAAAAGTTGGTGCTGCAGTCTCTGTAAAGTTGACAATCCAATAAGGTGTCTTCTCCATACGTCCTGGAGTGCTTATCACATTTAATGCTCTTATCAGCATTTAATGCATTTGAATTAAATGCCCGTTGGCAATTAATGATCTGAGAATATTTGCATTAAAACTCCTTCTGGACTTAGGAATAAATTCAGGTGAATGTTTGTCATTGATAGACGCTCATCCAATCACTGAATGATCCTGGTCCTATTCAATACTTTGGACGCTTAGATTCTTTTTCAGACTTTAGACGCTTGAGTCTTCAAACTTAACTACTGATAAGCTCACTCAAAAATTATCAGGCACTCAGTCTAAGACTACTTAGCCTAACACACTAAGATGAAAATAAATAAAGCCTATTACAAATCTTACGCTCAAAGCTTATACATGATTTCTAATAAAATCAAAATTACATATTTTAGGGTCGAACATAAAATCCTAATTGTCATCATCAAAACATCTAACAAGAAATTTCCTAACAACTTGTTTCCTAAGTAAAAGGAGTTACAAGATAACTTAAATACTTAACAAGTGATAACAACTAGGTAACTTAACCTAATTACATAACACAAGAGAAAAGAATTCTACCTCCTCCAATTGCTTGCTCCAGCTGTCCACTACACCAAACGAGGAAGCATTAGAAGAACTTTTGAAGGTTCGCTTCGCATGCATCTTTAGAGACAGGACCTCAGGGGGCTGCTATTACTTGAAGAAATATACGAAATTGAAAAGGTAAACAATTTCGTTTTAGTTTTTGGAAAACTATCAAAAATCAGTAATTCATTAAAGTGATCCAAGATTAGGAATTCAAATTTTTTTTATTCCCCTGCATTTTTACCCGAGGATTCCTAACATCAATAGATAATGACCATTTCCCAGCTCCTCTAAGGTATTTATAGGGAGCTGGTAGTGGGCTATGGTCGTGGGCTTAGCTTTATCAACAGCCCATCCGGCTTGATAATATTACCATTAGACTAATAAACTAGCCCAGGTATTTTTAATGGATCGTCAGCCCCTTTTGGTCTTAACTAGTATGTTACCCGTGGATTTATACCCACGGGTGGTGCCCCGACTCGAGTGGGGTGTAGATTAATTACCATAGTGCCCTTAGACATTTTTGGTGCACATCACAGTGCCCCCCACTCCCGAGTTTTCCTGGTAGGATATTCGCGAATAGAAGTAAGCCCACTCAGGCAGTGCCATGATAATAGCTTAGGAGATAGCTTGATCTTCTACCCCCATCTTAATTGATTTAACCTAGGACTTCTCCGCCGATTTAACCTATGACCTCACCGCTCTCTAGGAGCACTCTTATAAGGGTCTTTGGCTTTTATTCGGTGGTTTGGTGAGCGTCGCTTGATGAATAGAGGAGGGGGTGCCAGGAGGCGACATCGATGCCTCATGGCTGGCCACGAGGCACTCGGTGATGCGAGGCATTCGGTGACTTGTGGCCAGTCGTGCTGGTCACGCTGGTCACGTCTTATCGCGCTGATCACGCTGGTCACAAGACAATCGGTGCCTCGCGGCTAGTTGAGCTGGTCGCGCTAATCGGGACTACTCGAGCTAATCTCGAGGCACTTGGTGCCTCGCGGATGGTCACGCTGGTCACGACTGGTCACGCTAATCGAGTGCCTCACGGCTGGTAGCGACTAGTCGCTCTGATCGTGCTGATCGCGAGGTACTTGGTGCCTCGCGGCTTGTCAGGCTGATCGCGCTGGTCGCGAGGCACGCGATACCTTGTGGCTGGTCGCAAGGCACTCGATGCCTCACGGTTGGTTGCGCTGGTCGTGCCTGGTCACGCTGATCGCGATCAGTGCCTTGAGGTTGGTCGTGCTTGGTCGCGACTGGTCGAGCTAATCACTAGACACTCGATGCCTCACTGTTGGTCATGCTGGGCAAAGTCCTTAGCCTCTATTGTGAATGGGCAAGGTCTTTTGCCTCGAGGTGAGGGACAAAGTCCTTACCCTCTATAGTGAATGGGCAAGGTCTTTTGCCTCGAGGTTAAGGGAAAAGTCTTTAGCCTCTACGGTGAATGGTCAAGGTCTTTTGCCTCGAGATGAAAGGGCAAAGAACTTGATTCCAGGTGTGACCAGCGTGACCTGGCGCGACAAGCGCAACCAGCCTAGTCATGCTGATCGCGATCAGTGCCTCGAGGCTGGTCGCGCTGATCTCGTTGGTCGCGAATGGTTGAGCTGATCGCTAGGCACTTAGTGCCTCACCACTGGTCGTGCTGGGCATAGTCCTTAGCCTCTATTGTGAATGGGCAAGGTCTTTTGCCTCGAGGTGAGGGACAATGTCCTTAGCCTCTATGGTGAATGGGCAAGGTCTTTTGCCTCGAGGTGAGGGACAAGGTCCTGCCCTCCACTCCTTGGTGTATTTGCATGATTAACACCTTGGGGAGTAAGGATTGTACGGGATAGATGTTACCTTTCGCTAGCAGAGAGATAACTTAGAGGTGGCTTTCAACTGTGACCAGCAAGACTATCTCTTGTCTGCTCTTCAAGTAAGTCTCTTTCCTTCTGTGGCTTCATAGTCTACCTTTCATGTAGGTCTTCACGGCTGAGCACTAGTTTAGGTACTTAGCCATTTTAACACGCCGTTGACTTCGAATTTACTTGTTACTTGATTCTGAATTCCTCACAGCGTGCCTTTTAAATGCTGAAAATTGCTTGGCCTTCAAATATCAAATTTACAAGGAGCTAATCGACATTAGCCTTTGGGAGCTAGTCATTAGCCCCCAGTAAGCTTTGATTAGCTTGAGCTTCTAGTGGTGGCATTACTCTTTGCATATGTAACTTTCAGTTACTAGCTACCTCATAATGCTACTCCTTGGTGTATTTGCATGGTTAACACCTTGGGGAGTAAGGATTGCACGGGATAGATGTTACCTTTCGCTAGCAGAGAGATAACTTAGAGGTGGCTTTCAACTGTGACCAGCAAGACTATCTCTTGTCTGCTCATTTTTCCATAGTACCTTGTGCTTCATGAGCACTAGTTTAGGTACTTAGCCATTTTAACACGCCGTTGACTTCGAATTTACTTGTTAGTAATTCGCCTTTTAAATGCTGAAAATTGCTTGGCCTTCACAACTTTTCCACCTACTCCTCAGTATGTTAATCATATTTAGGAGTAAGTTACCAAGTGGTGTTTCTTTGACACCAGGGTGTTAGGGATGATTCCTTGATGATAGTGAGAGCTGTAGGCTCTATTCGTCGAATGCTAACCCCGGTGATTTTGCAGACTAATGCCCTGAGGCTTTGAGCCTCACAACTTTTCACTGGGGTGACCTCTGTCTTAATTTTAGAAGGCTTTGATAGCCACTAGTGTTCATTTTTTGGTGCATGAAGCAAAATATTGCTCTGGCCACCCTGGTATGAGGTGAATTATCGCCCTTATTTGTATGTGGTGAGTTTTCACCTTTGTTTTTATGAGGTGAATTTTGATCTTAGATTGTAGGAGGTGAGTTTTTTATGCGACTTTGGTCATCACTTATTTTTAATTGTATTATCTCAGTCCAGAACCTTAGTGGGAAAGGGGATCCTTTGCGGAGCCTCGACCTCTCTTGGTATTAGTGGATGTATTATCAGGTGGGCAATCCTCATTCGAGTCTTTGTTAGCTTGGGGGTTTTTTCATGGATATTGACTATCTCTTTTTGCATACTCTAACGGTTAGCTACTTAGCTATATTTTCTCCCTGTATGCCCCCCACCTCCTTAATTGTGCTAGTTAAATTTAGGAATAAGTGATCATATAGCCAGGGAGTTAGAAATTTTTTGTTCTTTTTGACATGTAGTCATTGTCTACCCTCATATTGAGGATGTGGGGGGGGGGGGGCGGGGGGGGTGGATAGTCATTCATGCGGCTCCATAGTAACCATCCATGGACTGGTCAGCTCTTCAATAGGTGGCTATTAGTCCGCAATTGGTATTATCTTGTTGGTACTCACTCCCTATAATACTCGTTGGGGAGTAGGTGTGTAAGTAATAACAAAGTAGTTGGAAATTCGTGCCTTGGGTATTTGGCTTAGTCAGCTATTAATTTCACGCATTGGGAGCATGAAGTGATGTTGATTCTTTATTTAGTCACCTCTATTTAGCTATCTCCTTAGTGCTTGATAATAACACTTGGAGCAGGGAGGGATTTTTGCATTATATTTTCGTAATCGGATGAGTGAAACGGTTCGTGATACCAGTAATCATTCATTTAATGGGGTATGATTGCGTCTTGTTTACTCACAATCTCAATTCATAACCTAAATGGGAGTGAGGAGATCTTTTGTAGGTCTTCAACCTCTCTCTATATTGTTGGAGGGATTATGAGGCACAATCTCAATCCATAACCTTAATGGGAGTGGGGAGACCTTTTGTAGGTCCTCAACCTCTCTCGACATTATGGAGGGATTATGGGGCATGATCTCAATCCATAACCTTAATGGGAGTGGGGAGATCTTTTGTAGGTCCTCAACCTCTCTCGATATTATGGAGGGATTATGGGGCATGATCTCAATCCATAACCTTAATGGGAGTGGGGAGACCTTTTGTAGGTCCTCAACCTCTCTCGGTATTATGGAGGGATTATGGGTTCGCCCATCCCCAGGCGAGTCATATATGGCTCGGGGGATTTCAGCAGTGCCACCTATGTTAACCTCTATTGGGATCATGGATAATGTTTATAACGCCTCTGGTGGGCCCTTAGTTAGCTCCCAGGGGTCGTATTGATGTTCTTCTTCCCCAGTTAAGTGAGGGGAACATTTAAGTATTCATTGTTACTTTCAAAACGACCACATAATAATGTTGACATGAACAAATTAATCAATGATAACTTGGCCAATGGCCATTGTCACTAAATATTAATCGATAGTTATCAGGGTAACATATTCCATAGTCAAAATAAACTAAGTAATGGATTTTGAAATAGTCCCAGCTAGAAGCAGTGATTCCGAGGGGCTTTTGTTTTGGGCGTTGTTAAATCACCAGGGGTGATGTACTACCCATTCATTATGCTAGCGTGTTGTCACGTGAAAAAGACATTTATCATACTTAATGAAGAATGGTGTTATCCAACACTTAGTCAAACATTCAATCGTCCATGTAGAAAATAAAGGGGGGTGCACATAGGCACCTCAAAGCTTAAAGTAAAAGAGAGTCAGAGTTGGTGGGCATCCCCACTCAACGCTTGACTTATTCAATAGTTATATAGGAAACAAGATAGTTTTTGTTATTTGTTACCTGATAAGGCCTCATAAGGCTTGACATCCTGTCAAGCTTGTGGGATGTTTCCTGTGGAGGTCATCTTGATAATGGTATCTACCATCAGTGCGCCTGTCATGTTGGAGTCCTATCCATCAGCGGCGGTTGTTGTATCTTTGAAATAGGTGTTGTCTTTTTGGGGTGGTATGTCGAGGCATGTGTTTTTTTCATAGACCTCTGACTGCTGGGATTTTGACCAAAGCTCGGCCTCCCCAAAATAACATTGTAGGCGGAGGGGGCTTTGACCACCGAGCACTTCCCCATCTTAAATGTACCCAGAGATATGGGTAGAGACACCTTTCCTAATGCTTCCACTATCTCACTCGTGAACCCAGTGAGGGGCGTTGATTGCTTGAAGTTCTGTTGTCCATTCCTAATTGGGTGAAGGCACTATAGAGGATGATGTCTACTGGGCTCCCACTATCCACCAGAATCTTCTTCACCCAAAAGTTTAGGATGGTTGCCGAGATCACTAAGGCATCATTCACCAATGGGAGGTTATTTTCTAGATCTTGTAGCCTAAACTTCTATGATTGGTGATCGAAATCAGTGATGGTACCGACGGGTAGTCTCTTACACCAACTAAGCACCCTTCCAGAGAGGGTGGTTGGGAAAATTTTGCAATAGGCCACGTCGCTGACATCATACATGTCAGTTTTAGCATTGAATTTGTCAACATGTTCCTGAAGGTCTCCATTTCCCTCATACTCACTTAGATGGGAATCTGAAGCCCTGGGGGCAAAGACTCTGCCAAGATTGCTGAGCAGAATGGACTTTTCTTCGATGGAGCCACAGCTAGCGGCACCAACTGCATGTCCTCATAATGCCCGTAGTTAGCCGGACATCTATCATGGCGAGGTACACGCCTTCTCCGGCCTTCATGACTTAGCGAGGCCCCATAAGGGGTCAATGAGCTTTGACCTCGATGTGGAGACCTGGGAGACATTGGCCTTCTATCTCTGCCTTTCGATAGCCTCTCGGGGGGTGAGGCTACACTATTTTCCTCTTCTCTTGCAACCCCATTTACTGGGGAGTTGGATCGCCTTGATCCAATCCCAGCGGGGGTCAGAAACTCTTGACCTCGGTGGGGGATTGGCCTAGCGTTCCATGGTGACGGTGACTTTTCTCACGGGGCTCAGTGCCTCTGCGAACAGATAGAGAGGGTGGATCTTGTACCCCCTGCTCGTGAGGATGAGGAGCATCTTAACGACTTCTCTCATGGGGGTCTTACCCTCTGCCAGCTACTGGATCCGATGGCGCCCGTGAAGGATGTGCCCAGGTGTATTGCTGAACCGCCCTCGCGGCTGCCCTCATGGAGGCATCTTTTACTAGAGCAAGTAGTGCCTCTTGGGTAATCTCGAACACCCTAGAAACAGGGGTTGGGATCATCGCTGGTACTACAAGTGGTGCATTTTGCTCACTGATCGGGGATGATACTTCCATACCTCCTCTATCAGTCGGACCATTGGGGAAATTTTCTTCCCCCACTGGGTGGTTGGGCTGATCCTTAAGCACGGGGTTTGGAAGTTCCTCAGCAGCAGCTGGCCGGTGTTTGGCTGGTCATTCTATCCGTATTACAAACTTGTGACCTTGTTTGCATGCTCAGTGGTTGAAGCGCGGTTTCCACAGATGGCGCCAATCTGATGATGGTAAAAATCATCAGACAGTGATTGTCACGTGATTGACCACGTGGGGTAAGGGAACCGATCCAACTTACGACAAACTAGGTTGGGGGTTAGTTAAGTTATAGACTGCACTCGGTTACTTTGAGCTGCCTACGTACCTAAGGTATATGAGATCAAATCAGTTCGTAGTTCTTTTGTAGGGTTACTCTCAATGGCCAGTGAATTTTTCCTTGGGGAGTAGATAATGACCCTTTCCCAGCTCCTCTAAGGTATTTATAGGGAGTTGGTAGTGGGCTATGGCCGTGGGATTACCGTTATCAGCAGCCCATCAGGCTTAATAATATTACCCTTAGACTAATATACTAGCCCAGGTATTTTTAATGGATCCTCAGCCCCTTTTGGGCTTGACTAGTATGTTACCCAGTGGATGTATACCCACGGGTGGCACCCCGACCCGAGCCGGATGTCTATTAGTTACCATAGTGCCCTTCGACGTTTTTAGTGCACATTAGGAAACATGCAGAAATTTGGGTTCTTATCCATTATTACTCATATTCATGTGGACAGTGAGACACATCCCATATAACTGTAGTAGTGTCATAGGTTCAAACGATTGCTGCAATTTATTAACAAAGCAAGAAACTTTACTTGTTGATATGTTTTTGTTGTGTACATAAATAATACATACATAGCTCAACCCTTCAGCACACAAATAGGTTCATGCGATAACACCTGTAACGATGTAACCCATCTTCTTTTTCCTAACCCTCCATTTGATACTTGAATTTTACTGAGGGAAGTGTTAAGGTATAATCCTCTTGACTTTATTAATAATAATGAAAGAATTTGTATAGAATACGAGGCAAGAAACATATGGAAATAAACAATTAAGAATAAGAAAATATATAACTAAGGAAACAAATAATAAAGAGACCTATACTAATAATATTCTAACACTCTCCGGCAGTCGAAAAGGCAGGTCAACGAAGTTTGAGACTGGTTCGAAAATTATCAAAAAGCAAGGAAGGAAGACCTTTGGTAAAAATGTCTACAAACTGACGAGCAGATGAAACATGCACAACACGAACCTCACCTAAGGCAACCTTTTCACGCACAAAATGTATATCCAATTCAACATGTTTAGTATGTTGATGTTGTACGCGGTTAGAAGAAAGATAGACGGAGCTAATATTATCACATTAAACTAGAGAAGCTCTTTGAAGAGGACAATGAAGCTCAAGAAGAAAATTACGGAGCCAAGTCGTTTCTACAATAGCATTGGTGACACCACGATATTTTGGCTTTGGCACTAGACCGAGAAACGATAAGCTGACGTTTGGAGGACCAAGAGATGAGATTGTCACCAAGAAAAACACAATAGTTGGAGGTAGAATGATGAGTAGTAGGACAGACAACCCAATCGGCATCGGAATAAGAGATAAGGTGAGACGTGGCCGAAGAGGAGGAGAGGAGAGACCATGAGAAAGGGTACCACGAAGATAACGAACAACACATTTAAGGGCATGCATATGGCTTTCATAGGGATCGTGCATAAAGAGTCAAAGCTGCTGAACGTCATATGAAAGATCGGGACGAGTAAAAGTGAGATACTGAAGAGCACCGGTGAGACTACGATAAAGAGTGGGATCAGAGAAAGGGGAGAAGATGCCGAAAGCTTCAACTGAGTGTCAGCGAGTTTGGAGGAGGGATTAGACATATTGGCTCACATGAGGATCTCACGATCCAACTTTTCGTAGGAAAAAAATAAACCAGATCAGGAATGAGAAACAAAGATACCAATAAAATAATGAAGAGGACCAAGATCAGTCATAGTATACTCAGATGAGAGAAGAGGCGTGAGCTGAGAGAGAATTGGAAAAGGAGAAAGCAGTAAGAACGATGTCATCAACATGTCACAGAGCATAGGCAGTGGAAGAGCCATGACGGTAGATGAAGAGGGGGTGTCAGCACGACTGGTGATGAAAGCGAGAGAAGAGAGATAAGTCATAAAATGATGGTACTAAGCACAAGGGCCTGCTTAAGACCATAGAGCGCTTTCTTGAGATGACAGACATCATTTGGAAAGTCAGGATGAGATTAGCTAGAAGGTTGCTTCATATAAACAGATTCAAAGAGAGGGCCATGAAGGAAAGCATTTTTGACATCAAGTTGATGAAGAGGCCAAGAACGAGAAATAGCTATACTACGAACAGTGTGAATAGTGGCAAGCTTAACTACCGGACTAAAGGTGTCATCGTAATCAATACCAGGCTATTGAGTGAAACTCTAAACAACGAGACGAGTTTTATATTGCTCAAAAGAGCCGTTGGAGCGAAACTTGTGGTGGAAGATCCATTTGGACCCAACAAGTTTAATATTAGGAGGAGAAGGAACGAGATCCCAAGTGTCATTGGAATGTAGAGCAGAGAGCTCGGCATCCATGGAAGCCTTCCAATGTGATCACGAAGAGCTTGAGAATGAGAATAAGGAACCGGAGACGGAATAGATGAGATAGAGAGATGCCAGACTTGGAACAAGTGATCATATGATGAGTAAGAACGGGGGGTGGGTCCTCATCTGTAGAAAGTGGCGGTATAGGAGGGCACGTAAAGACAAGAGTCGCGAAAGTTGGAGAGCGTGGTATAGAGAACCCGGAGGTGGGTGTGCAGACCAAAGGAGAGGCGAAGACAGGCACCAACTCGCCAGACAGAGAAGAGGAGACGAGTTATCGTCGGAGGAAAGAAAGTCGTACGAGGATTGTGCCGTAGGAAAAGAGAAAGAAGAGAAAGGAAAGATGGATTCATCAAAAGTGACATGACTAGAGATTATAATGTAATTAGTACTAAGGTTCAGGCATCTAAAACCTTTATGGTTAGCTAGAAAACCCAAAAATAAACAAGCAGAAGAACGAGGAGAGAATTTGTGGGAAGCGGTGTCGGAGAGATTAGGATAGCAGACACATCCGAAAATGCAGAGATGGGTGTATGAATGGGAGATGTTATAAATAATTTCAAAACGAGTTCGATAAGAGAGAGTAGTGGTCTTAAGAATTTTGAAAAAATGAACTGCCATATTGGCGGCTTCGACCCAAAAAGCAGGAGGGAGAGAGGCTTGGAAGAGAAGAGTGTGCACAATGTTATTCATAGTTTGGATGTCTCGCTCGGCTTTACCATTTTGTTGGGAAGTATGAGGACTAGAAAAATGAAAAACTAAACCATTTTGCGCAAAAAAAAAAAAACCATGCAACTTTTTATTATCAAATTCACCATCATGGTCACATTGAAGGGTTTTGATTTTAAAATTAAATTGATAAGAATAAAAATCCACACAAATTTTAAAAAAATCAGACTTATTTCTTAAAGGAAAAATCCATAAAAAATGCAAAAAATCATCCAAAAAAATAACATAATAATCATAACCACCTAAACTTGGCACCAGAGAGGTCCAAAGGTCTGAGTGAAAAACATCATATAACACATTACTAGATAAATTAGAGCTCGAAAAAGGTAAGCGCTTGTGTTTACCAAGCTGACAAGCATGACAAAGGTTTTGAGAAAAATCCTTATTACAATTAATAAAATTCCTACTAGATAAAAAAACTAAAAAGAAAACTCCGGGATGACCTAGCCGTCGATGCCACGTGGAGGAAAGAAGAGGTGTGGTAGAATGGATGGTGCTGGGAGTGGTGGAGAAATCGGAAAAAGGGTAGAGACCGCCACCATTGTCACACCGAAGAATTAATGCACCGGTCCTAAGGTCCTTAGTAGAAAAATCAAAAGGATCAAATTCAAGAGAGCAAGAGTTACCACGAGTGAATTTACGAACAAACACAAAAATTTTAACTAAGGAGGGAGAGACAAGAATATTATTTAAAGAAAGATAACAAGAAAGAGTATAGATGATGGATTAACCAGGAGAAATGACGGAGGAGTACAGCATCATTGCCTACATTTATTGAATTTAAATTATAACTCAGTGCAATATTAAATAATTTACCTTGGGTACAGGACATATGAGTGCTTGCCCAGTATCCCTATACCAATTTTTGTTTGGTTAATTGAATACCATAGTCTGATATAGCAAGGAAAGATAGGTTGAGGTGAAGGCTGATTGTTGCTGATTTGGTATAGATGGACCGAGAGGAGTGGACTACATGGGTGAAATTGGTGTAGGGCCATGTGGAGGAGTGGCCCAGATGGGAGCCAGACCAAGTAGACCTTGAGCTGGGCTGGGTCCGTGTGGTAAACCTGGATTGTGAGGAGTGGATAGCGCAGGCTACATGGGCCAAGTCAGCGAACCGGGCTGTGAAGAAGAGGCCTAATTCGCCGATTGGAAAGACTGGGGTGCTAGATGCGAGAAGTGAGGCGGTGTTGGGGTGGAACCGTGGCCTTGAAAGTGAGTTGGGGCTTGCAGATTTAAGTAACCAAACTGTGGGTTGGCATTATAGTATGGGCTTTGTTTGTAGCCTGATTACTGATGACCAGATTGACTTCCACGGCCACCAGACGGACCACCACCTCTTCCTTGGTATTTTTCATTACCTGAATATGTGTTTCAATTTTGAAAATTATTTTGGAAAAAAAGAGAAGTAGAGGAATCCGAGTGGGGAGCATTTGAGTGAAAATGGGACCACGTGCTTCATGAGTGAGTAATAAGTTTCGAACTTCAGAAAAATAAGGGAATGGTTTTTGGGTAGTAATTATAGTGGCGATGGTAGATAGGGCTCAGGTATAGCTTGCAAGAGTTGAAGGATAAAGACTTGGTCATTGACAGGACTATCGAGGTCGGCGAGATTATCAGCAAGATATTTCATCTCCTGACAAAATTGAGAAATAGTAAGTGAGACTTTTTGAAGAGTATGAAAACACTCATTAATTTGCAAAGAATGAGATGGTTTATTGTTTAGGAAATTTTCTTCAATTGCAAACCATAATTTATGAGAAGTGGAGTATTCTAAATCAATATTTTTTAGCAACTTTAAGTCCACCAAGATTCATTGTTATCAGAAGAAGGTTTGGATTTTCCAGAAAGATGATCAAAAACAGAATAGTTGCGGCAGAGATCCGTAAACATGTTGCGCCATAATTTATAGGTTGAATCATTATCCGTTAGTTTAAAACCAAAAGAAGAGTGGATGTTACCGGCAGCTAAAGCAGGGTGTATGGTGGGTGGTTTAAGGCTGATGGGTGAGAGATCATTGGTGGCAGTTTGAGTGGCAAAGGAGTCGGTTGTTTGAGACATGAGAGGTAGAAAATCGAAAACACGTAGCGCGAAAACAAAAAATAACAAGGAGAGATAGAAATCGAGAATAATTACCATAGAAAAATCAAACTAGCCAAGTGAGAGAATTTGAATGCCAGCAAGAGAGTAGAGACACGTTGATCCCTGGATGTTGTTCGATGTCAGTGCTATAGAAGGCTTTATAGTGAGAAAATATCTCGTTTAGGGCAGCAACGAATTAAGGTAGAGAAGGAGACGCCGGCGGTAAGGGAGGAAGGAAACTGCAGCGCAAGGGAGAAGAGGGCGGCTGCCTTTGAAGAAATTAGATCCCTAAGATGTGTTTAGGCTGATATCATGTTAAGGTATAATCTCCTTGACTTTATTAATAATAATGAAAGAGTTTATATAGAATACAAAGCAAAAAACATAAAGAAAATAAACAACTAAAAATAAGGAAATATATAACTAAGGAAACAAATAATAAAGAGTCCTATACTATCAACATTCTAACAGGAAGTACAAGGGAAAGAATTTTTCTCCCATCAAATCAAATGATAAGACTCACTGCTTTATTTTACGGTAAATTCTATGCTAGATCGAGACCATTGGTCTCGGTCTAGTGTACATCATTGGATCAAGGAGCATTTTAGTAAATGCCCCTGTTGAGGGGATTCAATGGTGTAAACTAGATCGAGAACAATGGTCTCAGTCTAGCATAGACTGACCCTTAGTTTACAGTACTTTTCATTTTATTTTCTTCTGTAAAAGGCATGAAAAATAACAATATAGTCTACTCTTAGATTTTATTACTTTTAATCATTCCTAGTACTATATCAAACAAATATTGCAGGGAGTTTGGAAGTTTCCGGGCGTAACCAATTTGAGCTAGATCCAAACTTAAAGATTCAATGACTTTTAAGAACAACGATAAAGAAAGGACTAAAAACACATCTTTCCCCCATGGCTTTATATATGTAGGAATTCTGCAATAAAATCCAACTATTTTGTTATTTATGATATTGTTTCATTCATAAGTTGTGAGCATTTATATAGCCAACTACGAGATATATAATTAACCGAAGTCTATATATCATTAATTACATATATATAATAATTAAGTGAAAGTGGTTAGTTGATGCTATTTAGGGTGTTAATATCGTTGTTTACATCATAACGAATTGTTTAGCTTGCCTGATGTCTATTTTGGTTTTTAATAATCAAATTATTTAGCTTGTATGGTTTATATTTAGTGTTTCATGGTCGGTGATACTGATATTGTATGGATGTTTGGAATTTACGAATTTTAGAACGGAATTAAAGACAAAATCTGAGACGAAATTTGAAACGGATTTGAGTACAAGATCTGAGACGGATTCTGAGATAGAATTGTGAACATAACCAGCCACAAATCTTTCGGAGAACTTAATGTTAGCTTCCTAATCAGTGACAGAAATTCCCGTCTCTGAAGTTTGAGATGGAATTTTCTATCTGTGATTCACAACGAGGCTTTCAGCGACTATTTTTAGGACAAAAATATTCCGTCTGAAGTAGGTATTAAAGACGGAATTTTTCATCTTGGACACCCTATTTTCTTGTAGTGAAGATGTCAAGTGATAATTTAAAAGTTGTACTTATTGAGTGATATGAATTTTTGTTTTGTCACAAAATTATTTTTACAAGTTTAATTGTAGTAAAAATTTATATGAGTTGTTAAGAGAGTGTTGTCACTATTAACAACAAATAGAATTGTTACTATTTTTGTCTTGTAACTAAACCATGTGTCATGCTAATTATCAATAACAACTATTTTAAAATATTTCTTTTTAGTAAAAGAGTTTACTGTGACAAAGCAATATCTAATGTAAATTTATTGTCATATTTTATCACTAATGTAAATCAATTTTTTATTTTTTTTGGTGGTGAACCCAAAACAAGTTAGTTATATTGGGTTAGAGGGAGTAGGCATACGCCCTTGACCTTGGCATAGTTGAACCAAAATCCCAAAATGATGATAACATAAGTGTTGACTAGAACTAGTTGATGTCTACAGCAAGGTGAATAAGACAACCCCACAAATGTATCTTTTTGTTATGTGATTTCCCAACACAGAGAGATTATCGTCATCCCAAGTAACAGATGCATCACTTAGAAGCGCAACTCTCTCTCATAACGCCAGTGGTTTAGTCTACTTTGAGTTTTCTAATGCAATTCTTGGCTTCTCTTGCCTTGGAAGATTGATCAATTATAAACAATTAAACTGAGTGGTTATACAATTTGAGATCGACAGTAATGACAAGCAATAACCTTTAATTATTGTTCTTGTTAAAGGACTTCTTGATTGATGTTAGTGAAATTATTGTAATTCCCACTAGTGTTGCCACGCCTATCACCTTACGAGATTGGTGCTATGAGTATTATGAATTCTTAACCATGGTTATCTTCATCCCTCCAACTGCAACACCTTTTCTTTTTTTAAAATACTTATTTGGACTAATGATTATTACTCATTTTTATTTATTTTCGAAATAAATTATTTTATGTGATTATTCAGCTACGACCTCGTTTGAAATTGGTTTTCATATCATTTAAATTATTTTATGTGGTGATGTAAAACAACCTAGTCGAATCAAAATATTCAACATGGTATTCAATAAGCTATTTTGACTCACATTTGGTACGACTTCACCGAGGGTATTCCCCTACTTGCTTAGTTAAATTCATTTAAATTATCTCAAATTGATATAAATCCAAAGTTACAATTCCTTGTGAAGATATTAATTGACAAATGTTTTAATGAAATCATGCATTTAACGGTCAAAGTTTACAATTATGCCCTCCCTATTTTGAAATTACATTCATGTTCTAAGGGGTTCGTTGATTAAAGAAACTTGACTGAGAAAAGGGCATAATTCGAAATCTGAAAGAAATTAAAAAATTGATCATGTCAGCAAATTCCATTAGTTTTCTAACGGAAGAAGGCGATTGCAAAGTTTTATTATAAGAGGAGGGGGTCTCTTGTGTGCTCAAAATAAATGCATTGAATTATAATTACACTAAATACAAGGGCTAGTTAATCTAACCCTTCTTAATTTTATAACCCTTCTGTTGAGGCTTTATTGTATGGTTTAGGGTGAACTTCAATTTACCCCCTTCAACTATGTGGTGGTCTCACTTTGCCCCCTCAAACTATAAAAATATGCAATATCGCCTCTCCAGGTAAGAGAGCATGGGTTATTTTTCATTTTACCCCTCTTTTTGTTAGTTTAATGCCCTCAAATGCCATAGAGGATAGATATTATATGTCATTATTATTGTAATTAAACATTCTTTATTAATGAAAGGCATCTTATCTTGTTTTCTTATAGGCATTCGTAAATTAATAAACAACTATAAGTCCCTGACAATAAGGCGAGCCTCCTACTCCTTATGAGTTAGGGAGAATGACATTAGAAGTGTTCGGTACATAATGACTAAATAAGTTCGCAAGTCAAAAAGATTATTGATTGGACATCAATAATGGATAAGACTTGTATGACATGAGCTTTGACGTGAAAGTGTCAGTCGAACACTATGAGTTGGTGGGAGCTTGTGTCATAGACACATTAGTGGGACTAATGAGTTCAAACATGACTCGTATCGGTTCTTTCACATGGGTTTCACTCTGTAATAGTCAATGACAAAACTGATTAGTTATGATAGGTACGTGTAAACCTTAGACCTGAGTAGTTACGTTAAAAATGTGCTTGTGACATCAAGTTTGTCACTAGAGTAGTTAGATTCAATTCACCCATTGGTGGGTCGACCTCAAAATGCAACTTGATGGGCAAGTAGCAGTCTTAACCGATTGACAAGATGGAATTTATTCTCACATAAGTGAATGAGGCATATATCCTATGCCGACATGAATGAGTGAGGTCTAAATTCTTTGGCCAAAACAATAGAGTTACTCATGTTAGACATCAGAGTATACTCATTGATCTCGACTCATTATGATCTATGCATATGGTCAAGTATTATGAGTTTGACTAAACCGTGACTTTTACTTAACTGGACTATAAGAATAAAAGGTTTATACTCATAGAGCATTCATGACGAAAAAGTTTTTGGAATGATCCTAATCATTTGTTCTCAATTGGCTTACAATGTGAGCCACGTGACTGGCTAGGTGTTACTCACATCTTTTAGTATCCTACCAACTGCCTTTTGAGACGAATCTAAAGAATGGCGCTAAACGAAATTGCAAAGGGGAAAATTGACTTTTGACTTGAAGGGCTTCATTGGTATTTGATATCGTATATTAAATAATTAATTTATCATTAGATGATAGAATTAATTAATTAATATTATTAATATGATAATTAATATTCCGGAGGAATTAATTATTAAATTAATAAGGATAAATATATATATATATATATATATTAAATGCTAAAAATAAAATAGGAACCAAATGGGTACACTAGCCCGGAGGTTAGTGCACGCCTACAGTAGGCGTCCAAATGGACGCCTCCCCCCTTGACTTGGTTGCCAAGGGTTTTGTCTTTCTTTAAGTATTAATATATACATAGGAGAGAGAAAAATACCTAAGCCTCACTTTTAATGTGAAAAGAGAAAAAGCCAAGATAAAACTCTCCCCAGCTCTCTCTCTCTCCTACCATCTCTTTGAAGAAGAAAGAAGAGATTTTCTTGCTTTGGATTCTGGCGTGGTACTTTGGAGGCAGTGACATCTTGGCTGCTCGGATTAGAAAAATTAAAGCAGACGCTTTTTGAAAGAAACTATAAGTCTTTTCATCTTTTATGTTTGAATATGGAATTCAAAGATGAACGCCTAGAGATTTTTATTTCTGCTGGGTTTTTATGCAAATATCCCAACAGTGGTATCACAGCCGATCTCTGATTCCATACTTAACATAGGCTTTGAGCTTTAAATGTTGTAATCTCATGTTTTAAATCATGTCAAAATATGAAATTTTGTGTTGTAATTGAAGCTTGTTTTTTCCTATGTCTGATGATCTAAATTGCATGGTGTATATGTGATATATGTTATTTTTACACTAGTTTCCCCCCGTTTATCGACTTGGTTTTGATTGTTTCTTTGATAATTTGATCACATTTGATGCTTTGATCCTTGTTTTCTCATATTTTCTAGAATAACATATGATTTGGAGGAAAAGAACAAGGATTGAAGGTAAATCATGAATAAAGATACAACACAAGGTAAAATGCTGTATGCGCAGTGCTAGAGTTTATGGAATAGATTTCTCTAACCATGTCCAAATTACCCACTTGATATACCAATGGAAAGATAAGAGGCAAAGGTATATTTCTTATGTTTAAGACAAAGATCAGATATGTAAGGAAGGAGGTGAAAACGTCATCGGAAGAGACGTCTTACGATGGAGTTTTCTCATTCAGTGACTTGTAAGACCATTTTGTCATCTTTAACATTTGATTTAGGCCCGAGTGTCTTCTTGAGAGTTGTAGATATTTGTTTTAGGATTCTACAGAATCTTGAATCAGTGTATTCCGACATGGGTAGAGAAAGTTATGCGAAGTTTACCAAAACTGGCTGGAGCAGCAGGGGACGAACGCCGAGGCGTTCATCCACGAATGCCGTGGCGTTAATATGCAGTAGCCAACGCCATGGCGTTCAACAAGCGAACACCGCGGCGTTCGAGGCAGCGGGTTGGTCGATAAATACCCCTTTTAGCCATTTTTACCCTAACTCACCTTGGATAGCAGCTGCCACACGAAAATAGAGAGAGAGAGAGCTTGGGAGAGAAGATTGAAGGTCAAAACATGGAGAATTCAACAAAGAATCCACATCTCTACAAGAATTAGGGAGTTTTTACATCTTTATTTCTTGAATTTTTTCAAACCTCTTATGGCTTGTATGATTTATAATTGCACTTTTGACATGAATATGAGCTAAACTTGTTTGATTGAGGCAATGGATAGGCCATTTATGTTATTTTGATTGTTGATTTGTTGGTGTTTATTAGATTAATTTTGGTTTTAGCTATGTATTCAATATTTGATCTCAATGCTACATTTGCTTGATCACCAAGTGTTTGATAAAATGCCTAGGTTAGAGATCGAGAGATAATAACCTAGGGAAGATATAAACATTGCATACCCTATAGTTAAACCGACTAGAGATAGACTCGGTTTCTTTAGGTAACTTTCCATTCACGTGGGGAATTCCTAGACCTTAAATGCATCCTCGTTAATCGGGTTTTCATATAGAGATATATAGGAAATCGTTACCAAGGGTAGGGTTGCTATGCCAAGAGATTGGGTGGTACGTACGTTAAGGAATTTCGCCTTAGCTAAATCAATCTAATAATCCAATAGAACCTAAATCACAATCGAAATGCATAATTGGTTGAACCATGTGCCATGATCGCTTCTCTCTATTGTTTCCTCCCTTTATTTGGTGTGACGTTGCCTTAGTTTATTTTCTAGTATTTATTAATTAGTTAATCAACCTTTCTATCGACCGATTTAACTTAGAATTGATTAATATAGTAGTCTTGGTACTTAGATTATAGTTGTCCCTGCGGATACGATAACCCCGGACTTAGAAATCCACTTTACTACTTACGCGACCTAGTTCTCTTGCTAGGATTTTGTCGTGTCAAGTTTTTGGCGCCATTGCCGGGGACAACTATGGTATCTAATATTGAGATTCTCTTATTCTTTCTGAGCTTAGATCATTTTTTTTTTCTTTCTACTAATTGTTTTGTCTTTCTTTGTGCGAGATTGATCTCATTAGTGCATGACACGTACTAGTGGGATTGGACTAGCGGAGTTGGACCTTGAGACTGAATGCACATTTACTCGAGGGGTAAGACTACAAAGGGAGACTCAACCTCAGTAAGCCACGATGGAGACTCCTTATACACACATAGATCCCGCTGTCCTAGGAGAAGCGGTGCATCGGGAAATTGCAAAGCTTGGCATCCCTCTAAAGCAACCGGAGGTATCTCCACAAATCCTTATGAGGGATTACATGATGCCAAACATTCAAGGAGCAACTGGGCCAATTGTTTTACCACCTGTGGAATCCTATGAGCACACTTACCATCCCGGTTGGCTAAATCATTCAAGATCAACATGGAGTTACAACAATGATGGAATGATGTTTTCACCAGGATTGGCGCAGGATTGGGATCCATCATTCGCCTCATCAACCCCAATGAAAATGGAAACCTATGAGCATACTTACCATCCTGGTTGGATAAATCCTGCAAGCTCAACATGGAGTTACAACAATGCCTCAGGATTTGACCATGTCTGTAGCCTTCCCTCCCAACAATATGATAGTTCCTATCAACAAGAGCCAACGATGACATCTACTCTTGAGGACCAGTTGAATGTAGATTGTGCAAGCTCACAAGCTAGCATAAACGAGATGGAAGCTATCATAAAGGAGATGGAAGCTCGTAGAAAGGAGTCAGAAGCTCATAGTAGGGAAGTGGTCATACTAGTCGATCAAGCAATCAACTTATGGAAGGAGAGAGAGTCATGCACCCTAGAGAATCGCACAAAAGAAAGTGAGGCTTCCCTCAATACAGAAGTTGAACAAGCGGTTGATTTAGGACTACAATGTCTCCCTCCTATCACTAAAGATTCTCCACCCTCTGTCCTCTCCACATGTAAAGAGGTAATTGATTCCAATGAAGGTGAGTTGTTTTTAACTACAGGAGTTAATATGGTTATTTGTGATAGCTATGAGGTTTGTAAGCATCCAATTGATTCGAATTTGTCTTTACGCATTGATGCTTTTGATCCTTTTAGTGTTGAGCTTTCTCAGGTTAAAAGAACCAATAGTCTCCTCGAGTCCTACATCATGAACTCCAAGTTTTCCACTTCGATGGGTGAAGAAAAACGGTCATCTACTTGTAACTTGGAGAATAGTCCAAATCATCACTCGGCACAATGGGAAGAAAGAGTGATGGAAGTGGTGATGGACTATGAGAAAACATTTGAATGGATGATTGCTTGGTCACTACTCATCATATTTTCTAGTATCGTCGGGCCCTATTTCATCCTTACTTGGAGAATGAACAAGGCATTCATTCGAAAAACCCCTTGAAATAACTCGGTAAAGTCAAGTTAATGACTTTAAAACAAGCGCTTCTTGGGAGGCAACCCAAGCTTTTTATTGCTTTCTTGTTTTTCCTTTTTGTATTTATCTTGCTTTCTTTCCCGTCTTATTGTTGATGTGATTTTCTAGATATTTCTTTTCTTCAGGTTTTGATCCGAAGGTACTAGCCCACCACCGTGCTCACTCCGCATCTCTCCATTTCAGAGTTGTAACGCTTATCCCTCTCACCTTGCATTTATTTCATGAACATTGAGGACAATGTCTAATTTAAGTTTGGGGGTGCAACCTTGTTGAATTAGAATTCATGAATTGGTGCACCCTTGCATAAGAGCTGAATGAGTTTGAATATCTCTACTCTGTTAAAGTCAAAGCCCCTTGTCTGTGGTCAACATGTCATATATTGTGACTTGAAAGCCCTTTTTAGTCGTGCTTATGCGAATTATTGCGGTTTTAAAATGTTGAACTTTCAATTTTGTTGACTATGAAGTGTGTATTAATGTTGTGAAGTCATAAAATGATTTAGGCCATCTTTCATTGTTGTTAGCATTACATTTTGGCCTTCTCTACATTGCATAATCTCTAGACCTTGATTTGAGCCGTATTGATAAGAATGGAGTGTGCTGAGCACACTAGAAACCACCATTCGTCTTTATTTCATATGCCAAGACAACCACCTTCTAGCCTAAAAGAAAAACAATGTCAAAAACAATGTCTTGCACCCAATCAAGAGAGTTTAGAACTTCATATCATTTGACTTGAATATGGGTAGTCACCTTGTTTTGATTTGAATGTACATGGGTTAGATAGTGATGTTTTGGCTATGTTGGGATATTTGAGGTTTGAAGTATTATGTAAAAAAGGGGATGAAATGAAAACTTGAGCAATGGGCTAAATATTCGAGAGAGAGAAAAAAAAGAACAAAGTGTGCTCTCGACTAGGCTTTGATCTTAGCACTCAATTGGATCATTTGGCTTGGAAATCTATGTACAACCCGATATGAAAAGAAACAAGTTTGGGGGTTGTAAGTTGATAGGAAAAAGAGAGTGAAAAAGGGATAAGTGATAAGGTGTGAAAGTTTTTGTAGTCTATTTGCGAATTTAGATCAATGATTTTGAGTTATAGGCTCTCTTGACTCAGTCACTTTATCCATATTTTCCAATCCTAGCCATCACCTAGCTTTACATTACAAGCCGTAAAGACCTTTTGATTGTGACAATTGCACTTTATACACACCGATGGGTTAACGAATGTTGAATTGTTTCAATGTCTTTACTTTCAAATTGATTTGCATAATCTTATCTAAAGTGTGCTCTTGACATGAATATGGGAGTGGGAGTTCATGATTTAGGGATGGAAACTAAGATTTTGTGTGGTTTTCAAATTGCTGAATGTTCAAAGCATCGGGTAACTCTTCCGAAACTTCTTCGAAGGTTTAATGCTTGCTTTTGTGTGTATGAGATTGCAAAAGAAAAACCATTTTGAGCTTTCATGTGTGTGCTTGATTGTATTTGATCGAGGACGATCAAAGCTAAGTTTGGGGGTAGTTGATATATGTTATTTTTACACTAGTTTCCCCCCGTTTATCGACTTGGTTTTGATTGTTTCCATGATAATTTGATCACATTTGATGCTTTGATCCTTTTTTTCTCATATTTTCTAGAATAACATATGATTTGGAGGAAAAGAACAAGGATTGAAGGTAAATCATGAATAAAGATACAACACAAGGTAAAATGTTGTATGCGCAGTGCTAGAGTTTATGGAATAGATTTCTCTAACCATGTCCAAATTACACACTTGGTATACCAATGGAAATATAAGAGGCAAAGGTATATTTCTTATGTTTAAGACAAAGATCAGATATGTAAGGAAGGAGGTGAAAACGTCATCGGAAGAGACATCTTACGATGGAGTTTTCTCATTCAGTGACTTGTAAGACGATTTTGTCATCTTTAACATTTGATTTAGGCCCGAGTGTCTTCTTGAGAGTTGTAGATATTTGTTTTAGGATTCTACACAATCTTGAATCAGTGTATTCCGACATGGGTAGAGAACGTTATGCGAAGTTTACCAAAACTGGCTGGAGTAGCAGGGGACGAACGCCGAGGCGTTCATCCACGAACGCCGCGGCGTTAATATGCAGTAGCCAATGCCACGGCGTTCGAGGCAACGGGTTGGTTTATAAATACCCCTTCTAGCCATTTTTTACCCTAACTCACCTTGGATAGCAGCTGCCACACGAAAATAGAGAGAGAGAGAGAGAGCTTGGGAGAGAAGATTGAAGGTCAAAACATGGAGAATTCAACAAGGAATCCACATCTCTACAAGAATTAGGGAGTTTTTATATCTTTATTTTTTGAATTTGTTCAAACCTCTTATGGCTTGTATGATTTATAATTGCACTTTTGACATGAATATGAGCTAAACTTGTTTGATTGAGGCCATGGATAGGCCATTTATGTTATTTTGATTGTTGATTTGTTGGTGTTTATTGCATTAATCTTGGTTTTAGCTATGTATTCAATATTTGATCTCAATGCTACATTTGCTTGATCACCAAGTGTTTGATAAAATGCCTAGGTTAGAGATCGAGAGATAATAACCTAGGGAAGATATAAACATTGAATACCCTATAGTTAAACCGACTAGAGATAGACTCGGTTTCTTTAGGTGGCTTTCCATTCACGTGGGGAATTCCTAGAGCTTAAATGCATCCTCGTTAATCGGGTTTTCATATAGAGATATATAGGAAATCGTTACCAAGGGTAGGGTTGCTATGCCAAGAGATTGGGTGGTACGTACGTTAGGGAATTTCGCCTTAGCTAAATCAATCTAATAATCCAATAGAACCTAAATCATAATCGAAATGCATAATTGGTTGAACCATGTGCCTTGATCGCTTCTCTCTATTGTTTCCTTCCTTTATTTGGTGTGACGTTGCCTTAGTTTATTTTCTAGTATTTATTAATTAGTTAATCAACCTTTCTATCGACTGATTTAACTTAGAATTGAGTAATATAGTAGTCTTGGTACTTAGATTATAGTTGTCCCTGCGGATACGATAACCCCGGACTTAGAAATCCACTTTACTACTTACGCGACCTAGTTCTCTTGCTAGGATTTTGTCGTGTCAATATGTAATAAAAAATTGCAAAGAAAAACCGAGAAAGAAGCTGCTGCACACACAGAGTGTACATAGACGAGCGTAACGTTGGAACATCAGGATGCTAACGCTCGAACGTTGGTTGTTTGCACATGGCCTGTACGCAGACGATGGCCAGGCCATCGCCTGTGCTCATAGGCACGCGCGCACCCTTAAGGGCGCTGAGGCGCCCGATGCCCAGACACCCACACGGTGTGCCTGGCCAGGCCGTGTGCCGGGCCATTGAAAGACAGGTCGAATATTGGAAATCAGTCCTGGATTTTAATATTTGGGTTTCGGGCTATTAGAATTATTCGGGTGGGTCCAAAGGATGATAACCCGGATTTTAATTAAATAAGTCCAAAATTAGTTTTATTAAAATTGGGTTTTTCAATAAATTGGTTGTGGATCAAATTTATTAAATCTAAGTGGGCTAAGAGGTTGGTGGCTTTGGTTTGTTGAAATCGAGCCCAATTAAGTATTTATTGAATTAAATATTATTTAAATAAGAATTAATTAATTATTTTCTTAGTGAATTTGAATTAATTTTCCCATTTTAAATATTATTTTTCTCTCTCATGGGTGGCTTTGAATTATGATATTGTATGAAATACAATATTTTATATGTTTCTTAAATTAGTTAGACTAATTATTTTAATTAAAGGTAGACATACAGAATTTGAAATTTATATATTTAAGTCATTTAGTTAGACTATTTGATTTTGATTAAAATATTGTAAATATGAAATTTGAAATTTAATGAAGGCATTAATTAGTTAGACTAATCATTTTAATAATTCACCAATATATTTGCTTTATTTTATTGCGAGCATGTATCATGTGATGGTGACACCTTTCATGTACTAAGGCTTTTGGTTTATACATTTTATTTTCATGGGTTGTAAGGGCCGTTTTTAAGCCCATTTTTATTTATTAGATTTTATGTATAGGTTGCTTAAATATCTTGTAATAAAATAGGCTTTTGAAGACGATGCATACATGAGGAGCCCATGAAGATTAGATTAGACTTTCCCTTTGCTTTTTATTTAATTTGATTACCCATTGGCTTGGATCCTCTAGAAAATTCCATGGTTTTGTGTGTTATTAGCTTTTTAGAATTGCTAGGCATGCTATATTAGTTGTATATATCATGTATGTTTAAGCGCTATTGATAAGTGCAATATTTATATATTTTATTACCTCTATATTTAGCATTTTATTGTGATTATATGGCCATTGGAACTGATTTTATCTCATTTTGTGATTTGGGCAAGAGTTGAAGTGCAAAATATCAATTTCAATCAAAATGACAGATTTGGCGATGTTTCGGAAATATTAATATATCTGGAGATGCAGACATTAGTTTCTATTGAATTTTATCTAGTTGGAAAGCTAAGACAAAGGCCTATATTTCTTATGAAGAAGTCCAGACCCAGTTCGGAAGTTAAAGGGCTCGAAAGTGTTGAAGAATTTAATGAAGATTTCTGTTCTGGACTGGACTGGAATGCGCAGCGTTGGTGAAAAATTCATAACTAGAGTTATGTGTCTTGGATTCAGTCAAGGCCAGTTGGAAATGAAAGCTAACACATAAATCTACAAATGTCTAGAAGGAGTCAAAGTCAGATTCGTTGAATTAGAGGTGACAAATCAGAATGTAAAGGGAAGAATATATTCTCCATGCTTTGATGTTAAAGAGAAGAATATATTCTCCATGCTTTGATGTTAAAGGGAAGAATATATTCTCCATGCTTTGATGTTAAAGGGAAGAATATATTCTCCATGTCTTGATAAAGGAAGAGAGAATATATTCTCTCTATGATTATATCATCTTTTCATTGCCTATATATATGTCTTGCAAGAGTTGAAGAAGAACAACAAAAACAAGAAGAAAACAAAGAGAAGAGAGTTAGAAAAATAGTATTTTCAAGTTTTATGCTTACAATTATGAGTAGCTAAGTTTTTATTTCGATTCAAGGGAGTTCATTTTGATTCACATGTTGTGAGACACGGAGCTTCATCTATCTATCTACGGTTTGATTATCTTTTGTTTCTTATTCTTAATGTTCATGCTTGTTTAGATAATAATCTAAGGTGCACATTAGTTGATTATCTATTACAATCTATTGCTAACAAATCTTCATAATCCGTAATTGTTATGTTTGATTTGTGCATGTAGCAATTAGGTTTTCATGATTAGGATCCCAATTTTCGTTGATAACCTAAGTGAAACATTAGAGTAAATTAAATAGTTGGCGCTTGCTTAAACTATTGTTTATCCTTAGTCGCTTCTAATTCGTTATGCTATTATTAACATGATTAGGATTGCTTAATACCGAGTCAGTTGATAATAAGAATTTAACCGGGTGCTGGGCTTTGGTTAATGATATACGGAAGTTAATAGGGATATAAATAGCTGGTTATTTATGTTCTTGGCTAAGTAATCAAAGAATAGATAGTATTTTAGGTGTCTATGATCAACTTGAATTGAAGAACGAACTATCCTTGAATCGATGCTTTACATTTATTGAACTTCCTATTTAATTCCTGTCATTATTAATTCATCAAACAAACCTCCCCATTGAATATTATTTTGATCAACCAATCTCTAGGGTTCGACCTGGACTTACGAGTACTACAAATTCTTGTGAGAACAGTAATTATATTTTGGTGCATTCGACACGTACCAAATTTTGGCGCCGTTGCCGGGGATTGGTTTTCGGTCAAAATCTTATTTTATTCTAATTATTATTGTAATATATATAGGCTGTTAGGTTTATATATTTCTTAGTTTTAAGTTTTATTGACTAGTTTGTGCATTGAAAAAAAAACACTGTTTTTCGAATTCGGCCACGAACTCTATATCAATCTTGAAGGAAACATCGTTTTAAAAACAACTCAGGATATTAAAACTCAGCATACTTTTAGTATGCTGAGCACCACGCTCGCGGGCCCAAATTCCATCGTTTACTAGTTGTTTCTTTGCGTTTTTGTGTTTTCAGTCGGTTTTTAAGTTTTATTTTTATTTGTTTTCAATATTTCTATACTTTACCTTGTTAGTTTTTGTGTTTTATGACCTCTAAGAGCCAGGAAATTGATCCAGAGATTGAAAGAACGTTCCACAGATTAAGAAGAGAGGCTAAACGGGCAATTGAAGAGCAAAACTCAATACCTGAAGAGTCAATCCCTTCTCCAAAGGGAAGCACCGAATCTCTGCACCTGTTTTCAAGTGATTCAGACGAAGCGGAAGTCATGGCAGCCAACAATAGGACTCTAAAGGAGTTGGCTGCTCCAAATTTTAATCAACAACCTTTATGCATTGAATACGCTACTTTAGATGTTGCTTTTGAATTGAAATCTGGATTGATTCACTTATTACCTAAATTTCGTGGTCTTGCAGGAGAGGATCCAAATAAACATCTGAAGGAGTTCCATGTTGTTTGTTCAAGCATGAGACCAACTGGAGTGTCCGAAGAGCAGATTAAATTGAGAGCTTTTCCATTCTCCTTAGCTGATGATGCAAAGGATTGGCTCTATTATTTACCGTCGGGGACGATAACAACATGGAATGAAGTGAAGAGGCTGTTTTTGGAAAAGTACTTCCCAGCTTCAAGGGCTGCCAACATAAGGAAAGAAATTTGTGGCATAAGGCAGTACAATGAAGAGTCATTATACGAATATTGGGAGCGTTTTAAGAAGTTGTGTGCAAGCTGCCCCCACCACCAAATAAGTGAGCAATTGTTAATTCAATATTTTTATGAAGGCTTACTGTATATGGACAGGAACATGATTGATGCAGCGAGTGGAGGAGCGTTAGTAGATAAAACCCCCACAGCTGCCAGAAATTTGATTTCCAATATGGCGGCAAATTCACAGCAATTTGGCATGAGGTTGGATCACACACCTAAAGCAGTTAATGAGGTAAGTACATCTAACCTTGAGCATCAAATTTCTGAGTTAACGTCATTAGTTCGTCAGATGGCCGTAGGAAATTTGCAAGTAGCGAAGGTATGTGGTATTTGTTCAGTTACAGGACACCCCACTAATGCGTGTCCTACATTGCAAGAAGAAACGAACCAGCAAGCCAATGCCATTGGAGGATTCCCAGGTCAGCAACAAAGAAAGTACGATCCTTATTCCAATTCATACAATCCAGGCTAGCGAGATCACCCCAATCTCAGTTATGGAAATCAAGTTGGACAAAATCGTTATCAAAATTCTTTCCAGCCTCGACAGCAACATCAAACGAATCAATCTTTGAATTCAGGTATGGCTTTAGATGAAATTGTTAAAGCTCTCGCTAACAATACCCAACAATTTCAACAGGAAACAAGAAACAACATCCAAAATTTAGAGAAACAGATAAGTCAGTTAGCAACTTCGATGAGCAAGATGGAAGCTCAAGGTTCGGGCAAATTACCCTCCCAAACAATCATAAATCCTAGAGAGAATGCCAGTGTAGTAACTTTGCGGAGTGGAAAAGAAATTCAGAGCCCAACTCAAAGTGTGCCGGAAGAAGAAAAACCCACAGAAGCTAAAATTAGTCTCGAAGCTCCTAAGGTAAGTTTTCCTTCAAAAATGCATAAATCCACTAACACTGTTCCTGTTTCCATCCCCTTTCCGAGCAGGTTAAGTAAATCCAAGAAACAAAATGAAGAGAAGGAAATATTGGAGACATTCAGGAAGGTAGCAGTAAACATTCCACTGCTTGATGCTATTAGTCAGATTCCGAGATATGCAAAATTCCTTAAGGAACTATGCACCACGAAGAGGAAGCTACAAGGAGACGAAAAGATTAAAGTGGATGAAAATGTGTCTGCAATAATCCAACGAAAACTGCCACCTAAGTGTAAGGATCCAGGTACGTTTACTATCCCTTGTGTGATTGGTAATAATAGGTTTGAACGTGCCATGTTAGATTTAGGTGCATCAATTAACGTCATGCCTCATTCAATTTATGCATCTCTTAATTTGGGTCCCTTGAAACAAACTGGTGTTATTATACAATTGGCGGATCGATCTAATGCATATCCCGAGGGGGTTCTTGAGGATGTGTTAGTACAGGTGAACGAATTAATCTTTCCAGCTGATTTTTACGTTCTGAATATGGAAGATAATGTATCCCAAATCCAGCCCCGATCCTCCTAGGACGCCCCTTCCTCAAAACAGCAAGAACAAAGATTGATGCTCATGATGGCACTTTATCAATGGAGTTCGATGGGCAGATTGTCAAATTTAGCATATTCGAATCCATGAGGTATCCCCCTGATGTGAATTCAGTTTATTCTATTGATATTATTGATGTGTTAGCCCAGGAGGTTTTTGAGAAAAATCAAGTGGATGCATTGGAAGTAGTACTCAGTCATGGTTTATGGCAATTCGGGGAACATATGAATTTTAGTGATGAAGTTGAAGAGATGATTATGGCTTTGCAGTCCTTACCACCAGCCCCTAGCAGGTATAATGTGTCAAAAATTGAGTTATCATTTAATCACACAAAATTGTTGCCATCTGTGTTGCAGGCACCGAGTTTAGAACTTAAGCCCTTACCCGAGCATTTGAAGTATGTGTACTTAGGGGAAACCGAGACCTTGCCAGTAATAATTGCAAAGAATCTGACTACGGTGCAAGAGGAAAGACTCGTTAGGGTGCTTCGAGATCATAAGACAGCAATTGGATGGACTATAGCAGACATCAAGGGAATTAGTCCTTCCATGTGCATGCACCGGATTTTGTTAGAGGATGACTCAAAACCAAGCAGAGAGGCTCAAAGGAGGTTGAATCCATTGATGATGGATGTAGTAAAGAAAGAAATCCTGAAGTTGTTGGATGCAGGAGTTATTTACCCAATTTCAGACAGCAAGTGGGTCAGTCCTGTTCAGGTTGTACCAAAAAAATCTGGAGTGACGGTAGTGCAGAACCAGAATAATGAGCTAGTTCCTACAAGGATTCAAAATGGGTGGCGTGTTTGCATTGATTACCGCAAGCTAAATGCAGCAACGAGAAAGGACCATTTTCCTTTACCTTTTATTGATCAAATGCTTGAACGATTAGCCGGTAAATCTCATTATTGTTTTCTTGATGGTTACTCAGGTTATAACCAGATTGTGATTGCTCCTGAAGACCAAGAGAAAACCACATTCACGTGTCCGTTTGGAACATTTGCTTATCGGAGGATGCCGTTTGGACTTTGCAATGCACCAGCCACTTTTCAGCGCTGCATGACAAGTATTTTCTCTGATTTAATCGAAAAGTACATTGAAGTTTTTATGGACGATTTTACTGTGCATGGGGATTCATTTGATTCTTGTCTTGAAAATTTATCTCGTGTGCTTGATCGTTGCATTGACACAAACCTTGTTTTGAATTTTGAAAAATGTCATTTTATGGTAGAACAAGGGATTGTATTAGGACATGTTATTTCATGTAGGGGTATTGAGGTAGATAAAGCTAAGGTAGATTTAATTGTGAACTTACCCTACCCCACATGTGTGAGGGATGTGCGATCTTTCCTTGGCCATGCAGGTTTTTATCGTAGATTCATCAAGGATTTTTCGAAGATTGCATTGCCTCTATCCAAGTTGCTACAACAAGATGTGATTTTCGAATTCACCCAAGACTGCAAGGATGCTTTTGATAAACTGAAATCAGCGTTAACCACTGCACCTTTGATGCAGCCACCAGATTGGTCTCTTCCATTCGAAATAATGTGTGATGCGAGTAATTATGCAATGGGAGCAGTTTTAGGACAACGAGTTGGCAAACAACCTCATGTGATCCATTATGCTTCCCGGACCCTTAACGCGGCTCAGTGCAATTATTCAACTACTGAAAAAGAACTTTTGTCTATTGTTTTTGCTTTAGATAAATTTCGTTCTTATCTACTTGGATCTAAAGTGATTGTATTTTCTGATCATGCAGCTTTAAGACATCTTTTGGCGAAGAAAGAATCAAAACCGAGGTTAATGAGATGGATTCTTCTTCTTCAAGAATTTGATTTGGAGATTAAAGATAAAAAGGGGGCTGAAAATTTGGTGGCAGATCATTTGAGTCGATTAGTGCGAAAAGAAAATCTAGTGCCACTACAAGAATTCTTTCCGGATGAGCAATTGTTTGCTCTGCAAGGTATGGTTCCTTGGTATGCTGATTTAGTGAATTATTTAGTTTCTAGAACTTTACCTGATGATTTGAGTAGAGCTAAGAAAGATAAAATTAAGAGTGAGGCAAAATATTATGTGTGGGATGATCCATACTTGTGGAAGTTTTGTTCCGATCAAATTATTAGGAGATGTGTGCCTGATTCTGAATTAGAGTCTGTCTTGAAATTTTGTCATGCTTATGCGTGTGGTGGTCATTTTGGACCTAAGAGAACTGCAAGAAAAGTGTTAGATAGTGGTTTCTATTGGCCTACTTTATTCCGTGATGCTTATGTCATGTGTAAAAATTGTGAACAATGTCAAAGGACTGGGAATTTAAGTCATAGGAATGAAATGCTTCAAACGCCCATACTTGTTTGTGAGATTTTTGATATATGGGGTATTGATTTTATGGGACCTTTTCCTTCCTCCTTTGGTTTTGTTTATATCTTACTTGCGGTTGATTATGTTTCGAAGTGGATGGAAGCTAAAGCCACCCAAACTGATGATTCTAAAGCTGTTGTAGGTTTTCTCAAGTCTAACATTTTTAGTAGGTTTGGCATACCAAAAGCGTTGATAAGTGATCAGGGGTCCCATTTTTGTAACCGAGTTGTGGACACTTTGCTAAAAAAATATGGGGTGTTTCATAAGACATCCACACCTTATCACCCTCAGACAAATGGGCAAGCCGAGGTGTCCAATCGAGAAGTCAAGTCCATCTTGGAAAAAACTGTAAATCCTAATCGAAAAGATTGGAGTCTTCGACTTGAAGATGCATTATGGGCGTACCGGACAGCCTATAAAACACCTATTGGGATGTCTCCATATAGGTTAGTCTTTGGTAAATCGTGTCATCTTCCGGTGGAATTGGAACACAAAGCGTTTTGGGCTGTAAAGAGTTGCAATTTAGATAGAGATCAAATTGGTATACATAGGAAGTTGCAACTACAAGAGTTAGAGGAGATTCGCCTTGATGCTTATGAGAAATCCCGAATTTACAAGGAGAAGACCAAGTGGTTTCATGACAAGATGATCTCTAGGAAAGAATTTGTGATTGGACAAAAAGTGTTGCTTTACAACTCAAGACTCAAATTAATGCCTGGTAAGTTACGTTCTCGTTGGATTGGACCTTTTGTTGTGATTAATGTATTTTCTTATGGTGCAGTAGAGATTCAAAGCTTAGAAATTAACAAGTTGTTCAAGGTAAATGGACATAGACTTAAACCTTTCTATGAAGGTTTTCAAGAGCATACAATTGAAGAAGTTTCATTGATCAATCCAAATTACTTGGATTAAAAGGCTGCAAAGTCGAGCCAACGACTTTAAAAAAAGGCGCTGCTTGGGAGGCAACCCAAGAGTGGCTGAACGACCACCATCAGATTTGCTTTCTTTTTCCCTATCTCTTTTAATTTCGTTTGTTCATTTTTTTTATTTATTTATTTTCATTCTGTGTTGCATTGAGGACAATGCAGATTTTAGGTGTGGGGGAAATGGTTAGTTATTTGTTTTATGAGTTAAAAAAAAAATTTCTTTATTGTGCAGCCAAGTAAGGTAGTGAAAAATTATTTTCCTTCATCAGTGGTTGATTGAAAAATAAACTAGATTCAATAGAGAAGTTAAGTAGTGTTTAAATTGTTATGATTGTTGAAGTACAGGCTTTTAGAGAAATTCGTGTGAATTCGTAATTTAGCATAACTTTGTATGTGACTTTTGACTTGCTGAAATCCCTTCAAATTCCTCAAGGTTAATCTGGTTGATAGTGACTTAAAATAATAATGGATGAAATTCCTCGGTGTAAAGCTTGAGGCGTAAATTGCGTAATGTTGAAGATATAGTATAGCGCCTGGGATTATCTACACTGAAGGGATTAAGCCTGAGGAGTTTTCAAGCTTGGTAACCTAAGACTATCTAGTCTGGGATCTATCGGCCCAAACCTGCTACTGTGTTGGAAATCTAATAGGGCTATTCAAAGTATGTCCAGAATGAAATGATCCGCTTGTTGAGTAACCGGGTGCATTCATGAGTAATGTTTGTATTCGCGTCAAAAGACAAGTGTGTGCTTAATAATAAAATGTTGCTCGTTTTGATTTATTATTTATGATAGAGGAAATATAAAGGGATGATGTTAAGTTAGATGTTGCATTAATAGTATTGCGGTTACGAAATTAAGTGAATTCTTGAGAAGTTTGTGTGAATGCAAGAGTAATGGTGGAGACATGATAGACCTTTCTATCGAATTTTGTTACTAATTGATGTTTGGAAAGAAAATTTCATGAACTTGCTTGTTTGTACATTGAGAGATTGATTTTGTGGGTATATCTTCTGCAAACCCTCACGAGACTAAACTCGTCCACTAGGGGTAACCTAGGGGTTTAAAGGCTTGTTGCATATGTTAAATGCAACCGTGTTACCTACGAAAGTGGTTGGCCTTAGTTTTTTTTTTTTTTTTTTTCTAGTTTCTCTTTATCTTTGCCCGAGGACGTGCAAGAGCTAAGTGTGGGGGAATTTGATAAGTGCAATATTTATATATTTTATTACCTCTATCTTTAGCATTTTATTGTGATTATATGGCCATTGGAACTGATTTTATCTCATTTTGTGATTTGGGCAAGAGTTGAAGTGCAAAATATCAATTTCAATCAAAATGACAGATTTGGCGATGTTTCGGAAATATTAATATATCTGGAGATGCAGACATTAGTTTCTATTGAATTTTATCTAGTTGGAAAGCTAAGACAAAGGTCTATATTTCTTATGAAGACGTCCAGACCCAGTTCGGAAGTTAAAGGGCTCGAAAGTGTTGAAGAATTTAATGAAGATTTCTGTTCTGGACTGGACTGGAATGCGCAGCGTTGGTGAAAAATTCATAACTAGAGTTATGTGTCTTGGATTCAGTCAAGGCCAGTTGGAAATGAAAGCTAACACATAAATCTACAAATGTCTAGAAGGAGTCAAAGTCAGATTCGTTGAATTAGAGGTGACAAATCAGAATGTAAAGGGAAGAATATATTCTCCATGCTTTGATGTTAAAGAGAAGAATATATTCTCCATGCTTTGATGTTAAAGGGAAGAATATATTCTCCATGTCTTGATAAAGGAAGAGAGAATATATTCTCTCTATGATTATGTCATCTTTTCATTGCCTATATATATGTCTTGCAAGAGTTGAAGAAGAACAACAAAAACAAGAAGAAAACAAAGAGAAGAGAGTTAGAAAAATAGTATTTTCAAGTTTTATGCTTACAATTATGAGTAGCTAAGTTTTTATTTCGATTCAAGGGAGTTCATTTTGATTCACATGTTGTGAGACACGGAGCTTCATCTATCTATCTACGGTTTGATTATTGACACGACAAAATCCTAACAAGAGAACTAGGTCGCGTAAGTAGTAAAGTGGATTTCTAAGTCCGGGGTTATCGTATCCGCAGGGACAACTATAATCTAAGTACCAAGACTACTATATTACTCAATTCTAAGTTAAATCGGTCGATAAAAGGTTGATTAACTAATTAATAAATACTAGAAAATAAACTAAGGCAATGTCACACTAAATAAAGGGAGGAAACAATAGTGAGAAGCGATCAAGGCACATGGTTCAACCAATTATGCATTTCGATTGTGATTTAGGTTCTATTGGATTATTAGATTGATTTAGCTAAGACGAAATTCCCTAACGTACGTACCACCCAATCTCTTGGCATAGCAACCCTACCCTTGGTAACGATTTCCTATATATCTCTATATGAAAACCCGATTAACGAGGATGCATTTAAGGTCTAGGAATTCCCCACGTGAATGGAAAGCCACCTAAAGAAACCGAGTCTATCTCTAGTCGGTTTAACTATAGGGTATTCAATGTTTATATCTTCCCTAGGTTATTATCTCTCGATCTCTAACCTAGGGATTTTATCAAACACTTGGTGATCAAGCAAATGTAGCATTGAGATCAAATATTGAATACATAGCTAAAACCAAAATTAATCCAATAAACACCAACAAATCAACAATCAAAATAACATAAATGGCCTATCCATGGCCTCAATCAAACAAGTTTAGCTCATATTCATGTCAAAAGTGCAAATATAAATCATACAAGTCATAGGAGGTTTGAACAAATTCAAGAAACAAATATGTAAAAACTCCCTAATTCTTGTAGAGATGTGGATTCCTTGTTGAATTCTCCATGTTTTGACCTTTAATCTTCTCTTCTAAGCTCCCTCTCTCTCTATTTTCGTGTGGCAGCTGCTATCCAAGGTGAGTTAGGGTAAAAAATGGCTAAAAGGGGTATTTATAGACCAACCCGCTGCCTCGAACGCCGCGGCGTTCGCTTGTTGAACGCCTCGGCGTTGGCTACTGCATGTGAACGCCGTGGCGTTCGTGGATGAACGCCTCGGCGTTCGTCCCCTGCTGCTCCAGCCAGTTTTGGTAAACTTCGCATAACTTTCTCTACCGATATCGAAATTCACTGATTCAAGTTGCTGTAGAATCCTAAAACAAAGATCTACAACTCTCCAGAAGACACTAGGGCAGAAATCAAACGTTAAAGATGACAAAATTGTCTCACAAGTCACTGAATGAGAAAACTCCATCGTAAAACGTCTCTTCCGATGACGTTTTCACCTCCTTCCCTACATATCTGATCTTTGTCTTCAACATAAGAAATGTACCTTTGCCTCTTATCTTTCCATTGGTAAATCAAGTGTGTAATTTGGACATGGGTAGAGAACTCTATTCAATAAACTCTATCACTGCGCAGACAGTTTGTATCTTTATGCATGATTTACCTTCAATCCTTGTTCTTTTCCTCCAAATGTTATGTTATTCTATAAAATATGAGAAGACAAGGATCAAAGCATCATATGTGATCAAATTATCAAGGAAACAATCAAAACTAGGTCGATAAACGGGGGGAAAACTAGTGTAAAAATAACATATATCAACTACCCCCAAACTTAGCATTGATCGTCCTCGATCAAATACAATCAAACACACATATGATGATTGAAAATTTCATTTGCCAATTCACACACATAAGAGCAAGCATTATACCGTCAAAAACGATTATGAAAAGCTACACGATGCTTTGAACATTCAACAATTTGAAAACCTCACAAAATCTTAGTTTCCATCCCTATATCATGAATTCCCACATCCATATTCATGTCAAGAGCACACTTTAGAAAAGATTATGCAAATCAATTGGAAGGTAAAGACATTGAAACAATTCAATAGTCGTTAACTCATCGGTGTGTATAAAGTGCAAAAGTCACAATCAAAAGGTCTTTCCGGCTTGTAATGTAAGGCTAGGTGATGGCTAGGACCGGAAGACATGGATAAAGTGACTAAGTCAAGAGAGCCTATGACTCAAAATCATCGAGCTAAATTCTCATATAAACCATATAAACTTTCACAACTTATCACTTATCCCTTTTTCATTCTATTTTACCTTTCAACTTACAGCCCCCAAACTTGTTTCTTCTCATATTGGGTTGTACACAGATTTCCAAGCCAAATGATCAAATTGAGTGCCAAGATCAAAGCCTAGTCAAGAGCACATTTTTTTTCTTTTTTTTTCATATATATCTCTCTCTCGACTATTTAGCCCATTGCTCAAGTTTTCATTTCATCCCCTTTTTTTACATAATATTTCAAACCTCAAATATCCCAACATGGCCAAAACATCACTATCTAACTCACATACATTCAAATCAAAACAAGGTGACTACCCATATTCAAGTCAAATGATATGAAGTTCTAAACTCTCTTGATTAGGTGCAAGACATTGTTTTTCTTTTAGGGTAGAAGGTGGTTGTCGTGGCTTATGAAATAAAGACGAATGGTGGTTTCTAGTGTGCTTAGCACACTCCATTCTTATCAATACGGCTCAAATCAAGGTCTAGAGATTATGCAATATAGAGAAGGCCAAAATGTAAGGCTAACAACAATGAAAGATGGCCTAAATCATTTTATGACTTTACAACATTAATACACACTTCATAGTCAACAAAATTGAAAGTCCAACGTTTTAAATCCTCAAAAAAAATTGCATAAGCATGACTAAAAAGGGCTTTCAAGTCACAACATATGACATGTTAACCACAGATAAGGGACTTTGACTTCGAGAGAGTAGAGATATTCAAACGCATTATGCTCTCATGCAAGGGTGCACCAATTCATGAATTCTATATCAACAAGGTTGTACCCCCAAACTTAAATTAAACATTGTCCTCAATGTTCATGAAATAAATGCAAGGTAAGAGGGATAAGCGATACAACCCTGAAATGGAGAGAAACGGGGGGAACATGGTGGTAAGCTCATATCCCAGGATCAAACTGTGATCAAAACCTGAACGAGAGAAAACTCAAAGGAAACCATATTAAAACGAGTGAAGGGGGAGAAAAAAAAACAAAGGCACAAAAGAAAAGAAAGAATGCAATAAAAGAAACTTGGGTTGCCTCCCAAGAAGCGCTTGTTTAACGTCATTAGCTCGACTCCTTGCATTGCTCACGGTGGATTGTAAGGAGCAATGCCAACTTTGTAGGGACGAGTTTTCTTATGCTTTTTCCAATTGAGTAATGGCATATCCCCTCCAATCTTTATCATAAAACCTGGAATAATCAAAAGTGAGCACAAATTCTCTTATATAAATATGTAATTGAAATGCAAAGAGTAAAGTGTAAATTCTAGAGGAAGGGGATCATCAATTGATGGATACAATTGGTGTGTGACTGTCTCAAACTCCCCTAGTCTTGTCGTTGGCAACCTCAATGGTGAAAAGTGATTTATATACCCTATGATTTTGTCATTCTCATCCGTAGTATCACTTGATTTCATGGTGTATGTCTCGGATGAATCATTGAAGTTGCATACTTTGACTTGACCATCTTCCACTATATCCCTCCGGTGATTGATGGATTCCCTTAAGAATTCAAGGGATATGATGGTAGGTGGCATTGGGTTCTTGAAGATTTCTAATGTTCTTTCTTGGCCATGTCGTGAAATGGATTTAAAAATCTCTTTCTTCATTCGTATGTGCTCAGTTGTTTTTGCCTCTATTTTGACACACATGGATTCGGGAGGTGGTTCTTCTTCAGTGATAGGATGTAGACATTGTAGTTCTAAATCAAAACCTTGTTCAACTTCTATATTGAGGGATGCCTCATTCTCTTTGGTGCTACTCTCCATGGTGCAAGGCGCTCTCTCCTTCCATAAGTTGACTGCTTGATTTACTAATCTTGCCACTTCCTTTCTATGAGCTTCTGACTCCTTTCTTCGAGCTTCTGACTCCTCGAAACTTGCTTCTGCCTCCTTTATGCTAGCTTGTACCCATACACTAAATTCATTCCCCAAGGCCTCAATTTTAGACCTCGTCTCTAGCTCTTGTTGATGAAAACTATCATGTTGTTGGTAAGGAAGGCTACCGCCATGGTCAAACCCCGATGAGAGTGTCATTGCATCATTGTTGTAACTCCATGTTGAGCTTGGATGATTTATCCAACCGGGATGTATCATGTTATTTTGACATGTTGAGCTTGGGTGATTTATCCAACCGGGATGGTAGGAGGGCTCATAGGATTCCATTTGCATTGAGCTTGATGTGGTGATTGATGAATCCATATCCTGACATAGCCATTGAAAGTTATAAGCACTCATATCTTCAAGAACTAGAAATATACAAAATAAAAAATTGACTTAAGCTCAGAACGAATAAGAGAATCTCGATATTAGATACCATAGTTGTCCCCGGCAACGGCGCCAAAAACTTGACACGACAAAATCCTAGCAAGAGAACTAGGTCGCGTAAGTAGTAAAGTGGATTTCTAAGTCCGGGGTTATCGTATCCGCAGGGACAACTATAATCTAAGTACCAAGACTACTATATTACTCAATTCTAAGTTAAATCGGTCGATAAAAGGTTGATTAACTAATTAATAAATACTAGAAAATAAACTAAGGCAATGTCACACTAAATAAAGGGAGGAAACAATAGAGAGAAGCGATCAAGGCACATGGTTCAACCAATTATGCATTTCGATTGTGATTTAGGTTCTATTGGATTATTAGATTGATTTAGCTAAGACGAAATTCCCTAACGTACGTACCACCCAATCTCTTGGCATAGCAACCCTACCCTTGGTAACGATTTCCTATATATCTCTATATGAAAACCCAATTAACGAGGATGCATTTAAGGTCTAGGAATTCCCCACGTGAATGGAAAGCCACCTAAAGAAACCGAGTCTATCTCTAGTCGGTTTAACTATAGGGTATTCAATGTTTATATCTTCCTAGGTTATTATCTCTCGATCTCTAACCTAGGCATTTTATCAAACACTTGGTGATCAAGCAAATGTAGCATTGAGATCAAATATTGAATACATAGCTAAAACCAAAATTAATCCAATAAACACCAACAAATCAACAATCAAAATAACATAAATGGCCTATCCATGGCCTCAATCAAACAAGTTTAGCTCATATTCATGTCAAAAGTGCAAATATAAATCATACAAGTCATAGGAGATTTGAACAAATTCAAGAAACAAATATGTAAAAACTCCCTAATTCTTGTAGAGATGTAGATTCCTTGTTGAATTCTCCATGTTTTGACCTTTAATCTTCTCTTCTAAGCTCCCTCTCTCTCTATTTTCGTGTGGCAGCTGCTATCCAAGGTGAGTTAGGGTAAAAAATGGCTAAAAGGGGTATTTATAGACCAACCCGCTGCCTCGAACGCCGCGGCGTTCGCTTGTTGAACGCCTCGGCGTTGGCTACTGCATGTGAACGCCGCGGCGTTCGTGGATGAACGCCTCGGCGTTCGTCCCCTGCTGCTCCAGCCAGTTTTGGTAAACTTCGCATAACTTTCTCTATCGATGTCGGAATTCACTGATTCAAGTTGCTGTAGAATCCTAAAACAAAGATCTACAACTCTCCAGAAGACACTAGGGCCGAAATCAAACGTTAAAGATGACAAAATTGTCTCACAAGTCACTGAATGAGAAAACTCCATCGTAAGACGTCTCTTCCGATGACGTTTTCACCTCCTTCCCTACATATCTGATCTTTGTCTTCAACATAAGAAATGTACCTTTGCCTCTTATCTTTCCATTGGTAAAGCAAGTGTGTAATTTGGACATGGGTAGAGAACTCTATTCAATAAACTCTATCACTGCGCAGACAGTTTGTATCTTTATGCATGATTTACCTTCAATCCTTGTTCTTTTCCTCCAAATGTTATGTTATTCTATAAAATATGAGAAGACAAGGATCAAAGCATCATATGTGATCAAATTATCAAGGAAACAATCAAAACTAGGTCGATAAACGAGGGGAAAACTAGTGTAAAAATAACATATATCAATTATCTTTTGTTTCTTATTCTTAATGTTCATGTTTGTTTAGATAATAATCTAAGGTGCACATTAGTTGATTATCTATTACAATCTATTGCTAACAAATCTTCATAATCCGTAATTGTTATGTTTGATTTGTGCATGTAGCAATTAGGTTTTCATGATTAGGATCCCAATTTTCGTTGATAACCTAAGGGAAACATTAGAGTAAATTAAATAGTTGGCGCTTGCTTAAACTATTGTTTATCCTTAGTCGCTTCTAATTCGTTATGCTATTATTAACATGATTAGGATTGCTTAATACCGAGTCAGTTGATAATAAGAATTTAACCGGGTGCTGGGCTTTGGTTAATGATATACGGAAGTTAATAGGGATATAAATAGCTGGTTATTTATGTTCTTGGCTAAGTAATCAAAGAATAGATAGTATTTTAGGTGTCTATGATCAACTTGAATTGAAGAACGAACTATCCTTGAATCGATGCTTTACATTTATTGAACTTCCTATTTAATTCCTGTCATTATTAATTCATCAAACAAACCTCCCCATTGAATATTATTTTGATCAACCAATCTCTAGGGTTCGACCTGGACTTACGAGTACTACAAATTCTTGTGAGAACAGTAATTATATTTTGGTGCATTCGACACGTACCAGCTATATATATATTGATAATGTGCAAAATGAGACAAATTAATTATGAAAAATCAATTCTCCCAAATTAAATAATACTAAGTTAGTAAAGGGCACTAGGTGTCCTCTCCCTCCACTAAACTTATTAGAATTTGAAATTATATCTAATATATGGCATCGTCCCAGTAAGTTGGGGGTCATGTATGTGCATGTAATTTTAAATTTTATGATGTGCATTAGATGCCTTAATCGAAACATATTTTACCCAATATATCATTATAGGGTTGCAAGGTAAAATTCAAATGTTAGATTAAAATGTGTTAGTGGGAATAAACTTAGATATTCCACATACTTAAGTATATATATATATATATATATATATATATATATATTTCATTACATAATTATTGCACATAATTTGGAAAATTATTTTGATTCAATTTTGATGACTATCAGAAGCAAAAAAATGTTTTATATGAATATTGTCATGCCCCTAACCCGAAAGCTTATTGGTCTTTAGGCGTGCATCCAAACTCACCAAGCAAAATCTAAAATTGAGCACTTGAACCACAACCCAAAAAAGAGATCTAATGTTACACTTGAGTTCCTATGCAACTGTTTATAAAGAATCTCTTGTTCTTTTATTTTTTTTCTCCCTTTTCTCATGTGAGACAGCAGTACAACAAGGCTTCACAATCACCCCCGACGTTCTCGTTGACATGCTAAGTTTAGGATCTATAGCCAGGCGTCTGTTGGAAAACTCAAAAAATAAGCAGTGAAATAAAAAATCCCACAAATTCGCATATGCAAATCGTTTAATATGCTAAAATGTAGTCGTTGTAGCGAAGTGGTTGGAGATCCGGGCTCTTCGAATATTTTTTCAAACGAGGCGCTATCAATTCCAAGTCTTTGATTCTCCAAACTTTCCAAAAATCTTCACGCGATTCCTTGATGTTAGATCCGAACAACGAATGGACGTTGTCTCTAAGTCATCAAGCGTGGAATTGCAGGAAGAAAAATCTTCTTCTTCTTTTCCTAAGGGTTGGACGGCTAGGGTTAGAAGAGAGGGGAGCAATTTTCTTTTCTCTTGCTTAGGAGGCTCACTATGATATATAGTTGATGTTTCTTTGCCTAAAATTATTGAATGATATATTTATATCACATGATTTAAAGGACAAGTCAAAAACAAAGCCATATTAGGCATCCATCAGGACGCCCAACTAAGCCCACTTGTAGCCCAAATGGCTCTCGTTTTTTATTAATTAATTAATTATAAATTTATCCAATAAATAGATAGTTAATCACCTAATTACACCAGCTAAATTAATCTATTAATTTATTTCTCAAAGAAATTAATTAATAATTAATCTTATCAATTTATTTAATCATTTCATCTAATAAATAATTAAACACCATTATTATTTCCCAAGCAATTCCTTCCAATTTTTCTTTTGCAAATCGTTTAAGCGCGAATCTTTAGGTACGTCTCGTTTGGCAATGGGAGGAGAACAAAGAATGTGGGTGACACCTAGCTAGTCACATGATCCACATCGTAGCCTAAATGGAATCAAATGAATAGATCATTCAAAAACCTTTCCTATTGTGAATACTGTATGAGTATAAACCCTTGGTTCACATGTCCCAGTCAATTGAGAGTCACTGTTAAGTAAAACTCACTAAATTTGACCATATGCATAACTTATAATAATACGAGACCACTGAGATTGGTTTTGGGTCTGGCATAAGCAACTTCATTGCTTTAGCCAAAGACTTTGATCTCTATTATTCATAACTACATAGAACACATTTTCATTCACTTGTGAGAGAACAAATCCCTTCTCAGTCATCATCAATTAAGACTATCGCTCACCCATCAAGTCACATTTCGAGGTTGACCCCACCTACAGGTTAATTGGCTCTAACTACTATAGTGACAGATTTGATGTCACGAGTGCATCTTTAACTCAATTCCTCAGGTCATATGTTCACACATACCTATCACAATTAATCAGTTCTTGTCAATAACTGTCAATGAGTGAAAACTCATGTGACAGAATCGATACGAGTTGTGCTCAAACTCATCATTTTCGCTGATGTGTCTACAACATAGGCTCCCACTAACCCATAGTGTTCGATTGACACTTTCCCATGTCAAAGCTTTAAGTTGTATAAGTACTACCGAGTCTTTATTGCCCACTTTAGACTCCTTACTTACTTGTGAACATTTTAAGTAATCAAGACCAATCTCGCTAGTGCATCTCTTTCTATCCCAAGGAAAGTAGTGAGATTGCTTTGATTACATGGACAATACATAGTACATTACTTATAGATGCTGATAGGTTTATGTGAAACAACTAAAGATGCCTTTTTATTAATAAAATATAAATCAATTACAAATGTATCTCCCTATACAAATATCCTCTATCGCATCTTAGAGTATAATCTTAACAATCTCGCACTTGCACTCAATGCCACTCGGTCCAGCACCACCTGTGACATTCGTTTGTTAAATGGGTTAGCTACATTGTCAGCTGAGGTTATTTTCTGAACCGCTATCTCTCTCTACCAATGATCTCTCTTATGATGTGGAATCTTCTCTCAATGTCCTTGGATTTATTGTGAAACCTTAGTTCCTTAGCTTGCGCTACTACTCCATTGTTGTCACAGAACTATAGCTCCACGTTAGGAACTAATTGAAGTTCTCCAAGAAACTTTCTTATCCAAACAACCTCCTTATCATCCTCTGAGGCAGCCATGTATTCAGCTTTAGTGGTAGAGTCCGCGGTTATGCTTTTCTTGGAACTCTTCCAATACACCACCCCTCCATTAAGCGTGAATTTAAACCCTGAAGTGGATTTTTGGTTATCTACATCCGACTGGAAGTCCGAGTCTGTATAACCATCCACCTTCAGTTCTCCATATCCATAAATGAGAATCATATCCATAGTCCTCTTGAGGTACTTTAGGATATTCTTTATAGCTATCTAGTGTTCCTTAATTGGGTTTGCCTGAAATTGACTTACCACGCTAACTACGTAGGCAATGTCGGGTTTTGTACATAGCATTGCATACATCAAGTTGTCCACTGCAGACGCACAGGGTACTGTGCTCATCTCTTTTCTATCTTCCTCACTTTGAGGACACATAGATTTTGAGATATGTACCCCATATCTCATTAGCAAGAACCCTTTATTAGAGTCTTCAATCCTAAATATCTTCAGGATCTTCTCTAAGTAAAGGGTTTGGCAAAGACCAATCATTCAATTCGTTCTATCTCCATAGATTCGAATTTCTAGAATGTAGGTAGCTTCTCCCAAGTTTTTCATGAAAAAAGTCCTCGAAAGCCCCTTGTTGTCAGTGGATAGCATTTCCACGTTATTTCCTATAAGAAAAATGTCATCTACATATAGTACTAAGAATGAGATCTTGCTCCCACTAGTCTTTTTGTAGACACATGGTTCATCTTCATTCTTGATGAAGCCATATTCCTTGACTACTTCATCAAAATGGAGATTTCAACTTCGAAATGCTTGCTTGAGTCCAAATATAGATCTCTCAAGCTTACACACTTTATGGATATCAGTCTCAAATACAAAACCTTTCGACTGTTCCATATAGATGTCCTCCTCGAGAAACCCATTAAGGAAAGCAGTTTTGACATCCATCTGCCATATCTCATAATCTAAGTGCTCAGCTGTAGCTAACAGGATTCTAATGGATTTGATCATAGCTACTGGCGAGAAGGTCTCCTGATAGTTAATTCCTTCATTTGACTATATCCTTTCACTACTAGTCTGGCCTTATAGGTATCTACCCTGCCATCAGCACCAATCTTCCTTTTGTAGATCCATTTGCATCCTATGGGACTTATAACCTCAGGATGATCTACTAAAGTCTAGACTTAGTTCGAATGCATGAAATCCATCTCTGTTTTCATTGCTTAACGCCACCTCGCAGCGTCCACGTCCACCATCTCTTGATCATAGGTAAGGATCATCTCCATGGCCTTCCTCTGCGGTATGGAGTCCTAGCTCCCTCTACAGCAGGTATCCATACCTCTCAGGTGACTGAGGTACTCTACCAGATCTTCACGGCTGTGGTTGTGCTGCATTTGGTTCGGTCATTCTATCTTACACAGATGTCTATGTTGGAGTTTCATGTTGTTGTTCTAGAATAATTTTTCTACCTGATCCACCTTCTCGAATAAATTCATTTTCGAGAAAATAAGCATGCAGGTCCACTGATCATTGTGCAGGTAGAAAAATATCCCATAGAGTCCTCGGGATATCCTATGAAATGTCCCTTTAGAGATTTAGCCTCCAACTTTTCCACTTTAGTCTTCTTACATAAGTGAGACATTCCCAAATCTTGATGTGATTAAGACTTGGTTTCCATTTATTCCATAACTCATGTGGTGTCATAGGAACCGATTTTGGAGAACATATGTTCAACATATGAACAACAGTAAAGAGCGCATATTGCCAAAGGTAAATGGATAAATCAGTGTAGCTGAACATTGAACGAACTATGTCTAACATGTTCGGTTCTTACCTTCAGCCACCCCATTTAATCATGGTGTTTCTAGTGGTGTTAGTTGCAATACTATGACATGTTCTCTGAGAAAATCATCAATCTCCTCACTTATATATTCTCCTCTACGATCCGATCGTAGAGTCTTTATATGTTGCCCAGTTTGATTTTCTACTAAAGCCTTAAATTCTTTGAACCTTTCAAAGGATTCAAACTTGTGCTTCATCAAATACACAAGACCACCTTGAATAGTCATCAGTGAATATGACAAAGTAGTAGAAACCTCCACGAGCCATTTCTCCAAATTGTCCGCAAACTTCGATATGTACTACTGAAAAGACCTGTTGTGGCTCTTTCAAAAGTCCCGATGAAGGGAGATCTACCTATCTTTCCCATGAGACAAAACTCACACATCGGATAGGGATCCAATCCTAATGGGACTATAAGCCCATCCTTTTCCATCTAGTGGATATTTTATTCTCCGGCATGGCCTAGTCTAAGATGCCATATAAGTCTTTGATTAGTATCTTGTCTGCCTCATTTTTTAGTTATAGTGTTCACTACACACGTATTCTGAACATTTAAATAATACACACCATTTACTAAAGTGGCACTGCCAACGAATTTATTACCATAATAAATATTGCAGTTCAAATCAAATAAAGTATAGCCAGCTCTAACCATAACAAGAATAGATGCACTGTTTTTGAGCCCCTTATGCAAAACTAAAATATCATGTAATAATGTCCAGAGTCTAAAACTAGAGAAGTCAGTCCAATCCTGATAGTTGTGACATTCTGCCCGCTACCTACTTTGATTAGCACCTCTTCTCAGCCAACCTTTCTACTTCGCTCCACATCCTAATCCATACAACATATATGAGCACTAGCTCCAGAATTGAGAATCCATGAAGTAGAAAAAATGGTCATAGAATAATTGGTTTCAAGAACATAAAGTTCTATACCTTGTGTGCCTAAACCTAAGTCAGGACAGTTTCTCTTCCAGTGGCCCAGCTCACCGCAGTTCAAGCATCTATCTGTCTTCTATGTTCCCTTACTCTTCTTAACCTTAGGAGTCTTCTCCTTACCCTTCTTAATGTCACCCGTAGCTCTAAGCCCACTAGTGCGCTAGTTGTTGCTCTTCTTCTAGGCTTATTAGGCTTCATTTTAGATTGTGTAGGTGATTAATTTGTTCATTAGACCAGCTAAGTTGCAGTCAATCTTGTTACAATTGAAGTTTACCATGAATTGGAAAAAAGAATCAGGAAGAGACTATAAGATGAGATCAGTTTGAAGAGTGTGTTCATGGTGAAGTCGAGAGCTTCCAATCTCTCGATCTTTGAGATCATTCTGAGACATGGTCACCAACCTTCTCTCCTTCTATTATCTTGGCTCCGAGAGCTCCTTCGATATCTCATATCAAGTAGTCTAATTTTGCTCTCCATAGAGCTCCACCAGGTGTTTGAGGATAGCTCTTGCAGATGTCATATTTTCATATGACCTCTGCAGCTCGTTGGTCATCGACAATAGCATGTATCCTTTTACCCTGATGTGGTCCTTAACCCATTTTTCATGGGCTTGGACCTCTTCCTCATTGGCACGTGTCCTAACTGGGGCTGTTAGGATGTCTGAGTCCAACATGTATCCCAGTGACACCATATTGATGACTATCCTCAAGTTTTGGAGCCAGTCCACATAGTTTGGTTCCCGTCAGGGTATTCTTTTCGAACAAAATTGAACGTGGGTTGTTCGTCATATTTGAGAGAGATAAATGAGAAAATAATTGTAGATATTAAACCAGATTAAATTAGATTAAAATGTAATCGCTTTTGACTAAGTAAAATAAGGACTTGTATTTTAATCTTGGCTCCCATTACATTTTTAAAGATCCACACTCCCACTGTAGAAGTCAAAAGTCATCGTTAGCATCGAATTCGTAGTGGTGATTAGGTTCTTTAAACAAATTAGTGTTGCAACCCATTAACGATATTTGGCCCACAAATTATTTAAAGTGATGTCGTGCACCAATTTATCAAATAAATCTTTCAATCATCTTTTCCCATAATTCACCAAATCGAAACCCATTTACGATATATAGGCTTGTGAACTACCCGAGTTCATTCCAACTAACACCTTTTATGCTTCAATTAGGGCAATTTATGTTAGGTATATGCCCTAAATGCCAATGAGGACAAATAGATTGTATAGGGCATGCAATTATGTTGTACAAACTGATAATTAATAAAGGCAATTATTATTCTGTTCATGTAAAACTTCATGGCATCAATAAGTATTGAACAAATAGTCCATATGTATAGAGGTTGACTCTTCGCCCTTTATGGAATAAAGAAGTGGCATGGGGAGAGTCTTATTCCTGATCACTTAAAAGGGTTTACAAGTCAATGAATCTTAATTAGGCATTAAAATTCGACTTGTATGACACATGCTCTGACAAGGAGTCCCAGTCGAACACTATGGGATAGTGAGAACACGTGTCATAGATATTCAATGGAATTGATATATTCGAACACGGCTCGCAGTAATTCGATCACATGGGTGTTTACTCTGTGATTGTCAATGATTGAATTACTGACCATAATAGTATGCGTGAGCCTTAGACCTGAGGGTTCATGATCAATGTACTTGTACTATTGAATTTTTTACTAGAGTAGTTAGGCCCAATTTACCCTTTGGTGGGGCTGACCTCGAAGTGCGATATCAATAAGTCAAGCAGCACTTGTTCAGTGATCGCCAAGATGGGATTCACTGTCTCGATAGTAAACGAGAAAGTATCATGTGCGATCATAGGCATATGAAATTATAAGGCTTTGGTCAAAGCAATAAAACTAACTCATGTGGGACAAGGAGGGTAGTTTGGTAATTTTATCATGCTATGATTAAATGCACAGTATCAAGTTTAGTGAGTTTGACATAAATCATGACTCTCACTTGATCGGGATACGTCAATGAAGGACTTATACACATATGGTATTTATGGTCCAGAGGTTTGTAAATGATTCGTTCATTTCGTACTCAATTGGGTTACAATGTGAGTCAACGGGACTAGCTAGGTGACACTCACATCCTTTGGTAATTCCTCCTATTGCCAATTGAGACGAACCTAAAGAGTCGCGCTATAAGAAACGAACAGGATGTCTTTTTGTGTTAATCTTTTAGAAAGATATAATTAATTAGACGTATTGATTTATTAGTTAAATTAATAAATTAAATATTTAATTTAATTAGATTAAATTAAATTATTTAATTGGAAAATTAATTAAATAAAATTAATTAATTAATATATATTGGATTTAAATGGGATTTTAATTAAATATATATTAAAAGGTGGATTAAGTTGACTGGGCCTACTTAAAGCCCACCCATGTCCAAAAAGAGCCCTAGGGGGCGGCCACCAAAGAGTCCAAGGGGACTCCAACTTGTTACTTAAGTTATTAGAGTTATAAGGTAACTCTAATGCTAACAAGTCATTGTAAGCCTAGTTGCATAACACACAAAAAGAAGAAGGAATCCTATCACAAAATTCTTGCCCTAGCCGTCCACCATCATCAAGAGGGACAATTTTGGAGATCGTTGGAAGGCTCGTTTCGCTTGGATCTTTATAGACATAAGCTCAAAGAGTTGATGTTACGCGAAATCAAAATACGAATTTGATAAGGTAAATCCATTTCGTTTGGTTTTTCGAAAACAATTAAAAATCATCAAATTCCATTAAAGTGATCCACCTTTAGGAATCCTAAAATTTCTTCCGCTGCGTTTTTCGCTCTAGAGGATTCCTAACAGTTTAATGCACTTAACAAAATTCCAAATTATTTCCCTATGTATAACGACCACATCTAGGACGATGCCATACACAGGTCATAACTTTAATTTTATTAAGTTTAGTGGAGAAAGAGGACACCTAGCACCCTTTACTAACTTGATATTCTTTGTTTGGGAGAATTGAGTTCTCATTATTCCATAAGGTCTCACTTTGCACATTATTTATTTATATAGCGCCTTTGATTGACCATGCATAAGATATACATCTAATAAAACATGCATATCAAACATAAATAAAATAAGCCAACACTCTCGATCATGGACTTTTCTAGAGGGTCTGAACCAATGGGCCACCATAAGAATTATACTAATTTGACAGCTAGTAGTTAATTCCTACTGGGCTAATTTAATTTAAATCCAAATCACCTTCCAATTTGGCCCATTTGGCAAAATTAGACCCAAACTTGAATTAATTAATTAATCGGTCATCTTTTAATAAATCTCAAATTAGGCTAAAATTAATTAATCCGGGTCATCATTCATTCAACCCACCCAGTTAATCAAATTCAAAACCCAAACTCGAAATACCAAGATTCAACCCTTGCCCCTTAACCCGACCCACACAAATAGTCCAAACATCTGTGCCCGTGGATTAACTGAATAGGTTTATACGCTCCGACGTGTGATACACATAATCACATTCTGTTGGACACGTTCTGTCACGCCCCAATTTTTAGTCCCAAAAGGACCCAAACTGAAAGCGTGAACCTTTAAATTAAGTAGTCCAATCCAAAATCTGACACACTTCGACAATTTATCTAGTAGGGTCACGGCCCTAACGTCAACCAAACATATTCAGTAACTCACTATTCATGGCTCAATCTGTAATACTCACCTCTAGGATTGTCTATGTTTACACTCATGATCCTTCAAGCCAGTCTCATTGCTCAACTCACCCCTAACTGGAAGGAAGAAAGTGAAATACATAAGCAAAGGCTTAGTGAGTGCCAGTGTTTGTGTGAAAGGTGCTTAAAATAGTTTTTAGACCCAAAATCATAAGGTAAGGAGGTGAAATCAATAATAGTTTTTATTTTTCAGAAAGTCATTGAAATAGTTAAAATGAAATATGCATTCATGATAGCATTTAAGCAATAGGTGATATGACACCAAAACTTTAGTATAAACACTTAGTATATGCATTCAATCAATAGGCAGTTACAGTAAACTTTACATTTCACATTTAAGCAGTAGGGGGCCATGTTAGCAATAGCATCGCGTCCGATGACTTTGCTCAAAGTACTTTGGGTCCCGCTGCTTCTTCCTTGTCACCCCTGAACAATCGGCTTAAAAGCCATCACCTTATGCCTCCCCACATAGGCTCGCGAAACCCGTTTGGTCATATCCCGGGAATGCCACAATTTAATTCCTACGACCCACTCACCCTCAGAACACTCCGTCTTTGGGTGTTGGGATTTGGCCGTGGATAGCGGAAATCATTTTAAGACCGCAAGCCCGTGCCTGTCCAGCTGAACCCTAGCCCTATCCACGCCCGACACTTGGGCCCGACACTCATCCATATACAATATGCAATCACATAATTTCACCTTTGATACAATAGTAGCCATTAGGCTCATGATTTAGTAATCAGTCAGTTTTATTGAATAAGTGTCAAAACCGATGTTCAAAAGATGCTTTCTTGGAAAGTATTTTCACAAAATATGCATTTTGAATGATTCATGACTTTGCCAAAATGTATATTGCAATGGTTAATCAAAATTGATTTAGAGATTATTTGAAAAGGATTGGAAATCATTTTCATTTGATAAAAGATCAAACAATGGCAAATGCGTAAAATATATATACGACGTAGTAAAATTTCCTTCCAGTTTTGAAAGACTTATAAATATATTTTTAGGAGGCAACTCACCTTGTCCAATCGAATACCAAATCTCAAGTCCAGACTTTTATAATGACATCCAACATATATCTCGTAAGTGCAAGTACCTATTCCAAATAAGGATGTGATCAAAAATATGTCCATAACATATGTTATCAGATAAACTCAATTCTCAATACGATTCGATTAGTCTCTTTAACCTTATAATCATGTAGCTTAATATGAATATATTCCTAATGGAGTCATCTTTCTCAGGTTCTCGTAAGTGCAAGTACCTATTCCAATTAAGGATGTGATCAAAAATATGTCCATAACATATGTTATCAGATAAACTCAATTCTCAATACGATTCGATTAGTCTCTTTAACCTTATAATCATGCAGTAACTTAATATGAATATATTCCTAATGGAGTCATCTTTCTCAGGTTCTATTTTCAACCTCAATAATCGGATCGAAAAGGGTAAATCGGACTCCAATGTCAACTTCCCAAAACTGCCAAATTTAGCCATCTCCTGCCACCTTATATATAAATCTATTTTGTGACCGCATCACACCATATATTTTGGAAAATCTTAATACTAAAACATCTACATTCAAAGGGCTGTCTAGTGATTGTCTCGAATTTACAATAAAACCAAAATAAGAGGTATTTCGAAACAAGGACACATGAATGATAGTTTTTGGAAACCAAAACAGCACACTGGCATAGGTCTTTGGTAGCCAATTTCGTACTATTTAAGCATCAATTGTCAACAAAATTTATCATAAAACATATCTACACTCAATAATGTTTCTAATGGTGGTCTTGGATAAACAATTGGACTAGTATAAGGAACATTTCAGGTGAAAAAGAAATGAGAGACAGATTCTGGGCTAAAAAGCGGGCAGTGGCTGTGATTCTTTAACCGACAATTCTGGATTATTTATTTAACCAAAAACCGAAAAACTCACCAATTACATGAATGATCCGACCAGTGGAGGATATGATTCCGGCAAAGAAAACTAGAGGCATGTTGCTGGAATTGAAAACAGGGAATATGAGATGGTGTTTGCATGTCCAATTCTGGAAATTTTGGTACAATTTAAGAGACATCAGAATTCACATTATTGTTTCTCATCATCTTAGGAATAATTTGAGCTAAATAACACTCAATTTGGACATCATTTGCTATCTCAAATCTTGAAGAAACAAACACTGACAGGGCTAAAGCTACTGCGGGAATTGCTGAAATGTTTGTGCACTTAAATGCGTTTTAAGGTTGTGAGGGAAATGGGGAATGCATAGGGTATATATAGAGGGGAAATAAGGACTTATATGCAAATACTTCTTCTTTTTCCTTTTTAAATGTGATCCCTCATTCAAGTATTTTTACATTCAACCCCGGCATAGATATTATTTAGTAACGAATTCAATCCACTTGTTTAAATAATGTCTTGACATATTAGTATTAAAACTAATACATACTAAATCAAGTAATTTTCAATAGATTATACTACTAGCCGTCAAATTAGTATACATTTATTTAAACAAAAAACTCAGTTATCACACGTTCGAACGTGCGCTTTACGCACAGCATAGCATGCACACTGTATCGCACGTTCGAACGTTGCCTCTAGCAACGTTCGAACATGCTATATGCGTGCATTTCTGAGTGCGGACGTCTCGCGACATATCAATCCCATTTCTCAATGTTTCATGCTTTTCTCAATTTTAATCAATATCATACATATTTAAAACACAAACACATGAAAGTTCAGGCCTTAAACCAAAAAAATGCAGATTCAAAACATATGAATAACATGCTTCAAAAATATGTAAACACATATTGCATGATTAATCACAAAAACTGATTAAATATGCAGATTAGAGATTGGCTATGATAGCACTGTTGGGAAACTCGAAACATACAAAGTGGAATAAAAAAGTCCACGGTGGTCATCTCGATTTGCATATTCAATGCGCTATCAATTCCAACTCTTCGATTCTCCAGCTTTTCCAAAAAGCTTCATGTGATTCCTTGATGCTTGATTCGAACAACGAATGTATGTTGTCTCTAAGTCGTCATGCGCAGACTTGCAGGAAGAAAAATCTTCTTCTTCTCCTAAGGGGTGGACAGCTAATGTTAGGAAAGAGGGAAGGAATTTTATTGTCTCTTACTTTGGAGGCTCATTATGATGCCTGATGATTCTCTGTCTAAAGTTATTAAGTAATATATTTATATCACATAACTTAAAGGACAAGTCAAAAAGAAAGCCCTATTGGGCTTCCATGAGAACGCCCAACTTGGCCCTTATGGGAGTCCACTTGTAGCCCAAGTAACTCTCGTTTTTTATTAATTACTTTAATTAATTATAAATTATCCAATAAATAGATAATTAAATTGACCGACTAATTACACTAGATAAATTAATTTATTAATTTATTTCTCCGAGATATTAATTAATAATTAATCATATCAATTTATTTAATTATTTCATCTAATGAATAATTAAACACCATGATAATCTCCCAAGCAATTCCTTCCAATTTTATTTTATTTTTTTGCAAATCCTTTAAGCGTGACTCTTTAGGTTCGTCTCGTTTGGCCAATGAGAGGAGACCAAGGGATGTGGGTAACACCTAACAAGTCATATGGCCCACATCCTAGCCCAAATAGGATCGAATGAATGGATCATTCCGAAACCTTTGCTATTCTGAATATCATATGAGTATAAGCCCTTTGTTCACGTGTCCCAGTCAAGTGAGAGTCATGATTAAGTAAAACTCACTAAACTTGACCATATGAATAACTTATAATAATACGAGACCACTGAGATTGCTTTTGTTCCTTTCACAAGCAACTCCATTACTTTGACCAAAAACTTTGATCTCTATTATTCATAACTATATAGAACACATTCTCATTCTTTTATGAGAGAACAAATCTCTTCTTGGTAATCAGTTAAGACGACCACTAACCCATCAAGTCGCATTTCGAGGTTAACCCCACCTACAGGTGAATTGGGTCTAACTACTCTAGTGGCATGCTTGATGTCATGAGTGCATCTTCAACTCGATTCCTCAGGTCATAAGTTCACGCATACCTATCACAATAATCAGTTCTTGTCATTGATTGTCATTGAGTGAAAATCAATATGACAGAACCTATGCGAGTCGAGTTCGAACTCATCAAATCCACTGATATGTCTACATTAAAGGCTCCCACTAACCTATAGTTTTTGACTGGCAACTTCCCATGTCAAAGCTTAAGATGTACAAGTATTACCGAGTCTTTATTGCCCACTTTAGACTCCTTAATTACTTGCGAACATTTTAAGTAATCAAGATCAATCTCTCTAGTGTCATTCTTTCTATCCCATATAAAGTAGTGAGATTGCTTTGATTACATAGACAATACGTTGTACACTACTTATAGATACTAACAAGATTTAAGTGAAATAACTAAAGATGTCTTTTTATTAATAAAATATAATCAATTACAATATAATTCCCAAGAGATAGTTACCTATTTAATTCTTTAACGAATTAAATAATCCACCAACCAAGATACATAATATGCTAGCAATAGATCATATCACTACTACAAAAATACACTATTACAACGTACCTATGACAGTGGTTTTGCAAAACCGCTGTCATAGGGGTATTCGGTTCGACTTATGACAACGGTTCTCCCCGAACCGCTGTCATAGTGCCGGGATATGACAGCGGTTCGCCACGAACCACAGTCATAAATTTTTTAGAAAAAAAAATTAAAAAAAAAAAGACAGCGGTTCGCCCCGAACCTCTGTCATAGTGCTGGGCTATGACAGCGGTTCAACTGAATCGCTGTTAAAAAAAATTAAAAAAATCCTGTGACAGCGGTTCGTACCCGAACCGCTGTCATAGGCGGTCGGATTTTTAGCTAGGTAACCCGGCCGCCCTCCTAATTCTCTCATTCTCAAAATTCAAAACCCATTTCTCTAACTACTCTCAGTCTCCCTCTCGATCCCCCCTCCAAAAGCCCAGCACAGCCGCCGCCACCGCTACCACCACCACCACCACCACATACCTGCGCCGCCGCCACCACCACCACGACCGTAAGCCTCTTCTCTTTCTCTCCCTATATATATATATATGTATATTTGTATATGTGTGGGTGTATGTATATTTGTGTATGTGTGGGTGTATGTATATTTGTGTATGTGTGGATGGGTGTATGTATATTTGTGTATATGTTGATGGGTGTATGTATATTTGTGTATATGTGGTTGTATGTATATTTGTGTATATGTGGTTGTATGTATATTTGTGTATGTGTATATGTAGTTTTATGTATATTTGTGTATATGTGGTTGTATGTATATTTATGTATATGTGGTTGTATATATATTTATGTATGTGTATATGTAGTTGTATGTATATTTGTGTATGTATATATGTGGATGGGTGTATGTATATTTGTGTATGTATATATGTGGATGGGTGTATGTATATTTGTGTATATGTTAATGGGTGTATGTATATTTGTGTATGTGTGGATGGGTGTATGTATATTTGTGTATGTGTTGTTGGGTGTACGTATATTTGTGTATGTGTGGATGGGTGTATGTATATTTGTGTATATGTTAATCGGTGTATGTGTAAATGGGTGTATGTATATTTGTGTATATGTTAATGGGTGTATGTATATTTGTGTATATGTTAATGGGTACATATATATTTGTGTATATGTTAATGGGTGTATGTATATTTGTGTATCTGTTAATGGGTGTATGTATATTTGTGTATGTGTGGATGGGTGTATGTATATTTGTGTATTTACGAAAATATTTCTCGGTTGAAATTTTTTTGTGTCGGAATGACACGAAATTCGCACGGTCATAGGAAAATGGCGTGCTGAACAAGACGCATGCTAAGCAATGCGGTCTTGTGATTTTAGCCATCTGAGATCGTTTAAGACCTCAAATTTATGTTTTATTATGAGAATACCCTATTTTTGTAATAAAACGCAAATTTGAGGCCTTAAATGATCTCAGATGGCTAAAATCACAAGATCGCAAAGTTGCGTTTTGTTCAGAATGCCGTTTTGCTATGACCGTGCGAATTTCGTATCATTCCGACATGGTAACATTATAATCGAAAAAATAAAATTAAAAATAAATAAAGAAACGACCCTATGACAGCGGTTCAGCCGGAACCGCTGTCATAGGGTCCAAATTAGTTTTTTTTTTTAACCCTATGACAGTGGTTCCTTCCGGAACCGCTGTCATAGGTTAAAAAAAATAAAAATAAACGACCCTATGACAGCGGTTCCGGCGATACTGCTGTCATAGGGTCCAAATTAATTTTTATTTTTTTTTGAACCCTATGACAATGGTTTCGGAAGGAACCGCTATCATAGGGTGACCTATGCCAGCGGTTTTTTAACCGTTGTCATAGGTCAAAACAATATAACAGCTGTTAAAACCGCTATAATAGGCCCAAAAAAACCGCTGTTATAGGTCATTTCTGTAGTAGTGTATCCCTAAATGACTAACCAGTACCAAATTGCCATTATTAATTATTTTTCCAAATAATTAATTCTCCAAGTATTAATTCAAGACACCTTTTGATCGTGATTTAATGTCTAGCAATGTAGTTACGACTTCTTAGTCACTAGTGATTATAGGCAACCTATCCAAGCTACAATCTTTGCGTGCATATAATCCCTCCATCATTTTGGCATCTGAGTTAAGAGTTCGGGTGCCAAACAAAATCCTATTAGTTCAGAAGCTATGATTGTGTTGGGACTTTAATGACCTTGTCTACCAAACACGACCACCAAATACCTCTAGCTATTACGGTGACCAGAAACTTTCTTGGTTAGCTAGGTTACTCAACAACATAAGAAAGTCCCAGGTATCTTACCTTGAATGGATCCTCTATTGATGTCACCTCCTCCATCATACAACTAGACTACACCTGAAATATCTCACTTCGTGATTCTCCTGGAATCGTGGAATGAATCAAAGTACAATGGGCTCACACATCATAGCCATGACACCTCAGCTCGTTGAGGATTAATATCAAACCTACGAAATTCTAGGATTCCAGGTTCGACATGAAACCCAACTTGCAATCAAAACAAGGTTGTTCAACATCACATTTCCCAGTGTGTGGATCCTTATGCATACATTGATCCCCAGGCAATACCCATAAAACAAGGTACTCTTCCAACGAGAATGTCACATACAAACCAGTCTTGGCGAGACAAAATATCTCATTTTCTCAGAGCCTCTATGATATGGAACGAGTTTTAAGATCACAACTTTGGAGAGCGTACCACAGTAGCCACCCAGTATGCGCGACCGTTCCCATTTTTCCCATGAATGTGGTCCACTGGACTTTATCTAAACTAATAAAAGAAAATAAGTCAATTTATTGACACAATTTAAGATCAGATTGTCATAGTGTTTAATTATGAGTTTTTGGTTAAGCTATTAGATCGATCACCGGACACATAAAGCTATCACTGGCAAGCCTGTTGGACTCGAATCATGCCCCCAAATCTAATGAGCATAACCTAAAGTTTGGAACTTACAACACAACCCAAAAGGAATATCGAATACTACGGAAATTTTCAATTTTGATCCCCCAATTATACGCCGAATCTGATTTTGGTCCTCCAACTACACCCCTCATCAAATGTAGCCCTAAACTACCACATTTTCATCAAATATGGTCCCTCCGTCTAATTTTCTGTCAATTTGGTAAATGTTGGGGTTAATTGAAATTTTAAAAATTACATTTTGCAACCTAAAAGCACAAATTTTGATAATTTCCACCTCAAAAAGAATAACTAACAAATTTCACCTTTTTAACATAATTTTTCAAAGTTGAAGATAGAATCAGCAATTCACCATTACTCTATGATGGTTTCTTGTCTCTTTTTAATTGTAATTTTGATTATATACATTTCCCAAAACCAATTTCGTCACTGTAAATAGACTTTGCAAACAAAATAATAAAAACATGATAGATAGAATATATTACATAAATTAAAAAAAGTAGAGAGGACTAATAGAATATATACAAATCCAAAATACGATTTTAGAGAGAGAGTGAGGACAAATTTGTTAAATCTCTATCTTGTTGCTTCATTCACGATTTGTTAAAGGATGAGAAAAGGTTGCAGATAAGTCATTTGTTTGCAGCGGCTCTAGAAACAAACATGATATTATGTGGGTTTACGGTAGAAATTAGAGGGATTTGAAAATTGAGAGTTAGTTACAAATCGTGCAATAAATTAGCAAATATTTTTATCAACAATTTTTTTTCTTACCTTGATTTCGCAGCAGTTATATGCAATTTGATATGTGGATCACCAACTAAATTATCTATTTTCATTATTTTTCCCATATGGGACAGTTGTACGATGGGGTTCACAAATATTAAATCACATAAGTTTAGTTTAAGAAATAAGAATATATGACAAACTTAATAAACTAATATTAAAAGGAAAGAGGATTCATATTTATCATCAATGATAGAAATAATTATAGAAAAGTTAGGGTGTTATTTGAATTTAAATTAGGGTGAAATGCAGATTCTCTAACATATAACATGTTTTATACTTTGCCTCCTATTCTAAATTATTTCGTACTTTGCCCCACAACCTTTGATTTTTGTTGCAGATGAACACCTGTTTCGATGGAATTTTCGTTTGAAACTACTTACTTTACTCATAGAAACTATCTACACATTTTAATAAAATTTTACCTCATTCAAATACATATTAATTTAAGTATTATAAACTAGAAATTGATGTCCTAATTTTCTATTAGTGAAGTGTTCTAAAACTTAAAAATAAGGATTTAACAATACTTGGAAATTCGACTATAAGGCTTTTAAAATAAGTCAAAAAATTGTATTCGTTTTTTTTTAAGAAAGCCAATTGCATTTATAAAACAAAAGAATATAAAGAAAAGTGACCAAGGCTAAATAACCCTTGACACTGCCGACTAGTCTAAGGTGACTAGAACCAAACCTAAGGCGATCCTACCAGTATTAAGGATAAAGATTGAAGCATGAATCCAAGAAAAGAGCCATGTAGCTCGTGCAATGTTTACCACGGTAAACCGACTAAGATACCCATGTAGCGAGTTTCGATCGATGGTTCTCTAACTAGTTGGTTTTGAGACATCAGATGACGAGCACCCCACTAAGATACCCATGTAGCGAGTTTCAATCGATGGTTCTCTAACGAGAGATTTGCTACAATCACCGGAGAAGAAGATTTGCCGGTAAATAATCTCCCATTTTTTTCTTGCCAAGTCTTGTAGACTAATGTAGCAAATAAGATTTGTTTGGCTACATTAATCAGTGAGTTGCACGCCATTTTGTGGAGATCCTCGAAACACCTACATTTCAGTCACTATATGTCCAATCGAATTGTTTCTTTAATGAAGAAAATGGCCAAAGAACCCTTGAAGTTCGTGGCGTCGATAAAACCCAATAGTTTCTTTAATGAAGGAAAAAGGGGACAAGATAAGGAACGGGAAAAGAAAACATGAAAGGGGAGTCTTCACGAAGACAACGATTGAGTAGGGAGACAATAGTGGCCGGAGGGAGAAAATGGAGATTAAAGGGCCTCACAATGTAGTTACTTGTGTTTAGGCCTGTCAATCAAGCCAAGTGAGTAGGGGTTGGTTAGGCTTATGCTCGACTTGATATTATGCGAACTTTTGTCATCAAGGATTGAATTTGTACAAGCTTTTTTTTTTTCAAGGCTCGGGCTCGGCTTGAAAATTAGTACCAATTTCGAGCGAGCCCAAGCTGGCTCGAATTTATTCTCTTGTTAAAAAGTATTAGGAATAAAATAAATCTAATATATAAATTAAAAATAACAATCTAAAAACATCAAAAAATTGACATCATTCATGTTCTAAAAAACAAATCATAAAACTTAACTTCTATTTATATTAACTAAAGGAAATAATTACTAGAAAACCTTATTTAATTTATTAATCGTCACATAAATAAATTGAAATATATCTCAAAATATATGTTCCTCATATTATTGAAGATTGAAAAATGTTGTAACTAAATATTTGATAGACGTACTTACAAAAAAATTGCTTGTGTTAATTTTGAAGATAAATATATGCAACACAAAATTTTAAAGACAAAAGCTAGCAGCAGTCAAATTTATGTGAATTGACATATCTATTAGGTTAAAAGGGAGAGAATCTATTAGGTTAAAAGTGAGTTCTCTTTTTCTCTTTTAGTTATGTGATTCATTTAGAATAGTATTTTGTATTAAGAAAATTTAGAATTAAATAAATATATTTCAAGGATTCTTTTCCCTAATTTAAAATCTTGTTATTTTCCATTCAATTGAAATTATTTACATAACATTATTATATTTCTGTAAATGATACACACACATATAAATATAAATTTTATTTACGAGCCCGAACCCAATTCAAGCCGAGCTTACTCCCGCTCACACTCGGTTTGAATTCGAATTCAGGCCTTAACCTTCAGCTCAAGCTTGGCTTGGGCTCGGCTCGTACAAATCTCAAATTAAAAATTATCAAGCCGAGCTTACGAGCTTTGAACCAGCTTGGGCTCATTAACAATTCTAGTCGTGTTAATTGGTGGTAGTTTAGACACCTTAGAAAGGGTGGAGAACTAAGCCAAATATCATATTGAATGTGATTTGGAGAATGCATACTCCAAAATTTGAACGTGTGATTATTGAAGTTAAAAGTAAACGTAGGTAATTTCAGCCAACTCCCCAATTAAAAAAAAATGTTGATAAAAAAATAAAGCATTAAATATGAATAGATATAGGAAATTGTGAGGGGGGGGGGGGGGGGGGGGGGGGGGGGCTATTCTACATTTTGAATCAGCCCACAGCGTGCAACTTTCGTGACCACCTGCCCTGCCCACTGCTCTGCTCAGTTAGTAAGAATGAAACCTGACTGACCGAGATATATACACAACTGTTAAGAAAAATGTGACGAACTCGTACAAATGATTTCGTATAACCTTCAAATCGCGCAAAATTTACTCTCTCCTCAAGACAATATTTGCGCCCCTACCAAGTGCAAACGAGTTATATAGCAAATTTGTCCCAGGATACAATAGAGTCCAGTTACAAAAACTATTGTTTGCCTGCGAATTGTACTTTTCAAAGACAATTCCGAATACTCAAAAGATTTCATAAGCCTTTTACTATTTTGTCGAATTTCACGTAAAAACATAGTATCAGTGGCCGGTGGAAAAAGAAACTAGTAAAGCAAACTTTTTGGTTGGTCATGATAATGAACAGAGAACAAACGTTGGAGTGGAAAATAATTAATTTTCCTCACACTTCTTATTTGATTATTTATAGAAAACTCATGGCTTTTCAGAATGAGTTGCATCTTTTCAGTTTTGACAATGGCTGGAACATTTAAATATAATAAGTTCACAATTTTAACAGAATTCTGATAAAAAGTCACATCCGTTGGGATAAACTTATCGCCGGTAAAATCCATTTTGAAAATTTCCAACAAACCTCCACCATTTTCAAAATTGCTAAGATTTAACTGAAAATATCTAACAATCCTCCACCAATTTCAAAATATCTAACAGAATATTGATCCAAGCAATCCATTTGTGCAGCCTCTGAATCGTCTCGCCGAAAAAAGCTTGATGCAAAAAATTCTTCCTCTTTTTCTTGCAGAAGGCGACGACTAGAGAGAGAAAGGGGAGAGGAGTTCTTTTCTTGTGGTGTTGTGTAATGCAACTTATGACCTAGACTTATAACTAATATAATATTTATATCACTTAAGTTATTACCTTGGACTAAACCAAGCCCATTAACTACTCCTAGTGGCCGCCCCCTCTAGGGTTTATAATCCCACTTGGTGTATTAATTTTGTGCTTTGTTTATTCTAATATTTAGTTAATTAACTTAATCCAATTATTTAATTCAATTAAATAATAGATAACTCATTTAATTAATTCTATTTCTCCAAGAAATAATATATTAATCAAATCATAAATAAATTAACTTATTTTTTCAAATAACTAATTGTATTTATTTAATTTTAAGTATCCAATACTTAAAATATTACCACAAGAAAAAATTCCATTTTTTCATCAAAATTTCCTTTTTAAACGTGACTCTTTAAGTTCATCTAAATTTGGCAATGGGAGGATTCCATTGAATATGGAACCCACCTAGCCAGTCACGTGGTCCATATTTTAACTCAAATAAGATGAAATGATTAGATCATTTATACCTTTTCATTTGTAAATACCGTGTGAATGCAAACTCTTCGTTCCCTTATCCCGGTTAAGTGAGAGTCATGGTTATAATCAAACTCACTAACTTAACACTATGTTATATTTATAATAGGTTTAGATCAATGAATGTTTTGGCCAAAGACTTTAAGATCTAACTTACTTATAAATTGCATAGGATAATTCCTCTTTTACTTACGAGGGAACGAATCCTTTCTTGGATATCAGTTAAGAATACTATTTGCCCATTAGGTTGCAGTTTGAGGTTGACCCACCAAATGGTGAATTGGGCCTAACTACTTAAATGATGAACCTAACGTCACAAGTATATCTTCAACTCGATTCCTCAAGTCTAAAGTTCAGACACACCTATTACAATTAATCAATTCTGTCATTGCCTGTCAAAAAGTGAAAACTCATGTGACAGAATCGATGCAAGTCATGTCTAAGTGCCACTATCTCAATCAGTGCACCTATGATATAAGTTCTTCACTACTTTCTAGTGATTGACGGGCACCTTTCTCTTCAAAACTTATATCATACAAGTCTTCATGATTTCCAACGCCCAATTGAAAATCTTTGACTTGCAGACCTATTTAGTACACAAGTATCAAACTCTTTTAGTGCCTTAGAGAGTTAACTCTTGTATTCATGGACTTATAGTCGAATACAATAAATAAATGCCAATATATAAATAAACAACTAAAATGGCTTTTATTGATTTGATTAAAAATGTCCTATCGTTTACTAATCTCTTGTGGCATTTGAGGACATTAACCTAACAAACTCCCACTTGGACTCAATGCCAATCACTATGGTATCTAATACCCTTCTTCTCAAGATGTCAATCCAACACTGCCTGTGTCAAAGGCTTGGTCAATGGGTCTGCGACGTTGTCTGCTGAATTTACTCTCTGCATAACTATTTCGCCTCTTCCAACGATTTTCCTTATTATATGATATCTCCTCTCTATGTGCTTAGATTTTTTATGAGACCTTGGTTCTTTTACTTGTGCAATAGCCCCGTTATTGGCACAATAAAGTGGCAATGGCAACTCTACACTAGGGACCACTTGAAGTTTACCAAAAAACTTTCTAATCCAAACACCCTCTTTAGCAACCTCGAAGCTGCTATGTATTCTGCTTGAGTAGTGGAATCATCGGTTATGCTTTGCTTGGAACTTTTCCAAGTCACCGCTCCACCATTGAGCGTGAATATAAACCGCGAAGTGGATTTTCGATCATCTACATCAGATTAAAAATCTGAGTCAGTGTATCCATCCACTTTCAAATCTCCATATCCATACATTAGGACCATATCCTTAGTTCTCTTCAGATACTTGAGGGTATTTTTGGCAGCAGTCCAATGTTCTCTTCCCTAGTTAGCCTGAAAAAGACTTACCACGCTTACCGCGTAAGCTATAGCTGGTCGTGTACATAACATGGCGTACATCAGACTATGACGCATAAGGCACCGTACTCATTTCTTTCCTATCTTCCTCACTTTGAGGAGACATAGACTTTGAAAGGTGCACCTTGTGTCTCATGGGCAAGAAACCTTTCTTAATTCTTTCATCCAAAATCTCTTTAGGACCTTCTCTAAGTAAAGGGCTTGGGAAAGTCTTATCATTCTATTTGTTCTATCTCTGTAGATACGAATCCCTAGAATATAGGTCGCCTCTCCCAAGTCTTTCATGGAGAATGTATTTGAAAGCCATGTTTTGACTGATGTGAGCATTCCTACATCATTTCCCATGAGTAGAATTTCATCCACATATAAGACAAGGAAAGTGATTTTACTCCACTAACCTTATTGTAACCACAAGGTTCATCTTTATTTTTGACAAAGTCAAATCCCTTGACAGCTTCGTCAAAACGTAGATTCCAACTCCTAGAGGCTTGCTTAAGTCCATAAATGGATCTCTTAAGTTTGCACACCTTATGGATATCAGACCCAGACGCAAAGCCTTTAGGCTACTCCATATAGATATCCTCTTCGAGGAATCCATTTAGAAAAGCCGTCTTTACATCCATCTACCATATCTCATAGTTCAAGTGTGTGTCAACTTTTTGTACAAGCCTTGCCTTGTATGTGTCAACTTTTCCATCTGGGCCTATCTTCCTCTTGTAGATCCACTTTTACCCTATAGGTGCAATGGCATCAGGACGATCTACTAGAGTCCAGACCTGGTTGGAATGCATCGAGTCTATCTCTGCCTACATAGCTTCTCGCCACTTTGCAGAGTCGATGTGCATCATTGCTTGATCATAAGTAGAAGGGTCATCCCCTTGGACTCCCACTTCTACAGTGTGGACACCCGGTTCCTCTTGTAGCAGATACCCATAGTACCTATCAGGTTGATGTAGTACGCTACCAGATCTTCACAACGTTGGTTGTGTTTCTTGAACAATCGTCTCCCTAGGTGTTTCATCCTGTTCATTAAGAGAAATTTTCCTACCTGCACCACCTTCTAGAATGAATTCATCTTTCAGAAAGTGCGCTTGCAGTGCAACAATGATCCTTTGATCATCTTGCATGTAGAAAAAGTATCCCATGGAATCCTCGGGAAAAATGACAAAACGTCCTTTAGGGGACCTAACTTCTAATTTCTCTGCCTTTGTCTTCTTGATATAGGCAGGGCATCCCCAAACTCTAATATACTTAAGGTTTGGTTTCCTATTTCTCCATATCTCATATGGTGTCTTAGGAATGGATTTGGAAGGACATCTATTCAAGATATGAACAGCTGTAAGGAGTGCATTTCCCCACAAAGAGATGGGTAAGTCAGTGTAGCTGAGCATAGATCGAACCATACCCAATAGTGTTCAATTCCTCCGTTCTTCTACCCCCATTCAACTATGGAGTCGCCGGTGGTGTGGGTGGCAATATTATCCCATGTTCCTTTAGGAACTCATCAAACTCGTCACTCATATATTGACATCCACGATCAGATCGTAGTGCTTTTATGTGATGACCAGTTTGTTTTTCCACTAAGGCCTGAATTTTTTGAACTTATCAAATGATTCAAACTTATACTTCATTATATACACTAGACCATACCTTGAATGGTCATCAGTGAAAGTAATGAAATAGTGGAAACCTCCACCAGCCATTTCTCCAAATGGTCCGCAAACGTTGGTGTGCACAAGTCCTAATACTTCAGTGGCTCTTTCAAAAGTCCTGGTGAAAGGTAATCTAGTCATTTTGCCTTTGAGGCAAGATTCACAAGTTTGGATAGGGATCCGATCCCAATGGGTCAATTAACCTATCTTTTTTCTTCTTGTGTATCTTTTTCTCCCCGACATAACTTAGTCTTAGATGCCACTTTAAGCTTAGGTTAGTACTTTTCCTACCACGCTTCTTTTAGATAACATTTGCAACATACTCATTTTGCATGTTTAAGTAATAGAGGCCATTGACTAAAGTAGCAGTGCCAATAATATTATTATGAAATAAAATGCTACAAGTACTGTCAATGAATTTAAAAACATAGTTGTTCCTAACCAAAACAGGAATAGAAATAATATTTTTAAGCCCCTTGGGCAAAACCAAAACATCCTCTAATTTTAAAACATGTCCAGATGATAAACATAAAGAAGTTGATCCAATGTGAGAAGTCGTGACACTCTGCCCGCTACCAACACTGATCAGCACTTCCCTATGCTTCAGCTTCCTACTTCGCTGCAGATCCTAATTCATTACACAACTGTGAGCACTAGTTCCACAATCAAGTATCCACGAAGTGGAAGATACAGTTATAGAACAATTAGTTTCTAAAACAAAAAGTTCCATACCTGGTGTACCTTTGCCAAAGTTTGGACACTCCCTCCTCCAGTGGCCTAGCCCACCGCAGTGAAAGCACTTATCCGTTTCCTTTGGTCCTATGCTCTTCATCACTTTATGAGCTTTGCATTTTCCTTTGTCAATCTTAACTTGTAAACCCGGTGTGGTATTAGCTTTCTTAGTCTTCTTCTTCTTCTTGCTTTTGGGCTTAGAAGTGATGACCAATGCGGCCTCTTTTCCCTTTGGCTTCATTTGAGATTGTGCAGTATTCAGCTTGTTCATCAACTCAGCCAAGTTGCATTCTATCTCGTTACAGTTGAAGTTGTGGGTCCATGTTGAAATCAAGGGCCTCTAACCTCTCCATTTTCGAAATCAGTTTTAGAACATGGTCCCCAACCTTTTCTCCTTCCTTCATCTTGGCTCCAAAGAACTCTTTCGATATCTCATACCGAGCAGTGCTACTGTGCTCACCATAGACTCTACCTGGTGTGCCAAAATAGCCTTCACCGAGACCATTTTGTCATGGGACCTCTGCAACTCATTTGTCATTGAGCCCAGCATGTACCCACGAACCCGGACATCATCTTTGAGCCATTTTTCATGAGTTGCAACTTCCTCCTCATTAGCACGTGTCCTTACGGGTGCGGCTGGGATATCAGCATCCAATAAATACCCCAGTGACTCCATATTTGAGGACTATCCTCAAGTTTCCGAGCCAGACCACATAGTTAGGACCAGTCAAAGTCTTCTTTTCAAGTAGTACAGATAGTGGGTTAATAGTCATTTTGACAGAGATAATAAGAAATAACTGCATAAAAGTAAAAAGATTTATTAGATTCTAATGTAATTGTTGTTCCAAGTTTAAATTAAGGACTTTTAAAATAAACTTGGCTCCCACTACATTTTTTGAAAATTCACACTCCCATTGTGGAATTCGGAAGTCATCTTTGGAAGGCTTTGTAGTGGTGATTGAGTTCTTTAACTAGATTAATAGGTTGCAACCATTTGCTGGTATTTGGCCTAATCAATTTATTAAAGTGATGTCTAACATCAACCCATCAAATGGATGATTCAATCCCTTTGTCCATTATTCATCAAATCTCAACCTTTTAACGATCATATTGATTTAATAATATAAGTTCAACCCACTGACTATCTATTAGTCTAACAATTGAATTTCACCTTGCAACCTTTTGCTGGTATTTGGGGTGAAACTTGTTTTCGACCAATGGCATTTCATATATGTATGATACGGTCAATCCCGAGGTTTAATCCACACGTATGTATGATAGGGTTTAATAATTATTACCCGTTGTCGCGAAGTGGTTGACAAATCCTACGAATTTGAATTCTTCAATTTTTCGCGAAAATTCTCCGGCTGAACAAATATTGATCCAAGCAGTCCACTTGTGCTTCCTCTAAATTGTCTCGCCGGAAAAAGCTTGATGGAAAAAATTCTTCCTCCTTTTCTTGTAGAAGGCAGACAGCTAGAGAGAGAAAGGGGAGAGGAGTTTTTTTTTCTTGTGGCGTTGTGTAATGCAACTTGTGACCTAGACTTATAACTAATGTGATATTTATATCAATTAAGTTATTACCTTGAACTAAACCAAGCCCATTAACTACTCCTAGTGGTCGGCCCCTCTAGGGTTTATAATCCCACTTGGTGTATTAATTTTGTGCTTAGTTTATTCTAATATTTAATTAATTAACTTAATTCAATTAAATAATAGATAACTCATTTAATTAATTCTATTTATCCAAGAAATAATATATTAATTAAATCATAAATAAATTAACTTATTTTTTCAAATAATTAATTCTATTTATTTAATTTTAAATATCCAATACTTAAAATATTACCATAAGAAAAAAATTCCATTTTTTCATCAAATTTTCCTTTTTAACCATGACTCTTTAGGTTCATCTAGATTTAGCAAGGGGAGGATTCCATTAAATATGGGACCCACCTAACCAGTCAAGTGGTCCATATTTTATCCCAAATAAGATGAAATGATTAGATTATTTATACCTTTCCATTTGTAAATACCGTGTGAATACAAACTCTTCGTTTTCTTATCCCGGTTAAGTGAGAGTCATGGTTTTGGTCAAAATCACTAACTTAACACTATGCTATATTTATAATAAGTTCATATTAATGAATGCTTTGTCCAAAGACTTTAAGATCTAACTTACTTATAAATTGCATAGGATAATTCCACGTTCACTTGCGAGGGAATGAATCCTTTTTTGGATATAAGTTAAGAATACTACTAGTCCAGTAGGTTGCAGTTCGAGGTTGACCCCACCAAAGGGTGAATTGGGCCTAACTACTCTAATGACGAACCTAACGTCACAAGTGTATCTTCAACTCGATTCCTCAAGTCTAAAGTTCAGACACACCTATTACAATTAATCAATTTTGTCATTAACTGTCAAATAGTGAAAACCCATGTGAAAGAATCGATGCGAGTCGTGTCTGAGTGCCACTATCTCCATCAGTGCACCTATGATATAAGTTCTTCACTACTTCCTAGTGATTGACTGGCACCTTTCTCATCAAAACTTATTTCATACAAGTCTTTATGATTTCCAACGCCCAATTGAAAATCTTTGACTTGCAAACCTATTTAGTACACAAGTATCAAACTCCTTTAGTGCCTTAGAGATTTAACTCTTGTGTTCATGGACTTATATTCGAATACAATATATAAATAAACAACCAAAATGCCTTTTAGTAATTTGATTAAAACAATTACACTTTTGACAATGTCCTATCGTTTACTAATCCTCTTGTGGACATTAACCTAACATATATATCTTATTTCATGAGTGCTCTAGAGTTAACCCCTTAACGCATAGAAGGCGGCACCACCTTCGACACTCACATAGGTAGATTTATCGAATGCGGCCCTGTAATAGAAGCATTTTAACACACATGTGTTATAAATTAATTAAGAGTATAAAACTCAACATTCCTTTAACATTACAGGTACAAGCACTACTTCATCGGGAAGAATTATAGTTTTAGTGCTTCAACCACTTCATATGATGTACTTGATAGGTATATGCCCTCAATGCCATTGGAGGATTTAGATTAAGGAGGGCATTTTAGTTATATTGTATGAACTATTATATTATATAAGGCACTGGGTTTCGTTCATATAAATCTAATGGCATTTAATTGTATTAAACAAATAAATCCATGAGATTTCAAGATAGACTTTCCACCTCTTGTGGACAAGAGGAGGCACTGGAATAGTCGAGCACTTAATCTCTTAAAATGGGAGTTCATGAGTTAACGAATATTAATTGGGCATTAATATTCAATTCATATGACACCTTCTTTGACAAAAAAGTGTCAGTCGTACACTGATTAGATAGTAGGAGCTGTTGTTAAGAATATGATTAATGGAATTAACATATTTGAACTCGACTCGCATTAATCCAATCACATGGGTATTTACTCTTTGACAGTCAATGATTGAGATTAAGATTGCGACAGTATGTGTGAAATTTAGACCTGGGGAGTCATTATGACATGCTTGTAGTATTGAATATGTTATCAAGGTAGTTAGACTTATATTACCTGATAGGTGGGGTCGACCTCGAAGTACGGTCCAATGCGCATTCGATGTTATAAGATAACTTGCCAAAATGGGATTCGCCTTCTTGATAGTAAACAAGTATGTGACTTGTACGATCGTAAGTAATTGAAATTATAAGTCTTTGGCCAAAGCATATAAACTGTTTTGTGATTGTCACTGAGGGTAGTTTGGTGATTTCACGTTATTATGATTCTAAGTACAGTATCAAGTTCTATGAGTTTAACTAAACCATGACTCTTACTTGATCGGCTCACGTCAGTGAAGTGTTTATACGCATATGGTATTCGTAATCAAGGTTCGTGATGACATGATCATCTCGTTTTCAATTAGGTGAAGAAAATGAATGTTTTTCTATGCTAAGGGTATTTTGGAAAAATCACATTTGATGTGATTGACAAACAAAATGGATGGCATGATTTAATTAAATATATTTAATTAGATTAAATAAATTAATTAAATCGTATTAATTCATAAGTTAAATTAATTAAAAATTAATTTATAAATTGAATTAAATTAATTAGATTAATGTAATTAATTAAATGTCAATTGGATTGGTCTTGGATTTAATTAATTACACATGGGCTAAGATGAAACGAAGCCCGAAAGCCCATTTCACAGGCCTAGTGGGATGCCTCTCACTTATTGGATTAGGGGTTTCATTATTTGCTATAAATTGGATTAGGGGTTTCATTATTTGCTATAAATTGTTAGTCACTGTCAGAATTCTATACAACACAAAAATCTGAATCTAACTTTGAGCCAGAAAACCTACAACAAAAGAAAAGAAAAATTTCCGCCATCTTTTCCAACTAGCCGCTGCCACTGTAGTTGCCCAGGAGGAGATCGGAGCTTTTTTGGAGATTTTTCTTCCGCGTGATATCTATAGGTAGGATTCTCGGGGATTGCTACTAACGTCAAATCGATACGAATCGATTCACACTTCAAGAGGTAAATTGTTTATCTCCTTTTTCTGTAAAGAAATCAACAATGAATCGTATTGATTCATGGTTTGGGAATCAATTTTTACTCACACGATTTCCAAGAGTGGTATCAGAGCCAAATTCGTGGCTTTGTTGATTTCTTGTGTTTATGCTTGTTTTATTTGATAAATCGCATGAACATAATATATGCATATTGTATGTTTGTTGGTTTTGAATTAATTTTATGTGGGTGAATTTATTAAATCTAAAAAATTGAATCTGGAATTTACGATTGAATCTGAATTCTGGAAAAACGAAGATGAGACGAGGCAAGCTAGAACATGGGAAAGGCAGATCTGATCCACACAGCACTGTGCTTGAAAGCACTGCTGTCACAGTGGAAGTGGGCGGTGTTAAACGCGCCGCCGTGTCTGACTGTCGGCGGAACTGGACCAACGGATGTGAGTCGGTTCCAGCGATGTCGGAAAGCCGCTGAGGACCGCCAGAAATTATTTCCGAATGGCGCTGTGGTGAGGATGCTAAGCGGCACTGAAAAGCGCCGTCATCCTTGTCCCCAGGCGTCGCGACTAACTCGCCTAGCGTCGCCGCTTGCTGGAAACACCATCGCCGCCCCATGCCGTACATTTGAGCGCGACTGTGCAAAAAAATTGGATTTGCACGCCACACTGTTCAAACTGACGTGATATCGTGTCGTTTCAGTAGTGGTGAGATCACCGTCGTCGTAGCACGCAGCGCCGCAACGACGACCGGCGAGATCGCCTTCGCCGGCGCAAGGCGCCGTGATGATGGCGCGGTGGGCTGAAGAGGATGATGAACAGTAGCCCTAACGGGCTACTGTCATCAATTGTGTTTGGGCCAAGCCCAACACAATTTGCTTGTGTGTTGGGCTCGACCCAGCTGGAAATTAATCTTGAGCGCTGGGTTGCCCTGCGCGTTGGGTAGGAAGGTTGGGCCAAGTTGCTGGGCTTGGCCTAGCAACTATAATATGTGTTTGGGTTTGACGCAATACACTAATTCTAACCCAGTTGATTAATTTCGAGAGCCCCTTTTATAAATTGGAACTTTGTCTTCAAATTAAATTGGATTTAAGATATTTAAATTAAATTTATTTTCTTAGATGAAAGGGTATATAAATTAGATTTGTTCTAAAGTTAAATTAGATTTAAATACCCCTTAGTTAATATAGAAATTTGATCTTTTCTAGTGATTAAATTTGATTTAATTACACTTTGATTAAATTACATTTAGTCATAAGAATAAAATAAGTTGGACTTGATTTCATTCTTGATCAAATTAAATTTTAACTAGCCTATCAAAATAAATTAAATTTAATAAAGTAAATTAAGATTTAATATTCAAATTAAAGGGTATATAAATTAGATTTGTTTAAATTAAATTGGGTTTAAATACCTTTAGTTAAATAAAAAAATGATCTTCTCTAGTAATTAAATTTGATTTAATTACACTTTGATTAAATTATATTTAGTCAATTGAATGAAATAAGTTGGACTTGATTTTATTCTTGATCAAATTGAATTTAGTTAGTCTATCAAAATAAATTGGATTTAATTTTGATTATGTAAATTGGATTTACACTTAAATAATTGGATTTGATTTGGATTATATGAATTGGATTTATATTTAAATTGAATTTAATGGTTCTTGGAATTAGATTAAACTTAATTTCTTATGTTTTTGGATTTGTTCACCCATAGAGACTTTATTGGATATAATCTCACTTTAATTAAATTAGATTTAGTTAAAGAAATCAAAATAGATTAGATTTATTTTGCAATGATTAAATTTGATTTAATTCATTATTAAATTAGATTTCATTACTAAATTAGATTTAATTGTTAAATTAGTTTTAACCCTTTAAAATTACATATGTGTTTAAATTGTTTATGTGTTCCCTTTAATATGTGATGGTTGACACCTCTTATAGACTTAGGGTTTTATCTTTGTTTTAACAGGGTTGTATTGGGCCAGAGTTTGAGCCCCCTAGGATGTATCTTTCATTATATAGAATACTTGTATAGGCTTGCTTCTTTGTATTTATGTTAGATAGACCCAAATGGAGCTTGGCGGAACCACGAAGAGCTTGGAGCCCGAAGATTAGAATCGTGTATAGGTGGAAGCTCTTGTAATAGATAGAACCCCTCCCCTAATTGGCCCGATCTAGGAAAGTCCATATGAGTGTGTGATGATAGAATTGCTAGGCTTCTTCTATATTTACGTTTCCTTTACTGCACTATAATAAATTAATGTGCAAAGTGAGACTAAAATTTATATTAACATTATCAAATGTTATAATTCTCCAATTAGAAAATACTGAGTAAGTAAAGGGACATTGGATGTCCTAGCTCTCCATCAACCTTTAGAAGGTGGGTTCACTTCTAGTGTATGGCATCTTCCTGGAATAAGGGGGTCATGCATCAAGACGTGATACTCTATCTTCTCTAGTGCATTTGATGCCTTCATGTTGAAGCGAATTCCGCCCCATATGTCGTTCAAGGTTGTAAGGCGGGATTAAATTGTTAGACTGAAAGGAGTTGATGGGATAAATGACTCAGATGGATCAACACCTATATATCGAAAAAGTTTGTGGTTCAGTGATCCAAAAGCTAAAGAAGATTGAATCTTTGGATGGACCAAATGGTGTATGACACCACCTCAAAGATCTAACAAGCCATATATTGTTTAAGGTTGCAACTTGTTTAGATCGTTGGGGAACTCAACTACTCACTACGAAACCCATCCAACGAGGTTTCCGATTATTGCAATGGGAGTGCAATGACTCGAGAAAAGTAGTGGGAGACAAGTAAACATTAAGTCCTTGTTTACTTGAGTACATAATAACATATCTAATCGTAAATCTTGGTGTTTTCTGTTTTTAATTATCTCTCTCAATATAACCCATTAGTGCTTGAGAAAAATGTCCTCACTGGACCATAATACACTGATTGGATTAGAAGATTGAGAATTATTCTCAATGACCATTCATTGGAACACATACTGGACCTCGAACGACATCAATTCCATAGAGTTGATGACGATGACAAGTTCTTTGTTCCCTTCATAGACTAGGTCATTGATAACCACAAAGTCAGGGGATACATGATGAGCTCAATGTGCAGTGAAATAGGTAGAAAAACTGTGATAGTCCTAGATCAATCATGCTGCACATAGAAAAGCTTCTTGGAAAGCATGGTAGAACCGTTTGATATTTGATATCGAATGAACTCATCAAATACATAAATGACGGATTGGGAAATGTGGAAGACCACATGGTTAAAATGATATGCATGTAGGAGAAATTGAGTTCTCTGGATTGCTACATGAACTTTCATTTTCAAGTTAATCTCATCCGTCTGTCAAACCCCAGATCCCTCACCTACTTTGTCAAGTTTCGATATATTTGACAATGAAGGATCGTTGACTGAGCTTATAGAAAAGCTTATAAATGCACAAAAATCATGAGGTGCATTTACTATTTCAATTAAGAGGAAATGGTTGGGCGTGTCCAGATTGGAAGGGTGTATCAAGAAGGAAATTCCATACAAAAGGTTCAGAGGAAATCGCCCAAAGTAGATAGACACTTGCCCTACTTCATAGAGCAGGGGCATTGAAAAATGTGACTATCTTGAGCTGAAAGCTTAATGTGCTAAAACGTATAGAACTTAACCGTTCTATGACTATTTTTTTACTTCTTAGATTCCAGATCCCGGAGCTAGCGCTCATGGATGTACTTTAAACCAGGATCTGGAAACAAGTAGAAATCTGGAGGATTGAGGATTCATGAATATATTATAATTTTTAATGTTATGATGAAAAAATCAGCAAGAGAATCACAGACAAACGATATATGAATTCATAAATGTATGAGCAAAGTACGATATAAATAAATATATGAATTAGATCTGTTTCAATCACTAAAGTTTTAAGATAGACTTTTGTGGCCCTTCTAAGAATGCGGCCCGCAAGGTTTTCAGTACTTTATTACTTTCTCGAACGACCATTAGAGTGCTCGATGAAGTATAAGTCTGAAGCTCTTGAATTAATCGTGAAATTCAAAGGCTGAACTAAAAACGAAACTAGGTGATGTATTAGAACACCTTTAGTTCAAATATATGATTGCCAAGCTTGACAAGTTCTTAGAAGAACAAGTCATAGTCTCACAACTTTATCCTCCACAGACTCCACAACTAAATAAGATAGCAGAAGTGATAGAATCGTACATTGTTGGACATGACACGTTTCATACTCTGCTACGCATCTCATTGTGGGATCATGCACTACTTACAACTTCACTTATTCTGAACATGTATCCCTCGAAATCTGTTCTGAAGACACCATATATGGTGTGGTAGGAAACTTAGTCTCAAATACATAACAATGTGAGGTTGCTCCACGCATGTAAAGAAGACAAAGGTAGAGAGACTCGAGAATAGATCCTTAAAAAATTCTTTGTTGGTAATCATGGGATGCCTCTTTTACCTGCATGGTGATCAAAGAAGCATCGTGGCATAACATCCTTCGTCAGAGAAGGAATTGCAGGAAAAAGGATTGTTCTTGGAGAACAAAACGATACTCTTTAGAAGACATCTGTTCAAGAAACCTAAATTGAACCTAACACGACACAACCGCCATAGAAACGGTCTAGCAGAGTATCTCAACCGCCTGAAAGATATGGCTACTTGCTATAAGTGCATTATTTATGCCTTAGAAGAAGAAAGTCATGGATATGATCCCTCATGACTAAGCAGCGACGGACATTGGTTCTACAAAATGGATGGAAACTATGAAAGTAGAAATGGATCTGAGGCATTTAGACTAATTCTAGACTCTTACCAATCTGCCCAAAGGCGTCGGTCTAAAAGTGCATGAATGGAGCTATAAGAGAAGAATCGGTCCGGGTGGCTGGGCCAGGTATGGTGAGAAGATATAATCAAAAAAAGGGCATTGACTATGAGAAAACCTTTTCACTAATAGTCATGATCAAATCCATTAGAATTCTGCTAGCCATAGCTGCAAACCTACACTATGAAATCTAGCAAATGGATGTGAGAAATCGCGTTCTTAAATAAACTCCTCAAGGAGGAAGTCTATATTGAACAAGCCCAAGCATTTTCATATCCAACGTAGATTCTCATAAGGTATGCAAACTGAACAAGTCTATTTATGGACTTAGACAGGCCCCCTATAGTTAGAATCTTCGATTCGATGAAGAAGTTTATAACTCTAACTTCATCGAGAATGAAGATGACCAAGTGTCTACAAGAGGTCAGTGGGAGCAAGATGACATTCTTGATGCTATATGTGGATGGCATACTACTTATAGGGAATGGCAAAGGCCCATTGAGTACGGTCCAAGACATGAATCTCAAGCACATTCTTCATGAAACACTTGGGAAGAACTACCTATATATGCTTGAGAATTTGCATCTACTAGTATAGAGCAAATGGAACAATAGGAATTCCCCAAACCCTCTACTTAGAAAATGTCCTAAAGGATGGACAACTCTAAGGGAGGAAATTTGCTCGTAATACATGGAGTTCATTTCTCTAATCTATAAGTCCTTAAAACCGACAAAGATTAAAGAGAGATGAGTGCCATACCCTATACCTATACAATATAGATTCTCATGTATGAAATGTTAGGCAAGAGACCGGACCTTGCTTAAAAAGCATGGTATTAAGGTTTCAAGCTAACCTGGGTAAGGAGCATTAGATTGCACTGAGGTACATCCCAAAGTACTTTTGAAGGACTAAAACATGGAGATATAAAAAGGTGGACGGTTACATAGATTCAAATTTTGAATCTGATGTTGATAACTGAAAAACCACATCCGGGTTTTGTATTCATTATGAATGGAGGAGCAGTGTCTTGGAAGGATTCCAAGCAAAGCACAACTGTTGATTCAACATTCGAGGTTGAATACTTGGCGGCCTTGATGGCTACCAAACAAGTTGTTTGGATTAAGAAGTTTATGGTCAAACTTCAAATGATTCTTAGCATGGAAATACTGTTGTCATTATGGTATGACAACAATGGAGCTATCGCACAGGCTAAGGAATCATGGTCTCACAACAAATATAAACACATCGAGAGTAGAAATTATTCGAGAAATCATTGGATACAGGCATGGTTGCCGTACGGAAAATAGCCTCAGCCCACAACGTGGCTGACCCACTCACTAGGCCATTATCACAGGCAGTGCTAAAGCGACATCTTTGAACATGGGCGCTAGATACCATAGCGATTGACTCTGAGTGCAAGTGGGAGATTGTTAGGTATATGCCCTCAATGCCAATGGAGGAATTAGATTAAGGAGGGCATTTTAGTTATATTGTACGAAATATTATATTATATAAGGCACTAGGTTTTGTTCATATAAATTTAATGGCATTTAATTGTATTGAACGAATAAGTCCATGAGATTTCAAGATAGACTTTCCACCTCTTATGGATAAGAGGAGGCACTGGAATAGTCGATTACTTAATCTCTTAGCCAGAGAGTTTGTGAATTAACGAATATTAATTGGGCATTAATATTCAAACTCATATGACACCTTCTTTGACAAGGAAGTGCCAGTCGAACACTGATTAGATAGTGGGAGCTGGTGTCATGAATATGATTAATGGAATTAACATATTTGAACTCGACTCGCATTAATCCAATCACATGGGTATTTACTCTTTGACAGCCAATGATTGGGATTAAGATTGCGATAGTATGTGCGAACTTTAGACCTGAGGAGTCATTTATAACATGCTTGTAGTATTGGATATGTTATCAGAGTAGTTAGACCCGTATCATCTGATAGGTGGGGTTGACCTCGAAGTACGGTCCAATAGTCCATTCGATGTTATAAGATAACTTGTTAAAATGGGATTCACTGTCTCGATAGTAAACGAGTATGTGACCTGTACGAACATAAGTAATTGAAATTATAAGTCTTTGGCCAAAGCATATAAGCTGTCCTGTCATTGTCACTGAGGGAAGTTTAGTAATTTCACATTATTATGATTCTAAGTGCAGTGTCAAGTTCTATGAGTTTGACTAAACCATGGCTCTTACTTGATCGGGTCACGTCGGTGAAGAGTTTATATGCATACGGTATTCGTAATCAAGGTTTGTGATGACATGGTCATCTCGTTTTCAATTGGGTTACGATTTGGTTCCACGGTGCTGGCTAGGTGACAAAGTTATCCTTTGGAAACCTCCCATTGCCAATTGAATCGAGCCTAGAGAGTCGTGCTATGTAAGAAAAGGAATACTTTTCTATCCTAAGGGTATTTTGGTAAAATCACATTTGATGTGATTGACTAACAAAATGGATGGCATGATTTAATTAAATATATTTAATTAGATTAAATTAATTAATTAAATCATATTAATTCATAAGTTAAATTAATTGGAAATTAATTTATAAGTTGAATTAAATTAATTGGATTAAAGTAATTAATTAATTGTCAATTGGATTGGACTTGAATTTAATTAATTACATATGGGCTAAGATGGAACGAAGCCCGAAAGCACATTCCACAGGCCTAGTGGGCCGTCCCTTACTTATTGGATTAGGGGTTTTATTACTTGGTATAAATTGTTAGTCAGTGTCGCATTCTATTTAACACACAATTCTGAATCTGACTTTGAGCCAAAAAACCTACAGCAGAAGAAAAGAAAAATTCCCTCCATCTTTTCCAACTAGCCACCGCCACCATAGTTGCCGAGGAGGAGATCGGAGCTTTCTTGAAGATTTTTCTTCAGCATGATATCTAGAGGTAGAATTCCCGGGGATTGCTACTACCGTCAAATCGATACAAATCGATTCAGGCTTCAAGAGGTAAATTGTTTATCTCCTTTTTCTGTCAAGAAATCAACAATGGATCGGATTGATTCATGGTTTGGGAATCGATTTTATCCGCTGCATTTTTACTCGCACGATTCCCAAGAGTACTTTACTCATTGAACTCCGATTCTGGATATTTTGAGATGGAGTTGAGTTTCCATCGTTGGTTGTCCAATAACATGGACTTATCCCATCCCTTTAGTTTATGATTTTCTTTAAATATCCTTTGAAACAAATTCCAAAGTTTATGATTTTCTTTAAATATTTCAAAAGCCTATTAACAACATTTAATGTTCAAGACTTGGATTACTCGTGTTTCTACTCAACTTACCAACAATAAAAACAATGTTTGGTCTAATACTAGTCATAGCATACACAAGACAAACAATTACTCTAACATATTCAAGTTGATTTATAGTCCCCCCAAATTCATACTAGAATCAAAAACAGTATTAACAAGATTACAGTGATATTGATTAAATTTCTTTAGCACTTTCAATGGAATAAGAGACAGTTAAACCATCATTATCTCTAATTATCTTAATATCAAGAATCACATTAGCAAAGCCCACGTCTTTCACATCAAAGTTAGAAGATAAAAATTATTTAACATGCTAAACAGATTCTAAATAAGTGCCAAAAAATAACATATCATTTTCTTCTTTATTTTCTTGTATTTTTTTAGTAGAGTTAAATAATATTTTCTAAACAAATGCATCTCTAGGTTCAATCATTGTATTTAATGAATAGAATAACAAGATTCTGCTTTAGTCTTAAAAGTTTACGGAATTTGAGAAATTATGAAAAATAAAAATGGAGTTTTTCTTTCTTTAACCTTTATGTTAGAAGACAGAAATTTATATTCATTCTCCACTAACATCCGACTTCTATTTATGAGATAACTCACATCCCATGGAGTTTGAATAAAGTAATGCAACTTTTGAATAAAGAAACAATTTTCCAGTCATGAAATTACTGTTCAACTTTTAATTCAAATTAAGACCTCTGAAAAGTCACAACTCATGAATTTAAATAAATCACATCAAACCATCAATCAAGTGAATTTAATTTGAAAATTATTTAAATAAACCTCCACTATATGCTCCTCAGAATAATCTCGAATTTATATATAATTCTCAAGTCTTTAACACTACTTTTTATGTTTAAGACTTTTCTTATAATCTTTCCATGACGGAGGAAGTTTATCAAATCTATATTATCTATTCCAAAACTATGAATGATTTGGGATGATTTACATTTGAGATGATTTACATTGTTTACATGTGCATGCATTTAAATTAATAGTTCACAAGTTTGTTCAATGTATATGATTTGTGGATTATAATGCTAAATTAAATGGTTATTATGAATGTGAATAGTTCAATCTATCTATCTATCTATATATATATATATATTCTAACTCTAATTCTAATTCTAAAAGTATGAATAATATGGAATGATTTACATGATTTACATTTCTTAGTAATTAATTAATATTATCCTCTAATTCTTATTATTACTATTTAAAAGAATATATATGAACTTGAATTAATAGTTAACATTGTTCAATGTATATGTAGGTTTAGTTAGATAAGAATATTAAAAGTTCACAAGAATATAAATGATTCAAGTAACATATTTTCATCCTCAAAATTAATTATTCAAGTAATATAGATTAATTTTTATTGTTATCAATGTGCACGAACTTGAGATTAAAAGTAAACAAGTTTGTTCAATATATATTAATATGAATAGTTTACAAGAATATGAATGATTCAAGTCACATTTAAATTCCTTTGTCTTGCAACAAATTCCCTTCAATAGTCTTTAACAAACAATCACACATACCCACACCATATCTAGCTTAGAATCATATTGGTCTCAAGCTTCATCTAATGCTAAGCCTTTTTGGTCAAATCCAAATGGCAATTTTTGACATAAAATGCATATATTCAATAATTTCCTTTTTCTTTTCGTTTTAATAAATGGTGCCGTTGCCTTCTGGTAAGAATACTAATTCATTGCATCAATTATCCTTACGAAGTTCTCTTAAGGACTCAATAGATGGGATTTGGGAATTAGGATTTGTTTTGTTTAGGTAATAAAGGAAGCATGAAAGGTTGAAAAAAAATTAGTCTGTTAGCATCATTCTAAAAATAAATGAAGGCAGAAAAGCAATTCAAAAGATTTAACTTCTTTTTTAATGTTCGTTCATTTGAGGAAGATGAATGAGCGTGCAACTTTTAGATATCAATAAAACTTAGAGAAATTAAGATCCACTCGGGACAGGGGTACAAGTGTTGGATGAATCCATGTACAAAAGGATTAATTATAGCAATGAGAAATAAAGTAAGGAAGCATTAAATTTCATGAAAACTTTTCTTCTTCTTAATTAATCAAAGAACAAGAATAATGAGATCCAAAAGCTCACCCCAGTCATTTCCCTTTTGTCTGCTGCAAATATCATAGGATTTTCTTGAACAGGTAATCCTTAGAGCTCATTTCCTTTATTAATAGAATCATAGCCTGTTTCGTAAAAAAAAAAAAACTAGATTAGGGTGGATCCAACTACGCATTCCGAACCCCGCAATAATCTATAACTTGAGATTATCTTTCAACCCCCGCGCTCGAACTCGATGCGCTAGACAGTGGTTCAGACTTTAACACTTTGGTGTGTTGTTTAAACTAATTATTCGGACCGCAATTGACTAAAATATATATTGTCTTCGAATGACACGATAATACCATAAAAGAAAAATTCAAGTACAGGTAAAAACTATCTCTCTGATACTTAAATCTGACACAAGATAATTTTGTACCTACGTGAGAATCTTTCTTTTTTCTTTACTACGATGATAAGGAACTGAAAACTTAGGCCAAAGTATAAATCACTATCAAATACTGAAATCTGAAAACATGTAATTCATACCTCCATAAAAGTTCTCACTTCGGACAAATTAAAGTAGATCGAATGCCAGTACAAATCCTGAAGACCAGATCCAGCAATTCTTGAAACGAAACTATGCTACAAGCTACTCCTAACTATGTCTACGCCTACTCCTATGATAAGAGAAAAATAAGTTGTTCTTTGATTTGATGCCCCCCTTCTCTCCCCTTTTTTAAGTTTTTTTTCTACATCGTGGTCCTACATCTTCAACCGTCGAGAACCGCTTCTAACTTCTCTTTCAAAATCCTTTCGTCTTGGCGGGTGGTCCTACATCTTCAACCGTCGAGGACTGCTTCTAACTTCTCTTTCAAAATCCTTTCGTCTTGGCGGGTTACCGAGTTCCCGGACTCTCTGATTCTGCTTTTGGTTCTGACTTCTTTGGGCTTGCCTTGTTATTGTAATGGGCTTAGCCTTTTAATTTTTGAGCCCACTAATCGCTGTTGGGCCTTTTCTAGGTCTTTTACTTTGCTGATTCATTTTTATTTTTTAGTGTAAACACCCAAAGATACTCATGTCATTAAATTTCATGAAAAATTATGCCTTGAAGACATGAATCCATGTGACTACTAAATTTCAATCAACATGCATTGAACTAAGTTTAACATTTCAATTTTATCCATGCTTCATTCATTCAGTGAATTAACAACTTCATCTATATTATGGGAATCTGAGCACAATTAAAATATTAAGACACACGTTCTTCGGAATTAGCATCATTTTCTATCGGAGGGTAGTACTAATTTATTACTATATAGTTACTTTAGTCCTAATAAAAAAATTAAGAAATGTAAATCATCCCATCACGACTTATTAACATCTTTCACATGTGGAGGGAAGCAAACCAAGTTGCTGACTTGATGGCTAAAAGGGGCTTGAGCTCACTTCGAGGACTATTGACACCCCGATCAAGGTTTCTGGTTTACTTCTCAAGAAAGATAGGCTCAGCCCTACGTGGCCTTGACTTTTGACTATAAACTCGAATTTGTTGGATACTCGGATTAATTCCTTTCAGTGAACGCTTCGTCATCCAAAAATTAAAACAAATAACTAATTTACAGTTATCTTCTTATGAATTTGAAATTTACTTTTACATGCTTATTCAAGAACTATGGATCTCATGTTTATCTTCAATTTTCTATTCTCTTTGTTTTATTATATGGCTTTTTTTATTGTATCTTGAATATATAATCTTTTAAGCATTCTGTGTTAGTAGATTAAAATATTGGTACAGGATTTATCAGGTATACTTAAGCATGCTTTTGGATAACTTTATATGTTGAGGACATCAGGTCTATTCAAGCATGCTTTTGGTAGCTTTGCTAAACGTGTCGTATACACATTTTCTTTTCATTTTTTTTAATGCAAAGGGAAGGGGACCCTAGCAACTATATTAATGTTCAACAATTAAAACTCCTATGTAGTCCTGCTGCAAATACCATACACTCAATAAATTATTAATTACAATTGTCTTCTTATAAATTTCAAAATCTACTTATATTGTCTTTTCTGATTAGTTTTTTTGGACATGCATGAATCTTCAATACATTGTCTTTTCGATAGTATATATTTTCTTATCTTATGGTAAATTTAGTTTCTTTGTTGATTATCATTTGTTTTCGATGATTATATTATTTCTAGGTTTTTATTACAAGTTACATACTATACTAATTTTAGCTTTATTTTGGCTCTGTCATATTAGGAGTTTTAAACCGCAAACTCAATTGCCTATGTAAACTAAAGACGTAATTTTCTTACTTCCCACAAACGAGAAATAATCTAGTAATTCTATATCATGTTTTATTCCTTCATGTGTAATATTATCTGATGTGGTGATTTTGCTAAATGTATTGTATACATTTTGAAATACTATTTCATTATTCAAAATAATTAGAATCGTAAGATCTGTACACGTCTACTTGCTTACAAAACTCAGAGGCGAATGATTTTGGCTTTAAGATTGAATGAGATGAGAATCTGTTACTTGGAAACTCAAGATGATAAATGGAGTGATGTTGGAAAGTAGAGTCAAAGGTTCCAAGTTTTCTCTATTGTGGTCTTTTTTGTCCTTTACAATATACATGCTAGAAAAATGAAACAAATCGTATGTTGGGTACGAGGAAAATAAAGAAGAAAATTGTATGGACGTGAATAGTTGGTTCAGTTTTTCCTTAAGTCTTAAATTCCTACTCAGTCCGTTGGAATTTGAATGAAAAACCTTCTAAGGGTGAGTTTGCCAAGCTTATGAATTCGGATAAGTCATTTTTAGACCTCGTCAATAACTTGAGGAGGTGTTTGACAAACTAACTAAAGTCACTTTTGGATTATCATTATTTTTGAAGGCTTTCAACAGTGTAAATTGAAATCATGTTTGATCCTTCTAGATGAACCCAAACTGGAAAGCATTTTTTCCTTTTAACACAATATATAACATTTTTAAAAGTCAAATATTAGAACTTTTGACTGACGAAAATTTAATAATTTTTTTTCCAGAATTAATTTTTACAGAAACCAATTACTACAAAAATCAATTATGCAAATATCAGTTTTTTGTAGAATCAATTTTACAATCATTGGACATACCCACCTTTAATACTACACACCTATCCAATTACATTTGTCGGGACTTGACTCTCACCTTGCATTATTATTATCAAAAAAAAAAATCAATGTGCATGAACTTGAAATTAAAAGTTCACAACCAGTCCCCTATATCTGTAAGTGATTATAGACCAATTGCATGTTGCAATGTGATTTATAAAGTAGTATCGAAACTGATTTGTCTTAGACTAAAGCATATTTTTCCTAAGATAGTTGATCAAGCCCAGGAGACTTTTGTGAAGGGGCGATCGATAGTAAAGAATGTGGTGATGTGTCATGAATTAGTCAGAGGGTACAAATGGAAGGGGGTGTCCCCTAGAGCTGTGATGAAGGTGGACATCAGGAAAGCCTACGACACTGTTAATTAGGGTTTCCTGGAGCGAATTTTATATGCTTATGGGTTCCCTGATAATTTTGTTCAATTGGTAATGATGTGTGTGACCAGCACAAGCTTTTCAATTAATTTGCATGGTTCAGTATTTGGTTTTTTCAGAGGGAAAAGGGGTTTGAGACAAGGGGACCCCATGTCCCCTTATCTTTTTGTGCTGGTTATGGATTATTTGGCAAGGGGTTTCAAGCTTCTACAATATAATAACCTGTTTAAATTTCACCCAAAGTGCAAAAGAGTAGGGTTGGTCAATTTGTGCTTTGTAGATGACCTGATGATGTTTTGTAAAGGAAAAGTGAATTCAGTTAAGCAGATTAAGAACAATTTTGATCACTTTGCAGAGGTTTCAGGTTTGAAGGCAAATCTTGAAAAGAGTCAGATCATATTTGGAGAGGTCAAAGAGGAAATAAAGCAGAATATTCTGAGTGTGACAGGTTATGTTGAGGGGGATATGCCTATGCGTTATCTCGGGGTACCTTTGATTGCAACTAGGCTAACAATTAAAAATTGTCAACCATTGATTGACAAGATATTACAGAGAATAACCTCATGGACAGCTACGTTTTTGAGCTTTGCAGGGAGAGTGCTATTGGTGAAAGCAGTTCTATTTGGAATACAAATGTACTGGGCTCGAATTTTTCCTATCCAAATGAAATTGAAAGGATGTGTAGAATTTTGTTATGGAAAGGGAAAACTACAAGGAATTACCATGTTGTTGTAAAGTGGAAGGATCTATGCTTACCCAAAAATGAAGGTGGACTGGGTATTATCTCTTTGAGTACATGGAATATCACTACTTTGTTTAAGAAGACATGGAATGTTGCTACAAAAATAGATTCATTATGGATTAGATGGATACACGCATACTATTTAAAAGGGCTAACAGTTTGGGTTGTACAAGCAAAGATCACTGATTCATAGTTGTGGAGGAGACTGTTGGGAGTGAGGGATAAGTTTCTTGATGCAGTTGATGTAGTCCACAACAAATGGATAGAAGGTAAGTTCTCAATTCATAAAGCTTATATCCACGCATCAGAACATTTTGAGATAGTGAAGTGGAAAGCTTTAGTTTGGGGTAAAGGCCCTATTGCCAAACATAGATCTATCTTGTGGTTGGCCATGCATAACAAGTTGAAAACAAGTTGTCGTTTGCAGGAATGGATGAATTTGGAGGATGATAGTTGTGTATTGTGTGCACAGGGGACTGAGAGTAGAGATCACCTATACTACGAGTGTGCATATACAGTTGAGGTGATGAAGAAAGTATGGGAAAAGCATGGGGTCAGATGTAGAAGAAGTAGGTGGTCAGAGTACATAGAATGGGGTAGCAAGATTAGCAAAGGGAAGACAATCAACAGCTGCATAAGGAGAGCCCTCATTGCTGCAATTTCTTATTTTGTGTGGATTGAAAGAAACAATAGAATTTTCTCTTTGAATAGAAATTCGGTAGATGACTTAGTAGAAAACATATGGTACATAGTAAAATGTAAATTTGACAGTATGTGAGCCCAGGTATACCTGGAGTAGTTGTATAGTTGGTTTAGTGGAATAGAAAATATGCTTACGGTTTTAAAAAAAAAATTAAGTTTACAAGCTTGTTTAATATATATGTTAGGTTTAGTTCAACACTAAATTAAATTATTTTTGCGAATATATGAATGGTTCATCTTCATGAACTTATTTATAGTCACGACTCCAAGGATTTTTACATTCTATTTTCAATCAAATTTGTTACTTTAAAATCTTTTATAATTCCTTGATCTGTCTACACCTATTCAAGCTAGCTTTTCCTCTCGCAAACCGGCATGTCCGATGTTCTAGCATTAACAACAACATACATTTTCTTAATGCTAAATCCAAGTTTCATTTGAAAATAGTGACAGGAAAAAAAAAAGAAATAAGAGGAAATGTTTATATTGATATTCTCAACTAAGCTCAACAAGTTCCTATAATTATGCAGGTTTATCTTTTGTATTGGATTAATTATTGATTTGATTTGATTAATTTATGTTCAAAAGAAGTCATCGTTATAAGATTAGTCATTTTTCAATCAAAATGAGCATCAACCTTGCATGAAAGCATTCCCCAATGAGCAATTTTGTTTATAGTTACCTTGGTATGTCTTAGATCTCTTGATAAGCTTTGATTTTACCAACCTTGAAGAATATCTCTTTTAGAAAAGTTGGCTTTAATTAATTTAAATATTTTTGTGATAAAATGTATTTTTATTTTATTATAATATAAGGAGGTAAGAAATATGAAATAGAGTTCTTCGTGTAATTTGGATTAAGACAATATTGTTATCTTAATTTTCACAAAAGTAAATAACATAAGAAATTTTAAGATTATTTGTATTTTTTGAATAGTAAAATGATGTGACCATTATAAGAATTATTGATGTTAACGGTATATAAGTAATTATTTAACTTTAGATAAGTTAATAAAAATTAGGTTTCATTAATATATAATACCAAATACTATTATGCAAAACTTTTGTGGTTTCCTATAAAAGTTGATTATTTATTTTTGAGATTCACATAAAGATGTTTAGTTCAAAGAATATGAGGACTAGAAGTGATCCTAACTTTAGTGATTTGTTATTGAGAGTGGGGAACAGTGATGAACCAATGGATAAGAAGGTAACACTAAATTCCAAATAAGATGATTATTGAGTATGACAATGAAGATGAATTAGTATACCATTTTATTAATAGAGCTATTTCACCATATTTTACAAAAAAAAAATGCCTGTTTAGCTGATTACATGAAAAATCAAGCAATATAACCAACTAATTCATATAAAACATTTCGAGATACAATTTTCAGTAAGGATGATGTTATGTCTTCTATTCGTTTTATTTTGCATATTAACATTAATATTTATTAAATGTTTGTAATTATCTAAATATTTTTTTATGAATCACGTGCAACGCACGTGCCCTTTACTAGTAATGCAAGATACAATTACACATTCATTCATATTCATGCTCAATTGATGTGTCTAAAATGCATTGCAATTCATTGCAGGGCTCACTCTCAAATTTTCCTTAAACCAAGTGATAATTCATAAATTGATAAGATAAAAATTTCTTCATTATGAGATCTATTAAAACACACTTCTCAGAATATGCATAATACTAATATAACTAAATCAAGGATTCTTAGTTCTAATCTCATTTTGATGATCCACATTTTGACTGACAAAGAATAAGAATCATCTAACGTTATCTCATATAATTTTTCGATCGCAGAATACAATTTTCAATAAAACCCAATGATCAAGATTCATGCATGGTTTTATTAAATTAAACAAAACCATAATGCTATCACATATTATCAAATATGCACAACAAGAATTGTTAGATTTTTCAATTAAATCTTAGCAATTTTGAAAATGGTGGAGGATTGTTGGAAATTTTCAAAATAGATTTTACCGTTGATAAGTTTATCCCAACGGTTGTGACTTTTTATAAGAATTATTTAAATGTTCCAGCCATTGTGAAAACTGAAAAGATGCAACTCTTTGTAAAAAGCCATGAGTTTTCTATAAATAATCAAGGGGTAAAAACAGTAACCTAGCTAAACTTTTCGAGTTTTGACACTTATTTATACAAACTTTTTTTTTTACACTTATTTATCTAAACTAATCGATTTTTACACAATTTTATCTTTTGGCATTTTCCGGCGGAATATTCCGCCGGAATTCTGTCACATGCAACTCATGTGACCAATTTATGGGTAAAAATGGAATTTCACACAAAATTTGAAGGTTATCTTAGTCATTTGCCATTTTACCCTCTCTTTTTTCTCTCTCTAACCTATCTTCTTCAACGGGAAGTTAACAAATTTAACCCCCAATTGCATATCACCTTACAAATTTAGACCTTTTCAAAAAAAAGCATTACAAATTTAAACCCCTATGAGACCCATGAGCTTGAAAAGTCCAAATTACCCTTACTAAAGTCAAAAGATGGATAATTGCAAGTTTCCTCCTTGCTTTATCAATAAATTGCTCAAGACCCCTTATACTATTTAAAATCTTTTGTATAGTCCCTATACTTTCAATTTATTTACCTTTAGTCCTCGAATTTTGAAAATGGTTTAATTTAGCCCCACAAAACAACAAAAACATCAAAAAAAATAAAAAAATACATGAGAGTAATTATACATATTTAAAGAAAAAGGAATCCCAACCCGCTTTTATAAATCTGCATAAAAACTTTTTATTGCCTTCATAATTTACATACATGCCAATTCCTGCTCATATTTTAAGTGTTTTTATTGATTGTCTTAATACTTTAGAAAACTTAGATTATACTAATACAGAATTAATATTAGAATTACGAAATCAATTAATAATTAGGAGAGAACATTGGGTTAATAATTATCTTAACATACCTCCTAGATTAAGAGATCACGAAAACTATATTAAGTACCTTTTAATCTTGAATATATTAATAGCGGCCTTTTATTAAAATAGCTTCTTCTAATTATAAAAGATTAGAATATCTAGATTTAGAATATGGTTTAGCCAATAGAACCGTAATCTCTTTAAATAAACATAAATTTATTTGTAGATTTGATTCAAGTTTTAAGCATAATTTACATTCAGAAAATAAACACTTAAATAGTTTAACAGATTTATTTATATCGTTAGCATCAAACTTAGAAATAAATAACACTAACTTTGTAAAACGTTAGAATCATTAAAAGAAACCGTTTTAATAAATAGAGAAATAATAAAGAAGGGTGAAAATAATAATTTAGATTATATTAAACAACAATCTGAGGAAACTCTAAAAATAGTTAAGAAATATAATAAGCTTTTCCCCACTAAAGACGAAATAATAGAGTTCAAATATAGCTTAGAAAGTAATAAGCTAAAACAATTAGAAATTGAAAATAAGAAAACTTTAAGCCAAGTAATAGAAAAAATAAATAAACTTGAAGCTCAAAACTTAGAAACAAGTAAAACGCTAAGAAATATAGAACGAATAGTTAGTGGATGAATAATATAGAAAATAGATTAGAATATAAAAGAGCCATTGAACTAGCAAATAAATATCTATCTACGGAAGAAGGATTTACTACCTATCAAGGAACTAGTAATTCAGATAAATTATATCCTAAACTTTGGAATATTCAATTTGCTTTAATTCTACAAATATTCGAAAGGCTAGATACATTAGAAAATAAGTTAGAAAAATTAAGTACTAAAATAGACACAGTATCTCAAGTGATTAAAAGAGATTTACAAGATAGTATAGAAGAAAGATTAGCAAATTTAGCACTAGACGAATCTGAAAAACCTAAAAAAGAGCCTAAAAATATATATATATTGGTAAAAAATGATGAGATCATTTAGTGGTACCAGTAGAACTATAAGTGAATCAAGTAATAAAGAAAAAGAGAAAGGAAAAATAAGTAATACTTTCACTAAACGAATGTTTAGAGGATCAGGAAGTCAAAGCTCAGCTAGAGAAGTAGAATTAGAAGAAATAATAGACGTAGAAGAAAATCTTAATTTATATAATAACAAGGGAATAGATAAGTTAAAACCTAAAACATTATACAAGGTAGGAAAAATGGATTTTAACACACATCTAATCAAGAAATTTAGAGAAAAAGAAGTAAAAGTTACAACAAATGCTGAAAATATAAGCTTAGTTAGCCCGGAATGTATAAAGCAATTAAAACAATTAAAACAAAAGTATATACATTTAGGATTAATTATTGTAGGAATAAAAGGATTAACTAGAAAAGGAACAGGTGGAAAGGTTTTATTTTTATAATTAGATAAAAGTTGGTCTGATGCTAGGAGAGCAGTATTTGTTAGTATGGAAATAGATATGATTAATAATGTAGGAATATTCTATGTAGCTCCGAACATGATGAAAAGTATTAAAGATATTAATAAAATTACTATAGGATTACAAACTAGAGGATATGAAACATATGATGGTAACAACTTAGTAGTTTCTATAGCTTTTTTAGGAAGAGTAACCAATAATAGTTTTTCTCAATATAAAATTAATATAAATGGGATAATTGATGGATTAGCCTCAGTATGAGTAAAAATGATTAAACCTTTAAATATTGATAATAACGATTTAAATGGAGAAGAATGAGAATTAACCAAACACTTAGAAGAAAATGAGACTGTCAAAGTTCCAGGAGAGAGTGTAATGTATACAAATAGTAGAGGTCAGACTTCTATTAGATTTCTTAATTACCAAAAACAAGATCCCAAAGAAAATTTAGAAGATCTAGAAGAAGAAACTGATAATGAAACTGAAACAAGCTACATGAATATTATAGAAGAAGAAGAAGTTAGAATAACTAGTAGATTTGCAAATTGGGAAATATTATCTGATATAGAAAGCGAAGAAGTTGAAGAGGAAGAAAATATAGAAGAAATAGATGAAAAGATTAGACAATTAGAAAGTCAACTTAAAAATGATTATAGACCAAAAAATATGGAAGAAATATTAAGAAAAAATTTCGAGATAAATAATTTAAGAGAATTAGTAGACGAAATGTATCTTGAAGCAATGGATTTAGATATCAATTTAGAATCAGCTGAAGAAGAATTGAAACAATATTATAATATTGATTTAGTAGATGATATATGTTCAGAAAAAATAGAATTTGAAAAATTCTTTAAAAATAAAGAGAAAGGTAACAATGAAGTAGCTTTTATGACAGATAGCCATGCAAGTACTAGCAGTAATATAGGAAAAAGAACTAGAGTAGAACCAGATTATAGTGAAGTTCCAGCTAGAAATGTAGAAATGAGTGGTAGACCAAAATGGAAAAATCCAACATATGAATATAGATCAATCCAGCCAAATAAATATATAGGATCAACACAACCCATAGGAAAAACCATGAGTGGAACTATGTTAGTAATTGAATTAGAAACTCCACAAATGTGGCCAGAAGAAATAAATATATGGGAACAATGTGTAGTAAGACATTGGGAAATAAATAAAAAAACAGATATGGATATGTTTAATTTTTTAGAAACATGCTTAGGACCTACATCATTATCTATCTGGCAAAGTAAGAAGAAGAAAGATCCTAATAGAATTAATGAAATAAAGGTCTTAAGAAATAATCCTTATAATTTTACTAGTTTTATTAGAACGTTAATAATAGGAATAGATCCAGGAAGAGAAAATACATTCATACAAAATACGGCACTTAGAAACCTAGAACAACTCACTATAACCGATATGAAATATATTATACCTTTTAGTCAAGATTTTACAAGATTAATAGGAGAAGCTAATAAAGCATTTGATGAAAAATTATGTAATAGATATTTTACGAAATTACCCCAAGATTTAGGAAAAAGAATACATGAAGAGTGGATAAAAACTAATGGTAATCTTACAGGATTAAGTATGGGACTTAGAGTACAATATGCTTTCTTTAAACTTCAAGAATGGTGTAAAGAAGAATTTATTAGAGAACAAATTAGAAAACAATCTTATGAGTTTTGTAGAAAAGCTATATACACCCCCACAACAATATGGATAGAAGAATTACTTTAAGCCAAAACGCAAAATATTAAGGAAATCAAATAAACCAAAATCTAGTTTTAGACAATATAGGCAAGGAAGAAAGCCACCTAATTATGTTAAAAAGCCATCAACAAGAAAATGCACATGTTATATTTGTGGAGATCCTAAACATTTAGCTAATAGATGTCCGAAAAGACAGTTTAATATGGAACGGGTAGCCATAGCAGAACAATTAGATGAAGATGTAGTAAGTATAGATGGTAATGAAAGTGATAATGAAAGCATATTTAGTATAGTAAGTGAAGAAGGACCAGAAATTCCAAATATAATAGAATATACCTATATGAATACTTCATGTGAACATAAATATATAAATGGAAAGGGAACTTCAGTGCAATATATGTTTTGACGAAATTTGTTTTATTTGTGCTAAAGACGCATATAATATAGAAACAGATGTATCACCTAAACCTAGTAAAAAACTAGAATCTATAGAAGTTCTAAGCCATAAAATAGAGAATTTAGATTTAAGAATACAATTAATAGAATTAAAAATAAAAAAATAAAAAAAACATAAGTAGTAATCAAAATAAAGGAAAGGGTGTAGTTATAGAAGAACTTGATGAAATTAACCAACAATTAGAAGAAACTCATTTACAAAATACAGCGTATGAACCCAACTACAAGTACCCTATACTAGTAGTCTAATACTTTTAGATTGTCCAATATGGTGTAATCAAGAAAAATATATTGAAACTAAAGCCATTTTAGATACAGGAAGTACAAAAAGCATGCTTAGCGCTAGTCTTGTGCCAAAAGAATTTGTAACACAATTAAGTTATACTGTTACTAGTAGAACTGCAAAAAACAGATTAATGAGAATAACAAAAGAGCTAATTAATATAGGAATACAATTTAAAGATTTTTCAGGAAATTATAGTAGCAAATATACATTAGGACAAGTCCTTATAGCCCCAGATAACATAAATAGCCACGAATTCCTTTTAGGGTTAAACTTCATTTGTGCATTAAATGGTAGTATTTTAATAGGAAAAAATTATATTACTATTAGCAAACATAATTATACTTTTCCGACTAATAGATACATTAAACAATCAGAGTTGACTGCGAAGCGAGGTGGACATGGTAATAATGAACTCGATTTTTTCAAAGAATTAGAACAAAATAATATAGAACCTGAAACTATAGATATCCTATTAGATGAAGAAATTAGAGATATAGGAAAGGGATTAGAAGTTTTAAACCTAGAAAATGAAAGAATTTTGCATAAATTAGAAATGTTAGGATTTATAGGAGATGATTTAGCTAAAAACAAAGTAAATTATACTTTTAAACTAAACATATTAAACCCAGATATAGTTATAAGAACAGCAGCTATAGAATATACTCCTGAAGATATAAAAGAATTCAAAACCCAAATAAAAGAAATGTTGGAAATCGGTGTTATCAGAAGAAGTGATAGTCCTCATAGATCAGCAGCCTTTATAGTAAGAAATAATGCAGAAATAAAAAGAGGAAAACCTAGAATAGTATATAATTATAAGAGACTTAATGATAATACAGAAGATGATGCTTATAGAATACCTAATAAAGATAAGTTAATTAATCTTATACAAAATAAAAAGATATTTTCAAAATTTGATTTAAAAAGCGGATATAATCAAATTAAAATGGTAGAAGAAGACAAAAAATGGACAGCTTTCAGCTGTAGTGAAGGACATTTCGAGTGGAATGTTCTATCTTTTGGTTTAAAAAATGCTCCAGCAATATTTCAAAGATTTATGGATAGTATATTTAAACATTTAGATTTCTGTTTAGTGTATATAGATGACATTTTAGTAGCTTCTGAAACTTTTAAGCAACATAAAGATCATTTAAAACAAGTGTTTAATTTAATAGAAGAAAATGGAATAGTAGTATCTAAAAAGAAAATGGAATTTTTAAGAGAAAAATAAGCTTTTTAGGTTTAGAAATAGGAAACGGACAAATTAAATTACAACCTCATATAGCTAAAAAAATTCTAGATTTCCCAGATAAGTTAGAAAACTGAAAACAAATACAAGCGTTTTTAAGAATATTAAACTACTCTAGAAAATTTATTCCTAAACTTAGTAAATTAGTCGGACCATTATATAAGAAAACAGGAAAATCAGGTCAAAGACATTTTAATCAGGAAGATATTAACTTAGTCAGAAAAATTAAAGAAATTGTTAAAGATTTAAAACCTTTAGAATTACCCTTAAGTACTGATTATGTCATAATAGAAGTAGATAGCTCTATAGAAGGATGGGGAGCAATATTAAAATGTAAACCTCATAAATTTTCTCCAAAAAGTGAAGAAAAAATATCAGCTTATTCCAGTGGTAATTTTAACAAAACATGAAGTAATTGAACTAGCCTGGATTATGAAATAGCAGGAATAGTTAAAGCAATAAACCATTTTAGACTATATTTAAATAAACCTTTTACCATTAGAACAGATTGTGAAGCTGTAGTTAGATTTATAAAAAATGAAAATTCTAGAAAACAAAATAATAAAAGATGGTTAAATTTTAGAAATGCAATAGAAGGAAATGGATATAAAGTAGAATTTGAACATATTAAAGGATCAAACAATAGCATAGCAGATTTATTAAGCAGGCAATTAACTTTAATTTTGGGAAACAGATCATGGCTTCCAATGACCAAGACAACCAACAAACAAGACCTCCCTCTGCAACTTACAACCAAATAGTCCGAAGACCAGCTTTCAGGCCTAATTTTCAACAAACTAGCCAGAATAGACCAGCATTCACAATAGAAACTCAGTTTTTCAATCCAGCTACACAAAGCGTTTTTCCTAGACCAGCTTTAAAAACCTTTGGCAAAATAGCTCTTCCAGTCAGACATAATTTCAAGCTTCCAAAAGATACCCCTCATATAACCGAAGATCAAAGTATTTTACTCAATGCTCTATGGGAAGCTCATCCTTCAGCCGGCAAATTAACAGCACTAAATGCACTTTGTTATTATTTTGAAAAGGAAAACAAAAATTTTCCATTAGACGAAGCAGCAGTTTATCTTGTTATTAGAGGAGAACCAGTGGGAATCTTTGAAGATTATCAACGAGCAATACAAAGCATTCATAAGGTAGCAAAGGGATACTTGGAGCCCTTTAAACATTTTCATGAAGCAGTAACAGCAGCAAGAAGAATTTTAGGCCCAAATTTTTACATATAGCCTAATGCCGAAAATGCAAAGCCCAAAATACTTTCAAAGGGAAAGAGACCCATAAACCCAGATGTAGAAGCACTCGAAGATGACTTAGAGACTATAACTAAACAGTTTACCAACCTTAACAAATTTTATCAAGACCTTTTAGCCCAACATCAAAAGTTATCAGCCCATTTAATAAACCCCAGACAAAATGATGTTCCTAAGGAGATCAAAAATAAATCCTACCAATTCTTGTCTGTTCGAACTTTTTTTAACCCTTGCCAAACAGTTCTAGCTTTACCTGAAGAAATTCAGAGTATCATTTGGCAAAAAGCAGAAGATAGCTTTTACAAAAGAATGTTAAAAGTAGCCCAAATTATTATCAATCAGCAGACAGAAGGAATAATTTCAAAGACTCGCCTCCTACAATGGAAGGGAGAACCTATTCGCCACGAAGGATCATTAAAATTCTACACCCTAAAATATTTTTCATGGCCTAATGTTCATATAGATGCATCAGTTTTTAGAGAAGGATGGATAGATGAAGAATTTATCAGCGTTCAAAGGTTATTAGACTATGGTTTCATAGCAAAAATATTTGTATCAGATCCAGTACAAGTGACTCATATAGGTCGACATATTTCAGACGCTGTCAATTTTATATTCGAGCAACAAGCAGCAGAAAGTCTCAAGCTTGACATAGTATCTCTACCTCCAATTTGGAACACTACAGGAATAGAAATAGGACATTCATTCTTTTCGATAACAGAGAATTATGAAAAATGGGAACCAATGTCAACATTGTGGAATTGTCTTGAAGCCATTAATCCTTTAGCCAATATAGAAGAGCTCAAATTAGCTTTGGAAATACGGAGGAAAACGCAGCGACAATATATGATGTCCAATTCAGATTCAGACCTCAAGCTTATTTTTCAGGCACCTCATCATAGCATATTTATTCCGGCCAAGACCAGATGCAAGATTCGCCTTACTACATTAGGAAAAAGAGCAATGACAAGTGTGGAATACCCACCAAGATATAATCCTGATATGTATAATCCGGATTCAGAATATAATCCAAATCTAGAAGGAACCAGTCGAGATACATACTAGAAGACAAAAGCTTCAACAGTTCAGCAATAATGTTTAGCAGCACCAATAATTCAGCTACAAGACAAACTTCAAGAGACAACTCATGAAGACAGCATTCAAAGATTCAACAAAATAATGCATCTCCCAGACAAAAGCCATAAATGTATCAACAGCAAGGACAATAATTTGCAGCAATAATTCAGCTATCAAACAAGGCACTGAATTCAAAGCAACAATCTTTAATAATTTCAGCAACTTTTGTACCGTTCACTATTGCCACCTATGTACTTTTTTACTATTAAGACACTGTTTGTAATAATAGCAGTTCGGATGCCAAATCTCTCTTCAATTTGTTGTAAGTTCTTTCATGTCCGAGGCCTATATAAGGACCTCATTACTCATATTGTAAACTCGCCCCTTGAACACTCTCCAACCCACACTTCTTGGTTGCTAGAGAGTCTCTTACCTTTCTTGTAATAAAATATCTTCTTTGCGTGCAATAATATCTTGTAAGTTTTTATGTGCTTTATAATGCATAGTGAGTAAACTACCCCAGGGACGGGATTCTCCTACTATTTAAAAATGTTATAACTCTCTCATGTTCAAAAAATACAAAAACATTAAAAAACCAAAAATACAAAAACATTAAAAATGCTAAAAATGATGATGAACAGTAGTAACATTCTACTCTTTCATCGTCTCAAAAATATGTTTCCACTGTACAAATTATTGTTTTCAATAATCTCTGATACTGCTTTGGAAAGATTTTGTTTACCGTCTCGGTGTTACTGGTCGGGAGACAAAATGTGCGGGATAATTCCCCCAAGTGTGCAAGCAAAATGGTATCAGAGCTTGAGTATTCTGAGTATGCTCTGTGGTTGCAGTTTATCTGATCTTCCACATCAGAAAGGTTTTCTCGAGCTATTTATCAAAACAAGGTTACTAAGTTTTAAAATTTTAAAATGAATCAAGTTTACATTTTTAAATTCAAAAGAGTAAGATAGGTACTTCATTTCTATCCAACATAAGTCTTCGTTGATGAAGCAACCGGATTTTCGGAGCAACCCTCTTACTTGAGAATGATAAAATGTGAATTTTAATTCATAATCTAAAAAGTGAATAGTAATCTTGTTTAAATTCTGTAATTATTTTGTTAATAGCTCTTAATTTATGTAATTACTTTATTTAATGACGTTTTTCATATATTAGGGACTAAATAAACCAAATTTAAATATTAAAGGACCAAAGGAACTATTCTTAAGAATAAGGGACTTGATTTGTAAATTCTTAAAAATGCAACAGTGATAGGGGCTGACAAAGCAGTGATATTTTGGACCTTTCTTTTGAATTAGCCGCAAAAAATAAAGAGAAAAGAAAAAGCAAACACAAAGGGTCTAATATTGCAACCCCTCTGCAATTGGGGTCTAAAATTGCTATCATCCCTTTCTTCAACCCACCACTCCCCCCAACACACACACCAGACGCACACACACACTCACTGACTCACATACACACACTCACTCACATATATATATATGTGTGTGTATATCTATATATAACACAAAAATTTGAATCACACACACATATATACGCACAACACACAAATATATATATATATATACACACACACGCAGACACACACACACATATATATATACACACACGCAGACACACACACACACATTTATATACACACACGCAGACACACACACACATATTTATATACACACACACGCAGACACACACACACACACATATTTATATACACACACGCAGACACACACACACACACACATATTTTTTTTTTGGGTTACTCTGCGTGTATATATGTGTGTGTATATATGTGTAAATGTGTGCGTGAGAGTTGAAGTCTGCGTGTGTGTATATAAATATGTGTGTGCGCCTGCGTGTGTGTGTATATATATATATATATATTTGTGTGTGTGTCTGCGTGTGTGTGGATATATATATATATACACAGTGAGTGTGTGTCTATATATAATATATATATATATATATATATTTGTGTGTGTATATATATATATATATGTACACAGTGTGTGTGTGTGTTTGGTGTGTGTGTTGGGGGGGTGGTGGTGGGGCCGGGTGGGGGTGGGGGGTTGAAGAAGTGGGGCTCACCAATTTAAGTAAGGGCAAAAAAGACTTTTAGCCAAAAATTGGATTCCACCGGAATATTCCGCCGGAAAATGCCAAAAGATAAAATTGTGTAAAAATCGATTAGTTTAGATAAATAAGTGTAAAAAAAAAAGATTTATATAAAAAAGTGTCAAAACTCGTAAAGTTTAGGTAGGATACTGTTTTTACCTCAATAATCAAATAAGAAGTGTGAGGAAAATTAATTATTTTCCACCCCAGTGTTTGTTCTCTGTTCATTATCATGACCAACCAAAAAGTTTGCTTTACTAGTTTCTTTATCCACCAATCACTAATATTATGTTTTTACGTGAAATTCAACAAATTAGTAAAAGGCTTATGAAATTTTTTGAGTATTCGGGTTTGTCTTCGAAAGTGTAATATGCAGTCAAACAAAATTCTTGTAACTGGGCTCCATTGTATCCTGAGGCAAATTCGCTATATAACTCGTTTGCACTCTGTAGGGGCGTGAATATTGTCTTGAGGAGAGCGTAAATTCGGTGCGACTTGGAGGTTATACGAAATCATTCGTGTTATACAAAATCATTCGTACGAGTTGTTCGTCACATTTTTCTAACAATCTCAAGACAATATTATGGCTTCTCAAAATTCGCTACAACTCACGTCTAATTTCATGAAATTGAAGAGAGAGGTTCGATGGTGGAAATCTTAGATGATGGCAAAAGAAAGTTTGATTTCTTTTGTTAAGGCTTGCGGTGGACTGGATTTTGACAATGCCAAAACCACAAGAACGTGAGGACAAAACGTTGAGGGAATCTTGGCTAAAACGAAGTGGGAAAAGATGATGAAATGTCCTGGCTGTGGATTTTTCAACCTAAGTTCTCTATTTATGTTTATTGTCTTGAGATTGTTAGAAAAATGTGACGAACAACTCGTACGAATGATTTCGTATAACCTCCAAGTCGCTCAAAATTTACGCTCTCCTCAAGACAATATTAGCGCACCCTACGGAGTGCAAACGAGTTATATAGCGAATTTGTCCCAGGATACAATGGAGCCTAGTTACAAGAACTGTTATTTGCCTGAGAATTGCACTTTTGAAGACAAATCCGAATACTCAAAAGATTTCTAAGCCTTTTACTAATTTGTGGAATTCCACTTAAAAACATAATATTAGTGGCTGGTGGATAAAGAAACTAGTAAAGCAAACTTTTTGGTTGGTCATGATAATGAACAAAGAACAAACGGTGGGGTGGAAAATAATTAATTTTCCTCACACTTCTTATTTGATTATTAATAGAAAACTCATGGCTTTTCACAAAGAGTTGCATTTTTTCAGTTTTGACAATGGCTGTAACATTTAAATATAGTAAGTTTACAATTTAAACAAAATTCTTATAAAAAGTCACAACGTACGGTTGGGATAAACTTATCGACGGTAAAATCTATTTTGAAAATTTCCAACTACAACTGCGTACATACTGGAACATACACATGGGACCTTCAGTCATGCAAGTATTGCCCTAGAGACATATTGCCATTCAGTATAATTACCAGTGTAGCACAAATTAATTTCCACAACGACGACATTTTTGAATTGATCAAAAATTAAGCTATTGATTAATCATTCCAACAAGCTAGCTAATTTACGTACGTTGAACGTTTCCATCAACTTCCAAATATTTAAAATACAAAACCTAGTATATTACATGATCATTAGCGTTCACATAATTAAACGACTTTGTGGGAATGACTGCTGCTGTTCAGTGTTGGAATTATTTACAGCCAGCAGATTAGAGTAATTGGCAGAATAATAGTCCAAATCTGAATGGTTCATTTCATCAGTAAATTTGTCTAGAAATTGAAAGGCATTTAGATCATCATATGGCATTAATCCAGTAGACCATGATGCGCTTACACTTGCATTGTCGTCTACAGAAAATGATGGTGAAATCCTTAGGCTTGTTACAGCTTCTTGAGACGAAAATGTTCCAAAATCATAAGCAATATTTTCTCCGTTTTCGGTAATTTCCGTTAGCCCTGGAAGTGGGGTTTGAGCTCTCAGTATTGCTTGGTCTGAATTTATATCCTCCACCGGAAGATATGGCAACATAGTGTTATTAACCGAAAAGATGGGGTTTACGGTGTAAATGGTCTCCACTGATGCGGTGGAGGAAGGTGCATAGTTGAAATTGGTGGTGGTGGAGGAGGAGGAAGAGGAGTTCGTTGGTGGTGCTGAGAATAACAGCTTCTTTTTCAACTTTGTATTCCAATAATTTTTGACATCGTTGTCTGTCCTTTCGGGGAGATGTGAAGCTATGACCGACCACCTACATTACATGCACCACAACATTATAATGTATGTTTTCACTATGTAATCTAATGTATAATTAAAGACGGATTAAACTATTACGAATATCAATTGACTTTCCAACGAATTTTCGTATTACTCTCATATTATAATAATATAATAGAGCATGTTGCGTTTAGACAAACTGTTGAAATTAGTCCCATGAAATGTATTTTTCGCATTTTTACCTCAATCGTTAAAAACCGAATGGAAATCGTTGGTTTGATCACGTGTTTTAATAAAATTAACGGCAGTCAGTCCAATTTTTAACAGGTGGAACTAGAATTGCAAAAAAAAAAAAAACGTATCCTATGGGTCTAATTTTACGAATTTGTAAGCAACAGAACTAAAATTTCAACAAGCTCTATCCTTGAGAGACTACTATTGTAGTATTCCCACTTTCATAGTGAAAAAAATAGTTGATGAAAATTAGTCCCATGAAATGTATTTTTCACATTTTTAGCCTCAACCATTAAAATCGAATCGAACGGAAATTGTTAGTTTGGTCACGTGCTTTAATAAAATTAACGACGCTTGCACTACATGTTCAAAAGTTAGTCCAATTTTTGACGGGTGGAACCAGAATTGCAAAAAAACGCATCCTATGAAATTAATTTTACAAATTTGTAAGCAACGGAACTAACAACAGGCTCTATCCTTGAGGGACTAATATTGAAGTATTCCCACTTTCATAGTGAAAACTATAGTTGATGAAAATTAGGGGAAACAATTATTTAATTAATGAAAAATATTATCATATGAATGATGAAAAGAACAATGTCAATCGCTCTTTTTGCTATAGGGAGTTACCTGCTTCCAATATTATGGTAGAGTGTTAAAATGATATTATCTTCTTCCTCAGTAAAGCCTCCATGCTTGATGTTGGGTCTAAGGTAATTAAGCCATCTCAGTCGACAACTCTTGCCGCAACGTTTCAGACCTATTTAAGGTAATTAACAAAAATTTATATATAATTACAAATATTTAACTTGTTTATTAAATGGAAAAATCACAGCAAATATTTTCAGAAAAATGGATTAAAACATAGTAGTATACTATGAGAAATATATAGATTAATATGCAATTAATTATATATACCTGCTTTTTGTGGCAAAAGAATCCAATTTCCACCAGTGCCATATTGATGAATATAGTTCTTCAGGGTGTTGTCTTCTTCAGGGGACCATGGCCCTCTCTTTACTTTTGATTTGTCACAGCAAGGAGCTCTCCCCATTAAAACTTGATTTGTAAGTATATTAATTATACGTACACACAATTTTATATAAAATGAACACTTGAAATTAACTGTTGTTGCTTCTCATCTCAGTGGGCGGAAATATGTAAGGTTTTAAAGGAGGAGGAAATTGCTTGACTTTGTCCAACCCTCAATTGTTTTTCTAAGTTTATCTCTCGACTTTTAATTTTAAAAAATGTTATCTCATTTCTCGTGTTTGATAAATTAAGAAGAACTTGGTCAATGTGAGTTCATTGAGAGGTAATACAATGTCAACATGCATTGCTCCTAATTTAGCTTAAGGGGTCCACCAAATTTTGGCTTTGCTAAGACTGGATGTGTTCACATACAACTTGATACAAGTCATGTGAAATGGTCAGTAACTATTTTACCAGTTCAAGCTTCTCTTGTAAAATTTTATTACAACTGTGTTTTATTTTATACATGCACGTCAAATATATTAAATATTTTTAAATGTATAAAAATAACATCAAACATATACACTACATGTTACACGGATATGGATACGATACAACATGGATACGAATTACGGTAAATTTCAAAATTTCAAGATATGATACGTTGAGAATACGTGTACGTATATACATATAAAATATTTAAATATAAACTTGATTCAATAGATTCATTGACATAAATAAAAATTTATCTAGTTCTTTAAATTCCTTTGTTATATGATTAATTTCTAAGTGTTAATTTTTAACAAAAGACCAAAAACATTATATTTTTCCTATTTTAGACCAACAAGTATTGTATAATAATAATAATAATAATAATAATAATAATAATAATAATAATAATAATAATAATAATAATAATAATAATAACAATAATAATAATAATAATTAAAATACTTTGTCCGGTGGTCTATTTCAAAATTTGTATCGGAGACTTCAAATTTTGTATTCGATACGGTATCCAAAATTTTATTTTTTCTTATCAAATCTGGACACTTCAAAATGCCTCGGACACTGTATCAGGGAGTTTTCGCATCGGACATGAAAATGATACTACACTAGACCATTTTTAAAAGTATCCATGCGTCATTGTGATGTAATTGTAAGAAAGTGTAATTCACTCACCGTATAAAATATATTTTGATGTGACCGACCAAAACGGGTTAGAAGTTCCCGTATTATGAGATATAGAATGAAATAGATCTATTCCGGAATGAAAGATCGGTGCGCTATTTTATGACCCCATAACAAATTGACGTTAAAATATGGACTAATGGAGAGTCAAAACAGTTTTCAAACTAAGAGTTCATTGGTGTGAACTTTCAGTGTGAATAAATCGAACCTTGACGGTTGATTTTTAACCAAGACTAGTGGTAATGAATAGTTTTTATTTTTTATTTTTATTTTTATATTATATATATATATATATATATATAAGTACTAGAGGCTTAGAGAAACTACTTTTGGATGTCAAGTTTTGGTGAAGCCACTTTTACTCTAAAAATATGACAAGTGTTCCATGTTTTTTTCCGTCTAAATTTTATCTCGATTCTTTTAGCTTTTACGTTCTATTTCCCTTTTTCTCTCACTTCTCCTACAGCTTTTTTTCTTTCATTTTTTTTTTTTGTTGTTATTTATTTGATTCTTATTCAAAAAATTAAATCTTAAATTTTTTCCTTGTCTACTATTTGATTTTTATTCAGGAATTTTCTTTAAAAAAAATTCTTTTGCACACGCATCGAGTATGCTACGCCGAGTAGTGTATATATATTGGTGTGGGGTCTAGGTCATATGTATGTATGCTAGCTAAAGACCAACTCAATGGGATGAATAAGAACTTCAGACATGCGTCATTTTAAATTTATATTGAATTCCAAATTGCCAATTATATAGCACTCAGTAACTTCCAATCCATTTTTCTTATGAATTTGTTTATATTTTTTTGATAATCAATTAAAAGGTGATTTGATTACATTATAAGTACCTCTATTCTTACTTTTGTTTGAATTTACTTGTATTCCTTCAAATTGGCGGAGTCGACGAAACTATTAACAAAATAGCGTAGACCTGAAACTTTAGTTGACGTCATCGTGTTTCAAAAAAAAATTAGTGATAATGCAAATAAGCTCCTTTTGGTTGACTAACAAAACATGCCATCATCGGATGACGAAAAACCTTTGGTAAGAGGGGGCATCAATGTAATTAGCCTAACTACGTGGTGCTCGAGGTCTATAACCTAATTTTGGAGCAAAATATTCGGATCCAAATATGAGGTAAATTTGTAATTTTAGTTTTAAAATTTCCAAAATTAGGCCCGTATGATGCATTTTTTTTCGTCATTTGTTTCTCAACCATCAAAAGATTATAGAAATTGTTAGTTTGTAACGTGCGTTGCACCCAATTATGTCTAAAAAGGAATAAAAACATGTTTTGTGTTGTTTCCTAAACAAATTCTTGAATTATATAATGAAATAACTATTTATTAGCGAAATTATATTTAATATAATTTGAGATATTTATTAAAATTCTTAATTGCAAAATACACACAAAAATATAATAATACCAAAATAAGATATCAAATTGGGCCTAGAATTACAAAAATATATACAAAAACATAATAACACAGAGAAAAAAATAAAAATTATATTGGGCCTAGGTTTAGGCCCAGACCAATGGGCCTGTATCGGTTTGGGTCTAGATTTAAACCCAAAGTTTTGGGTCTGAGTTTAGACCCAATGTTTAGGTCAGGGTCTGGATCTGAATAAGATCTATCGGGTGACAGGCCTAGTTGGGGAAGGGGATTTTCTTGGGGTGGAACTGGAATGGCGGGGACAGCAGGTGGTGTCTAGTAGAAGGCTAGATTTGTTGGATCAAACTTCGAACAAACTGAAAAATAAATCCAAAAATTGAGATAGAGGATTTATTCGAGGCGAGAATGAATTTTATCCTTAACACGAAATTGCCCTGGCTATAGGTAGTACTGGCTTTGGTAAAACGTGTCTCAAGATACAAGGAATACTTTCTAAGATAGAATCACTTCAACTCTTAGAAACAACGAACCGAAAGGCTACTTGGATTGTCGAGAGGAGGAAGAAGATATGATATGAACACAAGAGAAGATTGTGTTGGTGTGATTTTTCAAGCTCCTGGAGGAGGCCTTTTTTAGGCTCCAAAGTCAGACGAATTAAATACGAGAAATAAATTGGCCAGCTGACACTGCAGCTCAAGTTCGAACTTGGGCACCTTCAAGTTTGAACTTGAGGCCAAAACGTATTCAGCTGTAAAGGCAGCTGAAAACGCCTGAACCGTTTCAGATTTTCTTCTAGAAGGGGTCCAGGTTCGAACTTGAGACCTTCTAGAAGGCCAATTAAAAAAATCGAAAGGAAACGTGACCAGCATTTGATTTCAACTTCGTATTTAACATGTATGATTTTCTTGTTGGACTTTTCACTTTGTGGGATTAATTTCTCCAAAAAATTAATATATTGCAAGCCCAAGCTCAAGGCCCAATACAATTCAAGCCAAGCCTGGTCTGGGCTAGCGGACGGGCGGCGGCGCACACGTGCATGTGTGCATATTCAAGTCATGTTAAAGAAAGAGTACCTTTCTTCGTGTTATTGAAATTTTGAACCAGCTTTTGATCCCTTTTCCACGCAGCGAAATAGCCACTGCCTCTAAATCACCACGCCCAAATTGAGAGCGAAAAATCCTTCTTTTCCTTCCCTTATGGACGGCTAGAGAGAGAGAAAGAGAGAAGTGGAATTCTATGACTTGGAGAGAAAGACAATTATGAGACTAGGGTTAATTATTTCCACTAAATAATATTTATACTACACAAGAAAATAATTAAGCCTAAATTACTAAGGCCTAGGCGTCCATTATGGACGCCCACTTGGGCGTTTTTATGCCCTGGGACTTAGTCCATGTGTATGATTTTAATTTAATGCTTAGTCCATGTGTATGATTTTAATTTAATTAATACTATTTATTCAATAAATAAATTATTAAATAACTAATTAATTCAAGTTAATTCTATAATTAATTTCATAAAAAATTAATTAACACATTAACTTAATTAATTAATTAATTGCGATATCAAATACCGAAAAATCTCTCAAGTCTTATTCCATAATTTTTCCTTTGCAATTCTTTTAAGTGTGGCTCTTTAGGTTCATCTCAAAAAGTGATTAGGAGGAAGCCAAAAGGATGTGGGTAACACCTAGCCAGTCTCATGGCCCACATTGTATCCTAATTGAGAACGAATGAATAGAATCATTACAAACCTTTCATGTTGTGAATATCATACGAGTATAAACCTTTTATTCTTATATCTCAGTCAAGTGAGAGTCATGGTTTAGTCAAACTCACAGGACTTGACCAAATGCTTAGCTCATAATGAATCGAGGTCACTGAATATACTCTTATGTCCAACATGAGTATCTCTAATGCTTTGGCTAGAGTTTTGACCTCACCCACTCATGACGGCATAGGATATTTAGCTCAATTCACTTATGAGAAAATAAATTCTAGTTTGCTAATTAGTTAAGATTGTCACTTGCCCATCAAGCCGCACTTCGAGGTCGACCCCTCCAACAGGTGAATTGGATCTAACTACTCTAATGACAGACTTGATGTCACAAGCACATCTTCAACGTGATTACTCAGGTCTAAGGTTCACGCGTACCTATCACAACTTATCAATTTTGTCATTGACTGTCATTGAGTGAAAACACATGTGACATAACTGATGCGAGCCGTGTTCGAACTCATCAGTCTAACTGATGTGTCTATGACATAAGTTCCCACTAACATACTCATAGTCTTCGACTGGCACTTCCCTGTCAAAACTTATATCATACAAGTCTTTATCCAGTAATGATGTCTAGTCAATACTCTCTTCGACTTGCGAACCAATTTAGATACTAAGGATCAAACACTTCTAGTGTCATTCTCCCTAACCCATAGGGAGTAGAAGGTTCACCTTATTATCAAGGACTGTACGTTGTTTATGAAACCTTACAAATGCCTATAAGAAACAACATGAAATGCCTTTTATTAATATAAGAATGTTTAGTTACAATTTCATTCCCTATAATTCTATCATCTATGGCATTTGAGGGCATAGCGCTAACAATCCTTTCGTCAAAGGATTTGCGATATTTTCTTTTGATTTCACACAATCAATGGTAATAATCTCGTTAGAGATCAATTGCTTAATGGTATTGTGTCTACGATGAATATGTCTAGATTTACCATTATACATACTATTTTGTGCCCTACCAATTGCCGACTGACAGTCACAATGAATCAAGATAGGGGGCACTAGTTTTTCCCAATAGAGAACATAAAAAATTTCGTAGCCACTCAGTTTCTTCACCAGCTTTATCTAAAGCTATGAATTCTGATTCCATTGTGGATCGGGCTATGGAAGTTTCCTTAGCGGATTTTCATGACACCGCTCCACCATCGATGGTAAATATATACCCACTTGTGGAGTTAGAGTCATTTGTATCTGATATCTAATTAACATCGTTGTATCCTTCTATTACAACTAGATATCTTGAGTAGTGTAATCCAAAGTCCTTTGTAAGTTTTAAGTAATTAAGGACTCTAGTTAAGGCCTTCCAGTGGTCTAAACTATGATTACTCGTGAACCTACTCAACTTGCTCATAGAATAAGCTAGATCAAGGCAAGTACAGTTCATGATATACATCAGACTCCCAATGACACTAGCATATTCTAACTGTGATACGGGTTCACCATGGTTTTTGCATAGATGAACGCTCATGTCCACTGGCGTTTTAACAATAGAACTATCTCTAGGAAGGAATTTTTCCAGAATTGTCTCAACATAATGAGACTGCGATAATACTAGTCTTTCAGATGTTCTCAGGATTTTAATCCCTAATATGACATCTGCCAACCCCATATCTTTCATCTCAAATATTTTCTTTAACATACCTTTAGTATTCATGATAATTTCTTGATTACTACCCATTATCCACATATCGTCAACATGTAAGCACACTATGACATATGCGGTATGTGTTTGTCTAACATACACGCACTTGTCATACTCGTTGATCTTAAAACCATTTGACAATATCGTGCTATCAAATTTTCCATTCCATTGCTTTGGCGCTTGTTTAAGTCCATATAATGACTTCACAAGTTTACATACTTTCTTCTCCTTTCGAGGAGCAACATATCACTCGGGTTGTTCCATGTATATTTCTTCATCTAATTCTCCATTCAAAAACGCAGTCTTAACATCCATTTGATGTATCTCAGGGTTATGCAGAGTGGCAATAGCAATGAATAATCTTATGGGTGTTATTCTCGTTACCGGAGAATAAGTATCAAAGAAATCAAGACCCTCGGTTTGTCGGTATCCTTTGACTAACTGACGAGCCTTATACTTGTCAATAGTTCCATCAGTCTTATACTTTCTTTTCAGAATCCATTTACAGCCTAAATACTTCTTTTTGGGAGGTCAACCAACTCCCAGGTATGGTTGTGCAAAATAGACTCGATTTCACTATTGATAGCCTCTTTCTAGAGTTGAGCATTTGGACCAGACATAGCTTTCTTAATCGTCCTCAGTTCCACTTCTAATGTATATGGTACAAAATCGGGACCAAATGATTTTGGAACTCTTGCCCTTTTAGTACGACGAGGTTCTTCATCCTCTGGAATAGAACCACTCGTAGAAGTGTCATGTGTTCTTTTAAGAGGACTTAGTTTACTTCTTTCCTTACTTGGAAAGATATCCTCAAAAATATCTAACTTATGTACCAAGAATCAATAGGCACTACTATTAAGAGCATAACCAATGAATATGCAATCAATAGTTTTCGGCCCTATCTTCACTTGTTTGGGTTTGGGTACTTCTACCTTAGCCAAACACCCCCACACTTTGAGGTACTTGTATGAAGGCTTTTGACCTTTCCAAAGTTCGTATGGAGTCTCACTCTTACTTTTGTGGGGTATTTTATTTAGAATGTAATTAGCAGAGAGTATCGCCTCTCTCCACAAATTCTGAGGTAATCCAGAATTTATCAACATCGCATTCATCAATTCTTTGAGTGTGTGATTCTTGCGTTCTGCAACGCCATTCAATTGAGGTGAATATGGTGCCGTCATTTGATGAATAATTCTAGAGTTGGTACAAAATTCATCAAACGGCGCTCTATATTCTCCACCTCTATCACTTCGAATAGCTTTTATCCTTTTTTCAAGTTGATTTTCAACATCGGTTTTGTAATAAGTAAACACTCCAAGCGCTTCGTCTTTACTTCTTAGTAATTACACATGACAATACTTTGTGCAATCATCTATGAATGTAATAAAATACTTTTTCCCACCTCTAGTTTGCACAAACTTCAAATCACAGATATCACTGTGAATAAGTTCTTGACGTGCGGAGTTTCTTTCCACTGAAGAAAATGGTTGTTTGACTAGATTTGCTTCAACAAAAATCTCACATTTGCGTTGATTATCAACTTTAAAAGCTGGTAATGGTATTATAATTTACATGTCTTAGTCTAACATGCCATAAATTAGAATACTCAAGCAAGTAAGCAGAAGATGTAATTTTATTATCATCATTTTTTATTACAACAGCGCGAATCACATTCATTACATTCATTTTAAAAAGGCCCAGCTCAGGGTAACCTTTTCCTACATAGATTCCACGCTTTGTAAAAAAAACTATATGCTTCAAACACTAGCTTGAACCCATTCTTCACAGGGCAGATCCCGACACCAGATTCTTGCGAATATCAGTAACATGCAGCACCTCAGTAAGAGTCAGCTCTTTCCTGAAAGTCATCTTCAACACCACCTTCCCAATTCCAAGAATCGGAGAAGTAGCCGAGTTTTCCATAAATAATTTCCGCCTATCAGAAGGAGCGTAGGACGAGAACGCTTCCTTGTCAAAACAGATGTGGTGGGTAGCCCCAGTATCAATGAACCACTCCCTTGGGTTGTCCACCAGGTTTGTCTCGAACACAACAGCAGTGAGATCGAGTTCAGACAAATCCAATGGGTTCCGATTGTCAGATAGATCATCTATCATTTCATTGATGCTCTGGACATCATGTTGGGAATCCTGGTATGATGCACAGCGAAAATTGAAAATCATATCCAGATTCCAAAGCCAAGATCAATTTGTTTGTTCGTATTCAATCAATCCTCACGAATCTACGTTCAACGATCCATGTGTCCCCTCTCTAGATTATCACGTGGCGGAATCAACTCCGGAAATCTCCATCTCTAACTCTATAGGCGTCTAGGTGAGAGAGAGCGGAAGAGAGCTTTTCTTTGCATTGTATTTCTGGTGGAGGAATTTCACGGAATGTGTCTATTGTGTTCTCTAGCTTGTGTTGGATGATTAAATAAATCCTTCAACTTAAGCCCACCAGTACACGCCTATTAGGCTTATTGGACATTTATTGGGCTATGTTGACCCAATCAACTTAGTCCAATTAATTTAATCAATTAACATTTAATCCAATTAAATATATATCGATTAAATTAATATTCTTATTAATTTAATTAATTAACTAACTAATATTATAGTTTAAATATTTAATTAACCTAGTCAATTAAATATTCAAACTAATTAATTTAATTTTCCATTGTTTAATCCAATTAAACAACTAATTAAATTAATTTGTTCAATTAATGAATTTGTCCTTCCAAAGGACAAATTACCAAAATGCCCTCCGAATACAAAACTTGATTTTTCAGTCTATTCCTTTAGCGCGACTCTCTAGGTTCATCTTGATTGGTAATGGGAGGCTACCAAAGGATGTGGGTGACACCTAGCTAGCATCATGGCCCCACATCGTAGCCCAACCAAGTACGAAATGATCAAGTCATTACGAACCTCTAGATTATGAATATTGTATAAGTCGTTCACTGACGTATCCCAGTCGAGTGAGAGTCATGGAATATGTCAAACCCACAGGACTCAATGCTATGCTAAAAATCATAGTAACATGAGATTACAGAACTACCCTCTGTGTCAAACACATGTTAGTTCATGAGCTCTGGCCATAGAGTTTCAATCTCATTTACCTATGATTGCATAGGACACTTCTTGTTTACTTTCGAGACAATGAATTTTCTCTTGGCAATCACTTCACAACTGCTACTTGCCCATTGGAACGCACTTCGAGGTCAGCCCCACCAACGGGTGAATTGGGCCAAACTATTCTAATGACAAAGTCAATGTCACAAGCGCACAGTGACCGTGACTCCTCAGGTCTAAGGTTCACGCATACTATCATAATCAGTAATCCGGTCATTGACAATCACTGAGTAAAAACCCATGTGATCGGATTACTACGAGCCGTGTTCAAATACACTAATCCAGTCAATGTATCTATGACACAAACTCCCACTATCCAATAGTTCGACTAGCACTCCTTATCAAAGCATGTGTCATACAAGTCCACACAAATCTTAATGCCCAATTGAGATTCTCCGACTTGAGAACCGTTTAAGAGATCAAGTACCAGATCCTTCCAATGCCTATCTTCTTAACAATTATAAGGAATGGAAGATCTGCCTTGATTCACATGGACTAGTTGTTCATTTAAGACTTATAGAAGCCATTAAAAATTATATGAACAACTCACTAATGCCTTTACATTAATGTTTAGGTGTATATTATAAACTAGTGCCCTATTCTCTAATTCCTCGTTGGCACCGAGGGCATAAACCCAACAATCTTCTACTTGCACTCTATGACAATCGCTATGGTATCCAATACCCATCTTATAAGGTGTTGCTCTAGCACCGTCTGTGATAGTGGCCAGTGAGTAGGTCAGTCGTGTTACCGGCTGAGGTTCATTTTCTAAAAGGCTATATCGCCTTTTCCAACGATCTCTCCAAAGATTATGTATCTCTCAACATTGTGTCTGAATTTGTGAAACCTCGATTCCCTAGCCTGCGCATTAGCTCCATTTCATCACAGTAAAGTGACAATCCAAGTTGCACGCCAGGGACCTATAGAAGTTCCATCAAGAACTTCAAATCCAAACAGTTTCCTTGACAACTTCCAAGGCTCCAAGGTAGTTTCATATCCATTCTCAGTAGTGTAGTACTTCACTAGTAATTCTTCCAAGTTACTACTCCACAGTTGAGGTTGAATACAAACTCATAGTGAAATTTTAATCTTCTTTGTCAGACTCAAAGTCTGAGTAAGTATAACTTCCATTTCTGGTTCTCCAAAGGTATAGACGAAAAGTATATCCTAAGTTCTTTTCAAGTACTTCAAGATATATATTTTACGACTATCCATTGCTCTTCCTCACAGACAAGAGCCCTTTCTCATCTTCTATCCTAAATTGCTTTAGGATTTATTCTAAGCAAAAGGGCTTGGGAGGGCCCCATCATCCTATTCGTTCTATCTTCATAGATACGAATTTTAAGGATACATGTAGATTCTACCAAGTCTTTCATGGAGAATATGCTCAATGTTTATGTCTTGATCCAAGTCAATGAGCCTACATCATTTCCCATTAGCAAAGCACCCTCTACATTTAGTATCAAGAATGACGTCTTGCTCCCACTGGCCATATTCCACACATATGGTTCCTCTTCATTTTTGCTGATATCATAATTCTAAATTATGTCATCAAAGTGTAGATTCCAACTACTAGAGGTCAGCTTAAATCCACAAGTGGATTTATACAGCATGTAGACCTTATGTAAATCAGCCTCAGATGTGAAACTCGTGGGCTGTTCCATATGGATGTCCTCCTTGAGAAATACATTCATGAACGAATCTTCACATCAATGTGCTAATTTTTCATAATCTTGGTGTGTTACTATCGAAAGTAAGATTCTAGTGGATTTAATTTTAGTTGTGGCAAAGGGGCTTCCTCATAGTCAATGTCCTTCTTTTGACTACAACCTTTCGCCATCAGTCTGGCCTTGCCATTCGAATCAATCTTTCTCTTATAGGTATTTTCGCCTCTGATGGGTACAATACTCTCGGGGAGATCTACTAGAATCTAGGATTGATTCAAAGACACCTAATCCATCTTTATTTTCATAGCCTTACACCTTCATAGAGTCCATAACCACAATCGATTAATCATGCGTAAAAGGATTGTATCCATGGTTCCTATCTGCCACAGTATACAACTTATGCTCTCGTTGTAGAAGACAACCATATCTCTCAGGCGGCTGAGATACTCTACCAGATCAACTCATTTATGGTTGTTTTATAATGGGCGTGTTTGGGTTTCTTGAATAGTTGTTTCCTAAGGAGTATTTGTTTTATTCTTTTAGAATAATCTTTCTACCAACTACATTTTCTCAAATGAACTTATCTTCGAGAATGCTGGCCTCCAAGGGCACAATGATCCTCTGATCATCATGTAGGTAAAAGAGGTCTTCCACTGAATCCTTTGGGACAACCAACAAAACATCATTTTAAAGACCTGACCTCCATATTATTTACCTTTATCTTTTCTACGTAGGTTGGATATATACATACCCTAACGTGTTTAAGACTAGGCTTCCTGTTGCGCCACATCTAATATGGTGCCTTAGGAATGAACTTGGAGGAACATCTATTCAAGATGATCAAGTCATTACGAACCTCTAGATTATGAATATTGTATGAGTTTGCCTTTCACTAACGTATCCTGATCGAGTGAGAGTCATGGAATATGTCAAACTCATAAGACTCAATGTTGTGCTAAGAATCATAGTAATATGAGATTACAGAACTACCCTCCATGTCAAACAAGTGTTAGTTCATGAGCTCTGGACAAAGACTTTCAATCTCATTACCTATGATTGCATAAGATACTTTTCATTTACTTTCGTGACAGTGACTTCCCTTTTGACAATCACTTCACAACTGCTACTTGCCCATTGAAACGCACTTCGAGGTCGGCCCCATCAACGGGTTAATTGGGCATAACTACTCTAATGACAGAACCAATGTCACAAGCACACTGTGATCGTGACTCCTCAGGTCTAAGGTTCACGCATACTATCATAATCAGTAATCCTATAATTGACAGTCACTGAGTAAATACCCATGTGATCGGATTACTATGAACCGTGTTCGAATGCACTAATCCAATCAATGTATCTATGACACAAACTCTCACTATCCAATAGTTTGACAGGCACTCCTTATCAGAGCATGTGTCATACAAGTCCACACGAATCTCAATGCCCAATTGAGATTCTCCGACTTGAGAACCGTTTAAGTGATCTAGTATCAGATCCTTCTAGTGCCTATCTCCTTAACTACTATAAGGAATGCAAGATCTGCCTTGATTCACATCGACTAGTTGTTCATTTAAGACTTATAGATGTCATTAAGAATTATACGAACAACTCACTAATACCTTTACATTAATGTTTAGGTGTACATTATAAACTAGTGTCCTATTCTCTAATTCCTCGTTGGCATCAAGGACACAAACCCAACACATCATCAACAGCCAAGTGAACCCGGTTCAGAGCCTAGTTCTGAACCTGCTTGCCTTTGTTCTGGTTTTGACCAGAACCCTACCCTTAAGACTTATTTTTCTTGGGCTCTTTGCAGTCTCTAGCCCAATGTCCTGGTCGGCCACAGTTGTAACACTCCCTGTTTCAACTTGCCTTTCTTTTTCTGGGAATTCCCTTTGAACTTTTCCTGGAGCTTTTCCTTTCGGTTAGAACTTTCAGGAACCTCTGTGATGTTTGTCATCGCCTGCACAGGGAGTTTCTTGTCAGAACCCCGATTGTCTTCCTCAATTCTGAGTCAGACAACCAAGTCTTTTAGACTTATCTCCTTTCGCTTATGCTTCAAGTAATTCTTAAAGTCCTTCCATGAGGGCGGGAACTTCTCTATAATAGAAGCCACCTGAAAGGTTTCACTTAGAGTCATGTTCTCCGCATGAACTTCATGTATGATTATCTGAAGCTCTTAGACTTGGCTCGTTACGGACTTAGAGTCCACCATTTTAAAGTCTAAGAATTTCGCGACCACGAACTTCTTCAGTCCGGCGTCCTCAGTTCTGTACTTCCTGTTAAGTGCCTTCCAGAGGTCTTTGGCATTCTTCAGTGGCTGATATACGCTATAAAGCGAAACGTATAATCCACTGAGTATGTAATTCCTGCAAAGGAAATCACTGGTGTTCCAGGCATCAGATGCCACCCTCGGTTGGTTATTGGTTAAATCTTCCTGGACATAGGGAGCATCCTCCCTCAAGAATCTTGCCAGGTTCAATGTCGTTAGGTAGAACCGCATCTTTTGTTGCCACCTTTTGAAGTCAGCCCCGCTGAACTTGGACGGCCTTTCAACCTGAACCGGTATAACTGGATTAGTCATTGGAACAAATGGAGGGACCGGACCAGAGACAGAACCGGAACTAGGACGCAGCCTTGAATCGGAACCTAACCCGTCACCCCTACCAGAACCAGTCCCAAAGTTAACACCAACATTGCAACCTGAACTAATGTCGAGACCAAGACCATCACCTGGATCTAGTCCAAAATCAAGGGTGGTAGCATCCTCATGAGCACCAATATCTCCATCATTCGACATTTTTTTAGAATTTTGAAGAAACAACAAGACGAAGTTTCATGTTAAGTTTGTTGGGTCAAACTTCGAACAAACTGAAAAATAAACCGAAAAATTGAGATAGAAGATTTATTCGAGGCAAGAATGAACTCTATCCTTAACACAGAATTGCCCCGGCTATAAGTGGTACTGACTTTGGTAAAACGTGTCCCAAGATACAACGAATACTTTCTAATATTGAACCACTTCAACTCTTAGAAACAATGAAAAGGCTACTTGAACTCTCGAGAGGAGGAAGAAGATATGATATGAACACAAAAGAAGATTGTGTTGGTGTGATTTTCCAAGCTGCTGCAGGAGGTCTTTTATAGGCTCCAAAATCAAACGAATTAAATACAAGAAACAAATTGGCCAGTTGAAACTGCAGCTCAAGTTTGTACTTAGACACCTTCAAGTTCGAACTTGAGGACAAAACATATTCAGCTGGAAAGGCAGCTGAAAACGCCTGAACCATTTCAGATTTTCTTCTAGAAGGGGTCCATTTTCAAACTTGAGGACTCCAAGTTCAAACTTAACACCTTCTAGAAGGCTAATTCAAAAAACCGAAAGAAAACATGGTCAGCATTTGATTTCGACTTCATATTTAACATGTATGATTTTCTTGTTGGACTTTTTTTTCACTTTGTGGGATTAATTTTCTCCATAAAATTAAGCTCAAGCCCAAGGCCTGGTCCCGAGCCCGAGCCGGTCCGGGCAAGCAGACGGACGGACAGCGGCGGCACGTGCTTGTGTGGTGAACCGAACCATGGCTAGGTCCTCTCCCCTCACAAAATCCACAAAGGTGAGATGACCCAAAGGGCCAACCCTTTACCCCCAAAGACATGGAATTATAAACCCACTATTTATGATTTTATTCCAATGTGGGATAAATCCATTCAAACATCCAACTTTAACAGTTAATTTCTTATTCATTTCAAATCCGATTTGAGAAATTCGAAATGCTAAACTCATCTACTCGGAACGTAGATTAATATTATCCAATAACATTTAGTATCCCCAATAGTTGTGGTGTTCGAATTTATTATGCAAAAGTCATGAAATACACTTCATAATTACAAATTTTCAACAAGATTCAGGAAGGGGGTATAGCATGCATGAAGAAGAGGATGAACGGTGTCCTGATTTCCTGTAGTCATTCTTATTTATTTCAAGTGAAGTATTAAATGATATCGTGTTTTGTCATTTCCTTACAAATGTTGACATTTTGGATTATGGTTCTGCCAGCAAAGAAAAACAAAAAGACCTTAACTAACTACATATATGCAAGGAACAAAGGGCCAACATCCAAAATGCTCCAGAATAACCTGGATCGCTGAAAAGACTCGTGCAAGTCCAAATAAGAATGTGGAGGAGGAGATGGAAAGTTTGGTGATTCCTCATCCAGAAGAAAGGAACATTCAAAGAAGTGCATCCATCAAGAAACATACAACCAACTCAAGGGAAAAATCAGATTTATGACGACTCCACCACCTTCAAATGAATTTGCAAACGAATAACTAATTCATTACTCCCCGCGTTCTCATAATATTTGTTCATTGATGGAAAGAGATCTAAGGTCTGTATGGAGATCAGGATAAGAACTCTTACCTTTGTTCTCTGAAGATTCATAACTACATGGGTAGGCATAATGCAATGAAACCGTTCTGGGTGGATTTTCAATGTCTATAAATGAGGAATTCCAAAATTCATTCGGATTACTTTTAATTTACGAAATATGTCGTCTTTTTTTTTTTTTTTGGTTTACCCACCAGGTGTCCGGGCCAGCTTTCGCGCACCTCGACTAATCCCCGCTGGCGGTGCGTGGCTGCCGCTGGCCAAGCATTATTTTGACAACACCGTTGAATCGATCCTGAGAGCTCCAACATCGACCCAAGATTGTCCTAGTGGCAGCCTTATACCACTGGGCAAAGAGGCTTGGTTTGAAATATGTTGTCTATTGATGCAAGTTCAAGAGTATTGTTATACTGCTTCTGAATACTTGCATGTTTTATCTTGAGATACTTATTTGACGTAACTCTAGCAATATAGGAGGCAAATAAAGTTTTAGTGAAAGAGCGATCATCGACTTAGCCATATTTCTCGATTTATTATTTCCCACACGCAATAATAACAAGGATGAAGAAATAACATCTGACCCCTTAAGTAACAATGAAAATGCCGATTCTGATGTAGTTAGAGGAATCTTTGTTGGAAACACGAATAACGATCTTAGAGAAAACGTCAATTTAGTTAGGATGTTATGTCTGAAGAGAGACATAATGAAGTAGAAGAATAATATCTAGGGTGTAGAAGATGAAGACTTGCCCTAAGAATGAGACAAAGGAAGAAGCCTGAGCTGGGGGTATAAATTTTATGAAGTACATATATACCTATCGCTTTACTGCCTTCAAAGCTACAAATTTAAGCAAACAATATAATGTCCCTCTAACTTACCATCTAACGGCTTCCTTCCGATCTACACGTTCCTCACTGAAGGCTTTCGAACCTTATTCCTTATCTTATTCCTTATCAATTGGCTGGGGTCTCCGATTCCCCATTCTCGATCTACACAATGAGATTGCCATCCAATATGGCGCGGCGTCCTCCAAACCAGCTCGGCGCTCAATGCCTTTAGACTTATGGCAGTGTTCAGCATTTCATGCTAGCTCTTATCTAGGAAAGAAATCCTCATTTGAGCTTTTTACTCCTCCGTCTCTCTAAAAAGGATGGATCCCGGAACTTTTTACTTTTCCAGCAATCCGATGTCCATTTACTTCATCTCCAATCCCGATATCCTTGGGGATTCTGTAGACACTAAGTTCCAACCTGAACACAAGAATATAGCTAGGTAGAATTTGGGGCCGAAGCATACCGCTCTTTTCGACTCCACCCCTTCCTACACCTAACCGTGTTCGGCAATGAGTTGTTACCTAATAGCTGATATTGCCTAATCCATCTCTTATATAGGAATTAAGTTGATCTTGGCTTCTTTGTATCCAACTGCAACTATGGTATACAGCACAAACTCGATCCATTTGTTGGATAAAAGCTTGATTGACTATTTTAACAAACCTTATACAATGTTTGGAATATTGGATGTAGCCAACCCAGTACCCAAATCTACCATACGGTTGGACTATAATCGTGAAATCTAAATATGAAATGGGCTACTAGTAAATATAGGGAAAACTATTAAAAAAGAAATAGTTGGAAAAGGTAATTAATTTTGATATTAAATTCTCTTATTCCACAAACCAAGCGTATATAATCAAACTCAATTATGAACAACACAATCTCATAAATAATACATCTGAAATAATAACAGTCTACACAGAAGAGATTATCAGCAAGGGAGAAAAAGTAATTTTATTTTCCAAATCAGAAGAGAACAATTCATCTTCAAAAAGAATATTAATATTATAACCGCGTTGACAGAAGAGAAGAGAAGACGTGATTAATGAATGATGTAGGTGATAGCCAAAGCAACCAGCATTAACACATATGCTATTCCTTGATCTATTGCTGATCCTGCACCCACATAAATAGACATATTACAATCACACTAGCTCACATATCCTACCAATATTAATACTTCAAACTCCAAATTTGGTTCATGGTCCCTCAACTCTAAAATGTGCATTATTGGTCGCTCAATTTTCAAAATCATCTCATTAGATTATGATCCTCATGTCCGTTAGGAATTACAAAATCGATCGAAAATATAATACATATATTTTTTGTCAATTTCTAACAGATTTACGAACTGAAGTCAGATGATTTTGAAAGTTGAAGAACCATTCCGACGCATTTTAAATTTGAGGGAACACCAGTAATATTTGGCGCGTTTGAAAAACAAACACAGTGACTACAAAAGAATTAGGGGGAAATGGGAATTAGTACCATCATTAGAAGGAGCAGGTGCAGGCTGAGGGACTTGAGCGTTGATGGAAGGAATTAACAAACCCAAAACAAGGGCTAAAATTGCCATCACAAAGTACAATCTCAACACCTCCATTTTTTTTGAATTTAGTTTTTTGATGTAAGAACCTTGAAAATTCAGAAATATTTTGGTGTTCCCTTCCTGTATGTGGTTGTAACAAGCAAAGAGAAGAATGGAAGTTATATGAGAATGGATGGGATGGGGGTAGAGAACAAACAAACAAATAGTGGCTGTCAAGGATTTGATTTCCAGAATATAAAGGTTCCACAGATGCATGTTAGGAGCCGTTGATGGTGGACGCGTGTCCAGCACGTTGTTCCTCCAGATGTTATTGAGCTGTGTACAGTAGTGGATGCCAATTCAAATTTGTCACCCCTCAGCACATGCATATGGTGGATTATTATTACTGGTAGGTCAATATTATTCTACTTTATTCATTTTCGAATTTTGAAATCAGCACTTTTGACTCTGACCGTTGGAAACAACTAAGAAAGCAGCCAACTCGTGTTTTTCTTTTTCTTTTTTTATACATTATTTCTGCCAACTTTGCTTTTCTGATTTTTCAAGGTATCCGGGCTTTTCAATGTAAGTCATGTTGGAAGGAAAAATCTCATTTTTGCAATATAATTGACAGCTTGTATACTTTTCGAATCAAACATTTTCGACATTTCAAATTTGGCACAAACTTTGCTCATTTGTACCACTTTTGATACCGACGTTAATTACTTGACGGAAAAGGTCACATAAACGTGATGTTAAAAAATGCAATAATGGTATAACTAAAAGTGAGACAAATGAGCAAAGTTTAGTACCAAAAATAAGATTTTCCCTTTATATTCTCAAACATGTGCTCAATCACATGCAAACTTAACGGTCGCGTTCATGCCACATGCTTTTCCGTCAACTAGATAACATCAATACCAAAAATGATACATATGGGCCGAGTTTGTACAAAAAGTGTATGTGATCATTTATGGTATCAAAAATGAGGTTTTCCCCATGTTCGAAGTATTGATTGTTTTTGAGAAAATAGCATATACCTCCCCCCCAACCTATGAGATGATGTGCACTTTGCCCCCAACCTATTAAAAGTTGCACTTAACACCCTAACCTATCATATATGTGCACTTAACCCCCTCGGTCAGCTTCGGGCAGCACACAGTGGACAAAGTGCTACCAAGCGCATAGGTGAGGGGGCAAAGCGCACATCACTTCATAGGTTGGGGGTATCTGGTATTTTCTCTTTCTTTTTTTAAATTCAAATATTCTTAATATTAACTTAACCCCCATCGGTCAGCTTTGGAACAAAATTTACCCATTCATCGTTCAATTTAAATCATGCATATTGGAATTTATTTGGATTTTTCTTGAAATATTATTTCTAGGTTTGAAATAAATAATTTTCAAATATGAAAATTAGAAAAATAAAAATAAAACATGAAAATAAATAAGCAAATAATGAAAAGAAGTATGAATTCAAATATTCATAATTTTCTAAAAATAAAAAATACAATTCAAAAATCCGAAAACATGAAAATAAATAAAAAAAATGAAAAAAAAGTATAAATATAAAAAATTTAAAAAATAAAAAATTAGTAAAAACCTAAAAAAATTCCTTTTTTATTGTTCTAATTTATTGTTTCTAGATTTTTCAAATTTCTAATTTTCTCTTATTACTTTTCTATTTTTTTATGAATTTTTCAGAAATTTAGTTGAAGTTTTTTCCAGAATTTTCTATTTTTTACCGAATCTGCCCAAAGCTGACCGAGGTGATGTGCGCTTTGCCACCTCACCTACGCGGTTTGTAGCGCTTTGCCCTTTGTGTGTTGCCCGAAGCTGACTGAGAGGGTTAAGTGCACATATATGATAGGTTAGGGTGTTAAAATTTCTTTCTATGTAGATGCGCTATGGCCTATGAGCAAGCATAAAATATATGTGAGTTGTATCACTTATATCCTTACAAAAGTTATATATTTACGTAGAGTTTTTTTTTTTTTTTTTGCCTCAGTCTTCTACAGTTTTGTGATATATTGTATTTGATTGATTTTTTGTAATATGATATAATTTTATATGCTTTGTGAAAAATATTAATATCGCATAACCTTATGAATTCTATTTTTTTCAGAAAAATATTTTAATAATTTTTTCCGTGCATAACACGGGTTGCACATTAATTTATTTATACAGTAGAGAAAAATATTCTAATAATTTTTTCATGCATAGCACGGGTTGCACACTAATTTATTTATGCAGTAGAGACCCGAATTGACTTGAAATTTACCAAATACTATTTTATGCTGGTGCATTGGTTGGTCCCACCAAACCGATCCATATTCCACTTTTATCTATATTTTTTTTCGAAAAAATCATGGTTCCTAAAATAATTGAAAATTTGTTTCAATCAGCATAATTAAGCTACTAATGCCATAATATTTCTCTTTCTTCCCACCAAGTTCAATATATGAAGTTGCTTTCCGTGGTGCATTCTTCATGAAGTCTTCTACCGAGTATGTTGATTTTTAGTACCGTTAAGATTTGTAAGTATTCAAGGTATGCCCATCCTGATTGATACTGGTATGGGTTTTTAACAAATTATCCCCTTGTGTGTAATGTCGAAAATCTTCCCCCCCCCCCCCCCCCCCACACTCGATTTATGTAAACCATGTGCAAAACCCTTTTTTCATTAAAAAATTGATTAAAATGTAGTCTTTAAAACATTACTACACTTTTGATTTGTAGTGAATTTCAACCCTACAAACATCAAAGTTATAAGAATGTTTTAAGGGCTACATTTTGATCAATTTTCTAATCGAAAAAGGGTTCGCGCATGGTTTACATAAACAGAGGGGGTTTTTTGCATATTGATTTAACCGAGGAGGTTTTTTTAACATTTTCGACCTAAAACATGGGGTTGATTTGTTAAAAACCCTACTATTATTCATACGTACTATGCCTTATTCACTTTGCACTTCCTACTTGAATTCCATTTGTATCAATAATATTTTCTTCTCTCTTTTACATGCAAAATTGCGAATTTAGTTCTTCATTATTTTTAAAAAGAAATATGTTTTTGAACTAAGTTCTATTAAAAGGGCCTATAGTTGGTCCAATTAATAATTTTTATTGGGGGCCGTATCAATCAGGCGGATGTACCTTGTTTAGGCCCATACTTACAGGTGGAGGGGGTGTGCTATTATCTCATGATTTAATTTGACATGACTACTAAATCTTATTAATATTTGGTTGTAATGGCGGAGAACAATGTGGTAAATTCAAGCTTAAAATGGTGTGGGGCAGAACTATTTTGGCTAAATTGACACCTCATCCATCAGACCAACATGATTGGAAAATTCTATGTTGGTCTCGGTCCAGCCTCGGCCGTTGGATCACAAGTGGAGAGGGTTAAATTGCTAAATGACCCCCCCCCCCCCCCCTACTTGGGGATCCAACGGCCGATTGGTCTCGGCCCAGCATAGAACGGCCCCCAACATGATTTACGCATCAAAAAATTTACATGTTAAAACCTAGTACAAGATTTTCTTTAATTAGATAAGCAATATACATAGTGTTGAGTGTTGATAATCTCTAAATTTTAGTCCAAAATCACATTATAATTCATAATATGAGTGAAGTGGTTGATCACAAAACATATGACTGAATGAGTTATATTGAATACAACCAAAATAGTTTCGGATTAAGATTTTCCTTAAACCAAAATCGAATGCATCTAAGAGGAAATGACGTGATAATAAAGAAGATTTGTGCTAAAATACTTGTTACTCACGGTGTTTAGAAGACAATTGAAATGTATGTTCATCTACTTCTCATCCCCGGATACACATTGCCATTACATTATGCTCAATGCCATTGCCAGTTATATTTTGTGAAAACCTGTCCTGTATCTTTTTGAAAATAAATACCATGCCCTTTGCCACCAAATACATAAACCATGATGAGAATCATCGACAACTTTTGAATCAAAGGCGAGAAATGATTGTTGTCTTAACCCCACTGAAGATCACAGTAATATAATGTACTTGCAATGATGTTTATACAAAAGTTCCAGGTAAAATTTTGGTTTACATTAAGTTTATTATAGCCAAGATCATTATCTGTCAATGCACAATGAAGCGACTATGGGGTAGTGCCCGGCGGGAGATCATTGAGTATACCAGTTCTGATTTTACAAATAAATGAACAAGCATGAGAAATTGACTGGAGGAAACTGGAAAATAAAATGAAAAATGATACTAGCACTTCGATCATAGTACGACTCATTTTGTTTATTTGAGAATGGTTTGTCTTGGATTATATATGCAAATTTGGTTCAATTTGTTAAGATATTTGAGCGAAAAGAATTCACAATAATGAAACGCAGATCTGGGAAGAGTGATATGGTTTCCTCCCACCCCCACCCCAAAAGAAGCAAAAGACAGACAATCCAAATTGAAGCATTTGTAAGATCAAAGTTAATTCTATGAAGATCAAAAGGAAACTGCATACATCATAATTTTTTTGGAAATTCGCAGTCTCAACAGCAATACATGTACCGAGTAAAGTTTATTCACCAAGCTATAAAACTTAAGGATTGCCTTCCAGCATCTGATCTCCAGGAGAGCATACAGGAACAGCTGCTGGTAACTCCAAATAGTCAAAGTCCTCAGTTATTCCTACCTGTTCAAATTAATGAGAGGAAGCAGTCATAAACATCAAAATTCTTGCACCTGTTTTCTAATGTGTCTATCTTTTTGATGTGATAGATATGGTTTGACTGTAACGAAAGCATAAATTATTATTATTATTTTTATTTTTGTGTGTGTGTGTGTTTTTTTTTTTTGGGGGGGGGGGGGGGGGGGGGGGGGGAGGGGGGGAATACATGAGTGGACAAAAACTACATCACTACTACTAAATCTTCCTTCAACACGGATTCCATGTCATGCAGAGGAACCTCCCTAATCTTGGCTTCACACGATTGTAGTTGCCCCATTTTCGCCAAGGCATCCGCACAACAATTCTCCCTCCTAACATGCAAAAATTTGCTACTCCAAGGCTTAACTCAAGCACAATTGAGTATATTACATACCTCATTGTAAAGGTGATCAAGTTGCTCTTTTGCTTGAGGGAAGTTGTTTGAACACCATTGTTGCAGAGTGAAGATGTTATCTGTGAAGAAAGGGAAAAAAAGTGAGAGATAAAAAAGCAAGAGAAAATGATAAAGAACGTCAGTTGTTGGAACTCATAATAACAGAAAGGGAATTAGATAATGGAAGAAAAGGAGACCTGTCCATCTGTTAGCTGCTGCATGAGCTACTTCAATAGCTTTCTCTGAAAATAACATTAAACTTAAGAATGCAGGAAGTCACATAAATCATGGGAACTATAGAGGTGGCCAAAAGATTCACAACTGACTTGGGGTTGGGGGAAATTAAAATTTTGAAACAGGAAAGGATGAGAATGCTCAACTCTTTGCTTCAAATGTAGCTGGATCATTGTCGGAGTATTGTTCAATTTCATTCTGAAAATATGGACCGTAAATTCAGCGTTCAAATGCCAAAATAACCAGGGGCAGGGGGTTGGGATTGAAAAGGAATGCATCTCTCATGAAGATCTGTGACTCAACCTTGAGCTCATTATATTTCTGTTCAATAGTTTTAAGCTCATCGAGTGCCTCCTCTCGTTCATCCTAATATAATCAGAAGCTCGTGAAACATTGGGAAGGGTACATGGGATACATTCTCATAAAGTTATGTAAAGATAGAAAGTGGTGAGCGGATGAATGTTCTTACGGAATTCTCTCGTCCCTTCTTCAAAGAATTGCATTGATCAATAAGTTCTGTGTATCGTCTTTTACTACTTTGGAGATCAGAGTCGAGCTTTCTTTGTATGCTTCTTAACTACAAAACAACTCATTTCTTGGCACAATTAGCATTAAGGTAAAATTTATTTCTAATTTCAGAATATGAATTAAATTGTCAGATCACCTGGTTACCAGCACAGCTAGGAAGACTCCAAAATATACCTGGAAAATTTATGGACATCAAATTAACACAATGATGGGTATCAAGATAACTAACTACTGCAAGAACATATGCCAAACAACGACCATATTATGCATATCCATCGAGTTTAAGAAAAGATGCTATGTTCAATTAACCATCTGAATTAGCTTACTCACTGAAGTTCCTATCTTGTCTTTGAAAACAAGGTCATCATCCACTAGAGTTTGGACAACATCTTTTACTGACTGGGAGATGACGCCTTTTTTTGGGCCCAGCTTCTCAAGCTCCTTGAGCTAAGACAAAATTCAGGAATGATTAATGATCTTTTCAAGATGGCATGTAATAAACAAAATAGTGTTATCTGAATATCTTTTCAACAGCTAGATTCTACCACTAGAGAAGTTCTAAGTGTGCGAGAAAGAACATTGTTATACACTTGGGGAAGGAAGGTGATTGCTCATCTTCCCAGGATTGAAGTCTAAGGTGCTGATGACACCTCATCTGTAGTTTCAATGCATTATTGACTTTAGTAAACATATACTCCAACATCTAAAGGGAAAGTATTATATAAGGAGACATTAAAGAGATAACGCCCTGTATACTCATCAACTACACTTTGCCATCACTGGAAACAGGACAAACCAAGGCTGATAATACTTGTGCCCAAAGCATAGCTACAAGAGCTTTTACCATACAACATGACGAGTACAAAGCAAGAAACATCTACTCTGATGTCTATCCTAAAACATACTTCTGGCTATATAGCATGCACCAGCAAATCAGAGCCATCCACTTTCTGAAACCTTGAAATCAAGTATAACAGAAACAGACGTAACGGATGTTTCCTGCAAACATGATGGCTAAGCAGCTAGATGAAATGCCTATAAGGTCTATCTATTTGAAATGCTTTCCAGTTTACTTTATAGAGACACTACAACATTTGAAATGAACACATAGAACGATTCATCCTCTCCCAAAAGGAAAAAAGGTCATTTAGTGTTTAGCATATTATGTTGCGAGGAGCCATATGGTTATATTGCAGTGAGCACTGAAATAAATGGCAGAGATGAAAGATCAATTTCATTTGATTACCCAATACGAAAAGAAAATCTGGCAAACTCTACACCATCTTGATGTCAAAGACTTTAAAATGACAGTCATCTCGTAAAGAATATTTATAAATGTATAAACAAAAAGGTAATAACTTCACTGACAGACAGAAACCCTCTGTAAAAAATGCATTGGATGATTTTACAAATGAAATTGGCATTATAGATAATCATAAGCGTATTATGTCAATGATAATTAAAATAAATGATATCTTACATTGGACTATAAACAAGTCAAAATACTTACAAGGAAGAAGTCCTGTGAATCATAGAAGATTTGTAGCATTTTCTCACGTTTTTCATCCAAAGAGAGCCCTCTTTTCTTAGACTGGTCATAATTGAAAACGGGATTAGAATCTTTAAAGTAATAATTTATTTGGGCACAAGATATACATGGCTCTATGTAGAGGTAACACTGAAACAATCAGAATTCCGAACTAAAGATGAACAAGAAATGCATTGCAAAAGTGAAAAAGAAAGAAATGTTCACGATCTTTACAAGATTTGTCAATACCATTTATCTATAGGTTAGAGCACATATCAACAGATTTCTATATATCTTTAATTGTTGATATGGTGGAAGGAACAGAACAAGAAATAACACAATGGATAAAACCGCGTAAAAATTTCGGAAGTTTTTGTTTTAGGTGAAATGTAGAATAGTGAATACGAAGCTAGCTTTCAGGAACATTGTTAAAAGCACTTATCTAACCATAAGAAATCGGCTCATCTGACCATTAGCATCATTTACTAAACTCTTACACTCACAAATCCATTCCATTTTTTATTTAATGACTTCATATCAATATCAAAAATATCCATTCTCATCACACAGATTCAACAACAGCATTAACAACTAAACAATCGGCAAGTGACTACTGTAACATACAAATCTACACAAATAGTAACTTTCGCTGGCAAAAAATGAGTTGAGTGAGAATTTACAGAGAAACAAACGAGAGATTTCATTGATTTATACCGAAATCCATAAAATTCATCGAAATGAAAATTAGTAATAAGCCAATAAAGTAGTGATTGAGAGGAAAATAGAGAAAAATGAAGAGAGGTAAAATACATGTGCGTACGAAGAAGTTAGGGTTTGATCAGAAGAACGTACCATCGCTAAATCAAATAGAGCTGAGAGGAATTAGCAAAGTTTGAAATGAGTATTGAAGAAGAAGAAGCTTGCATACTTTTATACCAGAGGCGCAATTAACGCGGAAAATATGAATTTGGCGGGGAACTAGTGATTTCAAATTTTAATTTAATCTTTATCCTCTTCCTTCACTAACGCAGAAATTAACAGTTGTAACTTTTTCTCTTTTTTTTTTTTTTTTTCCTTGGTGATATAAAGTTTAGATAGGGTAGGCTCCGGTCACCTACCACGGACAGGGCATGCCTCCTGGACTATAGATCACTTACAGAGGTACTTACAGGTTGTCCATCAACAAAGTCCTCACTTTGAAAGAGGGAATCGAACACACAACCTTTTAAGAGGAAGTGGTCCGTCCTTACCTACTGAACCAACTTATGTTGGCAACAGGTATAACTTATAGGTGAGAAAGGCGGAGTTAAATGTAATTCAAATTTGCAATGGGCCGACCACCTAATTTATTGAAATTGTTTTCATGTTACACCAAAAATTAAATCTCCGCATTATTGAAGGAAGAGGATAAAAGATTAAATTAAAATTTGGAGTCATTTCAATGCCTCCTACCGTGTTACTGGTAGATTAGTTATCTGTTTTTATGTATACTAGTATAATTATTTTTAAGAATTATTTTGATATCCTATTCTTTTGATAATTATTTTTAACTGAGTTTTTAAGAATCAAATATTGTGAACGTTTGCTTTTAGTATATACTTTTCAGCAAGGACGACCAGCATAACAACGTCACTATGATTTATGCGACCTAGGAGTTCCAAACAATTATGGAGTACTTGTATGAGTCGTAACCATTTGATTTTAGTTGCTTACACAAAATACTAGAATAATATGAATCATTGTAATGAAAATAAGCAAAAATCAGCTAAAGGATTTATAAATAATAAAATAATATAATAAAAGATAAAACATACTTATGAACATCTACGTATTTCACCTTACCTTAATTCATTTTCCTCATAGCTTTTGATAGTGGGGAGAATCATACAAGTAGCAAGATGAATTCCTAATAATTTAGTTTTTATTATGAAGTAATTTCTATTACTTGAATTTTTATTGCTCAAGTCATATACATAGAAACTCCAAGAGTTAGAGCTTGGTATAAGAAACTAAATAGTAGATATTTTAATTGATTTGCGAACGTTTTAACTGTTTCAACTAATATTTTAAAAACCAATTCAAATTATACAAATAATGAACAGAGGAGATTAAAAGATTCTTATTGCATTTGAAAACAATAGCAAAAGAACAATCATTGCTTTTATTTTCATTGTATTGACATGATTGTTTTGTTGATTTTTCATTCTTTCTGATATCATCTACATATTTATATGTTTATTTCAATGTAAACATTAATAAATATATATGTTAGCCATAACCATCCTATCTATGGCTTATGATGGGCATAAAATATTCATCTCCTTATTCTCCCATGGTCAGCAGTCAACAATATACGGCTGTTATTACTTTAAAAATATTAATGGCTTAGCGGGTTGGGTTATGACCCAACCCGGTTCGTCGACCCGGTGACCCATATGACGTGGATCCAGTCATTATTTGACACCTGCTCAGTCTCAGCAAGCCTAGCTGTCATGTCGTGAATAGTGTTTATTTTATCACTTATAAATACCCCCTCTTATTCATTTATCAGGGGGGACAAGTAATAAATTCACTCTGTACTGTTTAGCTAGGAAAGAATTAAGTTAAATTACACTCAAAATATTAAGGAAGTTGGCCTCGTACGATACGAAGCCATTGCGTATAATATAACCTATCTCTTTGAACTATGTATAAGACTTGATCTTATCCAATTAGGTACGTAGGCAGCTTGATCTTATCAAGTCCAGTCTATAATATAGTGTATTTATTGTCTGGTGACGACCCCTTGAGGTCGTAGGATTTGGTTTGTTTTGTCCACGAAAATCAGGCTGAATCGGCTTACATGTTTTCTCTAATTATTCTATTCTTTTAAGATCATTATTAGTTTAAACAGTAACACCAACAGTTTCTTGTGAATTACAAATAAATAATAGTAAACATTAAGTTATGTCATAGGTAATGTGGTATAAAAAATCATTTGATTTTTTTATTTATAAGTCCATTAGTTGCACATTACATGTGACATGGTAGACAACACCCTTGAGTTTGTGAGTAATTCTCATCATAAACTTATAACAAAGTTCCTTAAAAGAAATATAACAAACTGCCAATGGCTGAAAAAATGAGAATAATGAGAATAAGACTTTCAAGTTTATGTATAATTCTCTATCAAAAAAAGTTTATGCATAATTCTTCTACGTGATATGAATTGCCAAAGCTGACTCAATTAAAAGTATGGACCATTATAAATATAACAAAACCATTAACCTACTAACCTTTCTACAACTTTCTAAACTTGGGAGATTACTAAAACTTCGATTTCTCCCCTTTATTCAAGTTCCGCTGGAATTCTGAATTTCTGAATTTCTTGGTGCTGGTCTTCTGTCTCTTTGAAGACAGACACAACGTCTTCTTTATTGGTATTCCTGATTATCTAACCAAATGTTATCCCTCTCAATTTCTTTTTCCTACCAAAAGAACATTTATATAGATGTAGTTTTTTGAAAAATGCAAACTATTACATGCCAAAGTAAAGTCTGGCAATTAACTTTTCATTTCATCCCCACACCAACATTGCTTTGAAGGAGAGTTCTCGATGGGTGACATATACATGGTCTTAAATTTCGGTAGAAACACCGAAATTTCGGATTTCGGGGGGTCCCAAAGCGAAATCGAACCTTCGATCCAATTTTGCAGAATATCTTCTGAAATTTCGACCGAAACCCGAAATTTTCCGAAATTTAAAATATTTTTGTCAAATATCCATCGAAATTTTGGCCGAAACCCAATGGCTGTGTTTGGATTTATTTTGGGCTGGGTTTTTCACCAAAACCCAGCCCAAAACTTATTTGGTTTGAACTTTTTTGGCCAAATATGGGGCCCATGTTTGGCCAAACATTTTGGCCAAAAAATCTCAAAATTTTTTTGTCCCCTCCCTCAACTCTTCTCTCTCTCTCTCCTCCCTCTTTTTCCTCTCTCTCTCTCTCTCCCCTTTTAGTTTTTGTGTGTGTGTGTGTTTTCGTGTGTGTGTGTGTCTCTCTGTGTGTGTGTTTTCGTGTGTGTGTGTTTTCGTGTGTGTATTGTTGTGTGTGTGTGTGTGTGTTTTCGTGTGTGTGTGTTTGTGTGTCTGTGTGTGTGTGTGTTTTCATGTGTGTGTGTGTCTGTGTGTGTGTGTGTTTTCGTTTGTGTGCGTGTGTGTAATTGTGTGTGTATTGTTGTGTGTGTGTGTGTTTTCGTGTGTGTGTAATTGTGTGTGTTGGGGGTTGGGGAAGACGACACTGTTCCCCAACCCCCTCTTTTTTCTTTTTTTATTTATTTATAAAATACTATATGAATAAATAATTATTTTAGAAATTATATAATTATATAAAATAATCATTCATTTATATTATAATAATTTCAAAATTATATTATAATATATTTTTCAATCATCAATTAATCATTAAAATAACTTTTTCAGACAAAACTTGACATGATTTGACTGCTACAGTATTTTTTGTTACATCTGAAAATAAAACCAAACACATTTTCATCAAAATAACACTTAAATGTTACTTCAAAATAGCTAATCCAAACACATTCTCGCAAAAAATGATTAAAATACTAATTTTTCAAAATAAAACCAAACATATTTTCACCAAAATACACAACTCCCAATAAAATGTTTCACCAAAATTTTCACCAAAATCACCCTCCAAAATAAAACCAAATACAGCCAATATTTCCCGAAACCGAAATTTCGGCCAAATTCTTTTTAATTTTTAAATATTAGAAAATTATATTTATACTTGATAAGAACCATACCTACCACTTACCCCCAACCACAAGAAGCAGTAAAGCAAAAAACTGAAAATGAATATGATTGAAAAATTGTACTACTCCATTGAGGTTCTTCAAGATTCAACACCAAAAGAATATCATCATCATCATTATATGCAGTACTACCAACATTCCATGTTATGGGCGGAATATTGTCAACATGTAATTAATAATTTTCAGTTGCAATATGAAAGTAGAGGTCGAACAGATACTAGTAATAGCGATTTCGATCCTCCTAGAAACTCGATGTGGTATTGAGTAGTAACTTTTACTTAAATCTTAGTAGTTTTTATTTTAATGAAGTTCTCATGAGATTTTGTTATTATCTTACTATCAAATTATTATTTTTCATATTTTCCGTAACAGTTTTTAGTGATATTATTTAAAAAATTCATTATCCATATATTATACATAGAATATTATTGATGTAAAAAATGTATAAGTATGATAATTAAAGTTACCCAAAATTTTATTGTAAATTTCCATGATTTCTTTAAAATCGAAACTGAAATTTTGAATATCCCCAAAATTTCCATTGAAATTTCTGTAAATTTACAACACTAATACTTACCCCGAAACCAAAATTTAAGACCTTGGTCATATATATATACATATACTATTATCTATTAATATAACCACAAAGCTCCTCAATTATATTTGTGTTCTTTAGAGTTCCATAGGTGATCAGTCTCGTTTTCGTCAAGAAGAACGAGGCAAATCCAACGACCCCAGAGAGTCAAAATCACACAACAATATATTATATTATAGATTGAACTTGATAAATTCAAGTTGCCTACGTACTTGTTTATATAGGATCAAGTCTATGCGTAGTTCCAGATAATTTTTCTCTTATATAAGCAATGGCTTCGTACGATACGAGGCTAACTATTTATCATGATTTTATATGTATATTTCCTTTTTATAGCTAAACAGTATTTTTGAGAATTCATTGCTTGTCCCCTCATAAATGAACAAGAGGGGGTATTTATAAGTGATAAGATAATCACTATTCATGATGTGATAACTAGGCATGTTGAGACTGAACAGGTGTCAAGGAATGATTGGATTTAGGTCACATGTGTGACCCGGTTCGACGAACCGGGTTGGGTCATAACCTGACCTGGTTATGCTATTATAATTTAATACTCAACTGTAGCAGTATATTGTTGACCATTGACCTGGAGAGAGTAGAGGGATGAATATTTTATACTCATCATTTAGTCCCCCAATTCGTAGGCCATGACACGTGGCCATCGTGCCTATGAACAGATACTAATATATATATAAATGATTGCTTTGAACAGTCTCTCAATATCTAAGCAAGTGGTGTAGAATTCAACCTATTCTCTGCAGACAGACGAAAACACGTGTCGAGTAAGCTTTGGGCAATTGATGACACGCGCCTTCCACAGTAATAAGTGATGTGCAATTTATTATATATATATATATATATATATATATATATTACTAACTGTTAGATAATGGGGTGAACGAATAATCACTTTATCTGATCCATTCATCTTTAACTTTGAAACAGTCAGCATTTAAACTTTTGGTATTCCCGCCTATTGAAGTCTAAAAATAGGAAATATTAGGCTTATTTTTACTTTTTACCTTTTTCAGCTTCTGATAGAACTCTCGAGAAAAGCCACAGCCAGAAAGAAATAGGAGTGATTTTGCAATTCTTTGAGCAATTCCTCTATTTAGTGACTTCAGGTAGATTGAAAGGGAATTTTTTCTTGGCACTTGGAAGAAAGAAGAAGAAAAAGTAACATACCCAGGCCGAAATTCAGGGCTGCACAGATTAGGGCTTGTTTTCGCTTTAGGCCTCTTCTTATCCTCTCGCAAGATACCATTGTTAGGTATTTTTTTCCTTCCTGTATTCGTCTGTATTCATCCTCAAATTTTTGTGGTGTGTGAGTTTATTTTTCTGCTTCGTATTATTGTTGGCCTCGTATATTTTCTATTTTCACTAGTTTTGCATCATGGTCCGTTCAACCTCTAGGACTAGATCTGACGAGTCCCTCGCGTCGTTGGCAGAGGGGCAAGAAGTAGAACAGTTAGATTCCCTGTTTAGAACTGTGGATGATGACGAGTTAGAAATAGACGAATACGAGGCGGGTGATGAGGTGATAGGTGAGGATAGGGGGTCTGACCATGAGGGTGGTCAGCACGAGGAGGGAGATAATGAAGATGAATCCGAGGATGAGGCGGTTCGTAGAGTACCTCGCATATACCACTCCTGGAGTGGTATGCGATCCACCTTACATCCTGGGATGATCCCAGAGATACGAGAGAGATATTATATCTCGGAGGAATTTGATATTAAAATTCCTTGTCCAACCGATTGCATAGACACCCCTCCTTCTGGCTACAGAACCTTTCACCTCGCTCACTTGCAGGCCGGAGTGAGATTCCCCTTTCACCCTATAACAGTTCGAATTCTGTCTAGATTAGGGTTGTGTCCCACCCAACTCTTGCCAAATTCTTATAAGCATATTAATGCCTTCATTGTCCTTATGCACCATTGGCGTGCAGCAGCCTCGTTGGCCCACTTCATGGAGACCTTTAAGTTTAGTAGGTCAGGGACTGGGGATGAGGGATTCCTCTATATTTCCCCTTGTAATCCCCGCGTTCGTATTTTCAAGAAGAATACTTCCTCGTACGGTGTGTGGAAGAATAAGTATTTTTATATAGCCCAACCTAAATTTAAGAAGTGGAAAGTACCTCGTCAGTGGAGGTTGGATTTACCTCGTCTTAAGGATATTGGTGAGGTGACTTGGGGTCAGGATTTTATCAATGAACATTTCTGGCATTTATATAATGCCGATTTTCTCCTCACCGAAGGGGTCTTGGTTCGATTACGGATAAGTCATGCTCCCATTGAATCCGAAAGAGTGGGTAAGCATTGTACTTAGCTTAGTTCGTAGCCTCATAGATTAATTTTATTTCATCGTATTTATTTTGTTTTTTTCGTTTTCTTTCAGGCATGGCAAAAAAGGTGACTAGTATGTAGAGGAATCTGGCAAAACGTGCTGCCGCGAAGACTAGGCGAGGTGCCCCCGCTACAGCAATGAGGGAACAACATCGTGCTCCTACTCCTAGCGGGGGTGCATCTGAGCCTCCCCTCCACGATGAGCCGGTTTATGACGTTCCTCCTCTAAACGAGGTAGGACCTCTGAGGGATATAGTGGTCGAGATATCAGAGGGCTCTCGCACGAACCCATTCTCTCTCGTGGGTTCTGCAGCAGGCGAGTTAAGGAAGAAGAGAAGGTTTGACGGGACTGGGTATAGCCCGGAGCTTGGATCTAGAGCAATGGGCGAGCTCCATGAGACATCTGTGGCTAGGCTCGTGGAGAAGTTCGAAGGGATCTGGAAGATGGATAGAGTCGAAGCCACAGGTGGTCGTGATCGTCCCTTCATAAATCGAGGCAAAACTGCGATTACCTCGGATTGGCGAGTTTATGATGATAGCTCGATAATGGGGCCAGGAGGTTCGTTGATAGCCTCAGAGTTGATCATTCTGCCCAAGGATAAGGCCAGCTTTGCCACTCTCCCTCATACCGTCATTGAACAACAGGGCTTCGAGACCACTGCAAAGGTAATAGCCTCGAACATATATATATATATATATATATATCTGTATATGTCACTTTACTTCAGTCTGTATCTTCTTTATTTTAACATTGGTGTCGTTGTTTTTCAGATTGCCCTCTGCTTATACCAGCACTCCCTTGGTCTCTCCTTTTAGCGTGACTGGAGACTTACCAGTGAGAATGAATTCAAGGAACAAAGACTTAAGATGGAGAGCGAGTTGAAGGAGGCTAAGGTTGCAGCCGCCGAAGCTACAGAATTCCTCAATAATGGAAAGGCCAAGCTTGAGAAGCAATTAGATGCTCGCACATTCGAGGCCAATTCTTTGAGGGAACAGTTGAAGGAAATGCATTCAAACTTACAGCTGCTGCAAGCAAATATGCAATCAGCCAAAGAGATGGAGTTCCAATCCGGGGTGGCTGAGGGCAGATCCAGGTTCTTGGCCTCAGGAGAATATCAAGAGATTAGGAGGCAGACTCGCTTCGAAGCGACTAGAGATTTCACAGCGGCCGAAGCTATAGAATTCCTCAATAATGGAAAGGCCAAGCTTGAGAAGCAATTAGATGCTCACACATTCGAGGCCAATTCTTTGAGGGAACAGATGAAGGAAATGCATTCAAACTTACAGCTGCTGCAAGCAAATATGCAATCAGCCAAAGAGATGGAGTTCCAATCCGGGGTGGCTGAGGGCAGATCCAGGTTCTTAGCCTCAGGAGAATATCAAGAGATTAGGAGGCAGACTCGCTTCGAAGCGGCTAGAGATTTCAAAGGCTCCGTTGCCTTCGAGAGATTGATGGAAGAGAGAGAATCTGTCTTTCTCTTCGATGGCTTCGTAAAAGCACTTGATTATTTGAAGAGAGAGAAAATCCTACCGGAGGATTTCGACGATGAAGATTTTGCTCAAAAGTTCGTGGCTTCCCCTCCTCTTCGAGATTCTTGTGCTGATCCCAGCCCACCAGCTGTTCCCTTCCCCGAATTCGATCCTTTGGATCCAATTCCTGAGAGAGAAGATATTAACAAGGTGGCTCAAGCTTCTGTTGCCGTGAATATTTAGATTAGGATTTCACTTATTTAATATTAAGGAACAATTAGTTCGTCTTGTCATCGTATTGTTTTTAAACTTCATGAATTGTTTCTTGCTTTAGATGAATTAGCTGCTATACATCTGTTGAGCCTCTTCATAGCATTCAATTAACATTTGCTTCGTAGAATTTATCAACAATTGCTTGTTTTTGACTATTTCTTTCAATGAGGCAACATATAATGCGTATGAACATTGCACTCTCATAATTTCACATGAAAAATGTATATGTATACCATTAGAAGCAGAAGACGAGTACATGTATACAAGATCAAGTCTCCCTATGAAAAAAGAGGGGTAGACTTCCCATGAGTTTTAAGCATAGAACCTTCGTAGGTTCTGAATATTCCAAGGACGAGGCAGATCTTTCCCCTCTAGATCTTGTAGTCTATAAGTCCCTTTCTTTGTTAATTTTATGACCTTAAAAGGTCCCTCCCAATTTGGGTCGAGTTTTCCCACATACCTCGACACCTCAACTTTCTTCAAAACAAAATCTCCGATCTGGAGACTTCGTGGTGTTACTTTCTTGTTATAAGCTCTTGCCATTGTTTCCTTTTGCATTAGAATCATGGCATAGGCTTTATCCCTCAGTTCTTCAACAACATCCAGTTCGTATGCCCTAGCTTCTGTGTTCTCCTCGGGGTCATAAGAGTGTACTCTGTACAACACCATTCCAATCTCGGCGGGAATCACCGCTTCAGAACCAATAACAAGACAAAAAGGAGATTCTCCTGTCAATGTCCTCGGCGTCGTACGATATGCCCATAGAGTTTCGGGTAATTCTTCGGCCCAGTTACTTTTTTTCCCTTCGATCCTAGCCTTAAGGTGCTGAAGAATTATCCTGTTTGCGACCTCAGTCTGTCCATTGGCCCGGGGATTGCTTACCGCTGTGAAGTTCTGTTGGATTTTTAATTCTTCACACCATTTCACCACGTTTCTACTATTAAATTGGGTCCCATTGTCTGAGATTAGGACACGAGGGATCCCAAAACTGCACATAATATTTTTCTACAAGAACTTCATTACCTCGTGATCCGTTATTTTTTCCACTGTCTCGGCTTCAACCCACTTCGTAAAATACTCCACCGCCACAATAATAAATTTTTGTTGCCCCGCGGCAGGAGGAAAAGGACCCAAGATATCTGTTGGTCCCAAGTGGCATACGAAAGGGTCTAGAAGGGGGGTTGAATAGACCCTGAAGTCTTTTTCGACTTCAAAAAGGTTTCGTATTAAAATGGTTTTGGACGCTTGAAATGTGAACGCTTGACTGAGCGTTTACTTAGAAATATACACGCTTGGGTTAAGCGTCTGATGAAGACTGTTTTTAGAGAGTTAACTTAGACTTCAAGATTTGAATACTTTAACCGAGTGGGTTTAAGCGTTCAGTTCTTTAATCAGTGTTAGCACAGCGGAATGATTTTTCTAGTCTTCTTTTGAAAGCTTTAGCGTCACCAGAAGTTTCTTAGTTGCTTAGCGTTTGATTGTGTTTTACTTAATCAATTTATGCAATGATATGATATGAAAGAATTGACTGAAAAGTAAATAACACAATATTTGTAAGGTTCGTTGGGTGATGTAATCCCAACTACGTCCTTCTTCTCCTTGAACACTTGGAGGCAATCCACTAAAGTGATTCTCAAAGAATCACACAGAATCTTCTACACAATAGGGAGAGATAGATGTCGATGACTTGAGCTCCTTGATCACACAGATTTCTGCTCCAAATCACTTCAATCTCCTTGCTTCTTTCACCCAGAAATGATGCAAGTATCCAACTTCGACTTCACACAGATCGCGAGGCTTGGATGGGTTTTTCTAAAACGGTTTGTTTGATTTTGATGAAGTTCAAACAACTTGAAAATATCTCAGTAGAAAAGTGGTTTCTTCGAAAAGAATGTTTGAGATATTTGTTGACTGTCTTAGGATTGAAGAAAAGCAGAGGGAATGTTTTCTTGAATATTCTGGATTTTCTGAGAGTTTAAGGAATGAGACTTCAATGCAACAGCAATTCGACTTGAAGATTAATTGTTCTTGCTATTTGGCTTGTTGTTGAAGTCCTATTTATAGGCATTCTTGGAGAAAGTGTCCGTTTGACACATGCACAGGCGCGTGTCTCTCACTTCCGCGAGTGAACAACTTTTGTCCTTTTTCCTGAAAATCTGCTGCACAAAAGTTGGTGCTGCAGTCTGAGATAGTTGACAGTCCAATAGGGTGGCTTCTCCATACGTCTGAAAGTGCTTATCACATTTAATGCTCTTATCAGCATTTAATGCATTTGAATTAAATACTCGTTGGTACTTAATGCTTTGAGAATATTTGCATTAAACTCCTTCTGGACTTAGAAGTAAATTCAGGTGAAATTACTTCTGTCCCATAAGGAAACGCTTGATGTAGCTGGTCAATTGAACGCTTGGAGACTTTTATCTTCTTTCGGAAATCAGGCGCTTGAGTCTTCGAACTTTACCACTGATAAACTCACTCAGAAATTATCAGACGCTCCGCCTAAGACTACTTAGCCTATCAATCTAAAGTAAAATAAAACAAAGCCTAATAAGCCTATTACAAAACTAACGCTTCAAAGCTTATACAAATTTTCTACTAAAATCAAACTTACATATTTTGGGGTCTAACACAAAGTCCTAATTGTCATCATCAAAACATCTAACATGAAATTCCTAACAATATCTATCCCCCACTGATCAAATGGATAAGCAATCTTAATTGGTTCCATTTCAATAGCCGAGCGATGTAATAAGTTCAAATTCAACTGACATTCTAGGCATTTTTTGGTAAAATCAGAGGCATCTTTCACTAACGTCGGCCAATAGTATCCCTGCCTTAATATCTTTTGGGCCAATGCATGACCCCCTGAGTGGTTTCCACAACTTCCTTCATGAATTTCTCTCATCACATACTCTACTTCGGAAGGAGTGAGGCCACGCAATAGTGGGCCAGCTGAGGATCGTTTATAGAGCTCCTTGTCAATAATTGTGAATCTCGAAGCTCTATATACGATCCTTCGGGCCTTGTTATGATCCTCGGGTAATTCCCCCTTCAACAGGTATAATTTTATCTCCTCTTTCCAACTCGCCTCACTGACTGTGACCATCACCTCTGTAGCTTCGTTTGACAAGATCTTTGACTTCTCGGATACCAACAGGGTAACCGTCCGACTTTTCATTCCAATAATTAGGTTTGCAAACTTTGAAAGGGCATCAGCTCTCTCATTTTCACCTCGTGGAATTTGGTAGATATTTATCTTTTCAAATTCATTCATCATTTCCTTCACCTTTTTCAAATATAATACGAGGCTCTTTTCTTTCGTTTCATACGAACCCAAGATCTGATTCGCTACGAGCTGAGAGTCTGTATATGCATTCAAATGTTTCACCTTCATGATCTTTGCCATCTCTAAGCCCGTCACCAAGGCTTCGTATTCCGCTTCATTATTGGTTACCCCAAAATTTAGCTTGATAGCAAATTCATGATCATTGCCTGCATTGAAGAATTGCAATGTATTTGTTTAAACTAAGAGCAATTTTAATATAGCCGCGGGCAGTTATTCGTTAATTACGAAGCGTAAGTAATGATTACTGTGCTTTGTGCTTTTACAGAGCTAAGCTTCGTTGAGTCCTTACTGTTATAAGTAATGATTACTTTGCTTCTGACGCAAAGTTTACGTTATGCAATACAATTAATTATTATACCTTCTGGGTCTCGTAACCATACTCCTATGCCCCCTTTCTGGGTCATGGATGAGCCATCTACATGAAGCAGCCATGGGCCAGAAGGTGCATTGTCAAGTTCATCGTTTACTGTCGTCTCGACAATAAAATCTGCCAATGCATGTGCCTTTACGGCGGTTCGTGGCTTGTACTCGATTGAGAATTCACCGAGTTCGACAGCCCATTTTACGAGGCGCCTTGAAACATTAGGTTTTGCCAAAATTTGCCTCAGCGGTTGATCAGTTAGTACCACAATATGATGTGACTGAAAGTAGGGTCGCAACTTACGAGCTGCAGTGACCAGGGCCAATGCCCATTTTTCAATTTGAATGTAGTTCTTCTTAGCTCCCTGCACCGTTCTACCGATGTAGTAGACTGGTTGTTGATTCCCTTCCTGTTCACGAAGCAAAACAACACTTACTGCCTCGTCGGATATAGCTAAGTATAACATAAGAGGTTCTCTAACCAATGGCTTCGTTAACAACGGAGCAGAGGTCAAATACCTTTTTAGTTCTTGAAATGCTCTCTCACATTCCTCTGTCCATTCGAAAGTTTTGACCTTTTTTAGGATTTTGAAGAAATGTAGACCATGATCTGCAGACCTTGATATAAATCTGCTGAGACTAGCCATTCTCCCGGTTAAGTTCTGAACCTCTTTTATAGATCTCGGGGATTGCATCTCCACTACTGCTTTTATCTTCTCCGGATTGGCTTCAATGCCACGCTCCGTCACCATAAATCCCAGGAATTTTCCCCCTCTAACTCCAAAAGTACACTTCTTCGAGTTTAGCTTCATACCGTACTCACGCATAGTCTGGAAGGCAGTGCGTAAATGATCTAGGTGCTCATCCTCCTTTATACTTTTAACTAACATATCGTCAACATAAACCTCCATAGTCTTCCCGATTTCTTCTCGGAACATCGTGTTCACCAATCTTTGATATGTCGCTTCGGAATTTCTTAGCCCAAAGGGCATCACATTGTAACAGTATACCCCTTTCGCTGTAACGAAGGAAGTCTTGTCCCTATCTTTTGGTGCCATCATGATCTGATTGAAACCTTGATATGCATCCATCATACTCAAGCGAGCACACCCAGCCGTCGAATCAACGAGGAGATCAATACGAGGCAATGGGTACGGATCACGTGGACAAGCCTTGTTTGAATAAGTAAAATCCGCACACATACGCCATTGACCTCCGAACTTGGGTACAAGCACCACATTTGACAGCCAATCCGTGAACTGAATTTCTTGGATATAATTCACCTCAAGCAGCTTATTCACTTCTGCTTCTATTATTGCATTCCGTTCCAGCCCAAAATTCCTGTGTTTCTGCTTCACCGATTTTGCTTTTGGGTCCAAGTTCAGACGATGCACTATCACTTCGGGGTCGATCCCTCTGAAGTTCGAAGCCTGCAATGCAAACATATCGGAATTCTCCCTAAGGAACCCAATCATCATCATTTCCACTCTCTCCGGTATTTGAGACCCTATTCTGGTAGTTCTGTTTGAATCTCTAGGGAACAGTTCAACAGTTTTATGTTCCATTGGTTTGACTCTTCCAGATTCTGTGCGAACCCTTTTTCCAGGATCTTGCCCCACCTCTTCAATAGGTGTAGCAACACCTTCTAACTTCTTCATTTTCAATTGTTGTTCCCCTTTGTCATTCCTTAAGGACATGGTGTAACATTCCCTGGCAACCTGCTGATCGCATCGTACAACTGCGACTCCACCACTTGTCATAAATTTTAATTTCAAGTGTATCGTCGACACCACGGCTTCAAACAAATTCAACCCAGGTCGGCCTATAATGGCATTGTAAGAAAAAGGTGCATCAACCACCAAAAACTTCATCATTACCATTTTTCTCTTGGGTTCGTATCCCAACGAGGCGGGTAAATCTATCATTCCCAAAGGGGTGACTTCTCCTCCTCTAAACCCTTTTAAAGGAGTATTCACAGGGGTAAGTCTCTTTTCATCAAAATTCATTTTTCTCAAGACATGTAAGAACAGAATATTTGCGGAGCTGCCATTGTCTACTAGCACTCTGTGAACAGAGAAGTTTGCCACATTCATAGTGACCGCCATTGGATCATCATGAGGTTGTATCACTCTTTCATAATCACGGTCATCGAAGCTAATGACTTCGTAACCTGATGTAGCATTCATCACATGCAGTGATCCGCCTCTTTTTTCGTGGGATCGGACATCACGGAGGTGCCTTCTTCGTGCACTCTGGGAGTAGGTATGAGGGACCCCCGGCAATGGTATGAATCTCACCCCACAGTTGTGGATTATTTTGAACTTCGTGAGTTTGTTTTTCATCACGTCGGGGCAGATTCTTCCGATCATCATGATATCTTTTATCATCATGCTCCCAACCTCTGCCTTTCTCCGTTTCCTTTCCTCGTTCCCGGGATCGACTTCTAGACCTACGGTCTTGTCGTGTCCCTTCTCCTTGCTTTTTCATTTCAGCCTCTTGGGCCTTGTCAATAAATTCATGCAAGTAACCTTGGTTAATCAATCTCTTGATCTCATCTTTCAATTGAAAACAATCCTCAGTGTTATGTCCATTGTCCTTGTGAAAATGACAATATTTGTGGCTATTTTTCCTTTTTGGATCGTATTTCATCTTTTTGGGCAAAACGATCAATTTTGAATTTTCAATGGCCATTAGGGCTTTACCTCGAGTCATTTTTAAAGGTGTGTAACCTTCGTACTTCGCGTATCGTGGCTTCCGTTCCTGATCCTTATCTGATCTCGGCATTCCACGTCGCTCATGTTGCTCTTTATTCTACTTCGATGCCTTCTTCTCGGCTCTCTTAATCCTATATACCTCCTCTTCGTGTATATACTGCCTCGCAAGGATCATCATTCCTTTCTGATCTATGGGAGGGTTCTGTATCAACGCCCTAGCCAATGGCCCTTCCTTCAAGCCATTAATGAACAATTGCTGAATTACCTCATGCTGCACACCTTGGACATCCAGGGCTTTGTCATTGAATCTGTCTACAAACTCCCTCATCGTTTCTTCTTCTCACTGCTTTATCCCCAATAAAGTCGATACTGACTTCGCCGTGCGAGCCTTACTAGCAAAATGATTCTCAAATTTACGAATAAATTGTTCATACGACACAATTGTGCCTGGAGGCTGATTCACAAACCAATCCAAAGCCCGACCCACAAAGGTAGTTGGGAAAATCTTTGCATTCACCGCATCACTCAAATTATGCAACACCATCATCGTTTCAAAAGTGACTACATGTTCCCTAGGATCCTGAGTTCCATCGTACTTCGGAAGACCCGGTACTTTGAAATTCAACGGCATACCTTCCGACAGGATATCCATATGAAAAGGTGAATTACGACGCTGTAGCGCTGAAACCTGGATTGTAAGGTTCTTGCGGCACTTCACTGTGCCTTATCTCGCCAGGCTCTACCTCAATTCTAGCTCTTTCACGCTGTGCTGAATTAGCGTCACTTCGTGCCTCGTTTGGACTCCCTTCCCTTTCACCTCTTCGGTCCCCTTTCACCTTGGCTCGTTCCACCCTGTTCCCTTCTCGGGTCAAGTTCATGAAACAGCCTTTGGCGTGCCCCTGTATCGCGGCCATCTTCCCCTCGTTCCCTTTCTGGGTCGAGTTCTGATAATTGTCGTCCTGGGATAGCTGGGGTGGGATGAGCAGTCCCCACGTTTGGCGTCGGTGTCATCTTAGCCATTTGTTCTTGTAGGAATTTCTGCCCCCACTCTTGCATCCTTCTATTGAACTCTGCCTCAGTCATCGTAATCAATCTCTCCTGTGACGGCTCTACTTTGAGTTCTTGCTAGGGATCCCTTACTGGTGATCCCTGAGGTTCTATCACCACATCCTCTCCTCGTCTCTGATCTGTTTCTTCCATTACTTTAACTAATACCACAAAATAAAAGGGGGGGGGGGGGGTTCCCACAAACGGCGCCAAATGATCAGTCTCGTTTTCGTCAAGAAGAACGAGGCAAATCCAACGACCCAAGAGAGTCAAAATCACACAACAATATATTATATTATAGACTGAACTTGATAAAATCAAGCTGCCTACGTACCTGTTTATATAGGATCATGTTTATGCGTAGTTCCAGATAATTTTTCTCTTATATAAGCAATGGCTTCTTACGATACGAGGCTAACTATTTATCACGATTTTATATGTATATTTCCTTTTTATAGCTAAACAATATTTTTGAGAATTCATTGCTTGTCCCCTCATAAATGAACAAGAGGGGGTATTTATAAGCGATAAGATAATTACTATTCATTATGTGATAACTAAGCATGTTGAGACTGAACAGGTGTCAAGGAATGATTGGATTTAGGTCACATGTGTGACCCGGTTCGACGAACCGGGTCGGGTTGTAACCCAACCTGGTTATGCTATTATAATTTAATACTCAACTGTAGCAGTATATTGCTGACCATTGACCTGGAGAGAGTAGAGGGATGAATATTTTATACTCATCAATAGGGATATGGAAAGTCGGTTGTTAATTATTATGCAGAAAGTGTGAAACTCTTCAATGTTGTTTGTTAATATCAATTATTACATTAGCCATTACTCAATTTTTTTTATTATTAGATAGATTAATATCATTATTATTAAGGAAATATACTCAATTACAGGTTATAGTGTCTTTTATAATTGGAAGAAACACCATACTAGATCCACACTTTTAGTATAGTATATATGTATAGTATTATTAAGGACTAAGTTGAAACTTCTCATATCACAAAGTTGAGGATGAATTTGATTTCTAAATTGAATCACCAAATTGGAACTTGTCCTCAAAAGTAAAGAATAAATTTGATTCTAGCTCAACTTGCAAGATATTTCAAAAATATTTTAGTAATGCAACCAATAAATTAAAGTTTTTATTACATTGACACGAATTAGAATTCATGGATTAATTTAAAACTGAAGCTGAAAGAAAGGGAATAAAATGATTTTTATATCATATTTTTCTACTAAATTTTTATACATGCGCATAATTTGTGGTTGGTGAGAAAGCATCATTCTCCATGATTGTTTAATTATATCTAACAAATTACCCTGTTTCTACCATGTGTTTCTACGGGAAGATGGAATAGATTAAGACAATTTAATAATTTAAGGTGGTTTGATTAAATCTCTCTACATCCACGATTATATCATATTTTTTTATTTATGTTTATTGAGTGATTTATCAAAAGAGAAATTCTCATACGTTTAACTCGAAGAACAAGAATAAGACTCAATTAGACTAGAAAACAAATATTCAAATTTTTATACGAAGAATTTCTTCACGTGTCCTAACACCAAAAGCGTTGATTGACTACAACCATAGTCTTGAGCTGCCTTGCTGTTTCCGCAGCATCGAGCTCTCACTCACCAACTCCCACATTGTTGATGGTTGGATACTTGGACGCAATTGTGGTCATATTTTTCACATGTGGCACCTCGACGTTAGCTCCTCCAAATAAACTACTCCGGCTCATTCCATGCTACCCAAATGAGTATGTACCCAATTGCATTTTCAACCGTTGGAACATCCATGATAATATCATCATTCCACTTTATAACATCATCATGTGCATATCCAATGACTGATAAAGACATTTGAATACCACCTACTTTAATAACATGAAATAAACTACTCCATTAATTGTCTTTCTGAGCTGATTCTTTACTTTTGATTTGACTCCACACACTTCGACGCCATTAGTTGGGGTCTTTGTAATATTTGAGTTAAGAGTGTTCTTAGTAATATTGTCAATACTTGGGGATCATGGAGTAATTACATTAAAGAAAAAACGGAGGGAATTATATCTAGTTATCAAAACAAAAAAAAGAAGGAAGAAAAAAGCAAAACCCAAACTCTATTACTCCTTCGCCGTCTAAAATCTACACCTACTAAGATTCTTCCAACACTGAAACTCAGCCATAGTCAAAATCACCTTTACAAAGGTCCCAGTGATTAATAGAGCAAATCATGCTTTCCTTTTCATGGATCCCTCTACTTTTCAATCTCTGCATGTTGCTATCATCATCACAACCTACTTTGTCAAAACCTTTTCTAAGCAGAGAAGGATTGGCTGAAATCCCATCAAAGTTGTTGAATTTGGCCAAAAGGGCAGAGCTTTTGGAGTATATGGTGAAAATTAGGAGGACTTTACATGAAAACCCAGAACTTGGATTTGAGGAATTTGAGACTAGCAAGCTGATCAGAAATGAGCTTGATAAAATGGGAATCCCTTATAAGTACCCAATTGCTGTTACTGGTGTTGTTGGATACATTGGCACTGGAAATCCACCATTTGTTGCCCTCAGAGCTGATATGGATGCCCTTGCTATGCAGGTTTTTCTTTCTTTTTTTTTTTTTAAGGAAAAACAAATACAAGATTTTTGTGTGGGAGATTAGTCTTATTTCTCTAGACTTTGATAATCACAAGTGTGTTTATGTAATTTTTCTGGATATTTTTTATTTAGAAATTGAATTTGAATGGTTTATGTGAAACTAATAAGAGTTTAGATTTGATTAGGAAGCTGTGGAATGGGAGCATAAGAGTAAAGTTTCTGGAAAGATGCATGGCTGTGGACATGATGCTCATGTTGCTATGCTTCTTGGTGCTGCAAAGATGCTTCAGGAACATCACACTGATTTGGAGGTACTTTTCTTAAACCCCTTAACCAATTTTTTAGTCTTGTGGGCTTTATTGTCTTTATCTGATTAATGCAGTAGTATTCTGAGCAATTTGGATTGTCAGGCAATTGAGATGACTATTAGATTACGACTCGTAGTAGAGTATTCAAAGATGGCCTATTATTGCAATCAGTGTTTATGAAAATATAGGCTTGTTTCAGCATTACTTGGTTAATGAGAATGTGCAAGTGATACCTTATTCATATAGATGTTGTTCGAATGTATTTGCATATTGCGACAATTGTACACAACGTTATAGGCTCACGTGACCCTCCCCTACAAATACTCGCATAGTAAATGAGATAAGGTATGCATTGATCACTTCTAAGCTTCAGTTTGAGCACTACCTACTCCAGTTCCTCGACCTTAACCAATCTCGGTGGTTTCAGGCTGGATCTGAAACACTAGGACCTAGCTCCCGAAGTGGGGCCCTCTTGATTGGTCCAAGCCAACCTCCGGTATTCAACCTGGATCATAACTTAGTGGGTGTTTGACTTAGCTTATTTAAAACATCTTATAAGCTCCTATATATCTTATAAGATTTTAGATCTTATCTTGAAAATAAATTCTCAAGTGTTTGGGTGATCTAGATGTTTGGACTTCTAAGGTATTTTTAGATCTTAGAATATATTTGTGTGTATCGTATTCGCAAGACTTTGGAAATATCAAAGTATAATATAATTTGATATTTTCCCTATAAAAATAATTGTGTGCGTGTGTGTGCAGTGTACGTGCATGTAAAATGTGTACGATGTGTGTGCAAATGTGTGCAGTTTGTGGGTAAAATGTGTGCAATGTGTGTATAATTTCTTAAGAGTTTAATAAATAAGTTGGGATCTTTTAATTTAGGAATTCCCTACTTATTTTCAAGGGGCTTATAAGCTCACACAAACACCCTCTTAATATGGAGAACCATCAGGCTGCGCAATACTATAAGTTCTATTTAAGCACGACCAAACCACAGTATATGGAATTCCTCATAACAACATTAAACAATAAACGGAGAACATAAAAGATATCAATCACCCAAAGATCTTACTAAGCCCGATTAATATTCTTAAAACTTCATTATTTAAAATAGTTAGCTCTCCTGAGGACCTCCAACGCCTCAGCAACCTTTGCACTTAGTGTATGTTGCCCTTCAGGGGTAATAAGAGTAAGCAAAGCTAACTGCTCATTAGGTTCTGAAAAGGAAAAAAATGGATTCCACAATAGAAACAGGATTGATGGGATGTGGCATTCTGTTCCAGTGAAGTGGAAGTAATACCAGATCAAAGTTATTTGCATCATAATTAGCAGTTGGGGGATGACGATAGAGCCGTCCCGGCATCGCCTGTAACATTAAACACAAAAAAAAATACATTAATTAATATTTTATGGGATGGTAATTATATAGTATTGAAGCTTATTGGACCATCTTTATGATGCCAAAGAAAATTCACCTATGCATTAAGTTTAAGAAAATTCTCTAGTAGCGACGATTGTGAGAATGATGTTTTCTGATATTAAATTTCTTATTATTTCATTTTTAGATATGAATCATCATTTATAAACACAAATAAACATGGAGTGTAGACAAAAATGTACATAAGATGATCTGTGATGGTTTAGGGAGGTGGAGAAAACCATGATTGGTGTTGAATTGATTTATCAGAACAATGAGCAACAATGTTCTCTTCTGAAGCAGAGAATGGGAATGGAAGAACAAGAGAAGGAAAAAGTTATTAATAGTAGTCCTGTGTGGGCTGATGAAGCACGGACAATGAGTTTATAGAGGACTGGAAACCTAATTTCATTTATTGCTTTTCATATGTATCAGATTCTTTATCACGATTACAGCACATTAATTACTATTATAATTCAATATAAAAATCGCGGTACATTATGCTTATTACTTTACAACTTACCAAAAAATATTTTAAGACTCGGCACTGCTTGCTGCATGATGTAATAAATGCTATTTGCTCGGAAAGGATTGTAGTATTGTTGTAGATTCTCCTGGTGAAGGTGTCTTAAATTTGACAAGGTTAACATCTCATAAGGTTTGAAAGATAAGAACTAAGCATTTATTTAGTGGTCTATGATTGGATCATACTTTTATTTTTGTCTATCAGTTCAATAGTTTCAACTTGAAACTAGAGATTTATTCAGTCCATTGACACTGAACTGATAGCAATCAGGAAATGGATGAACAGTAAAAAAGTTGGATCAGCGGTTCAATAGTTTCTTTCTCCATTTGTTAAAAAGGACTCAAATGAAATATGAAAATTTCAGATTTATAAATCGTAAAATGACTTGGTAAAAATTATCCCATTACTGCTCCATATCCTAATTGAACGAAAGTGAGGGAAACTGAGTGTGGATAATATCTTTTATTTATTGGTTGCTAGTCATTCCTAAAGTTTGTTATACTTGCTTTCTTTTCCTTTTTCCTTTTTTAAACTAGTAAATGACATGTGCATTGCACGTGAATCATAAGAGTCGTTAAAATAATTCATGTATATAAATATTGTTCAATTTGAAAATTTTATATATTCAAAACTTGAATAATAATTTAACTAAATGAATTATTATTCAGAAAACTATAAAAATTTGAAAAACTAAATATTGATTGACATGAAAGACAGAATGAATACATAAATGATAAAACAACTAAGTTTATTGAATATTGAAACCTAGATAATAATGTATATAAAAGTTCTGATGTAATTTCCTACTTAAGTTGTTCGTTCTCTTGTTTATTTTTGATGGACCATCTTTATGAAACCTACTAGAGAAATATACACCTATGCAATAAGTTTGAAAAAATTCTTTAGTTACAATAATGAGAATGATTCTGTGTCATATGAATTTTTTTATCTCATGGCTAGTTATGAAAAATCATTTATAACGTAAAATTAATATGGAGTTCAAATAGAATCTTACAGAACATAATCTTGGATGGTTTGGAGGGTTGGAGAAAGATTGGTGTTAAATAGATTTGTGATAGGATTTATCAGAAGAATGAAGCAGAGAATGGAAAAGGGAGAACAACAAAAGGAAAGAGATATATAATAGATAGTACTGCGGTGGGACCTTAACTAATCTCGGTGGTTTCAGGCTGGATTCAAAACATTTGGACCTAGCTCCCAAAGTGGGGCCCTCTTGATTGGTCCAAGACGACCTCCTGTACTCAACCGGGATCTTAACTGTGAGGATAATTGGCTAAGCTTATTTAAAACATCTTATAAGCTCCTATATCTTATAACATGTTTAAGGAGTTTATAAGATGTTAGATCTTATCTTGAAAATAAGTTGTTAATTGTTTGGGTATCATATGTTTGAGCTTCAAAGGTTTTTTAGACTTTAAAATTAAAATACTGTGCTGATTAAATATTGTATTATAATTTGATATTTTTTTCCTATTAAAATAATTGTGTGTGTGCGTGTGCGTGTGCGTGTGTACAGTGCGCGTGCAAAATGTGTACAGTGTGTGTAAATATGTGCAGTGTGTGCGCGTGTGAAATGTGTACACTGTGTGCAGTGTGTGTGCATGTGAAATATGTGCAGTGTGCGCGTGTGAAATGTGTACACTGTGTGCAGTGTGTGTGCATGTGAAATATGTGCAGTGTGTGTGCATGTGAAATATGTGCAGTGTGTGTGCATGTGAAATATGTGCAGTGTGTGCGCGTGTGAAATGCGTGCAATTTGTGTGTAATATGTGTGTAATGTGAGTGTGTGTGTGTATAATCTTTGTGATTTTACAAAATAGGTTGGAATCTTAAAAATAAATTAACTAAATAAATTATTTAAACACTTTTAGGGAGCTTATAAGATGTTTTGAGGAGCTTATAAGCTCACCCAAACCTAAATATGGAGAATCATCACGCTGAGGAGACATATGGAGTAAATCCGCAATACTATTACTTTTATTTAATCACAACCAAACCACAGTTTATGGAATTCCTCATAACAACATTAAACAATAAACAAAGAACAGAAAAGATATCAATCATCCCCAAGATCTTAATAAACCCCAGTAATATTCTTAAAACTTGATTATTTAAAATAGTTAGCTCTCCTGAGGACCTCCAATGCCTCAGCAACCTATGCGCTTAGTGCATCAGGTGACCTAAGAAGATGTAAAATCTCCATATGGGGCAGCTCCAGAAGCATTCCTGTAACCTTTGGTGCGTTGTCATGCTCCAACTCTTCAACAAGAGGGTATAAATTCTCACCCAACACTGTACGTTGCCCTTCAGGGGTAATAAGGGTAAGCAGAGCTAATTGCTCGTTAGTTTCTGAAAAGGGGAAAATGGATTCCACAATAGAAACAGGATTGTTGGGATGTGGCATTCCGTTCCAGTCAAGTGGATTTAATACCAGATCAAAGTTATCTGCATCATAATTAGCAGTAGGGGGGTGACGATAGAGCCGTCCCGGCATCGCCTGTAACATTAAATACAAAAAAAATACATTAATTAATATTTCATTAGATGGTAATTATATAGTATTGAAGCTTAATTGGACCATATCTATGAAACGTACCAAAGAAAATTCACCTATGCATTAAGTTTAAGAAAATTCTCTAGTAGCGACGATTGTGAGAATGATCTTTTCTGATATTAAATTTCTTTTTATTTCATTTCTAGATATGAATCATCATTTATAAATTAAAATAAACATGGAGTGTAGACAAAAACTTACATAAGATGATCTGCGATGGTTTAGGGAGGTGGAGAAAACCATGATTGGTGTTGAATTGATTTCTGATTGGATTTATCAGAACAATGAGCAACAATGTGCTCTTCTGAAGCAGAGAATGGGAATGGAAGAACAAGAGAAGGAAAAAGATATATAATAGTACTATAGTAGTTCTGTGCGGGCTGATGAAACAGTCGTGTGAGTTTATATAGGACGGAAACCTAATTTCATTTATTGCTTTTCATATGTATCAGATTCTTTATTACGATTACAGCACATTATTAATATTATAATTTAATATAAAAATCGCGGTGCATTATGCTTTTTGCTTTACAACTTACCAAAAAATATTTTAAGATTCGGCACTTGCGGCATGATGTAATAAATGATATTTGCTTGGAAAGGATTGTAGTATTGTTTTAGATTCTCCTGGTGAAGGTGTCTTAAATTTGACAAGGTTAATATCTCATATGGTTTGAAAGATAAGAACAAAGCATTTATTTAGTGGTCTATGATTGGATCATACTTTTATTTTTATCTATCAGTTCAGTAGTTTCAACTTGAAACTAGAGGTTTATTCAGTCCATTGACACTGATGGCAAGCAGGAGATGGATGAACAGTGAAAAGTTGGATCAGTGGTTCAATAGTTTCTTTCTCCATTTGTTAGAAAGGACTCAAATGAAATATGAAAATTTCAGATTTATAAATCATAAAATGACTTGGTAAAAATTATCCCATTACTACTCAATATCCTAATTGAACGAATGTGAGGGAAACTGTGGATAATATCTTTTGTTTATTGGTTGCTAGTCATTCCTAAAGTTTGTTATATTTGCTTTCTTTTCCTTTTTTTAGAGTGTAAATGACACGTGCATTGCACGTGAATCATAAGAGTCGTTAAAATAATTCATGTATATAAATATTGTTCAATTTGAAATTTTATGTATTCAAAACTTGAATAATAATTTAACTAAGTGAATTATTATTCAGGAAACTATAAAAATTTGAAAAACTAAATATTGATTGACATGAAAGACAGAATGAATACATAAATGATAAAACAACTAAGTTCATTGAAAATTGAAACCTAGATAATAATGCATATAAAAGTTCTCATGTAATTTCATACTTAATTTGTTCTCTCTCTTGTTTATTTTTGATGGATCATCTTTATGAAACCTTCTAGAGAAATTTACACTCGTGCATTATGTTTTGAGAAAATCCTCTAGTAGCGACGATAATGATAATGATTTTGTTTCATATGAAAAATCTTATCTCGTGGCTAGTTATGAAGAATCATTTATAACATAAAATCAATATGGAGTTCAGATAGAATCTTACAGAACATAATCTTAGATGGTTTGAAGGGTTGGAGAAAGATTGGTGTTGAATAGATTTGTGATAGGATTTATCAGAAGAATGAAGTAGAGAATGGAAAAGGGAGAACAACTAAAGGAAAAAGATATACAATAGATAGTACTGCGGTGGGACCTTAACTAATCTCGGTGGTTTCAGGCTGGATCCGAAAGATTTGGACCTAGCTCCCGAAGTGGGGCCCTCTTGATTTGTCCAAGGTGACTTCCTGTCCTCAACCGGGATCTTAACTTTGAGGGTGATTGGCTAAGCTTATTTAAAACATCTTATAAGCTCCTATATCTTATAACATGTTTAAGGAGCTTATAAAATGTTAGATCTTATCTTGAAAATAAGTTGTTGATTGTTTGGGTATCATATGCTTGAGCTTCAAAGGTTTTTTAGACTTTAAAATTAAAATACTGTGCTGATTAAATATTGTATTATAATTTGGTATTTTTTTCCTATTAAAATAATTGCGTGTGTGCATGAACATGTGTAAAGTGCGCATGTGTAAAATGTGTACAGTGTGTGTGCGTTTGAAATGTGTACAATGTGTGCAAAATGTGTGTAGTGTGTGTAAATGCGTGCAATTTGTGTGTAATATGTGTGTGTGTATAATCTTTATGATTTTACGAAATAGGTTGGAATCTTAAAAAAAATAAATTAACAAAATAAAGTATTTAAATTCTTTTAGGGAGCTTACAAGATGTTTTGAGGAGCTTATAAGCTCTCCCAAACCTTAATATGGAGAATCATCACGATGAGGAGACATATGGAGTAAATCCGCAATACTATTAATTTTATTTAATCACAACGAAACCACAGTTTGTGGATTCCTCATAACAACATTAAACAATAAACAAAGAACATAAAAGATATAAATCATCCCTATGATCTTAATAAACACCAGTAATATTCTTAAAACTTTATTATTTAAAATAGTTAGCTCTCCTGAGGACCTCCAATGCCTCAGCAACCTTTGTGCTTAGTGCATCAGGTGACCTAAGAAGATGTAAAATTTCCATATGGGGAAGCTCCAGAAGCATTCCTGTAACCTTTGGTGCGTTATCATGCTCCAACTCTTCAACAAAAGGGTATAAATTCTCACCCAACACTGTACGTTGCCCTTCAGAGGTAATAAGGGTAAGCAGAGCTAACTGCTCGTTAGGTTCTGAAAAGGGGAAAATGGATTCCACAATAGAAACAGGATTGGGATGTGACATTCCGTTCCAGTCAAGTGGAATTAATACCAGATCCAAGTTGTCTGCATCATAATTAGCAGTAGGGGGATGACGATAGAGCCGTCCCGGCATCGCCTGTAACATTTAATACAAAAAAAATACGCTAATTAATATTTCATGAGATTGTAATTATATAGCATTGAAGCTTAATTGGACCATACCTATGAAACTTACCAAAGAAAATTCACCTATGCATTAAGTTTAATAAAATTCTCTAGTAGCGACATTTGTGAGAATGATCTTTTCTGATATTAAATTTCTTATTATTTCATTTCTAGATATGAATCATCATTTATAAATTGAAATAGACATGGAGTGTAGATAAAAACTTACATAAGATGATCTGCGATGGTTTAGGGAGGTGGAGAAAACTATGATTGGTGTTGAATTGATTTCTGAATGGATTTATCAGAAGAATGAGCAACAATGTTCTCTTCTGAAGCAGAGAATGGGAATGGAAGAACAAGAGAAGGAAAAAGATATATAATAGTAGTCCTGTGGGGGCTGATGAAGCACGAACAATGAGTTTATATAGGACCGGATACCTAATTTCATTTATTGCTTTTCATATGTATCAGATTCTTTATTACGATTACAGTCCATTATTATTATAATTCTGTATACAGATTGCAATTCATTATGCTTACTACTTCAATTACAACTTACCAAAAATTATTTTAAGAATCAATGGACGTGAAATGCATGGTGTAATGTGTAAAAAACTATTTGCTCTGAAATGATAGTGGTATTGTTGTAGATTCCCATGGGTTCCCGATGAACTGGTCTAAAATTTGACACGGATAATATCTCATAAGGTTTGAATGATAAGAACTCAGTATTTTTTTCATGGTCTCTGACTGGACCATACTTAATTACCCTTGGACCATACTTAATTACCCTTGTTCTCGTCTATTAAGCTAATGTTTCCTAAAATGGACTGGACTCACCTGTTCAATAGTTTCAACTTGAAACTAGAGGTTTATTCAGTCCATTGACACAGAACTGATAGGAACCAGCAAACTGATGATGAACAGGCAAAAAGTTGGATCAGCGGTTCAGTAACTTCTTTTCCATTTGTTGTAAAGGGCTCAGATGAAATATGAAAATTTAAGGTTTCTAAATCCTAAAATGTCTTGGTAAATAAAATCACATCACTACTTGATATGCGCGAATCGGACGAAAGCGATGGAAACTGTGGATAATACTTTTTGTTTATTGGTTGATACTCATGTAATCCAATTACAGGCTTGTTTGATAATTACTCTGACAAAGTAAGCGGTTGATTAGAATGCACAAGTGATACTTTATTCTATGAGACTATGACCAATCAACCCATGTACGATCTTACAAAGTAAGCGGTTGAGTCATGATACCTTATTCTATGAGACTATGACCAATCCAACGATCTTAAGTCATATAAATGTTGTCGGAGTGTATTTGCATCTTGTCTTGCTAAAGTTGCATGCTTTTTGTGAATGCATTGATTGACCGTTGCATGGCTTTACCGAAAGTTTTGTTATCTGTAAGTAGCAATCTCCAAGTATATAGCCACAGTTATATATGTCGAAAATCTCATAATATATTGAAGCCAAAGTGGGTCGGATTGGAAAAAGAGCTCGAAAGACCAATATGCCCTCGCTAGTTCATGTTATTTTTCAAACAGGACATGACCCCCGTGTTTTTTTAACGGGTCGCCCCCGACCTAAGACCAAGCTGATTAAGCTTCCGTGACTAATCAACAGCATGTTATTAGCTCATTTAACCCTCCCGTATAAATACTCACATAACAAACAAGATAAGGTATATATGCATATATTACTTCTAAGCTTCAGTTTAAGCACAACCTACTCTGATTCCTCGAACGTCACTGACTTGTCATAGGCCATCACCCTCACACACGCCCTCACCCCTCGCCGGTTCGCCCCTCTATTTAGGCTTTAATTACTTAATTTCAATTTCTAAATTTGCATGATTGATGAATTGAAAAAGATGAGAACAACATATCTATCTGTACTATATTTCCCCTCATGCTTTAATTATTTTCCCCTCATGCTTAAGTTTCACTAGAAATTATAAGTTTAATGACTGAAATAAATTAACATTTTTAGATCTAAATATTTATCTATCTATACTTTATGTTGTAATAGATATATTTTAATAGTTTAATTAGATAAAATAAATAGACCACTAATTAAATTGTCAATGTTATTTTGTTGTATGTGCAATTCATGTTTAACTAATATAGATTGTATTTTTGCATATACTTTTTTAGGTAATTAATCATGAGTAACAATAAAATTGATTGTTATTTTAAGAAACGGTGCAGTCAACAGGGTACAGGTCCTCCTATTCTTGAGACTTCATCCACGGTTATTTCTGAAGCTTCCAAGCTTTCCGATGATCAAACATCTATTCCCGAGTCTTCTCCAACAAAAGTTCGAAAGATTGATCAAGATTCTAATTGTCTTAATATTGAACGTGATCCTGGGTTACGGAAGCTCATATGGGATTATCCGATAGATGAAAGAGATAAAATTAGACGTGCTTATCTAAAGGTCGGTCCTTATCAAGGCATCCCAGAAAATTCCCTTAAGTGTGTAGATAGACATGGTCGAAGGTTCTTACCTACTTCGTACAAGAGATTTTCTGACTGGTTAGAATATTCACCAACAAAAAATGCTGCGTATTGCCTACCTTGTTTTCTTTTTGTTAAGCCGTCTGCAAAGTTTGGGGTAAATGCATTTACTAGTGATGGATTCCAATCTTGGAAAAAAGTAAATGATGGGAAAAAATGTTCCTTTTTGATCCACGAAGGAAGTACCCCTAATTCCTCACACAACAAAGCCGTGAACCAATGTCATGATTTGATGAATTCATTGCAACATATTGTGAGAATTATAGACAAACAAACTACAGAACAAGTTGCGAAGAATCGTTTGCGAGTCAAGGTCTCGATAGATATTGTCAAATTATGTGCATTACAAGGTATATCCTTTAGAGGCCGTAATGAACATGTGGATTCCTATAACTGTGGCAATTTTCTCGAAATTTTAAAGCATACGGCTTCTTACAATAATGAGGTAAGCTTGACAGTTTTGGATAATGCTTCCTACATTCCCCTCAAATTCAAAAGGAGATATTGTCAATTTATGCACGTAAAATTAAAAAATTCATTCGGGAAGAAACTGGTGATGCTAAATATTGCCTCATTGTGGATGAATCTCGAGACGAGTCAAAAAGAGGGCAAATGGCTATTGTTTTAAGGTTTGTTGACAAGGATGGATTTATTCGAGAAAGGTTCTTTGACATAGTTCATGTGGAAGATACTAAATCCTCAACTTTGAAAAAGAAAATCTCTCATACTCTTGCTCAACATAATCTTGATATACAAAATATTCGAGGACAAGGATATGATGGTGCTAGTAATATGCGGGGAGAGTGGAATGGTTTGCAAGCTCTATTTTTAAAGAATGTCCATATGCATATTATGTTCATTGCTTTGCACACCGATTACAATTGATATTAGTGGCAACGGCTCAAAGTGTTATACCTATTGAGCATTTCTTTTCATACGTGACTGTTATTGTAAATTTAGTCGATTCTTCTTCCAAACGTCATGATCAACTTCAAATTGCTCAGGCTATTCGGATTGAGGAATTAACCTCCACTAACGAGCTCAAAACAGGAAGAGGAAAAAATCAAGTTGGAACTGTACAACGTCCTGGGGATACACGATGGGGTTCTCACTTAAGGTCTCTTCGTAGCTTACTTGATTTGTTTGATTCTATTCTTCTTATTTTAAGTGAGATCATAAATGACAAAACAGGTTCGTCCCCTAAGGCTGCATCTGATGGCGCTTATGATCTAATGATGTCATTTGAATTTGTGTTTATCTTGCATTTTATGATTGAGTTATTGGAAATGACAAATGACCTCTGTGGAATTTTACAATACAAGTCTCAAGATATTCTTAATGCAATGGATGCAGTTATTAACACAAAAGAACTTATTCAGAGAGAGCGGATGGGATGACTTATTTGATAAAGTGAAGATTTTTTGCGAGAAGCGTGAGATAGACATTCCAGACATGAGTGCGCCTCGGCGTTCAGGCAGAGGTCGGCTTCGTGAAGAGAATCCTATTATCTTAGAACATCATTATCGAGTTGATATATTCACTAGTACGATAGATTCTATATTACAAGAGATGAATTATCGATTTGATGAAAATGCTGTGGAGTTGCTTAGGCTAAGCTCAACTTTGGATCCAAGGGATGGATACAAATCATTCAATATCAATGAGATATGCACACTTGTTGAGAAGTTCTACCCCAAAGATTTTAGTGATCATGAGAAGTTGCATATGAAATACCAATTGGGTCTTTTTGAACTTGACATTCGACGCAATATCCATTTTCAGAATGTTTCAACGCTTTCGGATTTGTGCCAAATATTATCAAAGACGAGAAAGTCTTTGGATTATTATCTTGTGGATAGATTGATTCGACTCATTTTGACTCTTCCAGTTTCCACAGCAACGACAGAGCGTGCATTTTCATCTATGAAAATTGTCAAGACTAGGTTGCGAAATAAGATGGAAGATAAGTTTTTGACTAGTTCATTATTAGTGTATATTGAGAAAGAAATTGCCCAAACTTTTGATGTTGATTCAATGATTGATGAGTTCGATGACTTAAAAACTCGTCGAGTACAACTTAGAATATCTAACTTAAATAAGTAGTCATGTTGGTTTGTTTTATAAGACTTCAATTGTATATTTTTGGATGAGACTTTTTAGTAGATATAGTATATTTTCTCACATAAATATAGCGTACCGTACCGCGGGGCACCCCATAAATCTCGCCCCCCCTCCGTGAGATTGCTGGCTCCGTCCCTGTTGAGGAGACATATATGGAGTAAACACGCAATAATACTTTTATTTAGAGTGTGTTTGACTAAGCTTATCTAAAACATTTTCTAAGCCCTTATAAGATGTTAATATCTTACTTTGAAAATAAGTTCTCAATTGTTTGGATAGAACAAGATTTTTGAGCTTCTACAATATTTTTAAATCATATAAGACATTTGGGTGTTTGGTATTCGCGAAATTTACACACACTCTGCACACATTTACGCGCACACATTTACACGCACCTTACACACACAAAGCACATTTTACACACATTTTGCACACGCAAAGCACACATTTTACATCTTATAACATACTTTTAGATCTTATAAGATGTTTGGTGGTAACAAAATTTTTAAAATTTTGAAGCCAAATATGTGCTAATTAAACATTATATTATAAATTTGATATTTTTTCCTATCACAATAATTGTGTGTGTAAATTTGTGTTGTGCGTGTGAGTAAATATATTTTTGTTGTGTGTGAAAATGTGTGTAACTTGTCTGCAGTGTCAGTGTAAAATATGTGCAATATGTGCAGTGTGCATTGTGAGTGTAAATGTATTCAGTTTGTCTGAATGTGTGCAGATCATGGATCTCATCAATACATATATGCTGGTATTATTATGTAAAAAGTCGTGTGTACTCAAGGTCTCGTTCTTACATCTTTTAGTAATTCATCAATCAAACCACAGTTTATAGAATTCCTGAGAACAACACTAAACATAGAACATAAAAGATCTTAATAAATCTAAAAATTATCCAAGAATAGTTGGTCTCTCAAATATAAAACCCGAGAAATATTATTAAAACTTTATTTTTCAATATCTAGTGCCTTCACTATGCAAAGTCGCATTTGTTAGCCAGATGAGCTCTCCTGAGCACGTACAATGCCTCAACAATCTTTGTTTTCAGTGCATTTGGCAACCTGAAAAGATGTAAAATCTCCAGATGGAGTAGCTTGATAGGCATTCCTGTAATCTTTGGTGCATTCTCATAGTCCAACTCTTCAACACGAGGGTATAAATTCTCCCAACACCGTACTTTGTCCTTCACGGGTAATAAAGGATAGCAGAGCTAGCTGCTTATTAGGTTCTAAATGGGGTGAGATGGATTCCACAATAGAAAGAGGAATGATGGGCAACTGATGTACTGATTGATATGGAAATAAATGCCTGCCAGTGGTGCCGTCTGGATCTAAAAGCATTCGAGCAAGTCATCTGCATCATAAGGTGTGCCAACATAATTAGGCCTCACAATATTTGGCCTCGTACCAATTGGGGGATGACGATAGAGCCGTCCCGGCACCTCCTGTAGCATTTACAAAGATACGCTAATAAAATCTCAAAAGGTGAAAATTAATTTAGCAGTGAAGCTTAATTGGACCATCTTTATGGAACTTTCAAAGAAATATACACCTGTGCAATAAGTTTAAGGAAAACCTCTGGTAGCAACAATAATGAGAGCTATGTTGTGTCATGATTTTTTTTTCTCATGTCTGGTTATGAATAATCATTTATAAAGTCAAATTAGCTCTGGAGGGGTGGAGAAAGACATGATTGGTGTTGAATAGATGTGTGATTGGATTTGTCAGAAGAATGAAGATGAATGACCTACAATGTTCATCACTTCTGAAGCAGAGAATGGAATGGAAGAACAAAAGAAGGAAAAAGATATGTATTAGATAGTGTTGTGGCGGGCTGATGAAGCACGAATAATGAGCTTATATAGTACCGGAAACCTAATTTCATTTATTTTTTTCATTTATATCAGATTCTTTATTACGATTACAGCACATTATTATTATAATTCAATATAAAAATCGCAGTGCATTATGCTTATTACTTTGATTACAACTTACCAAAAAATGTTTTAAGACTCGGTACTGCTTGCTGCACGATGTAATAAATGCTATTTTCTCTGAAATGATTGTAGTATTGTTGTAGATTCTCCCTGTGAAGGTGTCTTAAATTTGACAAGGTTAATATCTCATAAGGTTTGAAACATAAGAACCAAGCATTTATTTAGTGGTCTATGATTGGATCATAATTTTATTTGTCTATCAGTTCAATAGTTTCAACTTGAAACTAGAGGTTTATTCGGTCCATTGACACAGAACTGATAGCAACCAGGAAATTGATGAACGGTCAAAAAAAGATGGATCAGCGGTTCAATAATCTTTTTTCCATTTGTTGGATAAGGATTAAATGAAATATGATATTTTAAGATTTATAAATTTTAAAATAACTTGGTAAAGTAATCTCATTATTACTTCATATATCCTTATTGGAAAGTGATGGAAACTGTGGATAATATCTTTTGTTTATTGGTAGCTAGTCATTCCTAAAATTGTTATACTTGATTTCTTTTCCTTTTTTTTTTCCAACTAGTAAATCCCACGTGCGTTGCACGTGAATCATAAGATCTCATTAAATTCATGTATATAGATATTGTTCAATTTTGAAATGTTATTTATCCAACACTTGAATAATAATTTAACTAAGTGAATTATTATTCAATAAACTATAAATATTTGAAATTGTGTGCAGTGTGTGTTGCTCATGTGTATGATTTGTTAAGATTTTAAGAAAAAAGTTGGGAATTCCCAACTATTTTTAAAGAGTAATAAGCTCCTAACATCTTATTTTAGGGAGCTTATAAGTTCCAAAAATATCTTATAAGATGTCTTGAATAAACTCACGCAAAGACGCTCTTAACCGCAATCAAACACCACAACCTATAGAATTCCTAAGTACAACACTAAAAACAGAACATAAAATATCATAATAATCCAAACACTGTCCAAGAATAGACGGTCTCTCAAATATAAAACCCGAGAAATATTGTTAAAACTTTATTTTTAAATATCTAGTGCCTTCAGTATGCAAAGTTGGGTCTATATTTCGCACTGACACTTTAACCGCAAAGGTTACTACTTGTAGAAACTGAGTCTCATTTATTAGGCTGGTGAGCTCTCCTGAGGACGTCCAATGCCTCAGCAACCCTTGTTCTCAGTGCATTTGGCAACCTAAGAAGATGTAAAATCTCCACATGAGGCAGCTCCAAAAGCATTCCTGTAATCTTTGGCGCATTCTCATAACAGTTCAACTCTTCAACAAGAGGGTATAAATTCTCACCCAACACAGTACATTGTCCTTCAAGGGTAACAAGGGCAAGCAGAGCTAGCTGCTTGTTAGGTTCTAAAACGGGTAATATGGATTCCACAATAGAAAGAGGAATGATGGGCCATTGACATACTGATTGATATGGAAATAAATGCCTGCCAATCATGTCGTTTGGATCTAAAAGCATTCGAACAAAGTCATTTGCATCATAAGTTGTGCCAACATAATTAGGCCTTAGAATATTTGGCCTCGTGCCAGTAGGGGGATGGTGATAGAGCCGTCCCGGCACCTCCTGTAGCATTAATTGCAAAAATACACTAATTAATGTTTCATGAAGTGATTATTAAATAGTATCATTGGACCATCTTTATGGAACTTTCTGGTGAAATATACATCTGTGCAGTAAGATTAAGAAAATCCTCTAGTAGCGACAATAATGATAACGATTTTGTTTCATATGAAATTTTTTTCTCTCATGCCTAGTTATGAGTCATCATTTATAAAGTAAAATTAACATGGAATTCAGACAGAATCTTACAGAACATGATCCCAGATGTTTGTTTGTTTTTTTTTTTGGGGGGGGGGGGGGGGGGGGGGGGGGGGGGGAGAAAGACATGATTGGTGTTAAATAGATGTGTGATTGGAGTTTTCAGAAGAATGAAGATGAATGAGCTACAATGTTCATCACTTCTGAAGCAGAGAATGGAATTGAAGAACTGAAGAAGGAAAAAGATATATATTAGATAGTGTTGCAGCGGGCTAGTGAAGCACGAATAATGAGCTTATATAGTACTGGAAACCTAATTTCATTGATAGATTTTCATTTTTATCAAATTCTTTATTACGATTACAGCACATTATTATTATTATTATTATTAGTATTATTCAATATAGAAATCGCAGTGCATTATGCTTATTACTTTGATTACAACTTACCGAAAAAATATTTTAAGACTCGGTACTGCTTGCTGCACGATTTAATAAATGTTATTTGCTCTGAAAGGATTGTAGTATTGTTGTAGATTCTCCCGGTGAAGGTGACAGGGTTAATATTTCATAAGGTTTGAAAGATAAGAACTAAGCATTTATTTAGTGGTTATGATTGGATCATACTTTTATTTTTGTCTATCATTTCGTAGTTTCACTTAGAAACTAGAGGTTTATTTGGTCCATTGACACAAAACTGATAGCAACCAGTTCCATTTGTTTGAAAGGGCTCAAATGAAATATGAAAATTTAAGATTTATAAATCGTACAATGACTTGGTAAAAATAATCCCATTATTAATTGATATATCCTAATTGAATGAGAGTGAGGAAATTGTGGATAATATCTTATGTTTATTGGTTGCTAGTCATTCCTAAAGTTTGTTATACTTGCTTTCTTTTCCCTTTTTTTAAACTAGTAAATGACACGTGCATTGCACGTGAATTATAAGATCTTGTTAAAATAATTCATGTAAATAAATATTGTTCAATTTCAAAATGTTGTTTATCCAAAACTTGAATAATAATTTAACTAAGTGAACTATTATTCAACATACTATAAATATTTGAAAAACTAAGTATTGATTGACATTGAATGAATACATAAAACAACTAAGCTTATTGAAAATTGAAACCTAGATAACAATGTATATAAAATTCTTATGTAATTTCATACTTAATTTGTTCATTCTCTTGTTTATTTTTGATGGACCATCTTTATGAAACTTTCCAGAGAAATATACACCTGTGCAATAAGTTTAAGAAAAATCCTCTAGTAGCGACAATAATGAGAATGATTTTGTTGCATATAAAAAAAAATTATTCCATGGCTAGTTATGAATAATCATTTATAAAGTAAAATCAATATGGAGTTCAGACAGAATCTTACAGATCATGATCTTGGATGGTTTGGAGGGTTGGAGAAAGACATGATTGGTGTTGAATAGATTTGTGATAGGATTTATCAGAAAATGAAGCAGAGAATGGAAATGGAAGAACAACAGAAGGAAAAAGATATGTAATAGATAGTACTATGGCGGGCTGATGAAACACGAATAATGAGTTTATATAGCACCGGAAACCTAATCTCATTTATTGCTTTTCATATGTATCAGATTCTTTATTACGATTACAGCATATTATTATTATTATTATTCTAATTCTTTATAAAGATTGCAGTGCATTGTGCTTATTACTTCGATTATTATTTCATTCGCATGCTTGCAGTTCTATGGACGGTGTAAGCACTATTTGCTCTGAAATGATAGTGGTATTGTTGTAGATTCTCATTGGTTCCTGATGAAGGTGCTTAATTTGACATGATTAATATCTCATAAGGTTTGAATGATAAGAACTAAGCATCTGTTTCATGTCTACAACTGGACCATAATAAATTACCCTTAATATCGTCTATCAGGCTAGTGTCTTCTAACATGGGCTGGACTTACTTGTTCAATAGTTTCAGCTCTAGAAGTTTATTCAGTCCATTGACACAGAACTGATAGAAATCAGCAAATTGATGAACTGGCAAAAAGTTGGAACAGCGGTTCAATAATTTTTCCATTTGTTAGAAAGGGCTCAAATGAAATATGAAATTTTAAGATTTATAAATCCTAAAATCACTTGGTAAAAATATTCCCATTATTACTTGATATATCCTAATTGGACGAAAGTGAGGGAAACTATAAATAGTATTTTTTGTTTACTAGTACACAACACGTGTGTTGTACGTGAATATCTAATTATTTTTTACATTATTAGGAAAATTGATGTTGAGATATCATAGATATATGTTTTCGAGGCGAATTAGAAGTTCTTGCAATTTTTCAGTAATCTCTTCTATAGTGAACTAAAGTTTTTTCAATCAAATCAATGCTTTCATTTTTCAGGGTACTGTTGTATTAGTTTTCCAACCGGCAGAGGAGGGGGGTGGTGGAGCAAAGAAAATGGTGGATGCTGGGATACTAGAAAACATCGAAGCAATATTTGGCTTGCATGTCTCTTCTCGTTATCCTCTTGGCACAGTTGCCACCAGAGCTGGTCCCGTTCTGGCTGGCAGTGGCTTTTTTGAGGCAAAAATTACTGGAAAAGGAGGTCATGCTGCAATCCCGCAACACACTATTGACCCGATTTTAGCCACTTCAAATATAGTAGTCAGTTTACAGCATCTTGTTTCACGGGAAGCTGATCCTTTGGATTCACAGGTACTTTTTTTCTACGCGCGCTCGCGATAATGCTGTTTACAGAATTGACACTTTTGAAAAGCCAAAGCTTATAGGGATAATTTGTTAAATTGTTATTTAGTATCTTCCGGGTGCTTGTTCATACAAAGACAATGTCTTGCTGCAAAGATCAAAATTTTCATTTTGTTGTTTTAGAATTTTTGAAGGATGTTTCTCGGGAGAACTTAAAATTCGATTATCTTGTTCGTATTGGTTCTTTTTCGATAGACAAATGGTTCTTGCGTGTTATCAACCATCAAACCTTCTGTCGAGATGAAGTTGTTGCTTATTTGTTTTTCCTTCTTTCTTAGCAGTTAGTGGTATTAATTATTAGAATGCCTCGTCTCTGGTATTAGTGGTATTTGAATCTCACAATTATAAATTTGTATTTTTGCTCTTGGCCTAAAAAACCAATGCAGCCTACTTGTTGAGGATAATGCGAGAGACATTAAATATTTAATATCTCTTATTAGATAGTTTATGGTTTCAATGATGATAATTTAGTACTTAGCTCTATATGAGATCTTATAGGATTATTCTGAATTTCAAATACCATCAATTGTTTTATCATACGTTTAAGGGAATGTTCTTTATTGTGATAATTTCTGAAGCACTTTCTTACAAGGAATGATCGATCTGTCAGGTAGTCACCGTCGCTAAGTTCAAAGGTGGCCATGCATTTAATGTGATTCCTGATTCTGTTACAATAGGTGGAACTTTCAGGGCATTCTCCAAAGAAAACTTTATGCAACTCAAACATCGTATCGAAGAGGTAAACTAAACATTTAAATGTCTTTAATTTGGGACTTGACTTGTATATTATGAAGAAATTCAATTTGTATCAGCCCAGTTTTTGTCCCCTCATTTCCTTTTAGGAATGTTGTTCCATTAATGCTTCTCGAATGGAAATGAATTGCAAAAATAATGACTTATCAACCTTTATCTTTCTATTGGTATACAAAATAATTATGGACAGAGAGAGCCAGAATTTCACATCATGTTTGGTATGATTCATAAGAAACGCTTCTATGAAACATTTTGAGAAGATTCCCTTGGAGAATGTGTGGCATGAAAATGCTTTTTATGTCAATTTTTGATCAATTGAATTGACAACGTTATTTGACATTTCATTTCGAGAAAATATGTTCGATTTACTTGTTTTCATGTGCAAATCAAGAGTGTGAAAATGGGATTTTGACCTTTTGGAAAAGCGTGGTGTAGAGCTAAATAGGGCTGAAAATATTTGAAAATAAGTTGTCTGTTTGGTAATATTTTAAGTAAATATTTCTTGGAAGTGTCATCAAAATCCGTTTTTTCCCTTGAAAACCATAAGTTTGTTTTAGGAAATGAATCCAAACATAGCCTTAGGTTTTGAAGGGCCAGATTTATATTTCAATTAAATTAGAGGGGGGGGGGGGGGGGGAATATATTTAACTTAAAGCGGGAGAAATTTTTGAACTATTTGTAAGGGAAATTTGCAGTATAGGTTTCCTAGGATAGTCTTTGTTGCATTTTTTGTCTCATTGTTACAAACTTGCAAAATTAGCTTTTTTGCATTTTCAGTCCTACCGTTAAAAAAACGGACGGAAACCGTTAGTTTGGTCACGCACCTTGAATCAACAATAAATTTAACAGCGCATGCGTTACACGCGTGGATCCAATTTTAAACGGATGGGACCAAAATTGCAATGTAGCGCACCCTGATTCCTATGTGACTAACTTTGCAAACTTGTAAACAACAGCACTAAAATTGCAACAATCCCTATCCTCTGGGACTAATATTGCAATTGTCCCTATTTTTGATTTACATAGAAAATTTGATACTATACTGACTGGCAAGTCCCACCCCACCCCAACCTCCTCACTCCATCCCTGACTCTCCTGCGATGTTATTGACAGGTTGTCACCCTACAAGCTGCAGTCCAGAAGTGCAATGCTAGCTTGAGCTTCTTAAACAATGAAAAGCCTTTCTACCCTGTAACGGTAAATGACAAACATCTGCACAAGCAGTTTTTGAAAGTAGCTGAGCATATGGTAGGGCCCCAGAACATCAAAGTGGTCCAGCCGACGATGGGCTCTGAAGACTTTTCATTTTTCTCAGAGGCAATTCCGGGATACTTCTATTGGGTCGGTATGGTTAATGAGACTGAGGGGCGTCTCGAATCTGGTCATTCCCCTTACTTTAAAGTGAATGAAGATGTACTTCCTTATGGTGCCGCTTTACATGCATCATTGGCAGCAACGTACCTTCTTGAGAATCATTCTCCAATAACAACACAAATAGGAAGCTTTCATGATGAGTTGTAAGTGATGCAACTGTTTTTGTTTTCCTATGTGAAGAGCCAATATGGAATTTTTGAATTATCTGATTATTACTATTAGTAATTTTCATATCCGAGTTGTTTGGCCTTCGTTCTATTTTAGATTGTTTTTCCTCTGTAAGTCTATTTTAGATTGAAGAACTATCTAAAATTATGTTAAAAGTGAAGGACCAAACGGACAAATGTTGAAATTTTAAGTAACTAAAGTGGAATTCAAAAGTTGAATTAATATGTTTACCCTTAAAATAGGTCAGGTTTTGTGCTTGTGACCTAATTTTCCGTCAAAATTGTCCAGAAATTGACCAGAGGGACCACATTGTAATTAAATTTTAAATTGGGGGATTCAATCGACGCAATTGAAAAGCGAGGGACTAAAGTGATTTTTCGCAGAGAGTTGAGGGACCAAAATAACAGTATTCCTATTTCTTATTGTGATTTTAGAAATACATAGCTATGAAAATTTGCAAAACAAAAGAAGGTTCTCTTAAAAAAAATAAAATGAAATCACAATAAGGTTGGTATAAATGTGATTCAAAGGGGGTGTCGGACCCAGCCAATGATGCACGGACATGGAAACATGTTAATTCTTTAAAAATTAGGACATGACATGATTCACACACAGTTACCCATATTATACATATATCATTCATATAAGCAGGGGAACTTTGCATAAATTAACAAGTATTGTTCATATTTTTGTAAAGGTTCATAAATTAACAATAATATTGTAGAATAAAGAACTAAATAACCTAACTAAAATCATGAAATGTCATATGCAGGGTTCAAAATTGGGGAATTTGGTACAATTTTGGAAGCCCAAAATTGAGAGAAGGGCGGTTGATACTTTATTGAAGATATTTATTTATCTTCAGTTGCCGACGGCATCGACAAGCTATCTTTTCCTATGGGAGCGAGTGATCTAAAAGAAGACTAAGCACAGAAGGGACCGACTGATTTCAAGATTTCAGAAGTCTCAACTATGTGAAAGAAGTGTCCATATACCTGGATGTTAAGGTGAGAGAATATTTCTTCAATTTTTCATTTTTGGCCTTAAACTTTTTTTAAAGCCAAAATAAACTATGTGATGTCCTTAACGTGCACGTGTCCAGTCGCATGTCTTAACACTTTACAAGATAATTTTTCGAAATGTCAGTAATCATAAGATCCAGACCCAACTATTATAGGGAAAATTCTAAGATGGACCGAGTCTATTGAAGCTGATCCATCTAACATTATTAGACATAGGGAATTGGGGTATTTTTTACCATCTTGTCCTTGTATCGAATGATGTTTGATACACGGGCTCCATTGAACCCAAAGCACCTTAGAATCACCCAACTACCATAGGAGAAATCTCGCCGCTATGATTGAATGTATTATAGTATTGTGCATAAAATTAAATAAATTTTGTTTAAAAGTCGGACAAATTTAGATATCTATTCTACCATTAAGTAGTGATTCATCTACTTATAATGTATTTTAATGTGGTTGTAAATCGAACGGGTTAAAAGAGCCTGAATTTAAACCCTTAATTTGAGAGACCTTTTCTTTTTGTTTTTTTTTCCAATAAGAAAATTTGAGAGAACTGTATTCTATAAAATTCAGATTTCAAACTAAAGTTTTCACTTTTTCTGTTCCATGATTTTACACTATTCGGTAGCTCTTAGATGGAAAATTCTATGCTGGTCTCGGCCCAGCGAGGGCCGTTGGATCCCCCCACATGAGGGGGTTAAATGGGATTTTGAAACCCCCCTGTTGGGGGATCCAACGGCTGAGCTGGACCGAGACCAATGGTCTCGGCCCAGCATAGAACAGCCCCTCTTAGATAGACCAGACCAAAATGGTGGAAATTACATGAAAAGAAAAATTAAGAAATGAAATAGATATGGTCATATGGATATTTGCGAATCTGGCCAAAAGATGTTTTCTTAAGAAAAACGCACAGAAGCCCAGCCGGTGAGGGCGCTGGATACAAACTCGATCGCTAAAAGCTTGTTTGAACTCAGTTTGTTAACATATCAAACCAAACTTGAACAACTTTTTGTGTTTGATTAGTTTTGAAAATCAACTCGAGCTTGACTCATGTCCGACTTAATTAAAGCTCGTTTGAACTCAGCTCAATTAATAATCAAACAAACTCAATCACAAACTTATGAAGCTCAATATTATTGCCCCATTTGGAAGAGAAGACTCAGTATGAAACTTAAAGAAAGTACTGCTATAGATTTCCCAAGACAATTTAACAAGGAATTTAAAGTAATTGGAACCTCAGAAAACAATTACTATAGGTGTTATGTCCAAGATAGCTGGGTAATCCTGTTCAATATCATTCTCATTCTTAAAACCTAGAGGTAACAAAAAGCAAAAGTGAACATGCATTCAGAAATTAACAATAAATTCTAAACACCAGCTGGTTAATTAATTAATCTATTTCCATGATGTTAAATGAGTTTTGCAGGGTTCTAATTGTTTCAGTGACATATCCTAAATTACAGTTCAAGGACGTGCCTATAAATCCATCAATTAAAAATTTCTATAGATAATGCAAATGGGCATTTATTTGCCAGAATACTTAATGCATCTTGCAAGTAGCACCACAATCAACAAAGAACCTCAAGACTTCGATTGAGAAGTCCTACAGAACTTGATCAGATATCGGTTAGCAGATAGCTTAACATGTTTCCACTAGTTAGTGAGTATTCATTGACAAAGCAAATAATAAAATGCTGAATCAGAATTACCAGCGCTTGCAATTTGAAATTAATCCGTCTCAATTATATCCCAACACCGAGTAGTAAAAATGTTCAAAATTGCAAAAAGGCTTAAATACAACCGCCACAAAGTTCAATCTAGTAAGTAGCAACACTATGACATGATAAAAACAATTAATAAAGGTTCGAAACGCATGTTCACCTATAAGAACGACTATGTCTTCACTTTACTTCTCAGATGAGTTTGGTCCCCTCTTCTTCCCAAAACCAACAACTGCAAGCACACAAAAGCAAAATCCATATCACACAATATTCCGAACAAACTATAAGCATTGCTGCTTATAGATACTTCTCCGTGGAATTCCAAGCAATCTTAATTAAGCAGCAATACATACTCCAAGCAAAAATAAATTTAATTACAAGCAAGAAAAAATTAATTCCAAATAAAATATTTTTTGAGCCTAAGTGATAAATATAAAGCAACGCAAAATTAATTCCAAACATAAAGCAACGCAAATAACACTATATTTTGCATTAAAACTTCATTTTTCTTTGCGGTTATAGGAGTCCAATTTTATAGTTTTATTAATATTCACTTATAAAAAAGTAAAGCATCAGCTGCATATCTACTCAAACATTAAACTGCCAAGCAACAACTAAGCGTTTATCCACCAAAACTAACATTACAATACGGTATATACATACATCATATACATATATGTTACACAAGAGTGGGTTAATTTAGGGTTTACCGGCAGTGACGAAACGGCGGTTGTATTGCATCCTCTTGTGGGCGCGGCCGCGGGGCTTCTTCTTCTTGTCTTGCTTGGCCACCTTGGGCGTCTGTCCTCTCACCTTTCCCGCACGAGCCAACGATCCGTGAACTTTTCCTGCACAACCATTTTTCACCAATTCAATTAAATTTTCTACTAATCAATCAATCCGAATTAATCTCTCTATTAACACAGAGATTCAAATTACCCATGCTTGATTAATTTTCTTCTCAACGGCCGAGACGCGCTTCGAGACGTTTTTGCCTGCAGCAGTAGTGGGAATGAGCTAGGGTTTTCTGTAAGTCTTTATAGGGCTTTTAAATGGGCTGGACTGAAATGTCTTTCTTGTCTGGATTTGGGCCTTTAATAAGACGTTAGATTTTACTTTTTAATAGCCCCGCTGTTCATTTTTAATGACAACTGGGCCATCTCAATAATGAACTCCTATTAAAGCGAAGAAGTGACTATTGGTTTTGAAAAATCGCACCAAATTGCACTATTTTTATCAATTTTCTAAACAAGTCGTGATTTAAAATTCAAATGAAAATTGCACCACTTTATGCAGGTTGGTTTCAAAATTAGTGTTAAAAAAATCGAACCACACCGTCACAGTCTACATACATACATACATACATATATATTTCTTATTATTTTTTTTATTTGAATGTTTAATAAGTTTTACTCAGAATACTATTCATATTTGAAGTTTTATTTAATATTTATCATTAAATTGATATGGTTATATTTTTTACATAATTAATAACATGTTCAATCAACATTTGTGCTTATGGCTTTTAAAGTGATAAATATTTATGATATTTTAGTGTTATATTTTATTTAATGTAATAGACACTTTAAGAGGTTTGACGGAAAAAAATATTATAAATATTATTTATCGCATTTGTTTTATTTAACTATCACAATTATTTATAATAGCAATGTAGCGCTAGATTACCTATTACTTTATAACCTTATAATATATTTTACTATATCCTTTTGCAGATTTTAGTTCACAATTTTAATAAACAAATAATTAGAACATGTTATTTTTTGTAATACTTGTTTATATACAAATTTCTCATCCTACTTTTCATACAAAATATATTAAAACATTTTCTTATATGTGAATGTGTATTTATTTGATATATTTATATATATGATAAAATATGTACATTTATACTTAGTGTAAAATAGATATTTAAAGTGATACACTAGTATCTTTTCTATTCTAAACGTATGACACTATTATATAATAATATGTAATGACACTAGTGTTTTTTTAATGATTCATGGAATTTAATATTGACAAATGTCTCGCACAAGTATTTTCTTAATTTTGAATTATCATTATCTCTTTATGAATTAGTTTAACAAAAAAAAACGATAAATATTGCTTGTTTATTTAATTTTAAAATATAAAATAACTTGAAAAACCACCAAACCGTACTGAAATGCACAAAACCGCATAGTCAGTTTTGATTTACAAAATCGCAATTTCAAATTTTAGATCCATCAAACCGCACTTGGGAATTTGATTTGAAATTAATAAAAAAATCACAAAATTGAACCGCGATCACCCCTTTATGGGGAAGGTTGTCAAGTGGGTGATTCTATGCCAGAGAGAGATCGATGGTTCCGATTCACAATACAAAATCAAATTGAGATGATTAATGTGTTTTTTACAATAACAACTCTCAATCAAATGGACAAATACTCCCAGTCTAACGTAGAATTTCGTCTGTCAAACAATTCCTGAAAAATTATCACCAAGTATTGTTGTTTTTTCAATTAAAGGTACGTCTATGGTGGGTGTAGACAATTAAAATTTGTAGCCAATTAAATGGCGACACGTGTAAATTAATATCAAATAAATTCATTTATTTATATTTAAGGATTTAATAAATTTTATCCTTAAATTAAATAATTGAATAATTGATATTTAAAAACTTGTTGTATTGGCCAATTATGAGGTGCCATGTGGCAATTTAATCATAGTTAAATCAAATTAACCATTTTAAATATGGTAGTGATTGCCTATTAAATAATGGTAATTATAAAAAGTCTTCCACCCCTACAACTATAAATAGGAGTTCAAATTCAAGGACCAATTCACCAATTCACAAGTGCATTTGAGCAAGAGAAGACAAGAGAAGTTCCCAAATTCTCTCTACAAGTTCTTCAAATTCAAGAAGGCGTTCAAGGCAAACTTCAAGGCGTTCTAAGCAAAATTCATCAAATTATAACGTTTGATTCGAGATTAAGTTGCTAAACCCTCGAATAAACGTTATAGAAGTTCAAATCAAGTTAAAGGAAGATCAAAGCGACGAGTCAACCTTGAAGCTTTCAACTTTTCCAAATCATTTACATCGTTTGATCTGAGATTAAGCTATCGATCATCGTTATAAACATTCAAATCCACATTGGAGAAGATCAAAGAAGCGATTTCTGCTCCAATATTCAAATCAAAGTTCTTGAAGTGAAGAATCAGAGGATAAATAATTAGAGATTTGTACTCATTAAATCATTTGATTCAATTAAATATATTTTGTACAACATTTCTTGTTTGTTAAATTGCAGACTTAAAATTTGTTGTTTACAAATTTTGGCACGCCCAGTGGGACTATCTCTACCTCTCATCTCTTCACTTCATCAAAAGTTCAAAGTTTCAAAATGAATGCCCCGAAGAACGCATCGTTCCAAATCGCCGCTTCAATTTCTTCAAGTGCTACGGTCAATGGTATCGGCGTCGTGACGAGGAACATGTCCAAAAGACTTCAAACATCTTCTGAGTCGACTCATTTCCTTGGATCTGTTGAAAAGGAGTTGCATTATCTTAGCAAAATACGCGATGGTGATGAATCTCCTCCAACCTCCCCTCGGTCGACATCAAGTTACTCATTTACTTCAAACATAGCTCCTGTTATGATGACAAATGCTACAACTCTGGAAGAACAAATGGCCAACTTGACAAAGATTATCGAGGGATTTGCCAAGCATATGGAAGAACAAGATTCTCAAATCTCAAAATTGATGAATAGAATGGATAATAGCGAGGCTAGTCGCTCACAAGGAAAACAACCGGAAATCTGCGATGAAGCCGAAGCATCTGAAAGGCAACAATCAAAGAGAAATGAGAAATCTCCCATTGAAGAGTTTCAGGTATCGTCAGATGGATTGATCCCCATTAATCAGCTGAAGGAGTTTATCATGGGAACTATCAAAGATAAACTCGATGGAAGTTCCAAGTCATCGTTGGCTTACACGAAGCCATATACCCAAAGAATCGATAGACTCAAGATGCCGAATGGTTACCAACCTCCCAAATTCCATCAATTCGAAGGTTTGGGTAACCCAAAGCAACACGTAGCCCATTTCATTGAAACGTGTAATAATGTTGGGACTTACGGAGACCATCTCGTCAAGCAATTCGTCCGGTCACTTAAAGGGAATGCATTCGACTGGTACACGGACTTGGAAGCTGGATCAATTGATAATTGGGAACAGCTGGAACATGAATTTCTCAACCGCTTCTACAGCACCAGGAGGACTGTTAGCATGGTGGAGCTCACTAACTCTCGCCAGTGGAAAGAAGAGGCAGTTATTGATTATATCAATCGTTGGAGGAATTTAAGCCTCAATTGCAAGGATCGCTTATCTGAAGCATCAGCCATAGAAATGTGCATCCAGGGGATGCATTGGGGTCTTCGGTACATCCTTCAAGGGATTTAACCCAAGACATTTGAAGAACTAGCTACCCGAGCACATGATATGGAGCTGAGTATGTCATCAAGTGGAATTGGGGGACCACCCATCCAAAATCCTCAGAGAGTCGTAGAGAAACAAGAGTTCAAGAAAGGGGGTAAATCATTTTCCAAAGCCCCAAAACAAAGATTCTATGGCAGTGAATGCATCACCCATCAAGTTGCGAGCCAAGGCAAATGATGAGAACGACGGAAAGAGAGATACTTCGCAAGATAAAGTGCAAAGAAGATCAACTCTGAAAGAAATGCAAGCAAAGCAATACCCGTTCCTTGACTCCGATGTCTCTGGAATATTTGATGACTTGTTTAATGCAAATCTCATCAATCTGCCTACGATGAAACGACCAGAGGAAGCCGGGCGTATAGATGATCCTAAATATTGCAAGTATCATCGCCTAGTGGGGCACCCAATTCATGACCGTTTCATATTCAAAGATAAAGTGATGCAGCTGGCTCGTCAAGGAAAGATATCTCTCGAAGAAGATAACGTAACTGCCAACGTCGTATCTGTCACGTCTAGGTCATCTAAGGTTATGATAGATAAAGACGCCAAATGGAATGCCTGCGAAGAGCTTAATGATGCTAACTATCGCTCATGTAATGCAACACATGAACAAGAAAGCTCTCCAAGAGAAGATAGTTTGTCTGAGGTAAGGTCTTCTGTTGATCACTGTTTGTCAATAATCGCTTTTACGGATGAAGATCTATTACTTGGATCCAATCCTCATAATAGGCCATTATTTGTCACTTGCTACACTCATGAGCAAAGGGTAAATAGAATTTTGGTTGATGGAGGGTCTGCGGTCAACATTTTACCTTTGCATACATTGAGAAAATTGGGGATTTCTGTTGACGAACTTTCTAGTAGTCGTCTGATGATCCAAGGCTTCAACCAAGGGGGCAAAGAGCTGTCGGCATCATAAGGATGAAGCTAATGATGGGAGAGATGTCGTCAAACGCATTGTTCCACGTTATAGATGCTAAAACCTCTTACAACATGCTTCTCGGGCGACCTTAGTTGCATGAGAATGGTGTGGTCCCTTCAACTTGGCACCAGTGCTTCAAATATTGCCAAGTGGGAATAGTAAAAAAGGTGTTGGCAGATGATAAACCTTTCACTGAAGCTGAGTCACATTACGCCGATGCTAAATACTACCTTGAAGGACCAAAGACCACAAAGGCAGAAGCGTCACTTGATAAGAAGCCAAGAGAAGAAAATCAACAAACTACAAGGGGTGAGGCGAATTATACTCTACATTCCAACGGTGAAAATCACTCAAAAGTTGAATTGCCTCTCGTCAAAGATGAGTCATTGGAAGAATTGATACTACCTATGACGAGACTTGATATGAACAAGCCATCTCATCCGCCTCTTAAAGGATTTGTCCGTCCAATTGAAGGCGCCAAAGAAGAACACGGAGGAATTCGTACCGACAAGCTCTTCGATCCAAAGGCTTACAAACTCCTTACCAAAGTAGGCTACAACCCAAAAGAAGGCTCCATATTGGGAAAACTCCCTCCAGAAATCTCTGGTGAACAATTCATGGACTCAATGCTACTCAAATAATGCTTAGAGAGAATGGACATGCTATTCAGAGCCCTCGAATTGGTCTTGGGTTTGTCCCCCAAAATCCAATTCGTATCGCAATAAGGAGAGCTAGTATCAACTATGTGAGTGAAGAAACATTATCCTCAACAGAGTATGTCTTTGACGAGAGTGGAAATAAGACGCGACGCATATCTGTCTTTGAAAGACTTGGTCCTCTAATGAAAAATGGCAATAAGAGAAGCGATAGACGGAGGTTGAGTGTCTTGAAAAGGTCAAAGCACTTTAGTAAAGTCAACAAATCACATGCCACTACGAACCTTCGTAGCCTGATACCGTCTCGCATGGGACGCACTGATTTGACTATATCATGCGGTAAAGTCTTGAAGGCTAAATGGCAAGCTATAATCTTCACTCAAGTCCAGTGCCATGATGAGGATGATAAAGAGAGTGTGGCGTCATCATATCACATCACTTCAAGAGAGGGAGACATTATTGAAGAAGAAGAAGAAGAAGATGCAGAGATGGCACCACCTGAACTTAAAGAAGGTGTCAAAGCCACGGTCGACAAATTAAAAGAGATTGACATCGGTGATGCCAACAATATTAGGCCAATCTACATAAGTGCTTTACTAACTGTCGACGAAGAAAAAGCCTACATTGAGTTGTTACATGAGTTCAAAGATGTATTCGCATGGTCGTACAAAGAAATGCCCGGCCTAGATCCAAAGGTAGCAGTCCATCATCTATCAATTAGAAAAGGGGCCCGTCTTATCAAGCAAGCCCAACGTCGATTTCGACCCGAGTTGGTCCCTTTAATTGAAACGGAAGTAAACAAACTCATTGAAGTTGGATTTATCCGTGAAGTCAAATACCCTACATGGATTTCAAGCATCGTTCCAGTGAGAAAGAAGAATGAACAAATTCGAGTGTGCGTTGACTTTAGGGACCTTAACGGAGCATGTCCCAAAGATGACTTCTCGTTGCCTATTGCTGAACTCATGATTGATGCTACTACAGGCCATGAAGCTCTGTCTTTCATGGACGGGTCGTCTGGATATAATCAAATACGCATGGCACCAAAGGATGAAGAGTTAACGACATTTCATACCCTAAAAGGTATATATTGCTATAAAGTAATGCCATTCGGATTAAAGAATGCTGGAGCAACCTATCAAAGGGCCATGCAAAAGATCTTTGACGACATGCTTCATAAAAATGTGGAGTGCTATGTCGATAACTTGGTTGTGAAGTCTAAAAGGCGAGTAGATCATCTCGTAGACCTAAAAAGGGTTTTTGAACGCTTACGAAGATATCAACTGAAGATGAATCCCCTAAAATGCGCATTCGGCGTAACATCAGGAAAGTTTCTTGGATTCATTGTTCGGCATCAGGACATAGAAATCGAATAAGCAAAAATTGATGCAATCGAGAAAATGCCTAAACCCCGAAATATCCATGAGCTCAAAAACCTGCAGGGAAAGCTAGCATATCTTCGAAGGTTTATCTCAAATTTGGCTGGTCGATGTCAACCGTTTAGTCGCCTCATGAAGAAAGGTGTTCCATTTGAATGGGACAAATCTTGCAAAAATGCCTTCAAAAGCATAAAAGCATATTTGATGAAGTCACCCGTGTTGGTCGCACCAGTCCCAGGACGCCCATTAATTCTTTACATTGCTGCTCAAGAACGTTCTGTGGGGGCATTACTCGCACAAGAGAATGATCATGGGAAAGAAAGCGCTTTGTACTACTTGAGTAGGATGATGATGCCAAACGAGATAAAGTACTCGCCAATTGAAAAGATTTGCTTGGCTCTTATCTTCGCTATCCAAAAGTTAAAACATTACTTCCAAGCGCATATTGTTCGTCTTGTTTCAAAGGCAAACCCACTAAAGTATGTGATGTCGAAACCAGTGCTCTCCGATAGACTTGAGAGGTGGTACCTTCAATTGCAACAATTTGAGATTGTCTATGTTCCCCAAAAGGCTGTGAAGGGGCAAGTTCTAGCTGACTTTTTGGCAGATCATCCTATCCCCGCCGAATGGGAGTTATCTGATGATCTACCCGACGAAGATGTCCTACTGGTTGAAGTTGCTCCCCCTTGGAAGATGTATTTTGATGGAGCTTCTCATAGAGAAGGAGCTGGCGCTGGAGTAGTTTTTATTACGTCTAATGGAGAAATGTTACCAAACTCCTTCACTCTGACTGAAAACTGCTCAAATAACGTTGCTGAATATCAAGCTCTGATCCTTGGGTTAGAAATGGCTGTTGATATAAAACAATTGCACCTCAGAGTATTTGGAGATTCCAAATTGGTGATAAATCAATTAGAGGGATCATATGAAGTGAAAAAGCCTGACCTACTTCCATACTTCAACTATGCGAGACGACTTGTTGGATGGCTTGGGGATGTGACGATTGAGCATGTGTCGAGGAAAGACAATAAACAAGCTGATGCATTAGCAAAACTGGCTTCTACACTCGCCATGCCTGGAAAAGAAGCACGAGTTCCAATATGTAAAAGCTGGGTCATCCCACCAATCTTTGAAGATGAAGATGGCGATGAAGAAGAAAATCACATTGTCGAAGTATTTGAAATAGAAAAGGAAGATTGGTGGCAACCACTGGTGGATTACTTGAAATACGAGAAATTACCTGATGATCCACGCCAGAGAATCGATGTTAGACGTCGAGCAACCTGCTTCATCTATTACAAACACACCCTTTATAGGGGCTCATTTGATGGGGTCTTCTTGCGTTGCTTAAGCGATGATGAATCCATTCAAGCTATGGAGGAAGCTCATTTCGGAGTTTGTGGAGCACACCAATCTGGCCCGAAGTTACACTTTCGCAAAAAAAGAATGGGCTATTATTGGCCAACAATGGTTAAGGACTGCATGGATTTCGCTCAAAGGTGTCAAGCTTGTCAATTTCACGCGAATCTCATCCACCAACCACCTGAGCCACTACACCCTACTGTTGCTTCATGGCCTTTTGATGCATGGGGATTAGATGTCGTCGGACCTATGACAAAGTCATCTGCTAGGCACTTGTACATCTTGGCTGCAACTGACTACTTCTCCAAATGGGCTGAAGCGATACCCCTCAAAGAGGTCAAAAAGGAAAATGTTGTTGATTTCATCCGTATCAACATCATATATCGGTACGGAGTTCCTCGGTATATAGTCACCGATAATGGAAAGCCATTCTCCAATGCTCTGATAGACAAGTTGTGCCAAAAGTTCAATTTCAAACAGAGAAAATCTTCAATGTACAACGCCCCTGCTAATGGCCTAGCTGAAGCCTTTAATAAAACTCTCTGCAATTTACTAAAAAAGTGGTTACAAAATCAAAGCGAGATTGGCATGAAAGGATTGGAGAAGCTTTATGGGCATATAGAACCACATATAGGACTCCGACACAAGCAACTCCTTACTCGTTAGTGTATGGAGTAGAAGTCGTAGTTCCTCTTGAGCAACAAATCCCTTCATTGAGGATAGCCATACAAGAAGGACTTACTGAAGAAGAAAATGCTCGTTTACGGCTTGAAGAGTTGGAGGCCCTTGATGAGAAGAGACTAGAGGCGCAACAACGACTTGAGTGTTACCAAGCTCATCTTTCTAGGGCATTCAACAAGAAAGTTCGATCATGCTCCTTTGAAGTTGGTGACTTAGTCCTAGCTGTAAGAAGGCCCATCATTATGACGCATCGAACTGGCAACAAGTTTATATCAAAATGGGATGGTCCCTATGTCGTTAAAGAAGTTTATACCAATGGCGCGTACAAGTTGGTCGCCGAAGACGGCTTAAGAGTTGGCCCCATAAATGGGAAATTCTTAAAGCGTTACTATCCATGAGTTTGTACCTTAGCCTTTCAAAAAATCAAAAAACAAAAATAAAAATAAAAAAAATCGAAAAAAAAGAAAAAAAATAATAAAAAAGGAGCTCCGTGACGCATGAGCCTAAACTGTATGTTACTCCTAGCCCGCACGAGTATAAACTGTGTATGGCACCCCCCAAAAAAAAAATTATTGAACTACGTTATGACTTGATCCCTTTTATTAGGGTACGTAGGCAGCTTAGATTCCCTCTAAGTTTAGTCATAAAAAATAAAACAATCATGTTTCCCATATAGAGTGATGTTATTCATTAAAAAGAAGTTAGAAAAAAATTAATGCACAAGTTAATGAACTTAAATACACTTGAAAAGTTGCAAGATAGAAAAGAAAATACTTCTGTTACATAACCTCAAAAGTAAATGTTCACGACATAGAGTGATGTTATTCATTAAAAAGGAGTTAGAAAAAAATTAATGCACAAGTTAATGAACTTAAATACACTTGAAAGGTTGCAAGATAGAAAAGAAAATACTTCTGTTACGTAACCTCAAAAGTAAATGTTCACGACATAGGGTGCTTTTAAAAAAAAAAACTCAAGGAATAATATCTATGTTCTTCAACTCCTCTTGGACAGATGCCAGGTGCGTTATCGAAGTACTCAAAATCTTCGCTGCTTCATCACTCAAGGGGGCAGTCTTCTTAAGAGCGACAATCTCATACTCAATACCGTGAATATCAACCTCGGCACTCTTAAGAAGTTCTTCCTGGCTCTTTAAAGACGAAGATAATTTCTTCTTGCGACGCTTCAAATCTTTAAGCTCTTTCTCAACGCATGCCAATTCCGCCTTGGTAGATTTGATGTGATCAACCTCTTTGCTTGCTCTAGTCTTGGCTTTACCTAGATGGTCCTTGGTATCGCCGAGCTGTTGATCAAGAAGCTCCTTGGATAGCCTTTCTGAAGATGAAGATCTCGCGGCATCATAAGCAGCTGCCTTATAAAACAATGATTGCAATAGTCCGTCAATGTGAGAAACATTTATATCTTTGAAGACCTTCATTGAGTCATAAACAACTTGAACTTCGTCCTTCAAGGATGAAATGTCATCAACTTTTGGTTTTGTGATCTTATCCCGAATAATACGCCATAAGCTCTGAACGTGAATGTGTTGCTGCTCAAGTACATATTTCATCCCCACAAATACTGAAGCCTCAGGAGAAGGTGGTCTCTGTTCAACACTAGCAGTGTTGGTCCGCGTTGCTACTACGACTATCCTCCAAGTCGCATGAAGAACTTCTCTTCTTACTCCCCTCAAAAGCTTCAGTAGCTGGTGCACTACATTCAATAATAAGGGATGGCAGACGAGGATGTAGAGGATTAGGAGTAATGTCTTTAAGCATGCAATCCCCTTCAATGTGCTTTTTGTCTTTAAGTGGGGTTTGCTTTAAACCATTCAAGAACGATATGTTCTCCTCAAGATATGTGCCATGAGTCTTTGCCCACCATTCTTTATAATTCTTTGAAAAGAGCTTCTTAGCATTTGGGGGAATAGAAAGAAGCATCGCCTTAGAAAGGGACTTAGTAAAAGTACACAAGCGCCAATAACGAAGAGCCTCATCTGATGTGACTGTTCGGACATCATACTTGATAACACCAGGAACCTCCTAATAGTACCCAAATTGGCGTCCAAATCTATGTGGACTATAAGGCTCAACAATGGACTTTTCACCCTGTCTCAAAGACAGATAGTGCGAGCGAATGGATATGAAAAGATTTGCCTTAGACTCCCCGTATTCGCTATCATCAATAAACATGAGATCCTTGCTTGTCGTGGTCATTAGGCAAGTCCAAGCAGCAGTCTCTCCCTTATGGATGCGTCGTCGGGCCTCTGTTGGATCAAAGTATCTTGCACCCCCTTCGCCAGAGAATTTCACCATCTTAGGACCACGCAATTCACGCCCAACTGTGTAGTGAGTCTTGAAGTAATAAGCCAACCAAGCATATACGAAATGGATAGGGACGAAGTATTCACTTTAGTTGGTCTCATAGAAGTCGAAACTTCATTCAAGCCTTTGTAAATGCTTGCCAAAATAGGGATCGCCAAACTAACTTGTCGACCACTAGCCATAATTGCAGCCATCTTGAAAGTACTCGGTCGTATAGTGTTGACATCTCTCCCAGGAAGAACAAAGGTACAGAACCAACAAGCCAAGTGAGCCGCCAAGTAAGTCTCTTCCTTCAAAGTTTCCCTAATGCCGAGTTTGGAAAATATTGCCTCCTCCGTAGTCGACCACTTCTCGTGAACACCTAAATCTCCAAAGGGGTTGTGAGTAGACGCTAGGCGAGTGGACTTCTTCTCCTTACGGATAGGAGTTTGGCTGTATTTCACTTTCTTCTTGGACCAAAACCTCACCCATTGGTCAACAGACACTTGGGAATATTGATTCACCTTGGAGCCTCCTAGAAGTAAATGATAGGCGCGGAATAAGTATTCACATGAGCGAGGGAGAAATATGTGCCCCTTTTCGTCAATACCGGTGAGCTCCGTTGCATTAGGGATGACTTCGTCGTAGAAGAGTCCGGTCATGGGAAGACCTGCGAAGGTGCATAAATCCCACAGAGATATCGAAAACTCACCAATGGAAGTCAGTAATGTATTCGTAGTGGGACACCAAGCCTCGGAGAAGGCTTTCACGATGTTCGTGTTTCGATCATAAGTATACATGGAGGCATACACTGCATCGTAGATCCTGGCAGACAGTAACTTGTCTTTGCACCGGCTGAGGATGTCCTCTATCCACTCCCAGTAGCCTTTGATGTAGTGGAATTCACCAAGGAATTTGATGTCGTCTCCAATCCACTTCGCCTTGCCGTCAATGATGTTACGCCCCAGTGTTGGCAAAATGAGTGGCTCCTTTGATGGTTGGTGGTGAGAAGATTGCAGACTCCATGCCTTAGTTGTTTTGTTCAAATTAATTTCTTCACACCATTCCACCATGGACAATGAGTTTGTCAAACTTGGCCACCGTTTCGCCTTTCGACCGACAAGAGAAATATGGACCGATAGATGAACACCTTCCTCCATAGGTTGGTTCTCGTTGTCAAGCATTGATCTCCGGAAGGGGACGAAGTATCTTTGAAAAAAATCATTGTATTACCTGCCAATGCACAACGAACCAAGGTGTTAATGAAAGTTTGCAAAAAAATAAATAAATAAAAATGTGCAACATTTCAGCACGCAGTGCACAACTGTGCAAAAAGTTCGCACTTTTGCAAAAAAAAAAAACGTTAAAAATAAAATAAAATAAAAAATGTTTTTTGCAATGCTATATGTGAAATCTTAGGAAATGAGAAATCAAAATATGATATACACATAGCTTACCAAGTTGAAAGAAAAGGAAGAGGGAGAAGAACATAAATTGTTTGTGTGTGTTTCTAACTAGAACTCAAAGCCCTATTTTATAGTGTGTTATGAAAAGAAAGATGAGAAATAAGATAAGAAAAGGTGAGGAATTAGAGGAAATGGGGAAAATTCTTTTTCTTAATAAATTCAAAAGGTCATACAAAGTGAAATTTAAATCAAAGCACTACATAAATAAAGAAAAAGTTTTATTTTTTTTTAACTAAAGCAAGCAAAATTCTCTTCAAACTCCAATTTTATAATGTGTTATGAAAGAAAAATGAGACATAAGATGAGGAAAGTTGAGGAATTAGAGGAAAAGTGGAAAATCCTTTTCTTTGTAAATTCTAAAAGTCATACAAGTGCTACAAGCACTACATAATTAAAGGAAAAGTCTTGCTTTTGTTTATCTTTTTAAAAATAAATAAATAAATAAATAATAATAATAATAAAATATATATATACATATATAAAAAAAAAAGAATTAACATATTTGTAAAAGTTGGCAGGCCACAAATATTTGATTTTGCAAATGGGCCACCTTTGAGTTGAAATAGTAAAAAAATCAAGGCCTCTATCCACAAATTCACTTGGACTACCAAGAAATAGCTATATTTTGGGCCCATATTCAAGACCCACTTGGGCTTTCAAATTAAATTGTACAAAAAACCAAAATGTCGCGACTTATCCACTCAAGACGCATATTCAAGCATCATTCGTGGACAAGTCTCGAGGGGGCATTTGTAGACAATTAAAATTTGTAGCCAATTAAATGGCGACAAGTTGTAAATTAATACAAATAACATTCATTTCCTTTATATTAAGGATTAATAATTTTATCCTTAAATAAATAATGGATATTTAAGACGTGTTGTATGGGCCAAGTATGAGGGTCATGTGGCAATTAATCATAGTTACATCACTTACCATTTTAAATATGGTAGTGATTGCCTATTAAATAATGGTAATTATAAAAAGTCTTCCACCCCTACACCTATAAATAGGAGTTCAAATTCAAGGACCAATTCACCAATTCACAAGTGCATTTGAGCAAGAGAAGACAAGAGAAGTTCCTAAATTCTCTCTACAAGTTCTTCAAATTCAAGAAGGCGTTCAAGACAAACTTCAAGGCGTTCTAAGCAAAATTCATCAAATTATAACGTTTGATTCAAGATTAAGGTGCTAAACCCTCGAATAAACGTTATAGAAGTTCAAATCAAGTTAAAGGAAGATCAAAGCGACGAGTCAACCTTGAAGCTTTCAACTTTCTCAAATCATTTACATCGTTTGATCTGAGATTAAGCTATCGATCAACGTTATAAACATTCAAATCCACATTGGAGAAGATCAAAGAAGCGATTTCTGCTCCAATATTCAAATCAAAGTTCTTGAAGTGAAGAATCAGAGGATAAATAATTAGAGATTTGTACTCATTAAATCATTTGATTCAATTAAATATATTTTGTACAACATTTCTTGTTTGTTAAATTGCAGACTTAAAATTTATTGTTTACAGTGGGATTTTGAGATTCTTCCGCTTATATATTTAACATTATAATTATTGTGCATTTTTTTTTATCAAATCTCACGTCCAAACGCACATAAACCAAATCATCTTATTTCAAAAAACACTTTTCTTTGCCTCACTTTTTATCCCGCTATGGAATAAAGTAGGAGAAGAGGAAGACCAACTATCCACTTATGCTTTTGTATTTCCCATTACTTTCCTATTATAATTTTTAACTCTAATACCAACTACATAAAAATATTACGATAGTATTGACATTGAGTAGGTAAATGTGTAACAAATATCACATGATTTTATAATTAATAGATATAAATAGGGCAAATCTCACTTACCCCCTTATACTCCACCTCAAAAATACAGTGCCCCCCTCAATTATTTATTGCATCACTTAACCCCCTCCATTTATTCTATTAGCTTCAATGCCCCCCCCCCCCCCCTTATTTGTGATATATTTATGTTATATACTTAAGGGGTAATATTGACAAAGTCTTATATTTTTTTTTCTTCTCTTTTTGTGAATTTATATTCTATATTTGTGATATATTTATGTTATATACTTAGGGGGTAATATTGACAAAATCTTATATTCTTTTTTTCTTCTCTTTTGTGAATTTATATTCTATATTTATGTTTGGAAGCATTAAATAAGTGGGGGGGGGGGGGGGGGGCATTGAAGCTAATAGAATAAATGGAGGGGGTTAAGTGACGCATTAAATAATTGAGGGGGGCACTGTATTTTTGAGGTGGAGTATAGGGGGTAAGTGAGATTTGCCCTATAAAATAAAATTATGAGCGCTTATCGTACGTCCAACCACCGAATATACACACACTAAATTTATACAACATAGAATACACCTGATATTACAACCAGGGCTTTCACTCTTTAAGCGCTTTAAGTCTGTAATAAGTGCACGTATATACGCTTAACCTTCATACTTCTATAAAACTTACATAAAAGAAATACAATTTGGTAATTAAAACAAGAAAAATGGGGAGTTTGACGAATAATTAAATTGTACCATCTTATTTTCTTTTAATCGAATTACAAGACTATGTTTTTAACATTATCGTATAAATTTTCCTAATTTGCCTTGTGCATTTTATAATTGATTTGTCTATCTAGTTGAATTTCATTTTTTCTCTTAGTGATTTGAGTTATAATAATAACATTGATAGGCCTAAAACTGGGCATATAAATTTAATATATATTGAAAAGGCCCAAAGTAGAAAAAGTATAAGCCCAAATGCAAATGGAGCCCAAAATCGAGGTGCGGCTCATACTAAGAACGAGACCCGCGCTCCGTACTTGGGTCACCCACGACCCGCTCCACGACCCGAGTTATAATAGCCCTCCGATGTCGCCACGTGTTTTGATTTGAGGGAATGCACAAGTCATCCATATGACCGTACACGTTGTCAGCTATAAATACACTCACGGGCACCCAAAGAAGGGGAGGCAATTATTGTTCACAAAATTCACCACTAAATTCACTGTAGCTCCGAGCTACAAGCTTCGAGCTAGATTCTGAGTAGACCCACTTATAAATACGAGGTTTATGTTAGGACTCTATTAACGAATTGAACTACGTTAGACTTGATCCCATTTGAGGTACGTAGGCAGCTCTATTATTGAGTGCAGTCTGTAATCTGTGTAACTCTGGGTCGGGTCCTATCCGAACCTCGACTGTTTTGAGTTGTATTGTAGGTTCTTCGAGATACGACCAAGATCAAACATATATTATTAAACATATTAGTTTCTATAATAAAACATCATTACAACTGAATGTTAAACTTATTCAGGCGTGTCATATTGTTGGTAACATTTTATTTCATCCAAAAAATAAATAAAAAAGAATGGCAGGGGAATCAAGGGGCGGTGCAATGACGGCGATGAGAATGCGTCGGCGGAGAGGCAATGGAGGAATGACGGGAGAAGAAAATACTTCTATATGTTGGTGATGAGCATCGCATTTACAGTATTTTAGCTAATATTACATGTCATAGGAAAGTTGCACTTTATACCACGGTCATAGTGTTACTCGTCAACTATTCCCCTACAAATTATAGGATTTATCTACTCTCTTTTTTGTATACAAAAATTTGAATAGAGTCGGCTCCGATCAACTACTATAGGTCAAGACATATTTCCGGGACTAAAAGTTGCTTATAGATGTACTTACAAATCACTCACTATCACAACCTTCATAACGGTAGAAAGAATCAAACTCACAATCTTTTAACATGAAGTGGTATGTTTCTTACAAACTGAATCAACATGTGTTGGCATAAGATTTACGTATTAATATTCATTGTGTCTCCAAGATTAAAGAATGATAAATGAAAATATTAAAGCATAAGCGTGTGGTGACCTAATTATACTATTTATCTTTTTCTCAACATGGAGTTCTACTACCTATTAGATAATATAATATCTTCTCATATCTTTCACGTATTTATATTAATTTAGGTTTCTTTATATTTCTTTATATTTATCTTTTTCTTGTTTATAGTTTTAATTTAGGTTTCTTTATATTTCCTTGTATTTCTCTTTTCCTTATTTACCAAGTATATGTATATCTAAAAATATGTTACTAAATAATACAAGTTCTCTATCGGGTTTTCTCTAATCTAACATGGTATAACACGGTATCAGAGTCGTGGCTTCGAGCCATGGTCTCCTCGCTTCCACCGCCATCCTCAAGTCACCGTCCCCGTTCGGTGACCCTTAGCTAATTTAGTTTTCCTTTATCTAATTTTTTTTTCTTTCTCCTATGGCTGCTTCCTTTAGTTTTGTTTGTTGCCGCTGCTCGCTCTTGGAAAATGAGAACTTGGAGCCGCCGGCTTTTTATTTTATGCCACTGCCTTCTCTCTTTGACTGCGGGCCACCGCGTTTAGCCACTGCTGCCTTTAGTCTTATTAGTTGTCGCTACTCACCCTTGGAAAATGAGGACTTGGAGTCGCCGCCGCTCTTAAGGCAGCCGCCACTTTTATCTTTGTTGCCATCTTCTTCTCAAATTTTCTATGATCGGATTTCTTTAGTCCAGTCTCAATGTTCAAGACACTCACGTTTCGACTATGGGGAGTGTTAGATAATATAATATCTTCCCATATCTATCAAGTATTTATGTAAATTTAGGTTTTTTAATGTTTCCTTGTATGTATCTTTTCCTTGTTTATAGTTTTAATTTAAGTTTCTTTATGTTTCCTTGTATTTATCTTTTCCTTGTTTACCAAGTACATCTATATCTATAAATATGTTACTCAATAATACAAGTTTCCTACGGGGTTTTCTCTAATATAACACTACCAACCCAACTTGGAGTGCCAATACCAACTGTTTAAAAATTATTATCATGGATAGTTTTAATAATTATCCCAAAAGTTTATCAAACTGCAATATATGAGTAAGTTAGATGCTCTCTATTTTTTTGAATCTGCTAATGTTTTTACTTATTCTCGATATGATTTAAGAGATTGGTTGATAAATCTATTGTAACATGTTTGATTTGGCCATCAAAAAAGTTAATCCATCTAATCAGATAAAAAAATTCTCTGAAAATATCAAGTATTAAAATGGTATTTTAGCATATTCTAACAATTTATGTATACATATAACATATCAGTGCATGTAATAAAAGCGTTACACAAACTTATACATACACTTACTCTGAAGCATTTTATGTTGTACTCATTTAAATTCCTTTACCTTCAATCCTTAATTTATATAATTTTTCTTAAAACCGTGGATTATTTAATTGAACAACCAGGATCAAAATTCAAAATTTAAGTTTGTAGCAAAAGTCCTTAATCCAATTGAGAAAATTTAAAACCTTCAATAAATTGCAAAGTAAAATTGATAAAAACCGGAAGAGTATGGAACTTACAAAGCCACGAGTCCATTTACACAATTAAGACGACGCCATCTCCTCAAGTATGATTTGGCAAAGAAATATACGCTAATTATGAGAGAGATACTAAAAGGGTTGGGTAATTTGCATTTTTAATCCCATAAGTGAGGCCTTTGTTTACAAATAAATGTACCTCACCACATTGCATCTGGTAAATCCATTATTTTGAGCAATTTAAGGACACAAAGGAGGTACTGTTAATTAATTATTAAAAGGAAATGACCACATGCTTAGCACATGACCATTAACTTGCAGACCAAAAATCGGAAAAATTACACTTTTCGTCCCTAAAGTTGTAGTCAAAAACACATTTGGTCCCTCATGTTTCAACCTCAACACATTTGGTCCCTCAACTTACAAATTTTGAACAAATGTGGTCCCTGCCGTCAATTTACCGTTAGAACTAATGAAATTTGCACTGTTCATCATCTTCTCCAACTAACCCAACCCTAAAATCCGATTTCAAACTTTAAATTATGATATCTCACTCATTTCAAGTCCATTTTTAACGAATCTTATATGGTTAGAATCGTCTCAACGAGTAGAATCCATCCATATAAGTTTTGTCCCAAAATAGGCTGATTCAAAAAATGGATTTTTTCGGATTTGTGCGGTTCGGGTCAATAGAATCAGCGTATTTTGGGACAAAAATTACATGGACGGATTCTAATCGTTGAGACGATTCTAACCATATAAGATTCGTTAAAAACGGACTTGAAATGAGTGAGATATAATAATTTAAAGTTTGAAATCGGATTTTAGAGTTGGGGAAGATGATGAACAGTGCGGATTCTGTTAGTTCTAACGGTAAATTGACGGCAGGGACCACATTTGTTCGAAATTTGTAAGTTGAGGGACCAAATGTGTTGAGGCTGAAACATGAGGGACCAAATGTATTTTTGGCTTCAACTTCAGGGACGAAAAGTGTAATTTTCCCCCAAAAACCACAAATATTTGTAAGTTGTGGGGACCAAAAATGCAAATCTTTCACAAACTTCAAATGTTTCAACTTTCTCTTGAGAATATTGACTCAATAGATGTTGACCAGTTGACCAACGACTAGTTGGAGTTTTTTGTATTTGTTTAATTAGTGATTAAGTTAGTTTCTTTTTCTCTTTTTAGTAATTAAGCCCTAAAATATAAAAGAGGGACAAGTGTCTTTTTTTCTCATTCTGTATTACACATTCAAGATTTTCCATTAATGAATATTCTTCTTTCCTCTTCATCTGAAGTTCTCATCATCTGAAAATCTTGTTATTAACACTTTCAAATATTTTATATTTGAAAATCAATATATATTTTTATTAAAGACAATAAAATCCACCAAAATAGTTGTTTGTTTTCAATTTCATATATGATCCAACGTCCAATGATAGATACTTAATTAATTGTTAAATTTAGGTTTTGGATTTGACATAATATTCCTAAATAACTTCAGTATTATTTTTTGAAAAAGATTATAATATATTATTATACAAAAAAAAAAAAGAATGAAAACTGTTTTTTCACAAGAATATCCATCTCACTCCCAAATCAAATCTCCCTAATCCTTGGAGAAATTAATTATTTAAGTTCATTTGATGAATTTTTCTATGACAATTTTAATTTTTTTATTATTAAATTAGCATTTTCTAAATAATTTTTGGAAATAATATGAATTGAATAATATCATGTTAATTAACTTAAAGCCAAATATTTTTATATTTATACAAAGATACAAAATCCAATTCAAAAGACAAAATTAAAATTTAAATTGATAAAAAAATTCAAATTGGAAAGCCCACAAAAATTCTTTATACAAAACATAGACATTAGCATAGTGACTTAATAACAAAAGAATTATATGAACGAACATAGATAAATAAATATTTAATGCTATTTTCACAAAATAATTTTATTTTTTCAATACCTTATATTGTTGGATTATATCTAGTGCAATCATCAAGATCGTGTTGTTTCAAATCATGATGCACCACCAGATAAATATAAGCTATCTTGTTAAATTCTTGGAATAATATATGTAAAAGTTCAACAATTTATAAGATTAAAATGAAAAAAAAATACAAAATGAACTTGGTAGAAATATTAATATTCATCTTTGTATGTTCAATTAACAAACTTCGATTACGCAATTACAGTGCATCATTTATGCCATTGAGATAAATTTTGATGGGTTAAAGTTTGTGTTAAACGTCCGTAACAACACGGAGTCGAACAAATAATATAGTGAAAGTAAGATCGTCTCCACAGGGAAGATTATCAAGTACCAAACGAAGTTTATCCTATTATTTAGACTATCGATTATAAGAGATGTGATTTTTAAACTTAATTAAAAGCAGAATTAATTAACTTAATTAAAACAGAGATAATTAACATGAATAATCAATTAACGAAAAGCCTAGGGATTAAGATTTCATCAAGGTATTTCTATGGATTATTGACTTTCAATGAATTATCATTCTTGCTTAAATTAAAGACCCAAGTTCCTTAAATACATGAATACTCTCCCGAGATCTTCATGAGTACCCAACTAAATTAATTATCGTCACTCTCATGATCAAAAACTAATTTAGATGAATCCATTAAGTTCTATGAATATTGTTTAACTAGTCTCATGCAAAATTACCAATATCCCTATTAAGCAATTTACACATGTCTATTAAATCTGAACCGATAAACTAATTCACCTCCTAGTACTTCTTAATTCATCTTAGATCATGAAATTGGTGATCAAGCAATTACAAGCATTAAACACTCATTAATAGATAAACAAAACAAGAGTCAAATCCATAAATCACCAATAATCCAATTTAATACGCAAGACTACATCTTAAACCCTAGAAAATAATTTATCTATACATAATTAAAGAATAGCAAGAATTAAATTGCATAAACATAAAAATACTCATGTTCAACAATGGAGGAATGGAAAAATACAACTTGAGAAGATGAAGGCTTCCAACTCCAAGAAATCTCCTTCAAGTCTTCTTTTCTTTCTCTCCAAGTCTTCTAACTCAAGAATATGACTCTCTAACCTATTATCTAGCCTCCAAAACGTTTTTTTCTCTTTCCTTAACTTAAAAGGAGTCTTAGATACATAAAATAGGCCCAACCAAGTCATAAAATCGGCCCATGAAAATTATAAAAACCCGCAGCTGCACAACTGTGCAGTCTGCCTGTGCATAATTTTTTCTCTTAATATTTCTTCAACGAAACTTTCTCGTTTGACCTCTCTATTGCATTTCTTCACTTCCTCTTGGTTAACCTTCATTATTCTCGTAAGAAATACTCCTTCAATTCATCAAAACCATCGCTTTTATGCCTACAAAAGCATTGAAACGACTTAGAAATTAAAATATGTAAATTAGGCTAAAAATAAAGGAAAAGGCTAACTACAAGGCATAAAATAAAGATAAATGTGAGGTAAAACATTATGAAAATATGTAAAACATGAGACCTAACAAACACCCCACACTTAACCTTTACTCGTCCTCGAGTAAATCTAAATAAAACAACTTAAAATAAAAATAAAGATAACACCACTTTCGTAGGGAACACGATTGCACTTAGCATGTGCAACAAGCCGTTAAACCCCTAGGTTACCCCTAGTGGACGAGTTTTGTCTCGTGAAGGTTTGCAGAGAATATACCCACAAAATTCATGACATTCGTTTATCTGTTTCGTTGTTCGTCAACTCAGCAACTAGTCCCAACATTTATTACACCCCACAATCATCACATAAACCAATAAACACATAGAATCATTATTTTTCCACCACATGAACATCTTTACTCTCAAATCTTCACACTAATCCCAAACAAGTTCAATTTAATATGCATCCATTCGTGCGCAATATATGAATTCTAGAAAGGGAACATCTCAGTTATTTCAAGCAAAAACACAACATCTATCATATTTCCTCTTCATTCAAAATTTATCAACCCGTGCAATGTCTCGCTAGTCAAGCTTTCTATGTCACCCTTGTAACGAATTTTGGGTCAATGACTCTCAAACTAGTCGGTTTTAAGGCACTAAGTGTCAAGACACCCCAAGGGACTTAATCACTCGAGTGACAAAGGCTAGAAACGAAACTGGGTGATTTTAGCATTCATTGGCTACTGAATCAACCTTTTTTTTTCTTTTTTCTTTTCTTTTCTCTTTTTTTTTTCTTCTTCAACTTTCCTCAACATATCACCATGTATCAAAAAATATGTAATTACTTTTATCTCCCCGATCAATCCCCTTTACTAGAACTCGTGTGTAGTGTGTAAAGATGCATAAAAATTTCACAAATTTCAGGTTGAGTGATCAAACTTAATAAAAAGAGTATCCATGTACAAAAATCAGACTCACATGTTTATATAGTCTAAGAGTTCTAATATGTGAACACAAATATTGTGAACAAGTTAGCTAATTTCAGCAACAACTCAACAAAAATTGACGTATGCCCAATCATTTCACCAATTAACCACACTACCCCACACTTAAGCAATTCAATATACTTCTAATCACAGTATGCAAGCAACCACCCCACACTTAAAAGAACACATTGTCCGCAATGTACTTAAGTGCAACCCATATGCAACAGAAACAAAATGTAATTAAAAAAACAGTGAAAGAAATACTCCCCTATGGATGTCGGTAGGGAGAAGCTCACTGGGGCGGCAAGCTTCAACATAGTGAGAAAAATCCAAACAACGAGCTGCTGGAAGGAGCTGCTGAAATCGGCTGGTTCCCGAAATTATACTAGGCACAGTAAGAATTTCGCCCAAATAGACAGCGGCAGCAGCAGGGTCGCGACGGCGGAAGTAACTGCGCTGTGGAGTGATGAGGTGGCGTTGGTGATGGAAGAAGACGACGGCAGCGTCATGTTATCTGAGAATCCACGATGGCAGTCGAACGGCTGCGGCGTCGTGGTGTGAGAAGAACAGCAACGGTGGTGGTTCTGAGTGGCTGATGTGAGTCTAGTAGCGGCGATGCGGTGGAGATACAGCTGGACGGCGAGGCTTGTGAATCGCGCTCGGTCGCGCTGTTGTCGGCAGTGGAGATGCGGCGATCTGCGGTCGACAGAGTCGATTGGAAACGATGGCGGTGGCGTTGAAGAGGTGTGGAGAAGAGTGGTTGTGGTGACGGCCATGGCGGAGATGACGAGCAGTGGTGCGGCGTGTGGCTTTGGCGAAGGAGAAAGACGGCGGCTGAACTCACCACACTGCGTCGGATCTGGTTCTAGAGGTGCGCTCGGTCGCGTGGGTTTGGACGATAGTCGGCGATTTGGCTCTGGTTGAAGGTCGGCGACGGCGGCGGAATTTGGTTGGAGAAAAGGGGTTGTGCCCTGTGTGCTGGTGTGAGAAAACGAGAGAGAGATTTTGGCTGAGATTGAGTTTGTGTTGACCAACTTCGGGGATTTTGACCCAATTTTCAAAAAAAAAAAAAAAATTTGGGAAAATTTTTTAGAGTGCAAAAGTGCGAACTTTTTGCACAATTGGGCACGGCGTGTTTAATTCTGTGCGAAATTTTTGCACAACTGTGCACCAAATTTTTTTCAAAATGCGAAAATTGTGCACACTGGTGCTAAGATTAGCACAATTGTGCACCTGATTTACATTGTATGATAACCCATGCACCTCATTTTTCATGTTTTTGACCTGCAACAAGAATAACTTGCATTAGTAAAACACTTGAGCACCGAAAAAAAAAAGAACGAAATTCCAAACATAAAATATTAAAAACAATAATGCAGAAAGAAGAAAACGACGACAAAAACAACGAAAACTCTAGGGTTGCCTCCCAAATAGTGCTTGTTTAAAGTCATTAGCTTGACTTAGACGAAATTATTGTTGAGTTTTGGCGAGGAAAATTGCTTCCCCTTGAGGAATATCATCGCCTGAAAAATACAAAGCACTGTTAATTCTTTTCATATCAGAAATATTCCAACCTATTCCCTCTTTCTTCCATTGCAAATCACTTAACCATCGATCCATTTCAGGTGTACAAATTGTAGCATTTAAAATAACAGATAGAAACTCATTGTTTCCAAGAAAAACGTACTTGAAATGTGGTGGAAAAAGTTTAAGTTTTACCTTCGGTGTAGAGGATATTATGGGATGTGACTCTAATGGATCTCTATTACCTTGCGAAATTACTTCTTTGAAGGCCTCTTCAATCACATCCACCGAACAACATTTTTCATCAAACGTTGGAGATTGCATCACCTTATTTAAGTCGAACTCCACATTCTCATCTCCAATGTTCAATGCTAGTTTGCCAGCATGCACGTCGATGACGGTTCCCGCAATTGCAAGAAATGGTCTTCCAAGGATGATTGGTGTTTTCGAATCTTCATCCATCTCAAGCACCATGAAGTCACATGGGATGTAGAACTTGTCCACTTTCACAAACACGTCTTCTAATATTCCCATGGGGCGCTTTATGCTCCTATCCGCCAATTGAAGTGACATCTTTGTGTTTTTAAGCTTTTGAAAGCCTAATTTCCTGCAAATTGAGTAAGGCATTAGACTAACGCTACCTCCTAAATCACAAAGTGCTTTATCAAAGTGAAATTTTCCAATAGTGCAAGGAAGTGAGAAACTCCCTGGATCCTGTAACTTCGGAGGAATGTTTTGTTGGATTATGGCACTGCATTATTCATTCAAGGAGATTGTTTCCACTTCTTCTAGTTTCTTTCTGTTGCTCAATAGATCCTTGAGAAACTTCTCACAAACAGGCATCTGAGCCCGAGCATCTGTGTACGAAATGTTGATGTGCAACAGTCTAAGTGCTTGAAGAAATTTCTCTTGCTGCTTGTCCAACCTCTTGTGTTGCAACCTTTGGGGAAATGGAATTGGAGGAACATACGGCTTCACATATGGCTTCGGCATAACCTGTTCTGGCTCAAACTTGTCTGAAGGTTCAAAGATTGAATTATCTTTCATCACAAGTTCATCTCTGTGTACAGCAAGTGGCTCAAATTCTTCAATTGTATTTTCGTTTATCAGAGTCACTGCATTACACTGTCCTCTCGGATTCTCCTCTATTTGGCTAAGCAGTGTACCCTTTGACCTCGAATTCATAGAACTTGCCAATTGTCTAACTTGTAATTCTAGATTCTTTGTTGCTCCCACTACCAGATCAATTTTTGCTTCAAGATTCTCGAACCGTTTTGTTGTTCCATTAGCGAGCTTTTCAATGGCTAATTCCCAAGCTTGTGGTTCTTGAGGTGGTGGTCCTTGCTGTTGGAAACCTGGAGGAAACTGTTGTCTAGGAGGATTTGCTTGAGCTCCTTGGTTCCCTTGACCTCCCCAAGAAAAGTTAGGGTGATTTCGCCAACCCGAATTGTAGGTGTTCGAAAATGGATTTCCTTGCTGCTTATTCTGATTGGATAGGTAATTAGCTTGCTCGATGAGTGGGCAATCAGTAGCCATGTGAGGTGCTCCACAAATATCACAAGCTAAAGTAGGCTGACATACTGCACTAACATTTCTCTTGAGTCCCTCGATGTGCTTAACAAGTGCTGCAATGTTAGCATTGAGCAATGTAATGTCATCTACATTGTGCATGCCCGGTGTTTTCTTTACCGCCCGACTATCACTCGCCCACTGATAACTGTTGGATGCCATCTCGTCCATAAGAGCTAATGCATCATCCGGATTCTTTGCCATAAAACTCCCTCATGCAGCTGCATCGATATTCATCCGGATACTATGTGACAGACCATTGTAGAAAGTCTGCACAAGCATCCAACTAGGAATACCTTGATGTGGGTACTTTCTGAGTAGTTCTTTATACCTTTCCCATGTTTGATAGAAAGTTTCACTATCAGTTTGCATAAATCCTGTGATTGCATTCCTTAACTGAGCAGTCTTAGCTGGGGGAAAATACTTGGTGAGAAACGCAGTCGACAAATCAGCCCAAGTGGTGAACTTATTTGCCGGCTGGTTTTTCAGCCACTCCTTAGCTCTTTTAGACAGGGAGAATGGGAAGAGTCGCAATCTTATGGCATCCTCAGTAACGCCATTCATCTTGAAAGTACTGCAGATTTCCAAAAAATTACCCAGATGGGAATGAGGATCCTCCCTCTTAATATCTCCCTCAAAGGCAGAGTGGTGTAGCATCTGAATAATAGCCGGCTTCAACTTAAAGGTATTGGCCTGAACATTTGGTACAGCTATGCTGGAGGTTAAGTTCTGATATGTTGGCGTAGCATAATCCCTAAGAGTTCTCTGCTCCTCAGCCATTCTGAAACAATAATCTCAAGTATCAAAGTTCAAACAAATAAAAATCCAAAATAAAAGTAAATAAAGAAATAAAAATGTCTAAACTAATAAGAATCAACTTTTTATTGATGTTGACTATTTGTTGCCTTCCCCGGCAACGGCGCCAATTTGTTAACCGTCCGTAACAACACGGAATCGAACAAATAATATAGTGAAAGTAAGATCGTCTCCACAGGGAAGGTTATCAAGTACCAAACGAAGTTTATCCTATTATTTAGACTATCGATTATAAGAGATGTGATTTTTAAACTTAATTAAAAGCAGAAATTAATAAAAGCAGAATTAATTAACTTAATTAAAACAGAGATAATTAACACGAATAATCAATTAACGAAAAGCCTAGGGATTAAGATTTCATGAAGGTATTTCTATGGATTATTGACTTTCAATAGATTATCATTCTTGCTTAAATTAAAGACCCAACTTCCTTAAATACATGAATACTCTCCCGAGATCTACATGAGTACCTAACTAAATTAACTATCGTCACTCCCATGATCAAAAACTAATTTAGATGAATCCATTAAGTTCTATGAATATTGTTTAACTAGTCTCATGCAAAATTACCAATATCCCTATTAAGCAATTTACACTTGTCTATTAAATTTGAACCGATAAACTAATTCACCTCCTAGTACTTCTTAATTCATCTTAGATCATGCAATTGGTGATCAAGCAATTACAAGCATTAAACACTCATTAATGGATAAACAAAACAAGAATCAAATCCATAAATCACCAATAATCCAATTTAATACGCAAGACTACATCGTAAACCCTAGAAAATAATTTAGCTATGCATAATTAAAGAAAAGCAAGAATTAAATTGCATAAACATAAAAATACTCATGTTCAACAATGGAGGAATGGAAAAATACAACTTGAGAAGATGAAAGTTTCCAACTCCAAGAAATCTCCTTCAAGTCTTCTTTTCTTTCTCTTCAAGTCTTCTAACTCAAGAATATGACTCTCTAACCTATTATCTAGCCTTCAAAACGTTTTTTCCTCTTTCCTTAACTTAAAAGGAGTCTTAGACACATACAATAGGCCCATGAAAATTATAAAAACCCGCAGCTGGGCAACTGTGCAGAATATCTGCACAACTATGCAGTCTGCCTGTGCAGAATTTTTTCTCTTAATATTTCTTCAACGAAACTTTCTCGTTTGGCCTCTCTATTGCATTTCTTCACTTCCTCTTGGTTAGCCTTCATTATTCTCGTAAGAAATACTCCTTCAACTCATCAAAACTATCGCTTTTATGCCTACAAAAGCATTGAAACGACTTAGAAATTAAAATATGTAAATTAGGCTAAAAATAAAGGAAAAGGCTAATTACAAGGCATAAAATAAAGATAAATGTGAGGTAAAACATTATGAAAATATGTAAAATATGAGACCTAACAGTTTGGTGAGTTGGATTCTCCATAATTTATGTTGCTAAATGTGATAATGAAATGTTTTGGGAAAAAAAGTGAACTTTTTATATATAAATAATAGGTGAAGAGTATCTTTAAAATAATTTTAAATTTGAATATAAGTAATCTCTAGATTTCATGAATATCAAATTTTGCTTTGAATATTTTTTTGAAGAATGATATTGGAGCTCCACAAATTATTATAAGAGCTCCTCTTTTCTCTCTCTCTCTCTCTCTCTCTCTCTCTCTCTCTCTCTCTCTCTCTCGGAAAATGACATTAGTGCCCATTTGTTAGAAAAAGAAGTCAATTGCTAAAATTTTACAAGACAAATATGCCTTTTAATAATCCATGCAATATTTTCGTTTTTCTTAATTTTTTTCAAATAATTGCTTTATGAATGCGCAACTAGACGATACGTACATGCATGCAAATAGAAAAGTACTATCAATTTAAGAACATTAAAGCAATGCATAAAGAATAATTCTCTTATTATTGTTTTGGGCATTCAAATATAAAATATGTATTTATATACTTTGTCTCTTGTATACAACTTAAAAACTACTTCTAACATCATCATCACTGATGGTCCCAAGTGGCATATGAAAGGATCTAGAAGGGGGTGTTGTATAGACCTTGAAGTCTTTTTCGACTTAAAAATATCGTATCACTTTTAAAGATTTGAACGCTTGGAAAGCCGAGCGCTAGGTCAGGCGCTTAGAGTTTAGATAACTTAGACTTAGTGATTTTAACAATTACCAAAGTAGGGTAAAATTTCAATCACTTAATCAGGGTTAGCACAGCGGAAATGATTTTAGCTTAACGTTCTTTTGAACTTGAATTAGTCGCTTAACGGTTTTGAATGCTTTTTCAAGATATAATATGCAAATGTAAAGTAAAGCAATAAAACCGTAAATAACACAAGATGTTGTAAGGTTCACTGGGTGATGTAATCCCAGCTACGTCCTTCTTCTCCTTTGCACTTGGAGGAATTCACTAGATTGATTACCGAAGAGTCACACAGAGACATCTTGATTTTTTTTTTTTTGGTGATACAGAGACTTCTTGATAAGTTCATATTTTACAGTATTTTATGCCCCATTTTATTATGATTTGATCGTTACTTTAATCACTTTTTATCCCTTATAATGTTTTGATTGGTATATACTTTGATTTTTTAGGATAAAATTTGATTTACGCATGAAAGACGAGAAAAGAGATCCAAATTGAGCTTGAGATTGAAGAAAGAAACAAAAGAAGATAGCTGGCGAAAGATTTTACACAATGCTCATAGAGAAACGAGGTTTTTGTCCCTTTACAGGCCGAATCCGACTAAACTTTCTTCTCTAATTTTGTAGAGCTTTGTCTTAGCTTCACGTACCAACTTGAATCACCTCAATCCGACATTTGTAAAGATATTTATGATCAAAGTACTAAAGCTATGAATTTTGCATAAGAAGACCGCAGTCCGAAATTCCAGTGCCAACTTTAGACTGGGGTCTGCCACGTTTCAGACCGCAGTCCATTTTTTTGTGCCCTAGTTTTTATATCCATCGTTTTTGGACTTCTGGGGACACTTTTCACCTACGAAAGAGGCTTTTCTTGCTCTCCAAGACCCAAGGAAGCCATGACAAGTCCCAAGGAAGCTTGAAGAGTCAATTATCATCATCAAAGCTTGAATTCACTTCTTGTGATAGGGAGTTGTTCAATTCCCCCTTTAGAATAGTTCTTAGCTATGTCTGTTAGGGATTTTGAATTTATCTTTGTTACAATTATGAACTAAGTACTTATTTGATTGGTTTATGAGAATACTTTGTGATGTTTTGTGTTTAATGAATTCTTAGTTTCCGGATTAATTACATTCTTGTTACATGTTTGATTTTTATGCTTAATGCTTGCATATGCTTGGTCACCATATGTTTGATATAATGCTTTGTCTTGAGACCAAGAGGAGATAGATAAAGGTAGGTCATAAAATCAAACATCATAATGTAGCAATTTGACTCGAGATAGAATCAATTGTGTTGTGTGGCTTTTTGTGATAAGATGACCCGAGTGAATGTAGGATCTTCATAAGCAAGGAATCCCTTTGAACCTTAATTCATGTTAGTTAATTCAATCTTCACTATAGAGATATAGAGAGTTGTTGACTAGTATAGGCTTGTTATTTCAAGAGATTGAGTAATGAATACCTTAGGGGGTTTCGCCATAACAAGAACGTTCTAATAATACGGGTAATTGAGAGTTTATGAGCACAAAATAGAGCATAGTAGGATCATAACCCAATCATCTCTTTCCATTTGATATATTACCTTGCTTTTCATATAGTTATCCTTAGTTTATTTTCATAGTATAATCATCTCTCATCTTATATTTTGATTTAGCTTAGAGTTGGTAACATAGCAATTACGAGCATCGAATCCAATTGTCCATGTGGAGACGATACACACCCGGGCTCATTGTTCACTTTATTATATTACACGGCCTAGTACACTTGCTAGGATAAATACGTGTCACTTCTACAAAATAGATGAAAAGGAAGACGATCTTGAGCTCTTTGATGACACCGACTTCAGCTTCAATAGAGACCTTATTCAACAACATTCTCTCACACAGAAATGCTGCTTGTAGAATCAACAAACTTTCTCACTCAGATGAAAGTTGTTGAGGGTTTAGTCATGGGTTTGTTTGATGTTGGGAAGTTCAAACAACTTGGGATATCTCAATAGTAATTTAGGGTTCTTCTCTTAAGAGATTTGAGATGTCTATGACTGTCTTTGGAATGTAGCTATGGAATAGCAAAGTTTTAACCTTTTCTTGTGTATGTACGTATGTTTAGGGTTTGCTGAAGGGTACTATTTATAGGGTTTCTTGAGATTTGTCCGTTGGACACATGTGAGCGCGTGTATCTCACGCAGCGTGTTAAACAGTCCCTTGTCTGACATTCCTAAATTTCTACTGGTTCCTATTGGACATGAGCAGGTTTTGAACTCTTATTTCTGACAGTCTAGTCAAAAGGTGGCTTGTCCACAAGTCATAATAGCTTATCACATTTAATGCACTTATCAGGCATTTAATGCATTTCAATTTATTTTCCATTGAAAATAAATGTCCGTTGATGATTGCATTTAAGTCCTCCATGACTTGAGAATTTATTTTAGGTGAATCTGATCCTTGATCGCTTGAGTCTTTTAAGCGCTTGATTCAACAATCCTGAAACAGTCCTTTAGCGTTTGACAGACGCTAAGAACAAATCTTTATCTTCACTTGACTTCAAACGTTGATCTTCAACTTCATCTTTAATAGACTCACCTAGAATTCTATTAGCGACTTGGTATGTAATTCTTAGTCTAAAATCTACAAAGATAAAAATTACAAGCCTAACAAAATAACAAGCATTCAAATGCTTATACAATTGGTTTATGAAAACATAAATATAAACGCTCATCAAAACATCTAACATGAAATTTCCTAACAATTTCCCCCTTTTTGATGATGTCAAGACCTTAACAATTACAACTCTTTTATAGGTTAAGAGTTTAAAGAAAATCCCAAAAATATTCATAAGTTAGCGTTAGAAAGTTAGTTAAGTTAGATTAGCCTCAATAAGATGTTTCAGCGACAAATCATTCATTCATTAATATGATAAGTAAGCGTACATGATTTATGCCAAAAAAAATAACGAGTGACATCATACACAAAGAAATAAAATATAAAACAATAGAGAATCATTTTCTTTGTCTCTTCTTTGAAGCCTCTTTTTGATAGATTTCATTCGCTAGATCTAGAAGAACTCGATCGATGTCTATCTTTGTTGTGTGATAGACTTCATCATAGTCCTTGCTTTGATTCTTGGTGCTTTGATTTCATTCAAGTAACCTTTTCATCCAATCTCTTGCAGGGATCCCGAGCTGTCTGATCAAATCATGATATATATCCTGCATTCGATCGTTGGAAGGTTTCCAATTGAAAGGCCTTCTCAGCGATGCCGCGTATTGATTTAAACCCATACCTTCTAAAAATTTCACATCAATGCCCGAAAGCCTGTGCCTGCCTTGGTAGTATCTTGGCTTTCGATTCTTAGTGAGCATCTTCTTAAGACTCACTATTTCTTCAAAGATGGAGCGCCAATTTTTGTTATCAGTTTTAGAAATTGGCTCCGTCAAGGCTTTTCCTTAGGCTTTGGACAATTGATGCTTTTCTTTCTCTTCTTCCCCCTTTTTGGCATCATCAAGGGAGGTCTTGAGGTCAGCGATATCTCTTCGCAATAGCCTAATTTCCTCAACAAGTAGAGCGACTTGTTCCACAATACTCTGAGCAATCGAATTGGAAGAATTGTGTCGCTCAGTATCAGCTGAAGAGTTCTGGGCTAAGTGGTGATTGAACTCTTCGGAAAGGCTAGTGATCAGCGGTGATATGCTGTTCATTATTGCTATAGTGCTCTTTGTAGCAGGGTTTGCAATATCACGGCTTCTAGTGTCAGAGACTAACTGAAAGAGTTAGGTGCCCGGTGCGCCATTTGTAGGGCGTAGTAGCTGACTCTTTAAACAGTCTTATATTGTATCTTGTCGAGTAATTTAATAAATGGCATTTTCTTCTTTATCTTATCATTCTATGCAATTAAATAAAGTCCCTTAGATCACTCTTAAGCTATGAGATGTGTTTGGTATTGGGGATGTCAATCATGGAATACGTCTCTAAGGTTGTGGTCTTAAAGATGTTCCAAGTCATAGAATCATTGAAATAGGGATATCAATGACTCGTAAAGACTTGCACGTACAATGCACACTCTTGGAGAGTGTATCCTATTCCATGGATACTGATACGGTGTACATCAGTACATGTATGTGGGTTCTCATTGGGATCAAGTAAACTGAACAACCCCGCTGAGATTCCATATTGGAGTCAATGTCGAATTTGGAATCTCCTCGGTTACGTAGGCATAAGATTGGTCCTCATGACTTGAGGCACCATTGGTCATCTCGTGCATCGCTCACTGTACTTAGATTTGTCACACGATTCCAGGTGAGTCATAAAGTGGGGCATATTGGGTCTAGTCTGGTTATGTACGGAGGCGCGTGAGTGCCAAGAGAGAATCCGTCACTGATCATTAGCATCGGCGCATATCCTATGTACTTCACAGTGTATTGACCATGGGAACCTCCGGCCGGAGTAGTATCAATAAGGAGGCGCAGTGTTTCCTCGCTCGATTGATAAATTGGTCAATACCACTTAGATCGATATACATAGAATCGAGTTACTGGGATTTTGACTGACATCCAAGTCCTAGATTCGACCGGGATATTTGATGGAAGGATTTTACTTATGCGAAAATCGTAATGCGGAAATGTCACCTAATAATCATTCATGGCTAGGTCTTCTTGGTGCGTGGCTAGTACTAACCTTGATTTGGAGGAACCATGAATTAATCGGTAATTAATTCTTGGTCGGATTAAAATACTTGGAGTAATTAAATCTAGCAATGAAAATTGCAAAGGCACAACGGGGTTGTGTTCCTACTACTAGTACATGAACGAACCTACAATGGGGTTACACACATACTCAAGAAAGTTCAATTACTATGTGAATATTAATCCGATTTAGGATTAAAGTGAAGTTGATTAATGAGATTAATTGATTAAGTGGAAGACATTTTAATTAGTAAGCTTGGGAAAATAATTATTCTATTAATTAATCTTGGAGATTAATTATTAACGGAAATTGTTATTATCCGGGAATTTATTTAAACTACTAATTTTACCATTAATTAATCATGAAGATTATTTAATTAACAAGTCTTGGAAGACTTGGGAGTCATTTTAATTAAGTTGGACTTAATTAAATGAAGTCACAAGAGTGAAATTTAAAGCTAGTCAAAGTTTGACTTGTAATGTTTTTAAATGAAGAAGAAAATGAAAAATATTCTCTTACACATGTGGTGGTAGTTGAGAATGGAATGGTAGGTGAGAATGAGGTGGTAGGTGAAGAAAAACAAGTCTTCTACTCCACCTAACACGATATGGCCGAAAATTAGTGGCTATAAAAGGAGGTGTTCTTGCTCTCATTTAGAACTTGATGAAAACTTAAAAAGAAAAAAAAAAGCTTAGAGCTTAGTTCTTCATCTCTAGATTTTTCTAGCTTCTCTTGTGATTCTTGAAGACTTTCTTCTATAGAACTTCTTCTTGAAGATTAGTTGTAAAAGATTATCTTCCATAGATATTTCTTTTAGTAACTCTTCTTGTCTTCCACCTTTCACTACATAGACTCCATTTCCTTAGAGCATATATCTAGCTAATCTTTTGCTTAAGGTATGCACTTACTTGAGGTGTGTCCTTGTAGAGGCTTCTTTCGTTAGGAGCTTATGGTGGTTTGATTTGAACCCCTCCATGTTGAGGTGAGGATTCGAAAATGAGAGCCAAAGTTTTTGGTGTGGTTTTCCTTGTGTTGTGGTTTTACACCCTCACTTTAATAAAACCCCAAATCTTGTAATCGGTTTAAAACCCCCTTTACTCGTATTAGTTTTTGTTGTGCATTACTTTGACCCCTAGCTTGGGATGCCGATTTATATGTGTTTTACATACTTTGTTTCTTCCGTTGCGCCGGCATCGCTTGTGGGGGCATACCGATCCTTACAGTGGTATCAGAACCCGGGTTATGCACATTAAAAACTTTGCAGGCTTTCCTTTTGGTTTATCTCAGATAAATGGCTCTTGAGGCTCTTCAACAATCTCTGCATGTACTTCTTCTATCGCATGCTCAACAGATTGAGTTGCATTATCAATCTCTGCAACCTAAGCAACAGTTGGAACCTCGACTACTGGAGCGCTAGGGGCAACTTCTGTTTGCATATCAGCGTCTTGAATAAGAATGACTTCCGCAGTAGGAGTTTGTTCCAAATCCATTTCAACAATCTCCACTTGAGGAGAAGGTTTCTCAACAGCAATGACCCAGAGTGGGCTAATCGCTTCCATCACATGCCTTGGACTTATGATGTTCGTCTGCGGGATAAAGAATATAGCGTCTACGCGCTCTTCAGTACTTAGTGCAAAAGGCACATCCTCTGGCAGATCGATACCTGAAATATAAGAGTTATAAAAGTCCAAAATAAATGGCATGAGCGCTTGAGCAGATTCTTGATCCACTGGCCGAATAAGAGATAGAATTTTGGCCACTTGAATACTTTGTTCACACATGAGGACATGCAAAAGATTATAGCCTCTGAAATTATTAAAGCCATAATGTTCATTGAAAGTGATGTCTAACAAGTGAGCATTCTCAACAATCGCTCTTCTGTCTCTGTGAACAGCATGCTCATCAGTAAGTCGCATGTGCGCTTGCCTGGGTCCTTGGATGGAATCATGCTTGCTTGTAGATGCATCCTCATTCAAATCTGGAAAGATACGCTGGACAAAGTTCTGATTTCTGTGAAAAACGTAGCGTCCTCCCTGACTGAATAAAACGAGCTACTGGCCAATATAGCGTTCTATAGGTTGTCTGTAAGAAGGCAAGTCGCTAATATTCCCAACCAGATTTTTTTGCGACTCAAGTAGAAATACAACAAATCCTTGGCGTCTGTATTCTACACCAAATTTAAACAAAAACGGATACCTCACAAGCTCTTTAAGGGTGTCGAAATGCAGTACAAATTCTCCAGCCCATTGAGCAGTATCCATCATCCACCGCTTGCCAAGTTTTTCAAACTTCTTCTTATCTGTTCTAGTGGCGAGATACTTCTAAAAGCGTTCGAATTCGCTTTCATAATCATATGCCAAAGTCTGGCAAGGTATTCACGGGCTTCATCTTCTAGCCAAGAATTGACAGGATTGGGACCCTCAGCAACAACTGGTCTTTTTCCGTTCCAAAGTTTGAAAGGCCTAGGAGAGAGAGGGTTCTGAGGAGAGTGAACCACCTTTGGCAGAACATAGTACCCAATTCTGTTGAGATCCTCTTCATCTGGATTCTTCAGCCAATCACCCATGTGGGGAATTTTTTATGACAATTTTGTTTGGGCGAAGAGGATTCTGCAGAGTGACCTGTAAAGTTGAAACTCTCTCGGTCGAAGTCTGTCATGTTGATCGCTAGTCGCCGAATGTATTCTAACCGCGATTACAGACGCTCTAGCGAGTAAAAACTAAGATCAACAAGTCACTCAAAAAATTCAAATTTCTCCGAGTTAGAAAGAGAAGGGTTGTGGAAAGTATCCTGAAAAAAGATCTCCATTTCAACCAATTGTCTGGTGTCACTTTCTGCGGCAAAGTAATATTCAACATTTGCATCATAGCCGTGGGGAAAGAAGTCATGGAGGAGGTCCGGTTGGATTAGGAACAATGGCAATTGCTTCAGTTGAGATAGTAGGGCCACTTCTATTGACCACTCAGCATGAGCAGTCACTTCACGGGCTGGTGATATTTCAGCGTCAGGAAGGACTTGAGCAATTTCTTTAGCTATATCCACAACTGTTGTCATTTCTACATCTAATTCAACATTGACCTCAGGAGGTGGAGGTGCATCAGCATCTGGGGCATTTTGAGCTGATACGAGCAAGCGTTTGAGAAACAAAAGTTTTCTATTAAGTAGAAATAGACGATAAAAAAACGAAAACGCTTACCCTAAGGAATCTCTTCTATTGTTTCAGTCGCTTGATCTTTGGAAGTGGAAGGTTCCATATCCTCAGGCTCCAAAACTTCTTCATCAGGATCTAAATCGAGGAAAGAAGTGAGGGGTTTAGCACAACTGGGTATTTTCAATTTGTCAAAAGTATTAAAGACATCTTGAATAACCGTTTCACTTTCGGCTGAAAGATTTTATCCTAGCTTTAGAAAAGGTAAATCTAACGAGGAAAGGATAAAATACATTGTTTAAGTACTTACCTTGAAAACGAGCAAGCTTCTCAGAAGGAGCAGCAGCTTCAGGCTTTGGAATGGATTTAGGAACGGATTCAGAAGGAGGAGGGGAAGGAACACTCGCTTGTTCTTCAAGTGCTGGCTCAGCTAGAGCGCTTGTTGATCCTCTTGGAGTGGATCAAGGAGTACGCTTGCGGGCTAGCGGTACTTCTTCCTCTTCTACTTCTTCTTCTTCTTCTTCCGGAGAGAGAACAAAAATAGGAGGAGAAGGAAAGGGAGAGTTCTGTTTTTTCTTGGTCTCCTTCTACTTCTACTTCTTGACTGGCTTGGATGGCTCAACGACTTTCAAGACGATTTTTCTTTTTGGTCGCTTAACCACTACTTCCTCTTCCTCTTTCGATGATGATGAAGATGATGTCGTTTGCTGCTCATCATCACTCCGAACAAATCTTTCAGCAAGGAGTCGCTCACGCTCCTCCTTGGGAACCACTGCTACACCAACGCGCTTAGGTTTGAGTAGTTCTCCGATCATTTTCTTACCATAGAACTTAAGCGCTGGAACCTTTTTACCTGCGGTATTAATGTAACCGCTAGCGCTTAACAAAAGACTTAAACAATCCCGTATGGATTGGGATTAATCGATTGTTCAATCACTGCTTTAAAGCAATTAAATACGTATCTGGCCCAATTGACCTTCAACTTCATCAAAATAGCGATCATCATCTTGTACTGTATATTTGACACCTTATCGAAACTTTCTTTTCTGCACTCGATCATTTTAGAGCAGATATCAGCCAGAATGACATATTCGCCCTTCATTTCATTCTTCTTGAAATTTAGTGCGTAGTATACATCAATGTTATCCTTTTTTATTAGTTCCCAGACCTTGGTGGCGTCTCTAAAGGTCACATCTCCAACTTCTCCACCATGAGTAGGCAGTTGTAGTAAAGTAGACAGCAGGTGGGGAGTAAGAATGAAGGGTTCATTCACAAAAGGAAACAGCAGGAAATAGAGTTCCCATCGTCAGAAATAACAGCATTTTCAAAGAAGAAAAGAGCTTCTTCTTCGTGAATCGAGGAATGGGAGGTCAACAAGGTTTTTAGACCAGATTCTTCAACGAGGGGAAGAATGGTTCTCAACGAAAAGTTTTGGTTATTGAAAAGGTAATTCCAGTTTACCAGAAATCCGACATTGACTGTAACTTTCTTCTCAATTTTGAACTTAGAAGATTTTCCAGCAACAGTTTTCGAAGATTTTGGTGGCGCCATTGATGCAAGATTGAAGCTTTTTGAGAGAGTTAGAAGAAAGCCCTTTTGCCTTGAGAGAATTTTGACAGTAAAGGGAATTTGAAAATTATAAAGTTTTTCTCTAAAAATTCGAAGGGTTTAAATAGAGTGCAAAAAGTAACTCCTCAATAACTTAGATAAATGCCACGTATTAACTTGGGAATTAAAAATATTAAATCTGAGCCATTTAATCATAAAGACGGATGTAGAAAGGCGCGATAAATTTTGTTAACTGGTGTGAAATAAAAATTTGGATTCCGCAGTTACTTTTCAAAAACGTTTGAGAATTTGAAAATGTTCAGCATGAGTTGCATGCGCCTAATGGTACACTAACACGTACCCAGACACATGCATTTACTGAACCACCTATTTTTAGATAGGAATCATTAACCGTCAGTTTGATTTCATAGGAGCGCATGGCCAGTTGTCAAATCTTATCCTTTTTGAACTTATCCACACGCTACCTTTTAACGATGAAAACAATGCAAGTTTTTCAGAGAAAGTTACTTAGCGTTAAAGTGAGAATATTCTTAACGCTGAAGTCTTTTAAAATTCAATCGCTTTTGATCTTTAAAAGATATTTTTATTTAATATTAGAGATTGATTTTGTCATGCATAACAGATAAACGCTAATGATCAACGCACAGAATTTTGAAAATTATTTTTGATCATAGACTCTTATTAGTTGGAATAAGTACAATTTTAAAGTTCCCCCTAAAAATGATAACTCATTTCAATTTGAAAAATGCTTTAGGCAAAATAATAAATTGGATTCCTCCTAAATTATATGCCTATGAAAGATATGATGCTTTATGATTAAGCGTTTAAATCAATCATACCTAATTCACTTCTCAAAGTGAGAAAATATTGTTCGTTGAGCGCTTTGGTAAAGATAGACCCAATTGTTTGTCAGTACCAATGAAATGCATGGAGATATCTTTCTTTTGAACATGGTCACTCAAGAAATGGTAGCGATTGTCAATGTGTTTAGTTCTAGAATAAAAGACTGGGTTTTAGGTCATAGCTAAAGAGCTTTGGTTATCACAATGGATTGGGGTAGGACCTAAGATTGCTCCATAATCTCTAGGTTGTTGCTTTATCCAAAGGATTTGTGCACAATAGCTTCAAGCGGCTACATATTCTGCCTCAGCTGTAGAAGCCGCTATGGATTGTTGTTTCTTACTATGCCACGAAACTAGTCTATCACCTAGAAATTGACATGTATCGCAAGTACTTTTTCTATCTATTTTGCATCCTGCAGAATCTGCATCTGAATAACCAATTAGTTCAAAAAGAGAGTTCCTTGGATACCATAAGCCCACATTTTGTGTGCCTTTTAGGTATTTAAGGATCTTCTTGGTAGTAATTAAGAGTGATTCTTTTGGATTAGTAGATCCAAATATAATATCATCAACATAAATTTGGACTAAGAGAATATCTTCATTATGGGTAATTTTAAATAACGTTGTATCATCGCTTTCTTTTGAAAAGCCGTTACCTATAAGGAAGATAGAGAGAGTATCATATCATGCTCTTGGTGTTTGTTTAAGACCATAAAGTGCCTTATCCAACTTGTAGATCATACTTTTGCCATGGTTGCTGATGAATCCTGGGGGTTGCTCCACGTATACTTCTTCTTGGAGTTTACCGTTCAGGAAAGCACTCTTCACGTCCATTTGATAAACTGTGAACTTGTTGAATGCGAAAAACTCTATGAACATCCGAATCGCTTCAAGACGAGCTACTGGGGCGTACGTCTCATCAAAATCAATACCCTTTTCTTGGCAATAACCCTGAGCGACTAATCTAGCTTTGTTTCTTATAATAATGTCATCTTCATCCATCTTGTTCCTAAAAACCCATCTAGTCCCAATAACCCCTTGGTGAGTTAGTCTTGGTACGAGCATCCAAACCTTACTTCTCTCAAATTGGTTGAGCTCCTCTTGCATAGCTTCTACCCAACTTGAATCACTGAGCACTTCATCCACTTTCTTTGGTTCCATTTGAGATAGAAAACTTATGAACATGGCCTCATTGATTGTAGCGGCTCTAGTTCTAACAGGTGCTCCAATATCTCCAATAACTAGCTCTAGTGGATGATCTCTAAGCCATTTACAATCTGGTTGGAACGGGTTGAGAAACTCTTAATTATCACTCGCTTGACCCTCATTTATCTCTTGCGCAGTTGCCACGTCATTCACAGTTCCAATTTGCTCTTGATGATCATTCTCTTTATGATCATCAGCATTTCTGGCAATATCTTCATTAGTAACCTCACGAGTAACCTTAGGATTGGGCACAAAAATCTCATCATCATCACTATCATCACCAAGATTGATTTGTGATGCTTGTTGGGTAAGATCTTCAATTCCTACATCATCAGTATTAACCTTATTCGGTTCTTGGCTAGCATCATCAAACACAACATGAATGGAATCTTCAAAATTTGACTTGATCTTATTTAGGATGCGAAAACTCTATCCATTTTTGGCGTAGCCTAGAAAAATTCCCTCATCCGCTTTAGGATCAAATGTCTTTAGATTGTGGGATCCATTGTTATGAATGAAATATTTTGAACCAAATATATGAAAATATGAAACTTTTGGCGTACGTCCTTTCCATAATTCATATGGAGTCTTATCATGTTGTTTGTTGATCATACACCGGTTCTAAGTGTAGCAAGCAGTATTGATAGCTTCGGCCCAAAACCTTTGCGGTAGCTTGGACTCTGCTAACATCGTTCTAGCGGATTCTTTAAGCGTTCTGTTCCATCGCTCAACCACTCCATTCTGTTGAGGTGTTCTAGGCACAGAATACTCATGAAGTATTCCAAAATTTGTACAAAACTTCTTAATAATATGGTTAGTAAATCCAGTTCCTCTATCGCTTCTAATTCTCGTCACTTTTAAATCTTTTGAAGTTTGTAATTGACGGGTTAGCATTATGAGCTTGACACTAGTTTAATCTTTGGTCGCTAGGAATTCTACCTATGTATAGCGAGAGAAATCATCAACTATTACTAGCGAGTACTTTTTATCACTAACACTCATGATTTGAATAGGACCAAACAAATCTAAATGCAATAGTTCAAAAATTCTAGAAGTAGATAAATGAGGTTTCTTCTTAATGTTAGGATTATGCCCTCAGATGCCAAAGATGATAGTATGAATAAAAGGCATCATTTAAGTCTTCACTTATTCTTATCTGCATCTATAAATTGTGTAAAACATTTTGTCCATGTTTTCAGTGCGATCCCTCTCCTTCCTATGGGATAGGAAGAGTGGCACTAGAGAGATCGATTTTGATTACTAAAACAAGTTCGCAAGTAATATGAAGTTTTTAATGGATAAATAAAGACTTCGAATACTTATACAATCTTAATTCCGACATGGGAGTGCCTGTCTAGTATCATGAGATGATAGGAGATTAAGATTATAGGCACATCAGTGGAACTGATATGCTCGAACACTACTCGCATCAGTTCTGTCACATGGGTTTTCACTCTGTGACTATCAAGGACAAAACTGATTGTGCGTAATAGGTATATGTGAACCTTTGACCTGAAGTATCAAGTTAAAGATGCACTTGTGACGTCAAGTCTTTCACTAGAGTAGTTAGACCCAATTCACCCGTTGGTGGGGTCAACCTCGAAATGTGGACTTGATGGACAACTGGTAGTCTTAGCAGATATCAAAGAGGAATTTGTTCTCTCATAAGTGAATGAGAATGTACCCTATATAATTATAGATAAATAGAGATTAAAGTCTTTGGCCAAAACAACCTTTGTGCTAGGCACCAAATCGATATCAATGATCTCGTATTATTATAATTTATACATATGGTCAAGTCCAGTGAGTTTGACATAATCATGACTCTCACTTGACCGGGGAACGTGAACAAAGGGTTTATACATATACGGTACTTATGATTGAAAGGTTGTGGAATGATCCATTCATTCGTATTATATTTGGGCTACGAAGTGGGCCACATGACTGGCTAAGTGTTACCCACTTCCTTTGGTTTTCTCTCATTGCCAAATGAAACGAACCTAAAGAGTCGCGCTAAAGAATTGATAATGAAAATTGAAAAAGGGATTTTTTATTTTTTATTTTATTTTGGAGAGATTTAATTTATTGGATAAGTTAAATAATTGCTTATTGGATAAGATAATTAATTATTGGATAAGATTAATTATTAATTTATTTCTTAGAGAAATATATTAATGAATTAATTTATCTAATTAATTTTATTATTTAATTAATATATTTGTTTATTGGATAAAATAAATAATTAATTGAATAAAGAAATTAATAAAACAAAAGAATTACGGGCCCTACATGGGGGCGTCCTCATTAGGCTAGGTTAGATGATCAAATTGGTCTCTTTTGTTTTGTCTTGGTCAACAAGTCATTGAGTTATAAAAGGGCTCTCTTGACTTTAACCTAGAAGTGAATACATTACATGAATTGTAACTCTCCAAAGAATAGAAGAAGAAAAATATCCTCTCTCTCTATACACCAAAGCCGTCGCCCCTATAGAGAACATGAAGGGAATTTTTCGTCATCAATCCACGCGTGATAATTTAGAGGCAACGTGATTTGTTGTTGGATTCATCTACAATTTCAAGAATTGAAGAACACGAGGGTTGAAGAATTCAAGAAGTTCATCAATCTAAAGTTTAAAAGAAGAATTGGATTCTCCTACCACCTCGCTTCAACGGGTAAGTCGGATTTACTCGTTAATGCATGTTTGAGATTCAATTATGCAAATTAAAGTACACTTTTGGGTTTTTAATTAAATTTTTGAAATCCTTCCGCTGCGTTTATGTGTTTTTACGCGAAACCTAACACTTAAAAGATGATTTGACTTGTTTACCCATTTGGCATGCATCATATAAGCAATTTTTCTGAAAGGAACCCTTAGGTAATCCCTCTACTAGATTTAGCGATATTAACTGAGAGATTTTTTGACCAAATTTATCACAACCTAAACCGGTCTCTTCACCAAAAAGTCTGGTTACCTCAGTCACATTATCTAGCTTTCTTGACGCTTTAGATAATGATGAGACAAGCTTCTCTGATTTGGCAAGTTTAGCAATCAATTCAGCTTCTGTCTTGACTATTATATCAAGGTCACCTTTTAATTGGATAATTTCACTCTCAAGCGATTGATTCTTCTCAATGTATTGTTGTTGAATTTGAAACTCTGCCTTCAGCGCTACTCTATCACTTGCGAGTGATGAAATGATATCAAAGTGATTTTGATATAACTTGGCGGCTTCTTGACAATCTTTAAAATATTCATTTACTTTGTCAAGTAATTCATCATAAGAAAGAAGATGAGATAATTCAGTGGTTATCTTAGATAGCGAGTCATTAGACGCTTCTTCATCTCTCGCCATGAGACAAATTAACGTTGAGTCGCTTGATGGCTCATCATCACTGCTTTCATCTGATGATTCTAAGTCTTCTTCAGGTGCGGAGAATGGTTTAGATTCCGCTACCAAACCCTGTTGGCGAAGGTTGCTCCTGAATTGATTTCTATCTGCATGGTCTTGCCTTATGGGCTTAGACACATTTGGATAAGGGCAATTTACCTGGTAGTGCTCTGGTTTCCTACAGTTATATCAAAGGTTAGTTTTCATTTTCTGTTCAGTTGATAACCTTTTGGAAACTACTGGTGCCGAGAGATTCTGAGTAGGAGACGGAGGCACTTGGTATTGAACTGGCGCTAGAGGCTAAGGAGCAGAATATGCTGGTGCTTGATACTGATGTGCTGGTGTAGGGAGAGGGGTTTGAAATGAATTTTGTCCAATAGGATTTGTCTTTTCATATCTCAGAAATTTCTTGAATTTCTTGACTAATAAAGCCATCTCTTTCTGCTTATTGGATTTTGTTGATTTCACCTCACTAATCGCTTTTCCCTTACTTTTGGCGGTAGCAATTAAAGTTCCTGATTCAGTTGCTGAAGTCGAGGTGTCGCTGACTTCACCAAATTTGAACTTAAATGCCTTTAACTATGAAAACACATGTTTTGGAGTTAGAGTCTCCAAAGTCTGTGATTCTCTCATGGCAATAGTTTTAATCAAATACTTGCTTGGAAGACTTCTAAATATCTTGTTGACCATTTCCTTGTTGGTCAATTTCTTTTCTAGTGACGCTAACTCTGTGATGAGAAAAGTGAACCTTGTGTCCAATTGTTCTAACGTCTCGTTGGGCTGCATCTTAAAATGCTCAAATCTTTGCATGGCTATTGAGAGCTTGTTCTCTCTCATCTGTGTTGAACCTTCACACACGATAGCCAACTTATCCCATATTTCTTTTGAAGTCTTACATTGCTTAATCTTGTTGAACAATCCATCATTATCTATTAACGCTGAATAAAGAGCACTTCGTCCAACGTTGTCTAGGTTTCTCGACATAACCATCTGGAGTTGCTTCAGTCGCTCCAGGGGCTCGAGTTACGACTTTCACAATCTGAATGAGGTCATCTGTAATTACAACACATCTCATTATCGCACTAACATAAATATGCAAACGCTCTAAGTTTCCAAGAATCATAGTTTGATTCAACTAGCTTAGGCATCTTGTTAAAAGCCATGATATGAGATTTTTTGAAATAAAGCGACTAAGTTTAGAAAAATGGATCTAAACAAGCAGTTACGCTCGGAAACTCTTAGGTTTCTACTTCAACCCCGCTGATACACTTGATGGTCCCAAGTGGCATACGAAAGTGTCTAGAAGGTGGGGTTGAATAGACCTTGAAGTCTTTTTCGACTTAAAAATTTCGTATCACTTTTAAAGATTTGAACGCTTGGAAAGCTGAGCGCTAGGTTAGGCGCTTAGAGTTTAGATAACTTAGACTTAGTGATTTCAACAATTCCCAAAGTAGGGTAAAGTTTCAATAGCTTAATCAAGGTTTGCACAGCGAAAATGATTTTAGCTTAACGTTCTTTTGAACTTGAATTAGTCGCTTAACTGTTTTGAATGCTTTCTCAAGATATAATATGCAAATGTAAAGTAAAGCAATAAAATCGTAAATAACAGAAGATATTGTAAGGTTCACTGGGTGATGTAATCTCAGCTACGTCCTTCTTCTCCTTTGCACTTGGAAGAATTCACTAGATTGATTATCGAAGAGTCACACAGAGACTTCTATAAAATAGATGAAAGGGAAGACAATCTTAAGCTCCTTGAGCACACAGACTTCAACTCCAATAGAGACCTTCTTCAACAAGCTTCTCTCACACAGAAATGCTGCTTGTAGAATCAACAAACTTTTTCACTCAGATGAAAGTTGTTGAGGGTTTAGTCATGGGTTTATTTGATGTTGGAAAGTTCAAACAACTTGGGATATCTCAATAGGAATTTAGGGTTCTTGTCTGAAGAGATCTATGACTGTCTTTGGAATGTATAAAAAGCTTGAGAGGATTTTTGGCTATGGAGCTTATAAGCTTTTCTCTTAAAAATTTCAGCAAAATTTTAACCTTTATCTTATGTATGTACGTGTGTTTAGGATTTGCTGAAGGGTACTATTTATAGGGTTTCTTGAGATTTGTCCGTTGGACACATGTGAGCGCGTGTATCTCATGAAGCGCGTTAAACAGTCCCTTGTCTGACATTCACGAATTTTTGCTGGTTTCGATGGGACATGAGCAGGTTTTGAACTCTGATTTCTGACAGTTTAGTTAAAAGGTGGTTTGTCCACAAGTCATAATGGCTTATCACATTTAATACACTTACCAGACATTTAATGCATTTCAATGTATATCCTGTTGGAAATAAATGTCCGTTGATGATTGCATTTAAGTTCTAACTTGAGAATTTATTTCAGGTGAATCTGATCCTTAATCGCTTGAGTCTTTTAAGCGCTTGATTCAACAATCCTGAAATAGTCCTTTAGCGTTTGACAGACGCTAACAACAAATCTTCATCTTCACTTAACTTCAGACGCTGATCTTCAACTTCATCTCTAATAGACTCACCTAGAATTCTATTAGTGACTTGATATTTAATTCTTAGTCTAAAATCTACAAAGATAAAAATTACAAGCCTAACAAAATAACGAGCATTCAAACGCTTATACAGTTGTTCTATAGAAATATAAACTTACATTATTTTTGGGGTCTAATATAAAATCCTATCTTGTCATCATCAAAACATCTAACATGAAATTTCCTAACAATCATCATAATCATCATCATCATCATCATATTATTATTATTATTATTATTATTATTATTATTATTATTATTATTAGTATTATTATTATTATTATATCTAACTTTTTATAGGGATTAGAATTACTTAAGCATTTATATATGCTAACTCATAATTAACTACTATAAAAAATTACATAAAATTGATGGTTTGATGCTAATATACAGTTAAAATGAGGTGATTTTCATTTGAAGTTCAATGCTTTGTCATTTTTAAAATGACATACTATGTATGTTATATTGTTGATAGCACTCTAAATTCTCATTGACGGACTTATGTTTTACGATTCCATATAAATGTGAAAAACTATTCAATTTTCAAATTTATATACTTATCATTTGATATGTCATAACATAGTGATGATAATATAATGGCTTGTTTTGATTGCATAAAGATAGTTTTGGAATTTAATTTTGAAATTTATAATATTCTTAAAATCTATAGGTATTGTTGTCATATTTTAATATAAAAATTAAAGTTGGAGCTCCTGTAATAACTTATGAAGTGCCAATATCATTCCCCTATTTTTATAACATTTTGTTTAGATATCACACTTTTTCAAATTTGAAATTTTAGCTATCTTGATAACGAAATACTTGAGTAAGATACATAATTTTAATTTGTTGAACTTTGCAATTGGCAAAGGGATGTTTCAAGGTACTTATCCAAAACAAAAAAAAAAGCCGTGTTTCAAGGTAATATGAAACAATTAAGATTTTTTAGCATTTTGTTTAGATATATTTGTAAGCAATCCAAAACATAATTGAAATAAGAAAACATGTTTTAAAAAAATCTATTAATTATTCTAACTTTTTCTAAAAGAGATATGAGCTGGTTAATATATTTAGATAAAGATTGATAATTATACTTATTTAAATTAATATATATGTATATTTATTTAATTTTACTTCCGTGCAAAATTATTTCAATTAGGTCATCTCCACATATGTTTAGTTCTATGATGCACGGATACTTCTAAAAATGACATGATGCAGTGTCGGATACATGGGGGGATACGAAACCTGTGGGATATGTATTGGATACGGCACGTGGCGTATCAAAAGATAAAAAATAAAAAACATTATGGATACTGTGTCCAAAGCATATCCAAAAATTACGGCACGTGGCGTATCATACCCGTACCGTTATAACCTACGTTTAGTTACTTGTATGTAGGGGTGGGCGTTGGGTGGGTAATTCGGGTTCGGGTAGTTCAAGTTTGGGTATTTCGGGTTTCGTGTAGCAAAAATTGCTATCCAATAAATACCCAATATTCGGGTACCCGAAAAACTGAGTTTTCAAAATTTCGGGTTTCGGTTATCTGGGCATCCAACAATTTGCTTTTAAAGCAGATTTGCAAGGGGCCAAAACAGGCTTTGCAAATGCAAGCAACATAGGCTTTTAGTCTCTGTTGCTTGCATTTTTTTTAATATTATTAATATTTAATTAAAGTTAAAAGCTTTGAAGTGGGGAAGAATGATTTGAAGTAATTGAAATTAAAAGCTTTTGTAAAAATATACGAGGTGAAGGGTTAAAGTGTTTTAGTTTCAAATTAAGGTTTTCAACCTTTTTGTTCTATGCAGCCTGCTGCTCGGCGTTTATATATGTAAAGTATATATATATATATATATATATATATATATATATATATATATATATATATATTTGCTATAAAAAAATTGGGTACCAAATTGGGTAAATCGGGTAGGAAATTCCTACTCGATACCCAATTTTTTTTAAAAATTCACTACCCGAATAATCAAATCGGGTGGGTACCCAAAGTCCGACCGAACGCCCTCCCCTACTTGTAGGGGAAATTGAGTAAATAGACCCCAAATGCATAAACAAGAAACACATAGGCCTCATCCCATTTTCACTATTCAAATATAGGCCTATGTGGGACCCATTAGCATTGAAAGGTCCAAAATACCCTTACTAACACTAAAAATAGTGGTCCCCCTACTTTATTACCATACTGAAATACTGGAGATACTGGATTTATTTAAAATCATGTATAAAGTCCCTATGTTTTCAATTTATTTATCTTTAGTCCCCGAAATTTGAAAATGGTTTATTTTGGCCCCACAAAACAACAAAAACATCAAAAAATTCCATGAGAGTAATTATACATATTTAAAGAAAAGGGAATCCCAACCCGCTTTTATAAATCTGCATAAAAACTTTTTATTGCATTCATAATTTACATACATGCCAATTTTCGCTTATATTTTAAGTGCTTTTATTAATTGTCTTAATACTTTAGAAAACTTAGATTATACTAATACAGAATTAATATTAGAATTACGAAATCAATTAATAATTAGGAGAGAACATTGGGTTAATAATTATCTTAACATACCTCCTAGATTAAGAGATCACGAAAACTATATAAAGTATCTTTTAGTCTTAAATATATTAATAGCAGCTTTTTATTAAAATAGCTTCTTTTAATTATAAAAGATTAGAATATCTAGATTTAGAATATAGTTTAGCCGATAGAACCGTAATCTCGTTAGATAAACATAAATTTATTTGTAGGTTTAATTCAAGTTTTAAGCACAATTTACATTCAGAAAATAAACACTTAAATAGTTTAACAGATTTATTTATATCATTAGCATCAAACTTAGAAATAAATAACGCTAAACTTTGTAAAACTTTAGAAACACTAAAAGAAACCATTTTAATAAATAGAGAAATAATAAAGAAGGGTGAAAATAATAATTTAGATTATATTAAACAACAATCTGAGGAAACTTTAAAAATAGTTAAGAAATATAATAAGCTTTTCCCCACTAAAGACGAAATAATAGAGTTAAAATATAGCTTGGAAAGTAATAAGCTAAAACAATTAGAAACTGAAATTAAGAAAACTCTAAGCCAAGTAATAGAAAAAATAAATAAATTTGAAGCTCAAAACATAGAAACAAGTAAAACTTTAAAAAATATAGAACGAATAGTTATCGGATAAATAGTATAGAAAATAGAGTAGAATATAAAAGAGCAATTGAACTAGCAAATAAATATCTATATACGGAAGAAGGATTTACTACCTATCAAAGAACTAGTAATTCAGATAAATTATATCCTAAACTTTGGAATATTCAATTCGCTTTAATTCTACAAATATTCGAAAGGCTAGATAAATTGAAAAATAAGTTAGAAAAATTAAGTACTAAAATAGACACAGTATCTCAAGTGATTAAAGGAGATTTACAAGATAGTATAGAAGAAAGATTAGCAACTTTAGCACTAGACAAATCTGAAAAACCTAAAAAAGAACCTAAAAAATATATATATTGGTAAAAAATGATGAGATCATTTAGTGGTACTAGTAGAACTATAAGTGAATCAAGTAATAAAGAAAAAGAGAAAGGAAAAATAAGTAATACTTTCATTAAAAGAATGTTTAGAGGATCAGGAAGTCAAAGTTCAGCTAGAGAAGTAGAATTAGAAGAAATAATAGACGTAGAAGAAAATCTTAATTTATATAATAACAAGGGAATAGAAAAGTTAAAACCTAAAACATTATACAAAGTAGGAAAAATGGATTTTAACACACATTTAATCAAGAAATTTAGAGAAAAAGAAGTAAAAGTTACTACAAATGCTGAAAATATAAACTCAGTTAGCCCGGAATGTATAAAGCAATTAAAACAATTAAAGCAAAAGTATATACATTTAGGATTAATTATAGGAATAAAGGGATTAACTAGAAAGGGAACCGGTGGAAAGGTTTTAGTTTTATTATTAGATAAAAGTTGGTCTGATGCTAGGAGGGCAGTATTTGCTAGTATGGGAATAGATATGACTAATAATGTAGGAATATTTTATGTAGCTCCAAACATGATGAAAAGTATTAAAGATATTAATAAAATTACTATATGATTACAAACTAGAGGATATGAAACATATGATGGTAACAACTTAGTAGTTTCTATAGCATTTTTAGGAAGAGTAACCAATAATAGTTTTCCTCAATATAAAATTAATATAGATGGGATAATAGATGGATTAGTCTCAGTAGGACTAAAAATGATTAAACCTTTAAATACAGATAATAACGATTTAAATGGAGAAGAATGGGAATTAACCAAGCATTTAGAAGAAAATGAGACTGTTAAGATTCCAGGAGAGAGTGTAATGTATACAAATAGTAGGGGTCAGACTTCTATTAGTTCTTAATTATCAGAAGCAAGATCCCAAAGAAAATTTAGAAGATTTAGAAGAAGAAACTGATAATGAAACTGAAACAAGCTACATGAATATTATAGAAGAAGAAGAAGTTAGAATAACTAGTAGATTTGCTAATTGGAAAATATTATCTGATATAGAAAGCGAAGAAGATGAAGAGGAAGAAAATATAGAAGAAATAGATGAAGAGATTAGACAATTAGAGAGTCAGCTCAAAAATGATTATAGACCAAAAAATATGGAAGAAATATTAAGAAATTTTTTTGAGATAAATAATTTAAAAGAATTAGTAGATGAAATGTATTTTGAAGCAATGAATTTAGATATCAATTTAGAGTCAGCTGAAGAAGAATTTAAACAATATTATAATATTGATTTAGTTGATGATATATGTTCAGGAAAAATAGAATTTGAAAAATTCTTTAAAAATAAAGAGAAAGGTAATAACGAAGTAGCTTTTATGGCAGATAGTCAAGCAAGTACTAATAGTAATATAGGAAAAAGAACTAGAGTAGAACCAGATTATAGTGAAGTTCCATCTAGAAATATAGAAATGAGTGGTAGACCAGAATGGAAAAGTCCCACATATGAATATGGATCAACCCAGTCAAATAAATATATAGGATCAAGACAACCCATAGGAAAAACCATGAGTGGAACCATGTTAGTAATTGAATTAGGAAGTCCACAAATGTGGCCAGAAGAAATAAATATATGGGAACAATGTGTAGTAAAACATTGGGAAATAAATAAAAAACAGATATGGATATGTTTAACTTTTTAGAAACATGCTTAGGACCTACAGCATTATCTATCTGGCAAAGCAAGAAGAAGAAAGATCCTAATAGAATTAATGAAATAAAAGCTGATAAGAGGTGTTTTTACGTGTTTTTAAGACCGTAATTCTTATGATTTGGATTCACTTATTGCTTAAATCATGTCACATTTTCATTTAATAGGTGTGTTAAGTGAATACAGGTAATAAATGAGAATACATAAAGAAAAGGGAAGAAAAACGATGTACAAAACAAGTTCAAGCATGTTTTTCAACACCTAGGCGGTTTATGCATCTCCTACCACATTCGAGCGATAATTCCGTACATTTAGAGACCGACTTAGACAAAGTTTCCTTCTACAAAGTTTTATATGTATGTCTTAGCCTCAAATGGGAACTTGAAACATCCAAATCGGAGGTCTATAGAGATAATTGTGAAGGAAATACGATTGCTGCGCTGAACAGAGAAGTACATGTGCCAGGATACGCCCCAGCGCCCTCCTAGTCATGCCTAGGCATGGATAGTCCGAATGTTACTCATTTTCAGCCTAAATTCCAGCATTATATGATGGGTAAGAATCACTTTTGGCCATAATTCAGCACATGTGTTGAGGGGTTGTCATAAGTGTGTTTCTTGGTAGATTTACTTTATGGGCGCCAAATCAGAAACAACCTCCATGTTGAAACGTAATTTAGGTATACTTAGCGACCGAATTGGACAAAATGTCCTTCTGGAAAGTTGTATATCTATGTTTTATCTGAACATGGGGACTTGAAGCATCCAATTTGGAGATCTGTGGAGATGTTTATGAGGAAAATACTAAGACTGCGTTGGAAAGCAAGAAAATGGCAGCATGCATGTGTTTTGTTGATGTTTTCACATGGTTATGCTTGGTGGAATTCTTAAGGGCCGAAAGTTCAGCATTTTATTGCCGGTTGGAATCTTAAAAACCAAACTTTAAGCATCACCTTAGGTGGAATTCTCATTTGGGAACTTTAATGGGAATTCTTAATGCATACTTTAGTGGAATTTTGGCTATAAAAGGTGGGGGAACCCATACTCTTCATGATTCACTATCAATTTCAGATTCTTGGAGGAGAGGGGGGCAACCCCTAATCTGATTTCTCCACCATTCATCACCATTCTTCATCACTCTTGGAGGGGAAAACTAGAGGAAGGAAAAGAGCTTGGGGATTGAAGGCTCAACTTCAAGATCCATCATCATTCACCATTTAGGGAGTTTTTAAGAGCTTTTCATTTCATTTATATCTATGAATATTCCTCTTATGTCTTTTATGCTTTCAATTATGAACTAAATTCGTAAGACTAGGGTCATGTAAGGCCAAATTGTGATATATGCTTACAATAGATGATTGTTGAGGTTGTTCTTATATTGTTATGTGATGTGAATTGTGTTTTTGTCTATCTTGCATATACTTGATCACTATATGTTAGAATCTTATGCCTAGGTTAATATTTCGGGAGAAAATTGACTTAGGGTGCAAGAAATTCACATCATAACCCGCAACTAATGAGGAATTGCCCTAGACATAGGTGAAGATTCCCGGGTGAAGTCGTTCGATTCAAATCGAGTGAACTCTAGTACATTAATGCATGTTTAGTGGTTAGATTTCCGGATAGGGATATTTGGGAAATCGCGATCTAAGTATAAGAGTTTATACGCGAGACATCGGTTATTCTCTACCTTAGGAGTTTTCACCATAACAATATAAGAGTAATTCTACAACAAGAGCCTTTATAAGTATATTTGATCAATTTGGACCTAGCATGTGCCTTAGTCTCCCTTTATAATTGGTTTTAATTCATTTGCATAACCTTGTTCTTGTGGTACACGTTTTTACATTTAAGTTACTTTTATTGTAGTTGTTTTTTTGTATAAAATCATAAACTAGAATTCAAGTCTCCGTGGTTCGACAACCCGGACTTTTCGTCCACACTTATTACTACACACGACTAGTGCACTTGCTATCATAGCACGTTAGCTTTTAGCGTGTCAAAAGCCTTAGGAAATAATCCTTATAATTTTACTAGTTTTATTAGAACGTTAATAATAGGAATAGATCCAGGAAGAGAAAATACATTTATACAAGATACGACACTTAGAAACCTAGAACAACTCACTATAACCGATATGAAATATATTATACCTTTTAGTCAAGATTTTACAAGATTAATAGGAGAAGCTAATAAAGCCTTTGATGAAGAATTATGTAATAGATATTTTACGAAATTACCCCAAGATTTAGGAAAAAGAATACATGAAGAATGGATAAAAACTAATGGTAATCTTACAGGATTAGGTATAGGACCTAGAGTACAATATACTTTCTTGAAACTTCAGGAATGGTGTAAAAAAGAATTTATTAGAGAACAAATTAGAAAGCAATCTCATGAGTTTTGTAGAAAAGCTATATACACCCCACAACAATATGGACAGAAGAATTACTATAAGCCAAAACGCAAAATATTAAGGAAATCAAATAAACCAAAATCTAGTTTTAGACAATATAGGCAAGGAAGAAAGCCACCTAATTATGTTAAAAAGCCATCAACAAGAAAATGTACATGTTATATTTGTGGAGATCCTAAACATTTAGATAATAGATGTCCGAAAAGATAATTTAAAATGGAAAGAGCAGCCATAGCAGAACAATTAGATGAAGACATAGTAAGTATAGACGGTAATGAAAGTGATAATGAAAGCATATTTAGTATAGTAAGTGAAGAAGGACCAGAAATTCCTAATATAATAGAATATACCTATATGAATAATTCATGTGAACATAAATATATAAATGGAAAAGGAACTATGAGTGTAGCCTGTAGTATTTGTAGATTATATCTTGATATGCATGTAAGATATCAGTGCAATATATGTTTTGACGAGATTTGTTTTATTTGTGCTAAAGACGCATATAATATAGAAACAGATGTATCGCCTAAACCTAGTAAAAAACTAGAATCTATAGAAGTTCTAAGCCATAAAATAGAGAATTTAGATTTAAGAATACAATTAATAGAATTAAAAATAAAAAATAATGAAAACATAAATAGTAATCAAAATAAAGGAAAGGGTGTAGTTATAGAAGAACTTGATGAAATTAACCAACAATTAGAAAAAACTCATTTACAAAATACAGCGTATGAACCCCAACTACAAGTACCCTATACTAGTAGTCTAATACTTTTAGATTGTCGAATATGGTGTAATCAAGAAAAATATATTGAAACTAAAGCCATTTTAGATACAGGAAGTACAAAAAGCATGTTTAGCGCTAGTCTTGTGCCAAAAGAATTTGTAACACAATTAAGTTATACAGTTAGTAGTAGAACTGCAGAAAATAGATTAATGAGAATAACAAAAGAATTAATTAAAAGGATTTTTTAGGAAATTATAGTTGTAAATATACATTAGGACAAGTACTTATAGCACCAAATAACATAAATAGTCACGAATTCCTTTTAGGCTTAAACTTCATTTGTGCATTAAATGGTAGTATATAAATAGGAAAAAATTATATTACTATTAGCAAACATAATTATACTTTTCCAACTAATAGATACATTAAACAATTAGAGTTGACTGTGAAGCGTGGTGGACATGGTAATAATGAACTCGATTTTTTTAAAGAATTAGAACAAAATAATATAGAACCTGAAACTATAGATATCTTATTAGATGAAGAAATTAGAGATATAGGAAAGGGATTAGAAGTTTTAAACCTAGAAAATGAAAGAATTTTACATAAATTAGAAATGTTAGGATTTATAGGAGATGATTTGGCTAAAAACAAAGTAAATTATACTTTTAAACTAAACATATTAAACCCAGATATAGTGATAAGAACAGCAGCTATAGAATATACCCCTGAAGATATAAAAGAATTCAAAACAAAAAATAAAAGAAATGTTGGAAATCGGTGTTATAAGAAGAAGTGATAGTCCTCATAGATCAGCAGCCTTTATAGTAAGAAATAATGCAGAAATAAAAAGAGGAAAACCTAGAATAGTATATAATTATAAAAGATTTAATGATAATACAGAAGATGATGCTTATAGAATACCTAATAAAGATGAGTTAATTAATCTTATACAAGATAAAAAGATATTTCAAAATTTGATTTAAAAAGCGGATATAACCAAATTAAAATGGTAGAAGAAGACAAAAAATGGACAGCTTTCAGCTGTATTGAAGGACATTTCGAGTGAAATGTTCTATCTTTTGGTTTGAAAAATGCTCCAGCAATATTTCAAAGATTTATGGATAGTATATTTAAACATTTAGATTTCTGTTTAGTGTATATAGATGACATTTTAGTAGTTTCTGAAACTTTTAAGCAACATCAAGATCATTTAAAACAAGTGTTTAATTTAATAGAAGAAAACGGAATAGTAGTATCTAAAAAGAAAATGGAACTTTTTAAGAGAAAAATAAGCTTTTTAGGTTTAGAAATAGGAAACAGACAAATTAAATTACAACCTCATATAGCTCAAAAAATTCTAGATTTCCCAGATAAGCTAGAAAACTTAAAACAAATACAAGCGTTTTTAGGAATATTAAACTACTCTAGAAAATTTATTCCTAAACTTAGTAAATTAGTCGGACCACTATATAAGAAAACAGGAAAATCAGGTCAAAGACATTTTAATCAGGAAGATATTAACTTAGTCAGAAAAATTAAAGAAATGGTTAAAGATTTAAAACCTTTAGAATTACCCTTAAGTACTGATTATGTTATAATAGAAGTAGATAGCTCTATAGAAGGATGAGGAGCAATATTAAAATGTAAACCTCATAAATTTTCTCCAAAAAGTGAAGAAAAAATATCAGCTTATTCCAGTGGTAATTTTAATAAAACAAGAAGTAATTGGACTAGCCTAGATTATGAAATAGCAGGAATAGTTAAAGCAATAGACCATTTTAGACTATAAACCTTTTACCATCAGAACAGATTGTGAAGCTGTAGTTAGATTCATAAAAAATGAAAATTCTAGAAAACAAAATAATAAAAGATGGTTAAATTTTAGAAATGCAATAGAAGATAATGGATATAAAGTAGATTTTGAACATATTAAAGGATCAAATAATAGCATAGCAGATTTATTAAGCAGACAATTAACTTTAAATTTGAGTCACAGATCATGACATCCAACAACCAAGGAAACCAACAAACAAGACCTCCCTCTGTAGCTTATAACCAAACAACTAGAAAACCAGTTTTCAGCCCTAACTTTCAGCAAAATATTCAAAATAGACCAGCCTTTGCAGTTGAAACACAGTTATTTAATCCAACCACTCAAAACGTTTTTAAAACCTTTGGCAAAATAGCACTTCCAGTTAGACATAATTTCAAGCTCCCAAAAGATACCCCTCATATAACTGAAGAACAGAGTATTTTACTCAATGCTCTATGGGAAGCTCATCCTTCAGTCGGCAAATTAACAGCATTAAATGCATTATGTTTTTATTTCGAAAAAGAAAACAAAAATTTTCCAATAGAAGAAGCAGCAGTTTATCTTGTTATTAGAGGAGATCCAGTGGGAATCTTTGAAGATTATCAACGAGCAATACAAAACATTCAGAAGGTAGCAAAGGGATACTTGGAGCCCTTTAAACATTTTCATGAAGCAGTAACAACAGCAAGAAGAATTTTAAGCCCAAATTTTTACATTCAGCCTAATGCCGAAAGTGCAAAGCCCAAAATACTTTCAAAAGGAAAGAGACCCATAAACCCAGATGTAGAATCACTCAAAGATGACCTAAAAACCATAACTAAACAGTTTACCAACCTTGAAAAAATTTATCAAGACCTTTTAGCCCAGCATCAAAAGTTATCAGCCCATTTAATAAACCCTAGACAAAATGATGTTCCTAAGGAGATCCAAAATAAATCCTACCAATTCTTGTCTGTTCGAATTTTCTTTAATCCATGCCAAACAGTTTTAGCCTTACCCGAAGAACTTCAGCCTATAATTTGGAAAAAAGCAGAAGAAGGTTTTTACTCAAGAATGTTAAAGGTAGCTCAAATTATTATCAACCAGCAGATAGAAGGGATAGTTTCCAAAACCAGCCTACTACAATGGAAAGGGAAGCCTATTCGCCACGAAGGATCATTAAAATTCTACACCCTAAAATATTTTTCATGGCCTAATGTTCATATAGACGCATCAGTTTTTAGAGAAGGATGGATAGATGAAGAATTTATCAGCGTTCAACGGTTATTAGACTATAGTTTCATATCAAAAATATTTGTATCAGATCCAGTACAAGTGACTCATATAGGTCGACATATTTCAGACGCTGTCAATTTTATATTCGAGCAAAAAGCAGCAGAAAGTCTCAAGCTTGACATAGTATCTCTACCTCCAATTTGGAACACTACAGGAGTAGAAATAGGACATTCGTTCTTTTCGATAACAGAGAATTATGAAAAATAGGAACCAATGTCAACATTGTGGAATTTTCCTGAAGCCATTAATCCTTTAGCAAACATAGAAGAGCTCAAATTAGCTTTGGAAATACGGAGGAAAACGCAGCGACATTATATGATGCACAATTCAGATTCAGACCTCAAGCTTATTTTCCAGGCACCTCATCATAGCATATTTATTCCAACCAAGACCAGATGCAAGATTCGCCTTACTACATTAGGAAAAAGAGCAATGACAAGTGTGGAATACCCACCAAGATATAATCCTGATATGTATAATCCTGATTCAGAATATAATCCAGACCTAGAAGGAACCAGTCGAGATACATACTAAAAGACAAAAGCTTCAACAGTTCAGCAATAATGTTTAGCAGCACCAATAATTCAGCAAGAAGACAAACCTTCAGCAAAATGGCAGACAAAAGCATTAATTTACAACCCTACCAGATCAATGATGCAGCAAAGGGACGAAAAGCTACAGCAAACTCAGTCAAAAAAGCTTCAATAATGCATATTTTCTATACATATTTACTGTTCAAGTTGTGCCACCTATGTACTTTTCTACTGTTTGTACTGTTTGTAATAATGGCAGCTCGGATGCCAAGTTTATTCTTCATTTTGTTGTAAATTTCTTTCATGTCCGAAGCCTATAAAAGGACCTCATCCCTCAGTTGTAAAAATCGCCCCTTGAACACTCTCCAACCCACACTTCATGGTTGCTAGAGAGTTTCTCATCCTTTCTTGTAATAAAATATCTTCTTTGTGTGCAATAATATCTTGTAAGTTTTATATGCTTTATAATGCATAGTGAGTAAACTACCCTCAGGGACGGGATTCCCCTACTATTTAAAAATGTTATAATTCTCTCATGTTCAAAAAATACAAAAAACATTAAAAAATCGAAAATACAAAACCTAGAAAGGGACATGGACCGCAAGTACTGGTTGTCCGATCGAGGGGGGCAGCCTGCAAAACTGCGCGCTGAATAACCAAGTATTCAAAAAGAGAGGTCCGTGGAGTACTCATAAGCCCCCATGGTGTGTGCCTTTTAGTAATTAGATCCTTCTTGGGAGTACTTAAGAGTGCTTCTTTTTGATTAGTAGATCCAACTATAATAGCATCACATCAATTTGGACTAAAGAGAAATATCTTCAGTAGGGTAATGGTAAATAACGTTGTATCAACGCTTCCTTTTGAAAAGCCGTTACCTATAGGACGATAAGAGAGTATCATATCTGCTCTTGGTGTTTTTTTTACGACCATATAGTCGCGTTATACCACTTCTAAATCATACTTTTGTCCATGTTGTTCGATGAAACCCTGGGAGTTGCTCCACGTATACTTCTTCTTGGAGTTTACCGTTCAGGAAAGCACTCTTCACGTCCATTTGATAAACTGTGAACTTGTTGAATGCGAAAAACTCTAGGAACATCCGAATCGCTTCAAGACGAGCTACTGGGGCGTACGTCTCATCAAAATCAATACCCTTTTCTTGGCAATAACCCTGAGCGATTAATCTAACTTTGTTTCTTATAATAATGTCATCTTCATCCATCTTGTTCCTAAAAACCCATCTAGTCCCAATAACTCCTTGGTGAGTTAGTCTTGGTACTAGCGTCCAAACTTTACTTCTCTCAAATTGGTTGAGCTCCTCTTGCATAGCTTCTACCCAACTTGAATCACTAAGCACTTCATCCACTTTCTTTGGTTCCATTTGAGATAGAAAACTTGTGAACATGGCCTCATTGATTGTAGCGGCTCTAGTTCTAACAGGTGCTCCAATATCTCCAATAACTAGCTCTAGTGGATGATCTCTAAGCAATTTACAATTTGGTTGGAACGGGTTGAGAGACTCTTGATTATCACTCGCTTGACCCTCATTTGTCTCTTGCGTAGTTGCCACGTTATTCACAGTTCCAATTTGCTCTTGATGATCATTCTCTTTATGATCATCAGCATTTCTGGCAATATCTTCATTAGTAACCTCACGAGTAACCTTAGGATTGGGCACAAAAATCTCATCATCATCACTATCATCACCAAGATTGATTTGTGATGCTTGTTGGGTAAGATTTTCAATTCCTACATCATCAGTATTAACCTTATTCGGTTCTTGGCTAGCATCATCAAACACAACATGAATGGATTCTTCAAACTTTGACTTGATCTTATTTAGGATGCGAAAACTCTATCCATTTTTGGCGTAGCCTAGAAAAATTCCCTCATCCGCTTTAGGATCAGATGTCTTTAGATTGTGGGATCCATTGTTATGAATGAAATATTTTGAACCAAATACATGAAAATATGAAACTTTTGGCTTACGTCCCTTTCATAATTCATATGGAGTCTTATCATGTTGCTTGTTGATCATACACCGGTTCTAAGTGTAGCAAGCGGTATTGATAGCTTCGGCCCAAAACCTTTGAGGTAGCTTGGACTCTGCTAACATCGTTCTAGCAGATTCTTTAAGCGTTCTGTTCCATCGCTCAACCACTCCATTCTGTTGAGGTGTTCTAGGCACAGAATACTCATGAAGTATTCCAAAATTTGTACAAAACTTCTTAATAATATGGTTAGTAAATTCAGTTCCTCTATCGCTTCTAATTCTCGTCACTTTTAAATCTTTTGAAGTTTGTAATTGATGGATTAGCATTGTGAGCTTGACACTAGTTTAATCTTTTGTCGCTAGGAATTCTACCTATGTATAACGAGAGAAATCATCAACTATTACTAGCGAGTACTTTTTATAACTAACACTCATGATTTGAATAGGACCAAACAAATCCAAATGCAATAGTTCAAGGATTCTAGAAGTAGATAAATGAGGTTTCTTCTTAATGTTAGGATTATGCCCTCAGATGCCAAAGAGGATAGTATGAATAGGGCATCTATCTTGTATTGATCTTAAATATTATTTAAAATAAAAGGCATCACTTAAGTCTTCACTTAATTCTTATCTGCATCTATAAGTTGTGTAAAACATTTTGTCCATGTTTTCAGTGCGATCCCTCTCCTTCCTATGGGATAGGAAGAGTGGCACTAGAGAGATCGATCTTGATTACTAAAACAAGTTCGCAAGTAATATGAAGTCTTTAATGGATAAATAAATACTTCAAATACTTGTACAATCTTAATTCCGACATGGGAGTGCCTGTCTAGTATCATGAGATGATAGGAGATTAAGATTATAGGCACATCAGTGGAACTGATATGCTCGAACACGACTCGCATCAGTTCTATCACATGGGTTTTCACTCTGTGACTGTCAAGGACAAAACTGATTGTGCGTAATAGGTATATGTGAACCTTTGACCTGAAGTATCAGGTTAAAGATGCACTTGTGATGTCAAGTCTTTCACTAGAGTAGTTAGACCCAATTCACCCGTTGGTGGGGTCAACCTCGAAATGTGGACTTGATGGACAACTGGTAGTCTTAGCAGATATCAAAGAGGAATTTGTTCTCTCATAAGTGAATGAGAATGTACCCTATGTAATTATAGATAAATAGAGATCAAAGTCTTTGGCCAAAACAACCTTTGTGCTAGGCACCAAATCGATCTCAATGATCTCGTATTATTATAATTTATACATATGGTCAAGTCCAGTGAGTTTGACATAATCATGACTCTCACTTGACCAGGGAACGTGAACAAAGGGTTTATACATATACGGTACTTATGATTGAAAGGTTGTGGAATGATCCATTCATTCGTATTATATTTGGGCTACGAAGTGGGCCACGTGACTGGCTAAGTGTTACCCACTTCCTTTGGTTTTCTCTCATTGCCAAATGAAACGAACCTAAAGAGTCGCGCTAAAGAATTGATGAAGAAAATTGAAAAAGGGATTTTTTATTTTTTATTTTATTTTGGAGAGATTTAATTTATTGGATAAGTTAAATAATTGCTTATTGGATAAGATAATTAATTATTGGATAAGATTAATTATTAATTTATTTCTTAGAGAAATATATTAATGAATTAATTAATCTAATTAATTTTATTATTTAATTAATATATTTATTTATTGGATAAAATAAATAATTAGTTGAATAAAGAAATTAATAAAACAAAAGAATTACGGGCCCTACATGGGGGCGTCCTCATTAGACTAGGTTGGATGATCAAATTGGTCTCTTTTGTTTTGTCTTGGTCAACAAGTCATTGAGTTATAAAAGGGCTCTCTTGACTTTAACCTAGAAGTGAATACATTACATGAATTGTAACTCTCCAAAGAATAGAAGAAGAAAAATATCCTCCCTCTCTATACACCAAAGCCGTCGCCCCTATAGAGAACAAGAAGGGAATTTTTCTTCATCAATCCACGCGTGATAATTTAGAGGCAACGTGATTTGTTGTTGGATTCATCTACAACTTCAAGAATTGAAGAACACGAGGGTTGAAGAATTCAAGAAGTTCATCAATCTAAATTTTAAAAGAAGAATTGGATTCTCCTACCACCTCGCTTCAACGGGTAAGTCGGATTTACTCGTTAATGCATGTTTGAGATTCAATTATGCAAATTAGAGTACACTTTTGGGTTTTTAATTAAATTTTTGAAATCCTTCCGCTGCGTTTATATGTTTTTTCGCGAAACCTAACACTTAAAAGGTGATTTGACTTGTTTACCCATTTGGCATGCATCATATAAGCAATTTTTCTGAAAGGAACCCTTAGGTAATCCCTCTACTAGATTTAGCGATATTAACTGAGAGATTGCCTTAAAGTTGAGGTGATTCATTTTTCTATGCCATAACCAACCCAATTCATTTTGACTTTTAGCAACAAAGCATGTGGTGTTGTTATCTATTGTTGAATCCCAATCCACTAAATACACATTTTTCATTCTTTTTCCTCTTAATTTAGTAAACTTAGTCTTAGCGTCGTTAACATAGCAACAGTCACTTGAAAATATGACTTCAAAGCCTTTATCAAAAAATTGACTTATGCTTAATAAATTATGCTTAAGACCCTCAACATAATATACATCATTTATCATGATGTTCCCCCTATGCATGATACCTATACCTTTGATTTTACCTTTGGACTTATCACCGAATATAACTTGAGGACCGTTGATTGCACGATAGTTGACCAAGAGATCCTTTGAGCCGGTCATGCGCCTTGACGACCCACTATCAATGTACCAAACTGAAGTATCGATGTTGGCTCTAGGTACCTGCATTTAAAAGGCAGTTCTAATTCTTCTTAGGTACCCATTTTGTCTTGGGTCCTTCAATGTTAGTAGCTTTGGTTTGAATTAAAACTTTCGGAACCTATATTTGCCTTGTCTTTATTGCGGAAGGACTAGCCTTCTTGGGTTTCGGTTTGTGTTGTGTGTGCTTTCTAGGTGCATAGTAATATCCTCGATTATAATAGTAATCATAGTCATAATCATAATCATAATCATCATAGTATCGATCATATGATCTAGATCTTTGAGGATATTGACGCTGGTATTTCCTCGGCATTGGCTTAGGAGTCGCTTTTGGCGATTGACGCATAGCGTTTGATTCACTTGTAGATGGTTTATCCTTAGCCTTTTGAGCATTTGGATGAACTGTCTTTTGTGAATCATTCACTTTCGTCTTCTTCTTGTTGCCTGAGTTGGTATTGACCTTCTCATTTGACCTCTTACCATTGTCCTTGGGTTCATTCAGTGTTTGACTGTTTGAACTCTTTTCAACAAAGAATACATCTTTTCCTTTGTTGGTTTCCGTAACCTTAGATGTTTTTTATTTTTGACCAAATTTATCACAACCTAAACCGGTCTTTTCACCAAAAAGTCTGGTTACCTCAGTCACATTATCTAGCTTTCTTGACGCTTTGGATAATGATGAGACAAGCTTCTCTGATTTGGCAAGTTTAGCAATCAATTCAGCTTCTGTCTTGACTATTATATCAAGGTCACCTTTTAATTGGATAATTTCATTCTCAAGCGATTGATTCTTCTCAATGTATTGTTATTGAATTTGCAACTCTGCCTTGAGCGTTACTCTATCACTTGCGAGTGATGAAATGATATCAAAGTGATTTTGATATAACTTGGCGGCTTCTTGACAATCTTTAAAATATTCATTTACTTTGTCAAGTAATTCATCATAAGAAAGAAGATGAGATAATTCAGTGGTTATCTTAGATAGCGAGTCATCAGACGCTTCTTCATCTCTCGCCATGAGACAAATTAACGCTGAGTCGCTTGATGGCTCATCATCACTGCTTTCATCTGATGATTCTATGTCTTCTTCAGGTGCGGAGAATGGTTTAGATTCCGCTAGCAAACCCTGTTGGCGAAGGTTGCTCCTGAATTGATTTCTATCTGCATGGTCTTGCCTTATGGGCTTAAACACATTTGGATAAGGGCAATTTACCTGGTAGTGCTCTGGTTTCCTACAGTTATATCAAAGGTTAGTTTTCATTTTCTATTCAGTTGATAACCTTTTGGAAACTACTGGTGCCGAGAGATTCTGAGTAGGAGACAGAGGCACTTGGTATTGAACTGGCGCTAGAGGCTAAGGAGCAGAATATGCTGGTGCTTGATACTGATGTGCTGGTGTAGGGAGAGGGGTTTGAAATGAAGTTTGTCCAATAGGATTTGTCTTTTCATATCTCAGAAATTTCTTGAATTTCTTGACCAATAAAGCCATCTCTTTCTGCTTATTGGATTCTGTTGATTTCACCTCACTAATCGCTTTTCCCTTACTTTTGGCGGTAGCAATTAAAGTTCCTGATTCAGTTGCTGAAGTCGAGGTGTCGCTGACTTCACCAAATTCGAACTCAAATGCCTTTAACTATGAAAACACATGTTTTGGAGTTAGAGTCTCCAAAGTCTGTGATTCTCTCATGGCAACAGTATTAATCAAATACTTGCTTGGAAGACTTCTAAATATCTTGTTGACCATTTCCTTGTTGGTCAGTTCCTTTTCTAGTGACGCTAACTCTGTGATGAGCAAAGTGAACCTTGTGTCCAATTGTTCTAACGTCTCATTGGGCTGCATCTTAAAATGCTCAAATCTTTGCATGGCTATTGAGAGCTTGTTCTCTCTCATCTGTGCTGAACCTTCACACACGATAGCCAACTTATCCCATATTTCTTTTAAAGTCTTACATTGCTTAATCTTGTTGAACAATCCATCATTATCTATTAACGCTGAATAAAGAGCACTTCGTCCAACGTTGTCTAGGTTTTTCGACATAACCATCTGGAGTCGCTTCAGTCTCTCCAGGGGCTCGAGTTACGACTTTCATAATCTGAATGGGGTCATCTGTAATTACATCACACATCTCATTATCGCACTAACATAAATATGCAAACGCTCTAAGTTTCCAAGAATCATAGTTTGATTCAACTAGCTTAGGCATCTTGTTAAAAGCCATGATATGAGATTTTTAGAAATAAAGCGACTAAGTTTAGAAAAATGGATCTAAACAAGCAGTTACGCTCGGAAACTCTTAGGTTTCTACTTCAACCGCGCTGATACACTTGATGGTCCCAAGTGGCATACGAAAGTGTCTAGAAGGGGGGGGGGGGGGTTGAATAGACCTTGAAGTCTTTTTCGACTTAAAAATTTCGTATCACTTTTAAAGATTTGAACGCTTGGAAAGCTGAGCGCTAGGTTAGGCGCTTAGAGTTTAGATAACTTAGACTTAGTGATTTCAACAATTCCCAAAGTAGGGTAAAGTTTCAATTGCTTAATCAAGGTTTGCATAGCGAAAATGATTTTAGCTTAACGTTCTTTTGAACTTGAATTAGTCGCTTAACTGTTTTGAATGCTTTCTCAAGATATAATACGCAAATGTAAAGTAAAGCAATAAAATCATAAATAACACATGATGTTGTAAGGTTCACTGGGTGATGTAATCCCAGCTACGTCCTTATTCTCCTTTGCACTTGGAAGAATTCACTAGATTGATTATCGAAGAGTCACACAGAGACTTCTACAAAATAGATGAAAGGGAAGACAATCTTAAGCTCCTTGAGCACACAGACTTCAACTCCAATAGAGACCTTCTTCAACAAGCTTCTCTCACACAAAAATGCTGCTTGTAGAATCAACAAACTTTTTCACTCAGATGAAAGTTGTTGAGGGTTTAGTCATGGGTTTATTTGATGTTGGAAAGTTCAAACAACTTGGGATATCTCAATAGGAATTTAGGGTTCTTCTCTGAAGAGATCTATGACTGTCTTTGGAATGTATAAAAAGCTTGAGAGAATTTTTGGCTATGGAGCTTATAAGCTTTTCTCTTAAAAATTTCAGCAAAATTTTAACCTTTTTCTTATGTATGTACGTGTGTTTAGGGTTTGCTGAAGGGTACTATTTATAGGGTTTCTTGAGATTTGTCCGTTGGACACATGTGAGCGCGTGTATCTCACGCAGCGCATTAAACAGTCCCTTGTCTGACATTCACGAATTTTTGCTGGTTTCGATGGGACATGAGTAGGTTTTGAACTCTGATTTCTGACAGTTTAGTTAAAGGTGGCTTGTCCACAAGTCATAATGGCTTATCACATTTAATACACTTACCAGACATTTAATGCATTTCAATGTATATCTCGTTGGAAATAAATGTCCGTTGATGATTGCATTTAAGTCCTAACTTGAGAATTTATTTTAGGTGAATCTGGTCCTTAATCGCTTGAGTCTTTTAAGCGCTTGATTCAACAATCCTGAAATAGTCCTTTAGCGTTTGACAGACGCTACAACAAATCTTCATCTTCACTTAACTTCAGACGCTGATCTTCAACTTCATCTCTAATAGACTCACCTAGAATTCTATTAGTGACTTGATATTTAATTCTTAGTCTAAAATCTACAAAGATAAAAATTACAAGTCTAACAAAATAACGAGCATTCAAACGCTTATACAATTGTTCTATAGAAATATAAACTTACATTATTTTTGGAATCTAATATAAAATCCTATCTTGTCATCATCAAAACATCTAACATGAAATTTCCTAACAATCATCATAATCATCATCATCATCATCATATTATTATTATTATTATTATTATTATTATTATTATTATTATTATTATTATTATTATTATTATTATATCTAACTTTTTATAGGGATTAGACTTACTTAAGCATTTATATATGCTAACTCATAATTAACTACTATAAGAAATTACATAAAATTGATGGTTTGATGCTAATATACAATTAAAATGAGGTGATTTTCATTTGAAGTTCAATGCTTTGTCATTTTTAAAATGACATACTATGTATGTTATATTGTTGATAACACTCTAAATTCTCATTGACGGACTTATGTTTTACGATTCCATATAAATGTGAAAAACTATTCAATTTTCAAATTTATATACTTATCATTTGATATGTCATAACATAGTGATGATAATATAATGGCTTGTTTTGATTGCAAAAAGATAGTTTTGGAATTTAATTTTGAAATTTATAATATTCTTAAAATCTAAAGGTATTGTTGTCATATTTTAATATAAAAATTAAAGTTGGAGCTCCTGTAATAATTTATGGAGTGTCAATATCATTCCCCTATTTTTATAACATTTTGTTTAGATATCACACTTTTTCAAATTTGAAATTTTAGCTATCTTGATAACGAAATACTTGAGTAAGATGCATAATTTTAATCTGTTGAACTTTGCAATTGGCAAAGGGATGTTTCAAGGTACTTATCCAAAACAAAAAAAAAGAAGCCGTGTTTCAAGGTAATATGAAACAATTAAGATTTTTTAGCATTTTGTTTAGATATATTTGTAAGCAATCCAAAACATAATTGAAATAAGAAAACATGTTTTAAAAAAATCTATTAATTATTCTAACTTTTTCTAAAAAAGATAAAAGAGATATGAGCTGATTAATATATTTATAATTTTACTTACGTGCAAAATTATTTCAATTAGGTCATCTCCACATATGTTTAGTTCTATGATGCAAAGATACTTCTAAAAATGACATGGTGCAGTGTCGGATACATGGGGGATACGAAACCTGTGGGATATGTATTGGATACGGCACGTGGCGTATCAAAAGATAAAACATAAAAAAAATTATGGATACTGTGTCCAAAGCATATCCAAAATTACGGCACGTGGCGTATCATACCCGTACCGTTATAACCTACATTTAGTTACTTGTATGTAGGGGTGGGCGTTGGGTGGGTAATTCGGGTTCGGGTAGTTCAAGTTTGGGTATTTCGGGTTTCGTGTAGCAAAAATTGCTATCCAATAAATATCCAATATTCGGGTACCCGAAAAACTGAATTTTCAAAATTTCGGGTTTCGGTTATCTGGGCGTCCAGCAATTTGCTTTTAAAGCAGATTTGCAAGGGGCCAAAACAGGCTTTGCAAATGCAAGCAACATAGGCTTTTAGTCTCTGTTGCTTGCATTTTTTTTTAATATTATTAATATTTAATTAAAGTTAAAAGCTTTGAAGTGGGGAAGAATGATTTGAAGTAATTGAAATTAAAAGCTTACGAGGTGAAGGGTTAAAGTGTTTTAATTTCAAATTAAGGTTTTCAACCTTTTTGTTCTATGCAGCCCGCTGCTCAGCGTTTATATATGTGAAGTATATATATATATATATATATATATATATATATATATATATTTGCTATAAAAAAATTGGGTACCAAATTGGGTAAATCAGGTAGGAAATTCCTACTCGATACCCAATTTTTTTAAAAAATTCACTACCCGAATAATCCGAATCCGATCAAATCGGGTGGGTACCCAAAATCCGACCGAACGCCCTCCCCTACTTGTATGTACTCAAAGTTGTAATTATTATATATATAGACTAAGAAGAAAAGGAAAAAGTGAAACAAATGATGCAGAAACTCACGAGGAAATGGAGAAAATCGCACAAAGATGTGTATGGCGACGATTACTCTCTCCCTACTCGCGACGATGACCGTCCAATTGACACTCAAGGTAATTAATCTCTGCGATTTTTTGTTTGTATTTTGTTCACTGACTTGTTGATTGTCTATATGTAAATGTGTATGTATATGTGTATGAATACGCAGAGCAAGAGGAATTGGTTCGATCTTTGGAGAAGACTCAAGCTCAGCAGTCTCTTTTGTGGAGGGTAATTCTGTGGTTAGAAGAATATGTATTAGTTACAGATTAGCAGTTGATTAACTTTTGTTTATTTGTGTTTCTTTCTGAATTATGTTTGTTGATTTTGTGAATTTGTTGTAGAGTGTGTTCGCGGGACTGGTTTTCTGCTATGTAGCTTTCAATATTTATTCAATCTATCAACAGGCTTATTCTCCCTGGGAATTGGTATCTTCTCTAATCATTCTTTTCCATTTTTGCTATTCCATTTCCACCACACATCTATGAATGCCCATTTATTCCTTTTTCGCATTGTAATGAGTATATTTCAATGTGCATCTGCCTTCAGTGTTTTGATTGTTCTTCTTGCTATGTGTTCATGAGGACAGCAGTGATGCAATCTAGTGAAATGATATATTTAGAAAAATAACTCCGAAAGCTACGCCATCACTGTAGTCTCTCAGAACTGGAATCAGAATTTGATTTTCTCCATTTTAGATCCATTTTCAGGTTCTCTTTAAGGGGCCAACTTGTAGAGTTAAACATGATTTAGAAAAGCTTCTAAGAGAAACAGTATGCATTATTTTCAGGAGTTTGGCACTTAATTACGATGATTGATACTTTAAGGGAATGTGACATCTGTTTGCAATTTGTGTATTATTTTGTTCGAACTTAGTTGGGAAGTCGTTTTGAATAATCAACATATAACTATAATAATGTCTGGAAATTGATTGCACCATCCACTGTGGGAAAGATGATGGTTTCTTGTTCAACTTTAGGCACTCTACAATATAGCATATTATGGTGCTATTCCATATAAGTATTGGTGAGGTTTCCCTTATATGGCACTTTGCTGAACTGAGTAACCATTCTATGATAGTGGAAGAAGGCTTTATTTCATTTATTTATATGATATATTCCCCTTTTTCAAGAATTCCCGTAAAGAGTGTTAAATACTAGGTTTGATAAAAGATTACATTATGAGTCTTGTGTATTTATCTCACAACCTAACTTATCTATTCCGTTAGGGATGGATGTGCAATTACCAAAATATTCTCTAACACAAGCTCTCAAGCTGGATTATACCTATGAGTGTGAAGCTTGGGTATAACAACCAGAAATAAAAATGATAGGCTCGATTATAATATCAGACTCTGAAACAAGCAAAATAAAACAATAGGTATGACAACACAACTTGCAACATCAGTTAACAACTGATGCACACAAATGACACCTTGTCGGTCTAAACTACTAAATTCAACTAGGATCCATGATGCCACTTTTAACAACTGAATAACTCTCCGACAAGCAATGTCTATTGATCTTGACATCTTAACAACTCATCCAACATCTTGCGACTACCACAGCACAACTATGCTCATCAAGGACAACCACAACCATGTCAGTTTATTATAATGGAATATCCGAGCCTAGGAACAATGAAGACCACCGTGTTAATTGGAACAAGACAGCTCACTAAATAACGAACAACTGATGGAAACACGCAAGACGAAGCAAAACAGACTACAAACCACCATAACCACGGCGATATATTCCGTACTCACTCCTTACTTCCTGTGAGCAACAAATCCATTGGGTTGCTTCATTGATTTGTTTTTTTTTAAGTTGAAAAACAGGCTTTGTACCATGTTGGCAATATGTTACTGACCTAAACTAACAAGGGAATGGATTAAGTTTTTTTCCATAGGTTTGATGATTGTGTTCATGTTCATTTTCATCTCATGTGCAGCGTTATCATGCTTATTTCATGTACGAGGTTGATGCAGGGAGCATTATATCCGCAGGTCAGCTTCTTCTCTTTATGTTTCCATTTTCCCGTGGAACCACACCTAGGTTGTATTTGTCTGTTTTATGTCCCTTTCATCTGTAGATTTACTTCGGTTAATGTTCTAAACTTATGAGGCATGTGAAAACGTTAGATGGGTATTCCTAAAAAAAATGATAAACCATTTGGTTCTATGACAAGGGACAAGTTTTAGATGAATTCTTCCCTAAACTCCGCAACCGAATAGACCATTTACAGTTCTTTGACCTACTATTTAGTGATTTTTCAAGGGCGTGCCATATGCATGAGATTCGGGGTGTCTAAGGATTAAAATCAGTCCTGCTACTGTGACTCAAACTTCTGACATCCCTAGTTACATAAATACGGGATAGGAAAAATATGATATTTGATAACTACGAGTATATTATGAGTTTTGATGAAAGTTACGGTGAAAAAGTCATCTAAAAATACTGAATTGGGTAACATAGGAATCATTGACGTACTGAAAAAGTACAAATGTAAATGAATTGTCCGGGGGTAATGTACTCAATTTAAATATATGAAACATTATTTTGTCTGTATTACTATATCAAATAAGGTAATTATTCAAAAACAATGGTTTAAAAGAATTTGTATTTCTGATCGTATTATATTCAATTAATACTTATAATAATCTTAACATAACTTTTAGTTTAAAATAAAATAATAAATATTTGGTCAAAATGGAGTTTTATTCGTCAAATATAATACATTATATCTATTATGATACACGGATACGATACAACATGGATACAAAATACGGAAAAATTCAAAATCTTAGGATATAATTCGTTGAGGATACGTTTGTGTATATGCATGTATAATATTTAAAAATAAATTTAATTCAATAGATTCATTTATATAAATAAGAATTAATCTAGTTCTTTAAATCTCTTTGTTATTTGCATAGCTTTTAAGTTTTAATTTTTAACAAAAGACCGAAAATATTTTCTATTTCCTATTTTAGCCCAAAAAATATTGTATAATATCAAAAATATACTCTATCTGGTATCTAGACAGTATTCGGTATGCCCTGAACACAGTATTTGAGAGTATCCATAGAGGATACGGATGTGATACTGAACGGGACCATTTTTAGGAGTGTCCATACATCATAGCATTATACATATAATATGTGTGCTAAATGTTCAACTCAAAAGTTTGAGTACTACTCGTCAAGTTCAAAATGTGTACCGAAAACAAGAGTATGTTCCAATTATTCATATACACGCGTATGAATGGGGTGTAATACTAGCTTTTACTATAAATGTCAATGTCAAGGACCTTACTGATACACCTTGGCCCACCATGATCGAAATATAATTATTTAATGCGATTGATGCATCTTTTCGTCTGGTAACCATTTCAAGATCTTTTATCACAACATTGTGACTTAAAATATGTTACAGAGTTGGCAGCTGTGTCGGTATGCTTAATGGTAATTACTGGTTTAATGCACAACTCAAGGCGTCATCGTCTTTGGATATGGTACTCTTTTGTCCCTGGTACATTATTGGCAATCTTCTGGTTGCACCACATGCTGAGGTAAGCTGTTAAGTTTGGTGATGCAAAATATTTGGTCCATTCTTGGATCAGATATTCCTTCATGAAAATTTATAGTAGTCTATTGTAATTTGTATCATCAGTGGAAATGGGTCATTATTATTATATGTTGTGGTAATCTTAAAGATTTCACGAGCCTCTTATTAGCATTTTAAACTTCCAAGACCTTATGCAACTATGTGAGGACACGTGGAAGCATTTTGTTGTCTACCATGCCTATTTCTCTTATCCCGTTTACGTGTCTGCTTGCAGATTGGCAAATTTTAGGTGGGATATCATCTGGCTTCCTTTGACGCCATTGGGGTAACCCCTGCTTTAGACTCTGTTTTCAAGCTTAGTTACTTTAAATAGTTAGTTTTACTGATTGAAGCATTGCTCTACAAAATTGCAGTGGAGCTGGAATCTGCCTTTATGTGGACCATTTACTTGATAAGTCATCTGAAGAAGTTAGGAAACTTCGTGGATATATGTATACTTACAAGGCTCATTGAGAATTCCTGCTCCTACACAAATGTCAAATGTCCAACAGCTGCCTCGGTTCCTTGCAGTCTGAAATGTACAGCAGTTGTAGCCGTATTTGAACAGTATATAGCTCTTACGCTTAAAGGGATTTTGTTCAACTCTGTAGATAAGCCGGTGGTTGATTTTTAAGGGGGTTTATGTTTCTATTCTAGATCTATGGCGATTTTCATAATCATACATAATTTTCTAATGACTTACAAAGTTGTTTTCTTATCATGATTTGACCGATCGAGCAAATTGCGAAAATGCCAAGATTTATTATAAAACAACCGACATGGAACACTCGAGCATTTGAAATGACTGTGCAGGACTTCAGACAGATGTTTGTATTCGCGAAGGAAACCCTCGAGAGAGGAATTCAGATAACGGATTTTTATTTTGTGAGGGTTAGTTTAGAGAGTTCTGTAAGAATGATGAACAAAACCCTTTTGGAGAGAGGATGTTGTATGGTTTCTAATGCTGATTTGTATTTGAACTAAGTTCCAGGTCACTATCTGAGGGTTCTTGTATCAACATAACAAAATATGAGCCAAACTTCTTAAGGAATCATTAGATTAGTTTTTGCAGATTTACATCGACTAAATTTAAAAGGGTAATTATAAGCTCCATGAGATATTTGGTAAAGCTTTTAGCATAAGACCCGAAGCTCTAGAAAAAGATATTAAAATAAGCTCTTTATAAGTTAAGGGTTTTAATTAACTTATTTTTCCAAATTTTAATAAATCTCTCTAATTGGTCATTCATTTACAAAATTAACATTATTAACATCTTATAAGGCTCATTCTATGAAGCACAGACACTTTAAAAATTATCTTCGGGCGCATGTCGGATATGACACGCCTCCTTCACGTGTCGGACACGGCCAATATGTGTTCATGGTTAAAAATAAAAAAACAATTCGGACACCATGTCGGACACGACCAAATGCGTGCCCGACACGGTGATGACACGATTGACAAGCTTCCTAAAAAATTAAACAGTGTGGGGTTCCACTTGTAAATAGAAAATCTTCAAAAACCCTAATTCTAATTCTTGAGTATTTGATATTTTGATTGTATTTGTAATTGTTTTGTAATTAGTGGTTGTTTATATTTTTGTTTTGCATTTATTATTGAGTTATTGTTGATAAGTAGTTAAATTTTTTCAAATATATAGAGATTTACAAAGAAACAAGAAAAATACAAATTTAACAATAAACAAGTAAACAACATTTTCATAGTTTTATTTTTTCTAACAAATTATATTGAAATTAAAATTAATATCTAATTTATGGTATATCTATATATATATTATATTTGACATTCATGTCGGAGCCTTGTTGTGTCCTAATTTTTTGAAAAATATCGTGCCCCATGTCTGTGTCGCTGTCAGTGTCCGTGCATCATAGGGCTCATTGATCTTATTTTATCCAAACATCTCAAAATTTTATTCTCAAACATGATTCAATATCTTTTTAACTTCCAAAAGCATCTTATAACACATGATAAAGATCATGAAACGTTTTTGATAAATTTTGCCCTTCACCCTCTAAATAGAAAATGCAAATGATCTGAGTTAAGTAGTTCAGGTTCATTAAAAGATATCACAGGAACGAGTCTTTTTCGCTAATTGCTTGAAATCACTGCATCCCACTTGCAACTTGTTAGTAACTCTTTCTTCTTTGTATATAGTTTTAACCATTTAGAAAATGAAATCATAACACAAAGTTTGAAAAAATTATTCCATCTGAAGTAATATGGTCAAGTCGACAAAATGTCTCATTAAACTATGCTGCAGTCTTACAGCACTTAGAATTCGCCCGAAAAACAAACTCTTTAATAATCAAATTTTAGTCACGATCAATCTTCTTCCTCAATTATCTTGGTACCCATACCCTTGAGCCCTTCTGCTGGGATGTCTGCTACAGTAACAAGAGAATAAAGCTCTTCTTTTGCATCCTCATCATCATTCCTCTTACGAGCAATTCGTACCCTGATCCGTCTTGGGACACTTCGAATGCCCCTGCTCCAGATGTGCTTGTTAAGCTTCACATCCACTCTCACATCTGTGGTACCCATTGCTTTATGCGCAAATTTTCTGATCTCTTTGATAGCGTTGGGAGCCTTCTTCTTAAAGGTGCTATCAACCACAAATGTAAAAACGATTATCTCTGAGCATAAATCAGAAAGCAGCCTAAATATACAGTCATGCCTTGTAATAGCAACAAATCATAGAACAAAATCAGTCGGCAATACTGATGCAGTAAGTCGAGAGTGAATGCTGGTTGAGGCAATACATGTTTCATTTGAAAAACAATAGTGGGATGAACATATTAAAGAACAACCTTCTAACTTTTCAAGCTTTGAATGGGGCCACATCACACCTTAAGAGAGACTGTAAAAAGAATGAACATATTCTAAAAATAATATAGAACACACAACTTGAGACTTCCTGAGAAGTAACTAATAATATTCACAGTTTTAATCACATATGAGACCGCAGCATTATGAAAATCCCGGACTGCAAAGTCACCTAGCATATAGTCACAAGACGCAGGACTCTAAAGTTGTGATAAAATTGCATTAAAAAAGTTGTTTGTACCTTCTCAGTAACTGCAAATACAGGTTCTAAAGTAGTTACTATGCATACTCGTAAGCCTAAACCACTAACATGATTAATTGAGGCATTATCTGCAGAATATTGGCTAGATATATCCCTACTAGTCGAAAACCACACAGTTGGCATTCATATTAGATCTCCAGGGACTCACTAGTCCTGGAGGCCCCAAGAATCACCCTTCATATTAGCCTTTCATTTCATCCATGTTTTGTTTTTCCGAGGAATATATCACACTATGTAGCTCCCTTTTGACCTACTACGTATTATTTCCACTAATATCAATTAGTATTCCTCCATTATTTATAACCAACAGTGCGAATATGAATACGAATACAAACAGGAAGTGCAGATGCATGCCAAAAAGCCTACAGCCTCGACCCCACGACAGTGCAGGAGCAACCGACAGACATGGAAAATTAGAAAGCAACAGTAACTCAGTACAACTAAAACATCAATTCAGCATCCAGGCATCATGCTCAGTAGGAAGTTACAGAATAACACTAAAACATTGTTCTAACAATATTTGACAGCTAACCTAAAACATGTTGAAAAATTGGCAGTATTTTATTGAACTTGTTTCCTAACTATGGAAAGTGACGAAATTGTTATACTGTATTCAAGGGTAAAACATGAAAAATACATACATATATAAGAAAAGAGTGTGTGTGTGTGTGTATATATATATATATATATAAGATTAGTATTACTAACCAGCCATGTAACCTCTTGTGGAGGTTGATGGTGTACTCCCGAGTCACCACTTCTTCTTTTCTTCCTCCGCTTGATGTTTTCTTCTCAACCATTCTGAATGATATAATACCTGAATAACAAAATCAAACTAAAATCATCCTAATCTAACATGAACAATAATAGTAAAGATCATCTCAGATCTTAAATTCAAAACACACAAACTGTTACATAAATTGATTGATTTTACCTGGAATGAAAGGAGGGTTTGAGGAGATGTATTGCTACCCAAAACAAACAAACAAACTATATCATATCATATCATATCATAAAACTGACTTGAGCCCTTGAGTTGAACCACCAAATTAAACCCTAGTGGCATGTGCAGTAATTTTGGGGTCTATGTTAGGTTTCCTTGGTCATTTGGCTCCTTCTTTTTTTTTTTAACAGGGATTTGCATCCTTTTTTTATTTTATATCAAGGGTGAGGGAGGGGAAAATACTTATATACACACCGGGTGTGTTGTACACCAAGTGGTGGAGAATGAACCACATTAGCAATGTTATGTATAATATGCTGATGTGGCTCATTCTGCACCATTTGTTGTTTAACATTCGGTGTATGCAAGAGTTTTCCTGAGGGAAGCTACTAGGGTTGTTCATAAAATCGAAAATTCGATTAATCGGCAGGATCAAACCGAAAATCGAGAATTCGGTTAGAACCAAAACCGAATAGTTTTTTTTTTAAAAAAAAAAAAACTTCAGTTTTCGGTTCGGTTAACTAAAAACCAATTTTTTTTAAAATAGTATAATATAGACCAAATACTATAAAAAGTGTGTTTTTTAGTGACAACTTATAGGAAAAGAAAGAAAGTGAACAAATTTTTTGTTTTATTTTTCGAAAATTCGGTTTAACCGAAAAACGAACCGAACCGAATCAAATCGAACTTTTTTGGTTCGATTTTCGCTTTGGAATTTCGAAGAACCGACCGAAATTTTGGTTCGATTTCGGACCGAACTGAACCAATGAACACCCTAGAGGCTACTACTTTTTCATTTTACTTTTTTCGCTCCTTTTCTTCTTAAATAGATAAATTTTTGAACTTGATTGATGAAGGCACTCCAACTTCAATTTTTATTTTGTTAAAAGGACAAAAAACCCTTCATTATGCAAAAAAAAAAAAAAAGAATAAGTTTAAACTTTGTTTGTTAATGTTTTTGTGACAAAATCTTGAAAATCTCTCGAGAAATGTGTATTACATGGATTCGTGTGAGAATGATGTGATTTGTGCTATGTTTGTTTATGTTTTTAAAAATAGATGGGATTTGTAAAATATATCAAATCAATAAAATTGGTTAATGTATGATGGGTTAAATAATTGAGTTAGTTACTTTTGTAATGATTATGTGAATAAATAAATAATAGAATAAGATAGATATGTAATGTTAAGTTATTATTAATATATTTTAAAATATAAAATTATAAATAATAAATACAGAAATAAGAAAATACATAAATAAAGAAATAATTGATAATCTGCACTACCTCAGCTACCCATTACGCCCCAACCCCAAATCTACCCCACCCATCCCTTACGCCCCAGCACCCCTTACGCCCCCCACCCCCTATTTTTAACGATCTCCACAATGAAATTTGATGCACCCTTTTTTTAAAAAAAAAAATTCCTGCGATCAGCCGGCAACTATTTTTTTTTTCTCTAGATGTGATCAATATACAAATCCATAAAATGTCAATGACTTTTTTTTTTGGTGAATGACTAGTTTTAACGAATTGATACGTGTAAAATAATTATTTATGAATTTGTCAAATAAAAATTATTTTGTATAATAGTCCAAAACAATCAATCATCTTTTGTGCTTTTGTTATGAACGGCCAAACACATTTTTCATACACAACAAACCACTTCAAAATATAAAAATATCATGCATAAGAAAAACTTGAAATATAACGATTTGTTTTACACCGAGAGGGGAAAAAATAATAAGCCAACCCATAATCCCAATAATACAAAATCATCAATAATTCCAAATTTACATGTTTCACTATTTAATACAAAATCGCTATCAATTTGTACATAAGTCATTCCACGAACTAACGCTACTATTGTAGTGGGGTTGTAAAGTCTTCGCCATTAAATCCTAGTGTCACATTTTGACAGTAAGCAATATTCAATCATACGAGAATACTTGCTACCATGAGTAAATAACACACCCAAATACATATCCAAAATCTTCCTTTGTAGATAGCATACAGAGGGGAATGGTAACCTTCAGTGCTAAGATTAAGCGCAATTTTGAAATCTCATGACTTCTAATACAACACGCTATTGACAAATTCCCTAACTCACCCAACGAAAGTCACATAGTCAATTCGTAATCTACCTCCACGAATCATATTTCAGGCTCTGAACCAAAGTTTTAGACACGATTTTTTGATTATATCAAAACGAATTGTGTACAAGACTTGGTTTATAGCCTTAAATATGATTCTTGGAAGTGGATTAAGGATTATCCTTGCGACATTCATTGGCTACGTTAGAGAATTTATATGCATAGTGCATTATATTGAAAGTCATGAGATTACATAATTGTCATGTACGAAAGTAAATGTTATCGATTGAGTTTTCTATCTATAGTTGTAAATGTCAAAGTGCATACCTACAACTAAGTTTTGGGAATAATTAAATGAAATGAAGGTAGACACTGAATATGAAGAATTCTTTCATTTAAAACAATAAACATTTTTCATCCTCAATTCACACCTACTTTTCACTATTATGCCCTCCAAAACTTGTTTTGCAGTAACATTTTCAATCATTCTACTGAAACACTTTTCAAAAAAATGCAAATATGCAGAAAAAAATTTGACAAAAATTATAGTGTGAAACATGTCTTCAACACAAATGAGAAGAGTGTCGGTTTACTTGAAACAACAGTCCTCACGAACACGCTGCACTTATTTTATAGTACAATTCTTGACAAAAATTATTCTTATATATTGCACTTTTTCTACATTATACTAAACTTTGTTTTTTTGTAAATTAAGGACCAAAATTTTATCTAATTTGGCATCTTCTAGTATGTACGTGTGAAAAGAATCTGTCCTCTTGTAGTGTGAATTTGCATTTTTTAACTTAAATTAGCTTAGTATGTAGTGTGGGTCATTATTACTATTAAAAATTTATATATTATTTTTATGCTAATTAATCAATATAATATATTTTTATAGATAAACATTTTCATAACAATTTATTCATTCTAACATAATAGTCCAACTTTATTTAATGTGGGAATATACATTCATAACAAGATAAAATAATTTTACATATATATTATTTAGTCCGTATTTCATATGGTCTTTAAGTCTTATCAAAGGTGTACAAATGGGTATATACAAAGAAATATTAAGTGCAAATACTTGCATCATATTCTAGTTAAGATGAAAACATTGAGCCTATTCTCAATTAAAATTTTATTTTAATATTTTCTTGATTTTAGTTATAAATTTAATTTTCTTTCTAAGAGAAGCCCATACTTATTAAAACACAAGTTGATAACTCAATTTACTTTTAATGTTTTAACTTAATTAAAAAAAGTAAGATAAGTTTTAATAACTAACATATTTTCTATTTAACATAGTTATATTCTCTTTATTTTTCAAAATTTATAAGTGTCAAATTAATAAGATACTAATCTTCAATTCAAGTTAAAACTGACTTAGCTTAAAAATATGCTATGTTTAATTTTTTTTTAAGAGTATGCTATATTTCAATTTATAACATTAGAATATTTACTAGATTCATGTCCGGTCTTACAAGTTCATTTGATAGAGTTTACTAATTGCAATTGTATTGTAATTATCAATTTATATTATTATTATTATTATTATTATAAGTTAATTTAACACCCATTAGATATTAGTTTCATACCAAAATAAATAAGAACTTAATCTAATATAATATTATCTACATCACCAAATTAACATAAAAAAAAACACTAGAATTAAACACCCCTAAAAACTAGACAACAGATAAAAGAAAGTCAAAGAAGGCCCTACCAACAAACCACCGGCACTATGGTAAGGACTCCACCCACCGGCATTGTTGAGCCTTAGTAAACACAAGAAATATCACCCGATGATTCTGAGTCATGAACAATTCCAACGCTTTGTGAAATTGTGCCGCCGGGAATCTTCTATATTCTGAAGACAACCTACGTAGTCTCGAATTGCCTCATCAAGCCGTGTGATACCCGAGTTTTTTTTTAGTCGACTAATTACTATCTAAAGCATTAGGACATGACCTAGGATTTTAAACTTATGTTCAAGAGGGATATTATATTATACATCTTATGTAGACTAAAGGAATAGAACCAAAATTTAACTAGACACTAGGAGAGAAGTTGAATTAGTAAATTGCCCAAATACACCAATAATTAGTAAATTCCACTTTCATTTCACATTAAATAATAAAATAAAATAAAAAAAAAAGAAAAAATAGAAGAAAAGTGGAGCACTACACGGTCACACACACCTATATATATAACATACCACCTTCAACCTTCATCATGTTTCTTTATACAAAGCAAAAGGGTCTCTTCAACCATTCTTCATCTCTTCATTTCAAGATATATATATATATATATATATATATATATATATATATATATAAATAAGTATATTGACTTCAACCTTCAACCCATCTTCACACTTGTTGGTAGCAATTAAAGGTAACTCTTAATCCCTTAGAACTTAGAACTTATATATTAGTAGGTAATGGTAAAGGCTAAGTTTATTTTGAAAATGTTATTGCATGTGTCTTGGATGAGTAGATCTATGAGTTTTAAGCTTAAATTTACAATTTTTGTTAGCCAATCTAAAGGCTTAAATGAAGAAATCACACATGCATGATAATTTTAAGTTGGGTCTATAAATCTGCAACTAATTTTGAAGAATTGTTTTCGAGACAAGGAAACTTTATTTGAGTTCAAACATTTTACTGTGTATGTTACTGCATGTCTGAAATAGCTCTGGAATTTTCTGAGATTTTTGGAGTTTTAATGTGAATTGTGGAAATTGTTAAGTATAGGCTGCCAGAAGCCTCACGGGATTTCGAAAATGTTTGTTTGAGACATCATTTGGGGCTTTTACCAACTTCATTTTGGTTTCAAAATTTTACAGGGGATAACCATATGTATTGGGGTTATTGTGTATGCAATTGGGGCTTATTTGAGTAAATTATGATTTATATGAATTTTTAAAGTGGTATTGCCCAGTAAAAATTGAACCCAATTTTACTTCGATTTTGAGTAAAATAGCCACATTTCAAGTGACCATTTACCTTTGAAAAATTTATCTAAGGTCTTTTAACAAATTTAGAACATTTATGGAAATCATTTTACCCACAATTATTGAGTTTATGATTTTTAACAATTCATACACTAAAACTGCACAAATCTGTTTTTATGCCTCTTATCGACCTTTTGGGGAAGATTGAAATTAAGCCTAGTTTTCATTAAGGTAACTTGTTGTGCATGTTGGTATAGTTATTAGGACCTCATAGACTACCCCGGGTAGACTTTAGACGAGTTAGAAAATGAGCTTATGATATAATTTCGCTTAGCAGGTGTTGTCGGTGAGACGAACGAGGACAACGCCGTATAAACTTGGACGTAGAGTGAGTGCCTCTCAAAATTATAGTTATATGTCTTTCAAAACTGGAAGGAGCACGTCGTATATATATCTATATACTTTCATCATGCTTTCAATACTTCACATGAAAATGAATTTCAACACTTTCAAGTCAAATCATGGACTCAATTTGCATTAACCATTTCTTGGCACGTTTCAAAGACATATCTTGCGAGAATAATTTTCCAGGCAGGTTTTGTGAAAATGATTTCAAGAAAACATTCTTTTAATGAAATTCTGGAAAAAAAAAATATTCGCTCGATTCAATATTCCTTCGTGAGCCAAAACGCTTCATTTAATCATTCGTGACATACATGATTGCATACTGGTTTCAAATGCATATTTTGCAAGCATGATTTCAAAATAAACACCGGTTTTTATGGATTCGTGGAAGTACTCCATCATTTGGTTCTTGTATCATGATCATTTGTCGTGATGGTGTTCTTGTGACATGTTTCATCTTGTGTGGTTGTGTTGGGCCCAAGGTCGGGCGATGGATAGGGCAGGGTTCGGCCGGTCAAGCATGGGCTTGCGGTCTTAAACAGTTCCCGTTATCCACGTCCAGATCCATGCATCTAGGACGGAGTGCTCTGAGGGTGCATGGGTCATTTATCGTGTGGCATATTCCGGATATGACCAAATCGGGCATCGCGAGCCTGCGTGGGGAGGTATAAGGTGATGGCTTTTAAGCCGCATGTTCAAGGGTGATAAGGAAGAAGCAGAGGGACCCAAAGTGCTATGGGTAAATCATCGGACGCGATAGTATTGCTAACATGGCCCCCTACTGCTTAAGCGTGACGTGTACGTGTTACTTAAACATGTCTTGTACATGATACTTGCATTGAGTCTGGTACATGATACTTGCATTGAGTCTTGTACATGATACTTGCATTGAGTCTTGTACGTGGTACTTACATTGACTGCACACTTTTAAAAATGCATGTTTTAAAACTTTATCGTATGTATACTAAGATCCTGGTGTCATACCAGCTACTACTTGAACGCAAATGTCATTCTTACTCGCCTTTTTAATGAGCGTTTGAAAAATAGAAACTATTATTGTTTTCACCTTATTAATTTATCACTTTGGGGTCTAAAAACTATTTTAAGCACCTTTCACACGTACACTGGCGCTCACTAAGCCTTTGCTTATGTACTTCACTTCTTCCTTCCAGTTATAGGCAAGTCGAGAAGTGAAACTAGCTTGAAGGATCGGAGTATAAACTCGGACTATCCTAGAGGTGAATGATGTAGATTGACTCATGTATATTAAGTTCGCATAGCTATTTAGTTGATGTATTGGGGTTGTGACCTGATAAGATGAATTGTTTAATTGTGTCCAGAATTTGGTTTGTACTTCTGTAAGGATAGGATAACGCTTTCGTGTTGGATTCTTTAGGATTAAATTTGAGGGCGTTACAGATGGTATCAGAGCTTGGGCTAGTGCCTGAGCTATTCCGGGATAGGTTCCTCGGACTGTGGTTTTAGGTATTAAGTGAGAGTTCGATATGATAATAAGGTTGGAGATATAGTGTTCCAGTACTTAAATTGTGACAAACCATTGTTTGGGCGGCCGACCAAGCGATGATTGATTACAATTGTAGGACTGAGCTAGGAACGTGTCTAGAATAAAACACTATAGGTGCTTTGATTGCAAAGAGACACTTGAGTCGGAAAAGGTGTAATAGAATGAAAGATGAATATTCTTGTGAACAAGAGGAATTACATTAATTACTCAACCTCCTACTTATGAGAAAGCGAGTGGGAAATTAGCTTTCATGTAGTTTATTGAGTACAGTGATAGTTTATTGATATTACAGAATAATTTTTGGATGTGATACAGGAAAGGTGATTATAAATGACTATTTTAATTTTTGATCGTACTATAAAAGTTAACTTAGAAGTTACTACACGAAAGGATAGTGGCATGGTTATGGATTCAGTGATTTAAGTCCAGTAACATAATGATTAGTGGAAAATCTTTTACAACTGGTCTTATAGTGCTACCTATACAAGAGTAAGACATTATTCTAGAAATGGATTAGTTGTCTTATCATCATGCCCAATAGATTATCTTACAAGGTTGTTAAGTTTTGTGCATCTGGTAAGTCGATTACAGATCTAGCAGGGAACACAAGGATTGCTTCAGCACCTAACATTTCAGTTGTTATAGCGTAAAGGACACTTTGGAAAGAAAGGGAAGACTATTTAGCTTCCATGATTAACAAGACAAAAGATAAAGTGAATATTAAATAAGTATTTGTAGTTCCTAAATTTTAATCTCTTTACCAACAGATAGGGAAAGGCGTTTGCCATCGAGCGTTTACTCGGAACTACCCCAATATAAAGAAAGCTTAGCTATTAAAGTTGTGGAGATAGGATTTATTGAACCTAATACGTCTCTGTGGAGAGCTCTAGTGTTATTTGGCAAGAAGAAAGACAGATCATTAGGGTTAGATGTAGAATACCGGGGGTTAAATAGTGTAACCATCAAGAACAAGTATCCTCTTCCACGAATTAAAGAATTGTTTGACCAACTCCAAGGAGCTACGTTATATTCTAAGTTTGATTTGCAACAAGGATATGATCAATTAAGAATTAGCAATGAAGATGAACTTAAGACCGCTTTCCAAACAAGATACGGACAATATGAGTTTGTTGAAATGCCAGTTGGATTGACCAATACCCCCAACAACCCTTATGGATAGTATGCATAGTATATTACCTTCTAATTTGGATCACTTGCGGTGATATTTATAAACGACATCATTGTCTATATCTAAGACCAAAGAAAATCATGAACGACACTTAAGGATTGTATTGCCAGTCTTAAGAGACAACAAGCTCTACGTGAAATTTAGCAAGTGTGAGTTTGGGTTAACTAAGGTTGCCTTCTTAGGTCATGTGATTATGGGTAATGGAATCTACGTCGACCCCTCGAAGGTAGAATCTATTGTGGAATGGAAAAGACCTGAGAATGCCACAAAAAAAAAAAAAAAAACTTTCTCGGATTAGCAGGATACTATCGGAGATTTGTCAAGGATTTCTCTAAGATAGCAGGACATTTATCTTAACTAACTCAAAGGAAGATGAAGTTGAATAGAATGATGAGTCTAAGTCAAGCTTCCAAGAGTTAGAGAAAAGGCTCACAACAACGCATTTTAGAACTTCCTAATGGAAATGATAATTTTGGAGTTACGGTGATGTCTCTAAGGAGGGACTGGATGTATGCTTATGCAAAATAGTAAAGAGATAGCGTATGTATAGCGTAAACACAAACCCTACGAATAGAACTACCCAACCCATGATTTGGCAGTAGCCTCCATTATTTCTGAAATAACAAAGTGGAGACATTACTTATATGGAGCATCATACCGACCACAAAAGTTTTAAGTATCTATTCTCTCAAAAAGAGTTGAATTTGAGACAAACAAAGAGAATGAAACTTCTTGGAGACTACAAGTGTTCAATCCAAACCCATCTTAGAAAATCTAATGTAGAAGCAGATGCTTTAAGTCAGAAAATGAGTGTTGCAAGATTAATGGATAACGGATGGAGGATGTGGAAGGATGTGAACTTTTGGAATACAAAAGAATTTGGATTACACATCTTGTGTGCTAATATCAAAGTAGAACCCAATGTTCTTGGATCAAAGTTGCACTGGAGAAAGATCTATATTCAAGAACTTAAGAGAGAAGACCCTTCAAGAAATATAGGCGTGAATTTCATATCTGGGAAGACGACCTGATATAGTTTAAAATAGGGTGTATGTACCAAATGACACTAGTGTGAAGAAGGTTATACTTGATGAAGCTCGTCGCTTGAAAAAGACCATATACCTTGGCAGTAATGAGATGTATAAAGAATTAAGGAATATTACTGGTTAGTCAATCTGAACAGCCAAGTCACTAATTATGTCTCACGATGCTTTGCATGTCAACAAGTGAAATCAAAACATCAAACCTTAACGATCTCCTGGACTCTTACAACCTTTAAAAAAAAAAAAAATACCGGAATGGAAAGGTGAATATCTAACAGTGAACTTTATAACTGATTTGCCCCAAGCTACAAGTGGCCATGATTCTATTGGGATAATTGTGGATGGGCTCACAAAATGAGCTCATTTCTTGCCCGTCCGGGAGGTAGAACCTCTCTAAGTTAGCTTGATGGTACGTTAAGGAAATTGTGAGACGGCATGGTGTTTCAGTTAACCTTGTCCTTAGTAGAATCCAGAGATCCATACCATTGAGCAGTGGTTCCTCTCATTCCTCTCACAATTTTGGAAAAGCATACATGTTGCATTGGAAACTAAGCTAGTCATTAGCATGACAACTTATCCTCAGTCGGATGGACAATTTGAGCTAGTAATTCAAATACTAGAAGACATGTTGCGAGCATGTGTTTTGGATTTAAAGGAAATTGGGCTCAATACTTAGCCTTAACAGAATTTGCTTATAACAATAGCTATCAGGCCACAATTGGAATGGCACCATATGAAACCTTATATGGGAGAAAGTGCAGGTCCCCAGTTCGTTGGGAAGTTGGAGATACATGGATTCCTAAGAGGAAAAATCAGGGACAAACAACGTTCCCACAATTGAAATTGCTGCAAGAAGCTATAGATAAAATCCAAATTGTCCAGGAACGAATGAAAGCTGCACAGAGTCGTCAGAAGAGTTACGCTGATCAAAGAAGAAAATACTTAGAATTTTTCGTCAGAGATGAGGTTTTCTTGCGGCTATCTCCTCGGAGGGGCATCATTCAACCTAAGAAAGGTGGAAAGTTAAGTCTTAGATTTGTTGGACCTTTCAAGATCTTGGAAAGAGTTGGAAAAGTAGCATATTGACTGGCACCCTCACTAGCACTCTCTGGTTTGCACGATGTCTTTCACGTAAGCAGGTTAAAGAAATACCGACCCGATCCTGAACATGTACTCAAGGTGGATGCAATACTAATTCAGAACAATTTGACTTATGAAAAAAAAAAAAAAACCGATAAAGATTGTGGACAAGAAAGTGCGTGAGCTACGGACTAAAACCATCCCAATGGTAAAGGTGTTATGGGAAAATCACGACAATCTAGAAGAAGCAATTTGGGAAACCGAGGATTACATGCGAAGACACTACCCGGAATTGTTCTCAGGTGAGAATTTGGGGACCAAATTCTTTTAAGGAGGGGAGAATGTGATACCCGAGTTTTTTTTTTAGTCGACTAATTACTATCTAAAGCATTAGGACATGACCTAGGATTTTAAACTTATGTTCAAGAGGGATATTATATTATACATCTTATGTAGACTAAAGGAATAGAACCAAAATTTAACTAGACACTAGGAGAGAAGTTGAATTAGTAAATTGCCCAAATACACCAATAATTAGTAAATTCCACTTTCATTTCACATTAAATAATAAAATAAAATAAAAAAAAAAGAAAAAATAGAAGAAAAGTGGAGCACTACACGGTCACACACACCTATATATATAACATACCACCTTCAACCTTCATCATGTTTCTTTATACAAAGCAAAAGGGTCTCTTCAACCATTCTTCATCTCTTCATTTCAAGATATATATATATATATATATATATATATATATATATATATAAATAAGTATATTGACTTCAACCTTCAACCCATCTTCACACTTGTTGGTAGCAATTAAAGGTAACTCTTAATCCCTTAGAACTTAGAACTTATATATTAGTAGGTAATGGTAAAGGCTAAGTTTATTTTGAAAATGTTATTGCATGTGTCTTGGATGAGTAGATCTATGAGTTTTAAGCTTAAATTTACAATTTTTGTTAGCCAATCTAAAGGCTTAAATGAAGAAATCACACATGCATGATAATTTTAAGTTGGGTCTATAAATCTGCAACTAATTTTGAAGAATTGTTTTCGAGACAAGGAAACTTTATTTGAGTTCAAACATTTTACTGTGTATGTTACTGCATGTCTGAAATAGCTCTGGAATTTTCTGAGATTTTTGGAGTTTTAATGTGAATTGTGGAAATTGTTAAGTATAGGCTGCCAGAAGCCTCACGGGATTTCGAAAATGTTTGTTTGAGACATCATTTGGGGCTTTTACCAACTTCATTTTGGTTTCAAAATTTTACAGGGGATAACCATATGTATTGGGGTTATTGTGTATGCAATTGGGGCTTATTTGAGTAAATTATGATTTATATGAATTTTTAAAGTGGTATTGCCCAGTAAAAATTGAACCCAATTTTACTTCGGTTTTGAGTAAAATAGCCACATTTCAAGTGACCATTTACCTTTGAAAAATTTATCTAAGGTCTTTTAACAAATTTAGAACATTTATGGAAATCGTTTTACCCACAATTATTGAGTTTATGATTTTTAACAATTCATACACTAAAACTGCACAAATCTGTTTTTATGCCTCTTATCGACCTTTTGGGGAAGATTGAAATTAAGCCTAGTTTTCATTAAGGTAACTTGTTGTGCATGTTGGTATAGTTATTAGGACCTCATAGACTACCCCGGGTAGACTTTAGACGAGTTAGAAAATGAGCTTATGATATAATTTCGCTTAGCAGGTGTTGTCGGTGAGACGAACGAGGACAACGCCGTATAAACTTGGACGTAGAGTGAGTGCCTCTCAAAATTATAGTTATATGTCTTTCAAAACTGGAAGGAGCACGTCGTATATATATCTATATACTTTCATCATGCTTTCAATACTTCACATGAAAATGAATTTCAACACTTTCAAGTCAAATCATGGACTCAATTTGCATTAACCATTTCTTGGCACGTTTCAAAGACATATCTTGCGAGAATAATTTTCCAGGCAGGTTTTGTGAAAATGATTTCAAGAAAACATTCTTTTAATGAAATTCTGGAAAAAAAAAATATTCGCTCGATTCAATATTCCTTCGTGAGCCAAAACGCTTCATTTAATCATTCGTGACATACATGATTGCATACTGGTTTCAAATGCATATTTTGCAAGCATGATTTCAAAATAAACACCGGTTTTTATGGATTCGTGGAAGTACTCCATCATTTGGTTCTTGTATCATGATCATTTGTCGTGATGGTGTTCTTGTGACATGTTTCATCTTGCGTGGTTGTGTTGGGCCCAAGGTCGGGCGATGGATAGGGCAGGGTTCGGCCGGTCAAGCATGGGCTTGCGGTCTTAAACAGTTCCCGTTATCCACGTCCAGATCCATGCATCTAGGACGGAGTGCTCTGAGGGTGCATGGGTCATTTATCGTGTGGCATATTCCGGATATGACCAAATCGGGCATCGCGAGCCTGCGTGGGGAGGTATAAGGTGATGGCTTTTAAGCCGCATGTTCAAGGGTGATAAGGAAGAAACAGAGGGACCCAAAGTGCTATGGGTAAATCATCGGACGCGATAGTATTGCTAACATGGCCCCCTACTGCTTAAGCGTGACGTGTACGTGTTACTTAAACATGTCTTGTACATGATACTTGCATTGAGTCTGGTACATGATACTTGCATTGAGTCTTGTACATGATACTTGCATTGAGTCTTGTACGTGGTACTTACATTGACTGCACACTTTTAAAAATGCATGTTTTAAAACTTTATCGTATGTATACTAAGATCCTGGTGTCATACCAGCTACTACTTGAACGCAAATGTCATTCTTACTCGCCTTTTTAATGAGCGTTTGAAAAATAGAAACTATTATTGTTTTCACCTTATTAATTTATCACTTTGGGGTCTAAAAACTATTTTAAGCACCTTTCACACGTACACTGGCGCTCACTAAGCCTTTGCTTATGTACTTCACTTCTTCCTTCCAGTTATAGGCAAGTCGAGAAGTGAAACTAGCTTGAAGGATCGGAGTATAAACTCGGACTATCCTAGAGGTGAATGATGTAGATTGACTCATGTATATTAAGTTCGCATAGCTATTTAGTTGATGTATTGGGGTTGTGACCTGATAAGATGAATTGTTTAATTGTGTCCAGAATTTGGTTTGTACTTCTGTAAGGATAGGATAACGCTTTCGTGTTGGATTCTTTAGGATTAAATTTGAGGGCGTTACAAGCCGGACCTAAGCGGGCTGCCCTCGTTGAATTCATAGCATCCCAACCCGGGTAGGGTGTATCGGTGCTAGTGGTCCTCGTCTTAGTCTTAGATTTCATGCTTGCCCTGCCTGAAGCTGGTCAAGGTGGCTAGAGAAGTCCGTCTCCATATCATCAGCCTCGGGGTCTAAATCAACAATGTCGAACTCCCCTCTTTTCCGTCCTGACCTATCCCCATAATGATCAGTAGGTTGTGTGGACGGTATAGCTATGGAGCCGGTAGCAACATTTGACAAAAACATCTCCATACAAAGAGAGTAGAGGGAAAGGCCGACCCTCTACAATTTCACATCCCCGTAAACTTCTGCAATGTGAGTGAAAAATCTGCATTAGACATTAGTACAGGTATTAAAAATAGTATATTTATAGTCGTGCAGATTTCGGGATATACCGAGAGATGTGCCTCCTATACGGCATTAGTGGCTGTGACGGTGTTGGCTTCATGATCCCACCCAAACCCTGTTTGGGTTGTTACCAAGTCATGGAATATCCTCCACATACCTCTCATTCTATTGAGCTTGCTTTCCGGTTGAGTAACATTAAATCGATGAAACGGAACAGCATACTCATTGCTGAATATCTAGCCATACTTGAGCACTGAAAGAAGACCCCAACATATTCTGATTCTGAAATTCTTCGTGCATGAGTTGAATGATTTTTTGTTCAAGATCAAAAGACCAATAAGCGTCAGCATTTCTTTTGTTCGAACCTTCACCAATATTCATCTAGTAATAAAAAAATTGTGTTAGATAAAACTAAAGGATAATCTTAAATATCATATACATAACATACAAATTGGTTTATCCTCAAAAGGTCACCATTCAATGAGGAATGACAGAAAATTGTTTATGCAAATTGTTTTTATGATTTTTACTGTCTGTATATGATCCAACGACTCATAACCCACTTGGGTGACATGGAATGAACCAACAAAAAAGGAATTATTTGTGGGACTTACAATATCTTTATGATAGATATAGGGCCTTACAAACACGTCGGATTTTGGTTTTTTCCATTGATAGACTTTTTCTTTTGGTATAATTATAACTTTATACAGAAAAAATGATGGGAAATTTGTGGGACTTACAATATCTTTTGATAGATATATATAAGGCCTCACAAACATGTAGTTTGTCATTTTTTTCTTTGATCATCAGTCCTTTTTTGGTATAATTTTAACTATATATATAATTATAGAACTTTCACGGTTGGATTTGAGTATTAACTAAATTATTTGATTTTATATAAGCATATTTTAGTTTTTAGTACGTAGGTGCCGGTTAGCTTCATTTATTATATATTGATATATGTAATTTGATGTACCATTAATGAACTTGCTTGTTTGTTTTATTGTAAAGATTTAATTAATTTGTAATGTACGCAAGTGTATTTCTTTTTCATAACCAATGAATCGAATTTGGGCTTAAATGCATCTTAGGTTTACAGAATTGAACTCCTCATCACTTTAGCAATGCAATGTAACTAAATAGGATTTTTTCAACTGTATTTTTAGGAATTTGTGTTATGAATTTGTAGGATTTTGTAATTGAGGATATTGAAAATGAAATTTGAAAATATAAACAAACAACGCCTTACCCTTTTAAATAGTGCTGAATAACTAAGAAATACATTCTTTCTTTTGTTCATTTCGATTGCTTGTCAACTGTTTGTCGGTCAAAACCAATTGCTCGCCCAACTCAACCAACTCAATGTCATGCAAACCATTTTCACCTAATAAATTTGCAGTGAATCAAGTAAATTGTTATAAATGTAATTATAAAAAATGTTAAAATTCTAGTTTATTAGTGAAACACGGTCAAACCGAGTTTTTTTTTTTTTTTAATTCAAAACGAAGTGGGATACCTTAAATATCTAGCCCGACAAACCCGGGTTGATAATCATAAATCCTTTAGTCATAAAGACTATATCTAGCTCCATAAAGAAAGGGAGAGCCACAACTTGTGGCAGAAATTTGAATCCAAGACCTCTCACATACAGTGGGAGGTGGATATCACTAGATTACAGGTCTTGGGTGGTCAAATCGAGTTATTTATAGGTAAAAGTACAAGAGTTACTGGACAAACAATTAGTAATTATAAGCACAAAAAATTACTCTCAACTAATCTTTTCTTCTACCAAAATATCACTAACAATTTAAACTTCTATTGGTTTAAAAACAACAAATTTGATCAACGTCCACCAACCTTGATAACTTGAGTCACCGGGCTAAATTTATTTCATCCATATTATTATTTGGTCTAAACATGTTAAGGTCAATTCAATCTACAATATCTAGAACATGAATAAAGATAATATGAAGAAAGTTATTTGAATTGGGATAGACATCGTGACCTCACAAATAAGAAATGACTTGATCCCACAACACTCAGCTAAATGGAGTAAAAATAAAATAAAAAATATATTTTTAATTTTATTTTTACTTCATTACCTCGCAAGTAAAAAATGCCATTATCTTTATTTTAATTGAAACTTTATAAATCACATAAGAACACAAATAAACTAATATTGCAAATCGCTAAAAAAAATCAACAAATTTTGCAAAAAATAGAGTCTTAAATTATTTGAAAATAAACAATTTATCAAAAAATATTGAACTGAAGCCCTAACTTCTGTTTTCTAAGACTCAACAATATTTTAATACAAATAAACAAGGAGTGAAGAAATAAAATTACCAATTGCATTATCAATGGACTAATAGAGTCTTAATAGTTCTCTGATATTTCCTCAAAACTTTTAATATTTACAAGTTTTAATGTTCCATTTGATTTACCTGAATTATTTTTATTGCTTATGTTGTTCATTGTTAAAATTCTAAATTTCTAATTGATTTAATATCAAATCGAAGAAGCAAAATATATGCAACAATTACTGTAAGAATTTTTTCTTTGCTTTATGCTTTTCCCCCACTTTTTTATTTGGATGAAACTTATAACAGTTTGACACCTTTTGTTTTGGAGACCCATGTGTACTTCTAATAGTAAAAGGGGCAATGGTGTCTTGCATTAATTTATATTTTTTGTTATTAAGAATGATTTTGTCATTTTGACAAAAAAAAGTGGAAGTTGGAGCGCTAATAACAAAAACTACAAAAACTGAAGTGCTTTTATCAACGCCTTAAAATAAAAGGAAACGAAAAGCATGCTCAAAAAGCTTTTAGTGAGAACTCAAACAATAATATTTAATTAAAGTATAATTATAACAGAAAGAACATATTAAAATTATTTTAAATAAATTTCCATGTTCGCAAGGTGAATATTTCAAATAAGATTTAAGTAAATTAGTGGTGTTTTTGTTTTCTTTTCGAAAACAACAGAAAGTATAAGATATATTATTGGATGTTACCATGAACACAAATTTGACTGGAAGAGTAATTTTATTTTATTTTCTTTGCTTATGGGGCCAATAGACGGATTTAGAGTAGATGGTGTCATTAGAAAATCAATAGGTTTTGCATCTTATTCAATAATTCAGGCATCTCACACTCCAATTTTACCATCTCATATATATATTTATATATTAGTAATAGTTTAAATCATTATAATTTTTTTCTTGAGTGAACTTTATACTACTTTTATTTCTCAATCTTTTTTGCTTTATTTAAAACCACAAGAAAAAAGACGAAGAAAATTAAGAAAAGAACGTGGAGTTGGGGGAAAAAAACACCAAGGTAGAATGGTAGTCCATTCTATTTTTTACAGAGAGGGTGATAGATGAATCTTTTAGGCTACGTTTGGCTATGTTTTGGGATGGTATTTTAGTGAGAAATTTATGAAGACACGTGCATATTTGATGAGATTGTGTTTGATTTTATTTTGAGAGTTGATTTTTGGGTGTTCTTTTGGTGAGATAGTGTTTGATTTTGTTTTCAAAGGAAACAAAAGTTACCGTAACTGTCAAATTATGGAGCTTTTGTCTGTTGATAATTAGTTAAAGATTGAAAAATACAATATAATATTAGGTTGTAATAATAGTTATATAGATGAATATATATATATATATATACACATGATATATATACAGTAATATACATATATAAAATAAATTTATGCACACATAAATATATATACTAATGCACAACAGGAAAAAAGATGAAGGAGAGAGAGAGACAAAGAGGAGAGAGAGACACATGAGAGAGAAAAGAAGGGGAAAAGATAGAGAGAGAAGCAGGAGAGAGAGACAAAGGGGAGAGAGAGGAAAAAGTAGGGGATATTGATGGAGAGAGGGAAAGGTAATGATTATTGACCAAACAAAGTACATATTTTCTAGCCCAAAATTGTGTTGGCAATTGGGCCAAAAATTTGGACCAAAATGAATTTGGAAATATATCCAAACATAGCCTTAATATTGTAGAAAAATTTATTGTCAAAGTGTAATACAATGCAAATAACCCTTCTTCTATATTATATAAACAGAGATTAATCAATCTAAAAAAAATTCCAAGTTGTCCAGGAAAATCCGAAAAGCAAAAAGGGAAAACTGAAAAAAGATACCAGTGAATAAGTATGATTTGGAGCATATGTTTCACTACCTGGACATTATTTTGAATGCAACAAATTTACGTCTATTCAGATTTTTCTTCTAATTTTGTGTTTTATAATAATTTATTCTAAATTTGTATTTTTAATACACATCAAGTTTGTAAATTATTATATTGTACACAAACATTCATCTAGAAAATGAAATGCAACACGAAAAAGATTCAAAGTGCAATTATGTTGTCACATAAATAAATGTAGATTCAAAGTAAATAAACGTGTAAGCTGTGAAGAAGTGACTTTAGGATGGAGTTTCTAATCTGCCCCAAGTGGACAAGCAAAAACACATCACAAAACTTGATTAGCCTTATTAAACCATGTAACAGCTAGGCCATACATGAACATGAAATAAATGAAAAGTGGCAATTACAGAACAATTCATGTATACCATTTACATTCGCATTCGAATTCGAATAGAAGATCAAAGTGCCATATAATACACATCTCTCTCTCTCTTCACGATGTATTCTAACTTTACATTTCCATCGGAATAATAAAAAGACATACTGTACTGTACACATTTCATGAAACAACAATTTCTCCTATCCAACGACTGGAACTCTAAACATAACAGCGTACACAATTGTAGGCAAACGCACAAACCCTCCATTATTTCACGATGCTAAGTTCCAAACATATAACGTATACCGATTCGTGGAAAAATTTACAGAGGGAAGGCATTCTTTCACCAAACTTCCTTTGACAGCTGTGGAAAGCAATCTTGTAAACAATGATCCAGCAAATGGATCTAATATGTACCACTTATATTCAAACTGGAGCAACCAAGTTACAGTGCAATTGCAAATACTAATTCAGCTGCATCTATTGGTCCAGGAAAATTTCTGTTTTTTCTAGAAGAATCTGTGGGACAGTTGAATGAAGAACATCGACACATCTATTCATCTCGAAATCCCTCAAATAAGCTCGAGAGGTAAATTCGCAAGCTAGGTTGTTAGATACCATCAGAAATCCATGCATCTTTTGTCCCTTCTTTCCACATTCCCCATTTCCATCTCACCCTACCACAATGGGCCATACATTTTGAAATAATGCTGCTTGTGACATTAGAAACAACATCACGGTGGACAAACATTGCCATGTCAGACAGGTTGCTACAGTTATCCAATAATGAGAAAATGGTGGACAGGGTAACCTCACTGTCATTTACAGTTAAATATGCAGTAATCTTTTTCAATCCATTCATCTCAACCCTTGATTCTAAACCTACCAGAGCAGAATATGATTCAAACTCGGACCAGGCTCCAGAAGTCAAAGTAAGCGAGCTGACATTTGGAAAAGTACTAAGCAATAACTCAAGAATTGACTTGGACACTCCAGCTGGCACTTCCCACCTTGTTGAGTAAACTGTTAGATTCTTAACAGTTGCTCCAAAGGGAAATGTAATAAGTAGATTGCGGAGGCTCGTAGATTCAAGAGTAAGCTTTCTCAAATGAGAGAATTCTTTCACTCCGAAGTTTCCGGCATTCTCCATAGAAAGCTTTAAGTAAGATAATAAAGGTGTCTCGATTAGAAGGAAATTTGGCTTCACACATGTAAGTGTGAGCTTGGAAAGACTTGGTGCAATTATAGATATAGAGATGGGAGCATTAGATAAGGTCCAGTGACATGTTTTGAGGTGCATGAGATGTAGCCTTGGTTCTTTAAGTCCACCAACACCAATCAAATTGAGAACTTGCAGCCAAGGGAAACATTCGTTCAACTTACTCAAGTTCTCATCGTCTAATCTTATGAATTCAAGTGTCAAGGTTGTGAGTTTTGGCATAGAAGTTAAGCCATCAACAGAAAGCCATGCATTCTTAATCTCTAACTCAAGGAGGTTAAGACCTGTATACACAGAATAATCGCATTTCAACAATTACTCAACTGGTGAGAGTTATAAGACATGAGCGGTTCCAAACCTTGAAAGAGATTAGAGTAAAAGGTCACGAAACCACGAGTCTAAACCTTGAAAGCATTAAACTAGAGTAATTAATTTAGAGCTTCGAAGACTCACTAAAACTTTACCGTATTTAAGTAGAATAAAACAACTCAATGGGGAAAAATAAATAAATAATCTAGCAGCTTCTACACGAATAAAGAAAACCAACAATATTTTCCCTTCTTAAAGTGCCATATCTAATCTGACTGACCAACAGTAAGTGAGACAATCATTTCGGGCAATTCTATGCTGGGCCGAGACCAATAGTTTTAACCCTTGGATCCCCCAATTTGGGGGGGGGGGGGGTTTCATTTACTAATTTCACCCCCCTCCCTTGGTTGATCCAGGGTTAAAACTGGGCCAAGACCAGCATAGAATTTCACATCATTTTCCAACAGACAAATTGCTACTTTGTAATTGGCAGCTTAAAATCAAGTTGTGATCCTATCCTACCACGAAACCTACCCTTTACGATCATCGTCCAATTCCAAGATAAATCGGTACAAACGACCAAATTCTCGAAATTTTGTAGATATTTCAACAAGTTACCTTCAAACAACAGCCAATTATTACAAATTATAGACTATTTATGCAAATAATCCAACTCAACCAAACCTAATTGTTAATATCACGAGTAGCATAGCATATATATATAAGTAAATAAAATTACGTCAACTAGGCGCGCAAAGAACAAAAAGTAATCAATCAAGAAAGAAGAGAAATGTGGCTCACAATAAGAAGAAATGAGGGAGAGCACATCGGAACGCCTCCAGCAAGACTGCACCCAAAAATCCGAAATCGAAACCGATCTCAAACTTCCGCAAACTCTCGGCAGCCACTCCTTCACAAAATTGACGTCGCTGAGGAACAAATCATCATCCTCGTCCTCAAGGTCGTCGTACGCCACGAGGCGCATTGGCTTCTCGACGCCGATCGAAATCCTCTCAACAATACGCAATTCAGAAATCAATTTAGTGAAAACAGCCTTGAACGGAGTGATGGAAGAGGTGGTCAGAGGACATCGGGATTTGGCGTAGCGGAGGTAGGAGCAGCGGAGATCGACAGATCGGATCTCCGGAGCGAGGGCGTTGAAGGTTGTGGAGGCGACTCGGCAGCGAGCCACGTCGGCGGAGTCGCGAAGGCGGTTGAGAATTTCGAGTAGGAGAGGTGGCGGAAGAAGGTCGTCCATGACAATTGGAGAGAATGATCATTCAAGTGTATCGCAATGTTTGAACGCTTACCACACTTTTGTAGTTGGATTTTCGTACCGTAGGTACAATTATGTTTAAAGTGGTTGCAACTTGCAACTATTGAAGTCGTATTGTCGTATCTGTACTAATTACTAATATAAAAAAAAGAAGCCACATTTTACTCGCAAACGGTACATTGTGACACCACAACACCAATTTTTCACATTATACCAATTATACACTCAGCGATTTGTTGAACAAATTTAACGAACAAATTGAAAATACAATAAAAGGATGAAGAATTTTTCGAGGCGAGAATGAACTCTATCCTTAACACGAAATTGCCCCAACTATAGGTGGTACCGCCTTTGACAAAATGTGTCCCAAGATACAACGAAATTTTTTCTGAAGATTGAACCACTTCAATTTCAGAAAAACAACGAACTTTACTATTCTGCTGAAACATATGAATATTTGAAGAACTTAAGAATACTAGAGAGAATTTGTGTTTTTGAGTTGGTGTGAAAAATATGAAGCTGGGGGAGCCCTTTTATAGCTGAAAAATCAGATAGTATTAAACCAAAAAATTAATTCTGCCATAAACATTTCTGTAACAGCAAACAAAATTCAGCTGTTATGGAAATGTGACTGTTGGACTTTTGACTGCAGTCAAAGGTCCTTCTAGAAGGCTGAATTAAAATTAATTCGAATTAAAATAATGTGGCCAACATTTTTATTAATTCAAATTGGTTTTAATAAAATCAGATTTCTATATGTTGGATTTTCTGGACCCAATTAAACTTTGTCAAAAAAACATTAATTGTGAAGCTCAAACCCACACACATTAAGCGTTAAGCCACAAGCCCAAGCCCCAGGCCCACGAACCACGCCCCGGCCCTGGCCCGAGCCTGAGGTCCGTGGTCCGGTCCGGTCCACCGAACCGCCTAAATGAAGAGCTAAGAAATTGTGCCTAAGCCTAATTGCATAGCTCCCCCCCCCCCTTTCACACAAAGGCCCAAAGTGGATGACCCAAGAGCCAAACCCTTATCTTGAGGCAATAAATTGTGGTTTATAACCAATGTGAGATACACAAGTTCAAACCCCTCAATTTAGCACTTAATTTCTCATTTGTTACAAGTCTGATTTGAGAAATTTGAAATGCTAAACTCATCTACTCGGAATGTAGATTAAGATTATCCAATAATCTTTAGTATCCCGGATACTTACGGTGTTCGAATTTCGTACACAAAAGTGGTGGAAACCACACTTTATAAAAACACATTTTATCCAACAATCCCCCACACGAAGGAAATTAATGCATGCATGGTCTTGAGATTTCGATTGAAAGTTTATCACATCAGAAGAGGTAGCTTTTGGCTTTGAACCTTTCCTAGTGAAATATCATCGGACTTACTAGGCTACCAAATGAACGTGATGTCTTGAATTGGTCAGCCATTTGTGTAAACCCAGACAAGGACATTCACATAATAAACTTTCAACAATTTTTTAGTTCTCACGGTTGGGTCCATTTTGGCCGTGGCACCCCCTCTTGGTTTCAGTAGTGTTTACATTTTACTCAAAGTTGAGGCAGCCTACACCTCACACTTACATAGATGACTTCCTAATTAAGAGTATCCTGCCATACTCCACTTTATTTAGACAATGTAGGAATCAGTAAAAGCCCAGCTTAATCTTTGCTACAACTTGCAGGTTGCACTTCTTTATTATAGGCAATGGGTTTAGAGTTTATTAATTAACTCTTAAGTGTTTCACTGAATGCTCACAACTTAGTTGTCCTATTGAACTAAGATCTTGGGATCTTCAGTCAACATGGTTGGGTTACCGCTGTGTTCATACTTAATTTGTAGACTTTAAACCCATTCCTTTTGGTAGGTATTCTACTTGATCTCTAGGCAATTCTTTCGTCAAAGGATCTGCAATATTCTCCTTTGATTTCACATAGTCAATGTGTTGGGAATGTGCCCTCGATGCCAACGAGGAGTTAGAATACAAGGCACAAGTTTATATTGTGCAACCTCTAATTAATATAAAGGCAACAATATGTTGTTCGTATAATTCTTGATGGCATCTATAAAGTTTTAAATGAACAACTAGTCCATGGGTGTCAAGGCAAACCTTCGCATTCCTTAAGGAGATGGGCACTGGAAGGGTTTGGTACATGATCACTTAAATCGTTCGCAAGTCAGAGAATCTAAATTGGGCATTGAGATTCGTATGAACTTGTATGACACATGCTCTGATAAAGGAGTACTAGTCGAACACTATGGGATAGTGGGAGTTTGTGTACATTGGTAGAATTAGTGTATTCGAACACGACTCGCAGTAATCCAATCACATGGGTTTTAACTCAGTGACTGTCAATGATTGGATTACTGATTATGAAGGTATGTGTGAGCCTTAGACCTTCCCAATTCACCCGTTGGTGGGGCCGACCTCGAAATGCGTTCCAATGGGCAAGTAGCATGTCAGGTGATTACCAAGATGGAATTCGCTGTCTCGAAAGTAAACGAGAAGTATCCTATGCGGTCATAGGTAAATGAGATTGAAAGTCTCTGGCCAGAGCTGATGAACTAACTCGTGTTTAGTGATCTCATATTACTATGATTCTTAAGCATAGCATCGAGTCCTATGAGTTTGACATATTCCACGACTCTCACTCGATCGGGATACGTCAGTGAAGGGCTTATACTCATACGGTATCATAATCTAGAGGTTCGTAATGATATAATCATTTCGTACTCGGTTGGGCTACGATGTGGGGCCACGGTGCTGGCTAAGTGTCACCCACATCCTTAATTTGGTATCCTCCCATTGCCAATTGAGACAAACCTAGAGAGTCCCGCTATAAAGGAATAAACGGGGAAATCAAGTCTTGTATTTGGAGGGTGTTCTGATAATTTGTCCTTGGGAAGGATGAATTAATTAATTTGACAAATTAATTTAATTAGTTGTTTAATTGGGTTAAACAATGGTAAATTAAATTAATTAGTTTGAATATTTAATTGACTAGTTTAATTAATTATTTAGACTAGAATAATAATTAATTATTTGATTAATGAATTAATATTGATTTAATCAATATATATTTAATTGGATTATATATTAATTGATTAAATTGATTGGACTAAGTTGACTGGGTCAACATAGCCCAATTGATTGTCTAATGGCCCATATGGGCGTGTGTGTGTAAATCGGTGAGCTTAAGTTGGAGGATTTATTTAATCCTCCAACACAAGCCAGATTACACAGTTGTAACAATTCACACAACTGAAATCCTCCACCAGAAATACAAAGCAGAGGAGAAAACGTTTTCTTCTTCTCTCTTCACAGTCCACTCGATCTCGCCTAGCCGCCATGGAGATTGGAGATGGAGATTTCCCGGAGTCTATTCCTGCGTGATTATCTAGAGACGGTACAATTGAACCGTTAGAGAAGATTGAAGATTCGCGAGGATCAAAGTTGAATACGCGAAAAGATAAATTTTTCGTATTCATCTTTTTCTCGTTTAAAATGGACGAAAGCCAAGAATTGATCTTGGTTTGGGAATCCGGATCTGTTTTTGTTTCCGCTGCGCATGCCCTACAGGATTCCCAGCAGTGGTATCAGAGCCAAATTTGTTGGCTTCGTTGATTTATTTGCGTGTTTTTCGTGTTTATTTGATATCATGTTAAATGCGTAAATTATTGATTAAGAATCAATATGCTAAGATCGAAAAATCTGTTATTTTGGAATTTAAAGATTGGATGAAAATTCCTAATTTATTAAATCTGAAAACTATGTGATTTTGAATTAATTTTTTTCGACTGGTTTTGATTCGCAAATCTGGAATTTTGAATCTGGAATTGAATGTTCTTGAATCGATTTTTCATGTTTTGGAAATCTGAAAAATTAAGATTCGAATCACGTATTTAGGGTTGTTTTATGAATTCTTGTTTTGATGAAATTCTGGAAAATTGTAAAATTTTTGGAATTGTTCAAGGTTTCATAAATCTGAAAAATTGGGCTTGAAGTTTCTGATGTTGGATTAAAATTTGAGAATCTGGAAATCTGGGGGTGTTTCGCGAATAGGGTAGTAGTATGCAAGAACGAGATATTGTTGGACATGACTCATTCTGCTAAGCTACATAGAATTACCCAATTCATAGTGAGTTTTGCGCTACTCATAGGTTCATCTTGAACAGATGTCCCTCCAAATTCATTCCTAAGGAACCATATCAGATGTGGCGCCAGTGGAAGCCTAATCTTAAACACGTGACGATATGGGAATTCCCAATGTACGTAGAAAAGATAAAGGTAAAGAATCTGGAGGCTTAGTCCTTAAAAGGACGTTTTGTTTGTTATCCCAAAGATTCAATGGGAGAACTCTTTTTACCTACATGATGATCAGGGGATCATTAGGGCCTTAGAGGTTTGTTGTCTCGAAGATAAGATCGTTCGAGAAATTGGACAAGGTGGAAAAATTATTCTAAAAGAATAAAGCAAAACATCTTAGGACACTACTATTCAAGGAACCAAACTAAGCCCATTAAAACAAACCACTAACGATTGATAGGGAAGAGTCTCTCAGCTGCCTGAGAGAAATGGCTGTCTACTACAAAGAAAGCATAGGACAAATGATGTAACAGAGGAGAACTAAGGATACAATCCCTCTACCATGACAAATTGTTGGTGGATATGGACTCTACGAGAAGGTGTCAAGGTTATGAAAGTGAAGATGGATTAGATGTCTTTGAATCAATCCTGGACTCTAGTAGATTGCCCCAAGAGTTTTGATCTCATCAGTGGTGAATACATCTACAAGAGATAGATTGATTCGAATAGCGAGGCCAGACTGATGGCGAAAGGGTGTAATCAAAAGAAGAGCATTGACTATGAGGAAGCCCCTTTGCCACAACTAAAATCAAATCTATTAGAATCTTACTTTCGAAAACAACACACCAATATTATGAAAATCTAGCACGTGGATGTGAAGATTAGTTCATAAATAGATTCCTATAGAAGGACATCCATTTCGAACAGCCCAAGGGTTTTACATTTGAGGTAGATTATCATAAGGTCTACAAGATATATGAATCCATTGATAGATTTAAGCGGACCTCTCGTAGTTAGAATCTTCACTTTGATGACATAATTTGGAAATATGATATCATCTAAACGAAGAGAGACCATCTGTGTGGAATAAGGTCAGTGGGAGCGAGATATCATTTTATGAGAAGTGATGTGGGCTCATTGACTATGTCAAGACATAAACATCAAGCATATTCTCCATGAAAGACTTGGGAGAAGCCATCTTTATCCTTATAATTTGCATCTATGAAAATAGGGCGAATAGGATAATGGACCCTTCCCAAGCCCTTTGCTTAGAATAAATCCTTAAGCAATTTAGGAAGAAGATCTAAGAAAGGGCTCTTGCCTAGAGAGGAAGAGCAATGAGTAGACAAAAATATATCATGAAGTACTTGAGAGAAGAACTTAGGATATATTCTTCGTCTATGCCCATGGAGAACTGATAGTGGAAGTTTTATTTTTACTCGGACCTTGAGTTTGACAAAGGAGATCAAAATTCCACTTTGGGTTAGTATTCACCCTCAGTTGTGGAGTAGTAACTTGGAAAGGTTCCAAGTAAAATACTCTTCTACTGAGAATGAATATGAAATGCCTTGGAGTCTTGGAGGCTGTCGAAGGAAACTGTTTGGATCTGAAGTTCATGGTAGAACTTCTATTGGTCCCTAGCACAGAGCTTGCATTGTCACTTTACTGTGATGAATAGAAGTTCACACGTATAAAAGGAACCTAGGTCTCACAAATCCAGACAAATGGTGAGAGTTACAACATCTCTTGAGAGATTGTTGGAAAGGGCGATATAGCCTATTAGAAAATAAGCTCAGCCGATTAAACGGCTGACCCACTCACTGATTATGAAGGTATGCGTGAGCCTTAGACCTGAGGATTTACGATCACAGTGTGCTTGTGACGTTGGATTCTGTCACTAGAGTAGTTAGGCCCAATTCACCCATTGGTGGGGCCGACCTTGAAATGCGTTCCAATGGGAAAGTAGCATGTCAGGTGATTACCAAGATGGAATTCACTATCTCGAAAGTAAACGAGAAGTATCCTATGCGGTCATAGGTAAATGAGATTGAAAGTCTCTGGCCAGAGCTGATGAACTAACTCGTGTTTAGTGATCTCATATTGCTATGATTCTTAAGCATAGCATCGAGTCTTGTGAGTTTGACATATTCCATGACTCTTACTCGATCGGGATACGTCAGTGAAGGGCTTATACTCATACGGTATCATAATCTAGAGGTTCGTAATGATATAATCATTTCGTACTCAGTTGGGCTACGATGTGGGGCCACGGTGCTGGCTAGGTGTCACCCACATCCTTTGGTATCCTCCCATTGCCAATTGAGACAAACCTAGAGAGTCGCGCTATAAAGGAATAGACGGGGAAATCAAGTCTTGTATTTGGAGGGTGTTCTGGTAATTTGTCCTTGGAAAGGATGAATGAATTAATTGGACAAATTAATTTAATTAGTTGTTTAATTGGATTAAACAATGGTAAATTAAATTAATTAGTTTGAATATTTAATTGACTAGATTAATTAATTATTTAGACTAGAATAATAATTAATTATTTGATTAATGAATTAATATTGATTTAATCAATATATATTTAATTGGATTATATATTAATTGATTAAGTTAATTGGACTAAATTGACTGGGTCATCATAGCCCAATTGATTGTCCAATGGCCCATATAGGCGTGTGTGTAATCCGGTGGGCTTAAGTTGGAGGATTTATTTAATCCTCCAACACAAGCCAGATTACACAGTTGTAACAATTCACATAACTGAAATCCTCCGCCAGAAATACAAAGCAGAGGAGAAAACGTTTTCTTCTTCTCTCTTCACACTCCACTCGATATCGCCTAGCCGCCATGGAGATTGGAGATGGAGATTTCCCGGAGTCTATTCTTGTGTGATGATCTAGAGACGGTACAATTGAACCATTGGAGAAGATTGAAGATTCACGAGGATCAAAGTTGTATACGTGAAAAGGTAAGTTTTTCATATTCATCTTTTTCTCGTTTAAAATCGACAAAAGCCACGAATTGATCTTAGTTTGGGAATCTGGATTTGTTTTTTGTTTCCGCTGCACATGCCCTACAGGATTCCCAACACAATGAACATTATTCCGTTTGAGATCAACTGTTTAATGGTATTGTGTCTACAACGAATATGTCTAAACTTACCATTATACATACTATTGTGCGCCCTACCAATTGCCGACTGATAATTGCAATGAATTAAGATAGGGGGCACTGGTTTTTCCCAACAGGGAACATCTTCTAAGAAATTCCGTAGCCACTCAGCTTCTTCACCAGCTTTGTCTAAAGCTATGAATTCTGATTACATTGTGGATCGGGCTATGCAAGTTTGCTTAGATGATTTCCATGACACTACTCCACCACCGATGGTAAAAATATACCCACTCGTGGACTTAGAGTCATTTGTGTCTGATATCCAATTAGCATCGCTGTATCCTTCTATTACAGCTGGATATCTTGAGCAGTGTAATCCAAAGCTCTTTGTGTGCTTTAAGTACTTAAGTACTCTAGTTAAGGCCTTCCAATGGTCTAAACTAGGATTACTCATGAACTTACTCAACTTGCTCATAGAGTAAGCTAGATCAGGGCAGGTACAGTTCATGATATACATCAAACTTTCAATGACCCTAGCATACTCTAACTGCGATACGGGTTCGCCATAGTTCTTGCGTAAGTTAACGCTCATGTTTACTGGCGTCTTAACAATTGCACTGTCGCTGGGAAAGAATTTTTCCAGAATTATCTCAACATAATGAGACTGTGACAGTATGAGTCCTTCAGATGTTCTCAAGATTTTAATCCCAAGTATAGCATATGCTAATCTCATATCTTTCATGTCAGAGTTCTTCTTTAACATTCCTTTAGTATTCATGATGATTTCATGATTACTACCCATAATTAGCATGTCATCGACATAGAGACACACGACAACAAATGCGTTATGTGTTTGTCTAACACACACGCATTTGTCACACTCTTTTATCTTGAAACCATTTGACAACATAGTGTTATCAAATTTTTCATGCCATTGTTTTGGCGCTTGTTTAAGTCCATACATGGACTTTACAAGTTTACACACCTTTTTCTCCTGTCCAGGAGCAACATACTCCTCGGGTTGTTCCATATATATTTCTTCATCTAATTATCCATTCAGAAACGTAGTTTCAATATCCATTTGATGTATCTCAAGGCTATGCAGTGCGATAATAGCGATGAATAATCTTATGGATGTTATTCTCGTTACCGGAGAATAAGTGTCAAAGAAATCAAGACCCTCCGTTTGTCGGTATCCTTTGACTACCAGACGGGCCTTATACTTATCAATAGATCCATCAGTCTTATACTTTCTTTTCAGAATCCATTTACAGCCTAAAGGCTTACTTTCCTTTGGAAGATCAACCAACTCCCAAGTATGGTTGTGAACAATAGACTCAATTTCACTTTTGATAGCCTCTTTCCAGAGTTAAGCATCTGGACTGGACATTGCCTCCTTAATCGTCCTTGGCTCATCTTCTAATGTATAAGATACAAAGTCGGGACCAAATGTTTTTAGGAACTTTTTCCTTGGGATTAGAACTACTCGTAGACGCTTCATGTGTTCTTTTAAGAGGACTTTGTACTGTTCTTTCCTTATTTGGAAAGATATCCTCAAAGAAAGAAGCATTTCTAGATTCCATGATAGTACCTTCATGAATCTCAGAAATTTCAGATTTATGTACCAGAAATCGATATGCGCTACTATTAAGTGCATAACCAATGAATATGCAATCAATAATTTTAGGCCCTATCTTAACTTGTTTGGGTTTGAGTACTTCTACCTTAGCCAAACACCCCCACATTTTGAGGTACTTATGCGAAGGTTTGTGACCTTTCCAGAGTTCGTAAGGAGTCTCACTCCTACTTTTGTGGGGAATTTTATTAAGTATATAATTGGCGGAGAGGATCGTCCCCCCCCCCCCCACAAATCTTGAGGTAATCCAAAATTTATCAACATCGCATTCATCATTTCTTTGAGAGTGCAATTTTTGTGTTTAACAACACCATTTGATTGAGGTGAATATGGTGCCGTCGTATGATGAATAATTCCAGAGTTGGTACAAAATTCATCAAAAGGCGCTATGTATTCTCCACCTCTATCACTTCGGATAGCTTTTATCCTTTTTCCAAGTTGATTTTCAACTTTTGTTTTGTAATGTGTAAACGCTCCAAGTGCTTCGTCTTTACTTTTTAGTAAATACACATAAAAATACTTTGTGCAATCATCTATGAATGTAATGAAATACTTTTTCCCATATCTAGTTTGCACAAACTTTAAGTCATAGATATCACTGTGAATAAGTTCCAGAGGTGAGGAGGTCATTTCCACGGAGGGAAACGGTTGTTTGACTAGTTTCGCTTCAACACATATTTTGCATTTGTGTTGAGTATCAACTTTGAAGGTTGGTAATAAATTTAAATTTATTAGTCTTCACATAGTATTAAAATTCACATGTCCTTGTCTAACATGCCATAAATTTGAATACTCAAGCAAGTAAGCAGAAGATGTAATTTTATTATCATCAGTTTCGGTTACAACAGCCGAATTACATTCATTTTAAAAAGGCTCTGCTCGAGGTAACCTTTTCCAACATAAATTTCACGCTTTGTAAAAGAAAACCTATCTGCCTCAAACATTAGCTTGAACCCGTTCTTCACTAGGGTAGATCCTGACACTAGATTCTTGCGAATTTAGGAACATGTAGCACCTCTGTCAGAGTCAGCTCTTTCTCAGAGGTCATCTTCAGCACCACCTTACCAATTTCTAGAACCGAAGAAGTGGCAGAGTTTCCCATGAACAGTCTTTGCCCATTAGAAGGAGAGTATGATGACTTCTACTTATCAGAACAAATGTGGCAAGTAGCTCCAATGTCGATGAACCACTCCCTTGGGTTGTCCACCAAGTTTGTCTCGAACACAACAGCGGTGAGATCGAGTTCAGACAAGTCTAGTGGGACCCTATTGTCAGATAGGTCATCGATCATTTCGTTGATGCCCTAGACGTCATCAACAACCAAGTGAACCTGATTCGGAGCCTGGTTCTGAACCTGCTTTCCTTTGTTCTAGTTTTGACCAGAACCTTGCCCTTGAGACTTAATTTTCTTGGGCTCTTTGCAGTCTCTAGCCCAGTGACCAGGACTGCCACAGTTGAAATAGCCTCCATCTTGTTTTGTCTGTCCTTTCCCAGTTTGCTTTTTCTGGGAACTTCTTTTGGGTTTCCCCTAGAATTTTCTCTTCCGGTTGGAGCTTTCCGGAACTTTGGCAATGTTAGCCATCCCCTGAACATGAGGCTTCTTGTTGGAGCCCCGATTGTCTTCCTCTATTCTGAGTCGGACAACTAAGTCTTCCATACTCATTTCCTTCCTCTTGTGTTTCAAATAGTTCTTGAAATCCTTCCACGAGGACGGTAACTTCTCTATAACTGAATCTACTTGGAAGGATTCACTTAGAGCCATGTTTCCAACGTGAACTTCGTGTATTATTATCTGAAGCTCTTGGACTTGGCTCGTTACGGACTTAGAGTCCACCATTTTGAAGTATAAGAACTTTGCGACCACGAACTTATTCAACCCAGTGTCCTCAGTTCTGTACTTCCTGTCGTGCCTCCCAGAGGCCTTTTGCAGTCTTCACAGACAGATACACACTATACAGAGAATCATCTAACCCACTAAGTATGTAATTCCTGCATAGGAAATCACTATTATGCTAGGAATCAGATGCCATCCTCAGTTGATTATCTGTAGACTCTTCCGGGACACAAGGAGCATCCTCCCTCAAGAACCTCGCCAGGTTCAATGTTGTGAGGTAGAACAACATCTTTTGTTGCCACCTCTTGAAGTCAGCCCCGCTGAACTTCGATGGCCTTTTAGCCTGGGCCGGTATAATCGGATTTGCCATTAGAACATATGGAGGGACTGGACTAAAGCCAGAATCGGAACCAGGACAAAAAATCGGACCCTAACCCGGCACCCCCACCAGAACCAAAATCAGAACCGAATCAGGACCCAGCCCTGAACCGGAATCAAAACCTGAAACGAAAGCAGGACCTAGCCCTGAACCGAAACCAATGCCGAGACAAAGTTCTGCTCCAGAACCAAGGCTGAAGTCAAGAGTATCAGCAGCAGCAACGATATCATCACGGTTTGCCATTTTCAGAATTTCAAAAAAATGAATCAACAAAAAAATTTCATGTTAAGTTTGTTGAACAAATTTAACGAACAAACTGGAAATGCAAAGAAGGATGAGGAATTTTTGAGGCGAGAATGAACTCTATCTTTAACATGAAATTGCCCTGGCTATAGGTGGTACCGACTTTGACAAAACGTCTCCCAAGATACAACGAAAACTGAAATCTTAAGAAAGATGAAGATATGAATATTTGAAGAACTCAATAACACTAGAGAGAATTTGTGGTTTTGAGTTGGTGTGAAAAATATGAAGCTGGAGGAGCCTTTTTATAGCTGAAAAATCAGATAGTATTAAACCAAAAAATTAATTCTGCCATAAACATTTCTGTAACAGCAAACAAAATTCAGTTGTTATGGAAATGTGACTGTTGGACTTTTGACTTGAGTCAAAGGTCCTTCTAGAAGGCTGAATTAAAATTAATTCAAATTACAATAATGTGGCCAACATTTTATTAATTCTAATTGGTTTTAATAAAATCAGATTTCTGTGTTGGATTTTCTGGAGAGATCCAATTAAAGTTTGTCCAAAAAGATTAATTGTGAAGCTCAAACCCACATCAAGCCCCAAGCCCACGACCCGAGCCCGAGGTTCGTGGTTTGGTCCATCGGACCGCCCGAGTGAAGAGCTAAGAAATTGTGTCTAAGCCCGATTGCATAGCTCCTCCTCCTTTCACACAAATGCCCAAAGTGGATGACCCAAGGGCCACACCCTTATCTTGAGGCAAGGACTTATAAACGGGAAAATTAAGCAAATAGCCCCATTTTGCATGGTATTTAGGCAAATAGCACCTTTGACTTCTACATTTTCTTTTTATATTTTTTTAATTGAGTTGTGGACTCATTGTTTCTCCAAATACAAATATACCCTTTCAATGGGGCCCCATTTCAATATAAAGAAAACAAAATAACATACTTAAATTTGTATTGACTTTAATACCCTTTGAGTTCAAAACAAAAAATAAAATGGAAATGAAATTGCAACGTAGTTCAAAACAAAAAATAAAAATAAATGTGTATTGACTTTATTTAAATTTGTATTGACTTTAAGTCTTTAACTACTCATTTATAAAAAAAAAAGTCTTTAACTACTCCTCCAACAAGGAACAAACACTCAACCCCTGTCTTCTTTAGCCTGAAACAGAAACAACTCTGCCAAAAACAAAAAGAGGGAGAACCAAAGAACAGGAGAAGAAGAAACACGAAGAAGAAGAAGAAGAACACGTCGAAGAAGAAACAGTCAGTCGAGGTCCTCTCTCTCTCTCACGAGGAAGAAACCGTTATTTTGGGGGCTAGGGTTTTAACTGATCCCTAATTTCACTTAGCTTCAAATTGAATTTGTTTTTTGTTCTATCGTGCTTTTTCCTTTTTATTTTTTTAGAGATGAAGATGTTTTAAATTCATCAATATAAGTATGGTTCATTTCTCGAGTTTGTGCGCCCCAAATTGATTTGGGCGAAATTAAAATAATTCAAAATTTTACTCATAAAATCCTATCATATTTTTATATGAGTTCAAATATTTATCTCGCTTCTCTAAGATCAAACATCATTCTTGCTCAATATGGAAAGTTACGTATCAACTCTTTCATCATGCATGTGAACTCTTTACTTTCATATTTCTAATTTGTATAGGTTATATATTTAGTAGCTCTCATAATATCGAATCTATTTAAGTTACAATTGATTAAATTTTTAGTTTAGAAGACTAAGGGCAATTAAGTCCATAAATTTATAAACTCTAAATCTTGGACTTCTTGGAATGAAAAGTTGGTAAAATGAGTTTTTTATATAGAAAAGTATTATAATGGATTTTTTGGGTATAAAATTTATTTAGAGAGTTTTTAGTGATTTTACCTATTATATATATTGGATCCATATCATAAACATAATCAAATACAGGATAATCTCAGGCGATTATTACCAATTGGGGCTCTCCCTATACTACGGTGTGTTCGTTCATAACTACTCATCTCTTATTACAGGTGATTGAAGATTGTGCTATTCGAATTTTATGCTTTTGCGTAATTGTTCATTTTGAATTGATTAATTGTGAATTCAATTATTTTCTGAATGTGATTTTTCGACCTTTATGTTTCCATGCCCCATATAAAGATGCCACGAAATCAGTCCAAGCGGAGCTCATCGCCCGACTCCCAATCCCAATCCCAATCCCATCCCACGTCGGATAGAATTTTCGTCTCCACCCGTAACCCAATCACCCACTCCTACTCCCAATCCCATCCCGGTAAGTAAAATTAAATGATTTCTACTTTACTCTTAATATTATATTAAATTAGTCTTAGTTTTTTGAAGTATACTGTATGACTTATTCGTAGGTTAATGGTGTAAATGACATCCCTTGACCCAATCTTATATTGACTCTCAATGAATTTAATTTCAAGTGTAAATTAACGACTCATTGCAAATTGTCAAAAGAAGTAAAATTTATTGAAGATTGCTTGAAAGATCATCCCGATGGGTTTAATTGGTTTAAGACTTCACAATTTGGCCATCTCTTTGAAGTTGCACCTTACATAGAAACGTGTCTAAGTCCATTGTGGATGCTTCTAAGCAGACAAGTGCAAATGAACAGTAAACTTGAATTGTGGTTTGTTGTTAATGGCACCCCTATACGGTACTCTCTAATGGAGCATACACTTATTAGCGGATTGAATAGCTCTCCTTATCCATCAGAGATTTTACGTGGCGATGATGGTTTCGAGGAACGATTCTGCGGAAAAAAAATAACACTGAAGGTTGTAAGGAATATGCTTAGCAACTTCACTATCCCTGCTGAAGAGGTTGGAGGTATAAGTGGGAGTGTTAGGCAACAAGAGCGGGAGAGTCTTTTGTTAGACAAGTTGAAGTTAGCAGTGTTATGCTTTTTGGCATCTGTGTTATTTAGTCGCAGGTCGGAAGATTGTGAAATAGATCAAGCTTTGGTTGCAATTGTCGATGACATTGATGTTGCATGCACTTATCCATGGGGTAGAATGAGTTATTGTTATCTAATAAATGAAGTGCAAAATTTGAACATCAAAAGACTATGTAGTTCAGCAAATCCACAGTGGACATGTTGTGGCTTCATTCTACCACTAATGGTATTGAAATTTTTGTATTCCATTGTTAAAACTTGTGTTTTAATTTATGTAGTTTGTTATCTAACAATTTTGATTGTCCATATTTGTAGTTGTTTCCGTTTGAGTGTATTCCAGCACTGTCACCGAGTATTGGGCGTATGAGGGATGTTATCGTTGGCCAATTGCCGAGAATTTGCTATTGGAACACTCAATTCAATTTGAGAAAGCAAGCTCCATCTTTGGGCCTAATTCTACAAGTGGTTGGTGACTCGAAGGTTGGTTCTTTAAATTCAGCATGTTATATATTCTACGTTATATAATATAGTATTGATTAGTTCTATGTTTTTGAGAGTTTCAGAATATTAGGAGCATACTTACACCGACGGCGGAGGAGTTGCAAGCCAGCCACATGCAGGGTTTTGCTCCTATCGACCAATACCTTCCCGTCACTACCGTTGACACCACTACCGATCAGTGGACGACTGTTCTTGAGAATGGGGACAGTATATTCTTTGAAGATATTTGGCGAGAAGATGTTAAAGGTCAACATTCGTTCCTTAAAAAAGTGATTGTGCCTGAACACATTGCTACACCTCCACAGGACAGCGTTCCAGGTGGTTCAACAATACCTTCCGAGTCTACCAATCATGTGGTTAAAATGCTGGAATCCTTGATGGAAAATATGTCCGAGTTAAGAAGTGATATGACTCTTCAGAATGAAAGACTACAACGGTTGGAAGCAAAGGTAGAAGAGGTGGTCAAATGGACTCGGCCTAACCACGTGGAAGATGAGGAGCACCGAGAACATAGTGTGCATGATCGGGATGACAATGATGATCGTGTTGGGCAAGAATATGGTGGGCAGGATTGGGATACAGCCGTTGTGCAGCCGGTAGTTATGGATGATGATGATCTCTGTGGTGCGCAGAATGATGTTGAACGAGTCGATGATGATGATCTGGTTGGCGATGAGGGTGATGAACACGGGATATCAAGCAATGTGCCTATTGAAAACAAAGAAAAGAGGGTGAAGAGGAAATCCAAATATACGCAGCCCCCATTCACGAGTCCCGCTTATTTGACGAGGGGACGGAGGGTGTTGAGTAAAAGAAAATAGTTCCTTATGGGTCATTTATTATTGTGTAACTTAAATTTATTTATTTTTTCACTTGTGTTTTAGTTTTTGTGGACTGTTTATGTAGACTTCTATTTCTGAGACAATTTAATTAATTCCATTTGATATATTTTTTGGAAGAATTTTTTTAGTTAATTTCACTTTATTAATTAATATATTATTGACAGATAAATATATGTTTATTCATGTGAAAATGGTGAGCTAAACAATTTAAGTTTATAACTTTAGTTTACTTTTCGAATTAAGTGTAATTCATGTATGTAATACAAATCGATATAACATTGATTTTTCTAATTTTTGGTAATTCATGAATATACCGGTTAGATTGGGTGTCCAATCTGATCGGTATATATATACCGGATGGATCGGGGTACCAATCTAACCGGTATACATAATTATTATTTTTTCTTATATATAAAAAATAATTTAATGTGTTAAATATGGATTTTTTTTCCGTGAGAAAATGGTCAATCAAACAATTTAACTTTATATATTCCATTTGATATATTTTTTGGAAGAATTTTTTAGTTAATTTCACTTTATTAATTAATATATTATTGACGGATAAATATATGTTTATTCATGTGAAAATGGTGAGCTAAACAATTGAAGTTTCAAACTTTAGTTTACTTTTCGAATATTGATGTTTATTCGCGTCTTGTGCGGTGCAAACAAGTAATATGCCCTTATACTTGGTCTTCAACCAAGTCCCATCAATTGCAATTACCTTCCTCATACACTTGAAGCCTTCAATGCATGCTCCCAATGCAAAAAAAAAAAAGAGGAGTGAACTCGTTCTCCTCATTTTTAACCAAATGATAGATTGTACCAGGATTCAACTTCTTCAACGTATACAAATAACTAGGAAGAATCGCAAAACTAGCATTCAAATCTCCCCCCCTAATAATACTTCTAGCAAGTTTTTTGCCATTCCATGCTTTGTAGTAAGTCAATGCAACGCCATAATTCTTTTGCATTGTGTACATTATTTTTTTTGGCGTAGATGTGTCCGCTTGACCTGAGTATTCCTTTGCCAACATATCAACTACTAATTTTGAAGTAGACTTCGCGTGTCTATTTTCTGTGGCACTAACAGGGGAGCATGTATGTAACTTATTATGAATTCGCAACGAGAATTTATCTGATCTTTTAACCTTCGCCGCACACAACCTCCACTTGCAATCCTTGATTTTACACTTCGCCACAAATTTTTGTTTGTTTGACCTCGTTATGGAAAAATCAAAACAATATTTCAATGAAGAGATTACTACCAAATTTCTCAACTCTGCTTTGTCATTGAATTCTGCTTCGATCGCAATATCAATACCATCACCAAAATTGAACGCTCGACGGCTGCCATCATCCACAAATGGTTCACAATGATCCCTAAAATCTTCATCGTTATCTTCGTCTAGAAGTCGAAGTTGTTGGATTCGAGTTGGGGAATCAGGAGTAGTATTAGGGGGAGTTGGGGCACCAACAATACAATTTGATGATGGGGACGGAGATGCTCCAGTAGGATTTGACGAGGGAGTTGGAACAGAGGCTATTGAGGTGTTATCTTGATGGAGGACCAGGGACATTGACTCATCAATATTACCACCCTCGCGACTTTGCGCAAATGAAGTATCATCAACCCTTCTTTCTTCCATGTCCATGTAAAAATCATCATCTCCAGCATTGGAATTATCAAAAAGCCCATTGTCAATTTCATCTTTCCTCATTAGCTCAACATATAGAATGCTTCTGTTTTTCGATGCATTACAACGGTCCATAAGATAACATTTTGCATCAAAATCGTTCTCAATATATATGTGACCAGAATCGGTATATGACGATGGAACGTAACTTAATCTAATATCTGTACTCGTCCGAACAAAAGGAGCCCTTTCAAATATCCGATCATGTAAATGTGAAAGTGTTATCGTGTCTGGATCATCTACTATTAATGCATTCTTCATTTGATTACCATTCCTTGAAACCCATCCATATGCTCCATTATGTCCCTCATTTTCCTTCCATTCACCATCATATCGATAATATAAGGGCACCTCAGACATTTTCCTGAAAAAATAAAAACAAATTAGTATATTCAAAATATCAAAAACAAAAAATAACAAGAGGCTAAACAATTTTTAATGAGAATATAGCTTAACGATCAAGTTTAGTGTTGAAGGTAAACCTAAAATGACTAAATTTGCAGAGTTCCAAAACAATATGTTACTATCAGTATAATATATATATATATATATATATATTTCTCAATTGTATTTTTTTGGAGCCATCTATAGTAAAAGTGCCACCAAAATAGAGCACAATCAAGAATACAAAATGTTATGAAAAACTTAAAGATATCAGTCAGCTTAGTTTGTAGGGAAGGAGGAAATAATGGGTAGTGCAAGCATTGCAGAGAATGGGACCCATATTTTCCCTAGACCATTGGTATAAAAACAAAAATAAGTCAAGTGTTTACTTGTCTAATCCTTACAACTACTACAGAGCTAAAATTGAAGCAGGAAACACATGAATTTTGTTAATTATTCACTCTGCAGAATCATGAATCTCACTCCATTGTCACATCTTTTGTAGGAACAAACATCCATGTTGATTAAGATTTTTCAGATATCAGATAAGCATGTTAATTACGTTCATAGCTCCTACATAAATCGATATTCTGAATAAGTAAAAGTATTAGACTCGGATTGACATCGAGGCACAATGTATAATTGCAGTGCAATTTTATATTTCTTCTTTCTACGGACCCGATCATTACCCGCCCCGCCTTGGACCCGGTGGGTACCCGACGAGTTCTGGTCCTACCCATTAGACCGGTCGATTTTTATTTTTTCAAAAAAATTGCAAAAGAAATTTAAAAGCTGACAAAGTTACATCAAAAGCAACAATTAAAATAAATAAAAAGGTAATGGTGGCAGGCAGAAAAGTATGCAAGCTGTCCTTTTTGAATTAAAATAAGAGGAAAGTATGCCAGCTTTCCTTAAATTTCCTCAAACTAGTGCTTGTCCTTTGTCCTATTCCAACGTTTTAATTTCTTGAATAATAATTAGATATATTATATTAAAAAATATTATATTTTTTTTAACCGGGGCTGGTCCGGGTCCGGGGCGGATATTGCCTTGACTCATTACCCGCCCCGGACCGGGCCGGGTCTTGAATTTTGATACTCAGACCCGGACCCGGCCCCATTTATTTGGACTCATACCCGCCCCATACGCGACAGGTCGGGGGCGGGTGCTCGTTAGACTCGGCCCCGTTGCCATCCCTATCCACCACCTACATTTCTAAATGACAACTCCCATCTTTTGAGCTTGATTTCAACCAAGATGTTCAAGTTGAAGAATACCATATTCTGATTTACTTGACAGTAAACAATTGTTGCTCTAAAATATTTCTCAATACATACATGTTGGAAAATCTTGCACAACATTATTATTACAAAATGTAAGCAACAAAAGACAACTAACCCAATAAATTTCTCATAACAGGGGAAAAGAAGGCAAGAACCAAACAGAAACTAATTGAAGAGACCCACAAAAATATTGACTTTGTAAGGTAAAACTAAATAACAAAAGGAACACAAACTAAAAATTTTGTATTTGATAACACTTGTATGTAACAACTCATCCTAATTTAAACACTACATTGTATGTAACAACTCAAACTTTGAGCAAAAATTACCAATTTAAGAAGCCTTTTCCTTTTCAATTTTTCCACATTAATAATTTTCTCTTCAAATTTTCAGCTCCAAATGGACGGATTCTTGGCCGCCGGGATGAACTTATGCCTATGTTGCCGACATTGGGGGATCAGGCCAAAGCTCCCAAAAAATTGGGGGGTTTAGTTTTGCACCCTGATTCCACTGTGTATCAGAGAGAGAGAGAAAGAGAGAGAGAGAGAGAGGACGAGAGAGAAGATAGAGAGAGATACAAATGTGTATCTATCTCTATATAAGTCATTGTTTAGGAGGGTATTTTGGGTAATTATCAATTCTTGATTTTTTTTTTGTTTATTTCTATTTTGATTTGGATGAAAAGGCATCTCAGTAATTGTTGAGTGTGGGTATTTTCTATGACTTTTTTTTTTCCACTCTCAATTGATTTGGGTGGGTCCAGGTGCTAGAGCCTTAAAAAATTTCAATTTGGGTGCTATACCCTTAATGACATATGCAAAAAAGGGCTATTTGCCCAATTGTCCTCTTATAAACCAAATTAAATTGTAGTTTATATCCAATGTGGGGTACACAAGTTTAAACCCCTCACTTTAGCACTTAATTTTTCATTCGTTACAAGTCCGATTTGAGAAATTCGAAATGCTAAACTCATCTACTCGAAACGTAGATAAATATATCCAATAATCTTTAGTATCTCGGATACTTACAGTGTTCGAATTTCATATACAAAAGTGATGGAAACCACACTTTGTAAAAACACATTTTATCCAACATGAATTGCACTCTCAAGTCTCAACCCCCACACTTGCATTTCCGTCAATAACTGCTGAAAAATTGCAACAGCCCCCACATTTCCCCACGTTCAGTCGTGCTCCCTCAACTTCTCTCATATTGAAATATTCTCTTCACCGTTTTTGCTTTTTCACTCTATTTTTCATGGACCGACCGGATGCTCACTTATCTTCCCACATTTCTATTTCCATTTTCTTTTCCATTCCATTTCTATCTTGCATTTTTCATTTTAATCTCCATTTCTAATATTCAACTTCAATTACAGGTGGACGGACGGGAGACGGTTATTGCATTTCTCAAGAATGATAGGTAGTATTCTTTTTATTTCATTTTCTATAACTTTTGTTTTTTCAGTTTCATTTTTCATGTATTCTCTTTGTTTCTAAATTCCATGGTTTTCATTGATTTGTCCAAGTATATCCAACTTCTCTCGAAATTCATTTCAAACTTATGTTGGGAGAGCCATCGCACTTCACAGAGCGACTTCGTGGTATTGGTGGAGATTGGAGAAGCAAGGGAGAAATTTTAAGATAATTGCAAGACATACATATCTCAACTGCAGAAGTGAAGATGAAGTTTGTATATTTCATTCCCCTGTTATATATAAGCAACAATTCAATGTTGATTTGGTTGGTGCTTTCACAAGTAAGATATGTCGATGGAAATAAGTTTTCTACTCTTTTTCCTTTTTTGCATACTCTACTATCGTTTTGTCATAATCTTAGTTTATCTTTCGATGCATGGTTTTTTATTTTACGTTTGATTGTATTTTTGCTTGAGATGTGTCATTATATTTAGTTTTATGTCCACGTAATATGAAAATTAACTGATATTTAGTCATCCATGATAAAGCGAAATCGAGAATTTATCTATTGTTCCTTGCAATTCCAACTTTTGCATTTCTACTCTTCTTAAAGCTTAAATTTCATTTGTGTGGATTCAATTATGATGTCTCAAGTTTCGTTAATTGAGTTTGTTTTCCTTCTATTTTTCATGGAAAATTCTAGCCCAAACCTGATTTGGCCACACCCAAGTGTATTTCACAATGAGAGTGTATTACACTTGCTATATAATTGGTAAATTATTTTATTAAATACACATCGGTTTGGCCGAGCCGGGAGCGGGCTAGAATTTCCCATTTTTCATTTGGACTTCTTTTAAGGGTTAGAGTTTATTGATTCTTTTTAATTTGAAAAATAATGGCATTGTTCCTTTTTTTATGGCAGGATATTATTCCATGTCTTTAATAAGGAGGGGGGAGATTTTCATAAGAAGATTAATTCTTTTTAGATTCAGCCAAAAAGATGCAAAGATAGACGGTGAAGTTTGTAATAGGTTGAGGAAATAATTTTTATCATTTTTGACTATATGTATTCTTCTCTAGGCTGCATCCATATTAGTTTCATAAAATTACATTGTCCCACTTTATTAATTTGATTTCTTTGATTTTTTTTTGGTATATACCAGAGTTTCCCCCGACGGGATGCTGGAAATTATTTCCCTTCGAGGCGTAGAGATCACCGAATTGGGTTTTACCTCTCCCAACAAAGTCTTTTCCATACACACACCGCTAAAAAGACCATGCTATTTGAATTCTTTGATGAGACAGAGAAAGACCATGCTATGAGTTTTAAATGGAGGACTGTATTCCGTGGTTGTATAGCCTCATCCTTAATGAGAATTCATAAGTAAATTGAACACCTTTTTCACTTTGCTAAACAGACAAATCAAAATATAGAGACAATTAAAAAACTAGGTCATCCTTGCAAATAAAACTTGAGATTTCCAAAACTTTATTTTGAGTTTCTGTTCTTTATCTTGCGGTATTTCACCATTTCCTTAAAGCTCATACAATTATTCTCATTTATCAAGGTAGAGTGAAAAGACATAGTAAAATACCCCTCATGCGCTAAGGTTGTGATATCTTTTTACGTTAAAGTTGAAAATTGTGTAATTGGGTGCGATAGTAATTGCATTATTCTCTACATAAAAGATTATGTTATGCGCGGGGGACCGCGTGCCAAGACCGTTAGTCAATATATAATTGGGGAAATTACCTTTTCGGTTCATGTAACTATAGTGTATAGTGTATTGACAGTTTTCGTACTGTATATTCTGTAATTATACTTTTAATTCTAAAATTTGACACTCCCGATTCAATTTCAACTCCTTTTTTCACCTTTTTGATCCCAAGTTATACATTTAGTCCTATTTAGGACAAAAAATTCGTACATTTAGTCATGCTACCGCCAAATTGAAATTTTTTAAAAGTTTCGATCAAATTAATGGCCGAAAACTTCTCCCATGCAGCGCACACTTGTTCAGAGCTTATTTCCCCCAAATCCTTTCTTCCAAAACAGAACCAGTTACTCTTCAATTCTATTCAATATCAGTGCAAACTCAATCTATAAAGTAAAAATTTTACTTCTACAAGTTCAATTTCACCCAAAAAGTTGAATTTAGCTCAACCAAATATAGCTAAATCGCGTTGCACAGCACTTGGGAAGTTTTGGCCATTAATTGGCCGGCATTTTTTGAAATTTTTTAATTTGATGATATCAGGACTACATGTTTGAAAAAAAAATAACTTAATAAAATTAGGCGTGTAACTCATACCAAAAAAAGTAAAATAAAATAAAATAAAATAAAATTGATCCCGTCGAGAAATGAAGCACACCATAAAAAGCAGAAGAGAAAAGAGAACCCAAAAGCAAAAGCAAAAGCAAAAGCATAAGCAAGGGTGTGAAGAGTGGAGAATAAAAAGAGGCTCTGAAACTCATCAACTTTTGACAGCCTCCGAAGGGCGGTATGGGAGAAGAAGTGAGGAAGGAGAATCTACCGGAATCCGTTCGTTCGGTGGTGTTGAAGGAATCGGAGCGGTTGGATGATGGGTTGCACGCCAAAATCGAGGGCTACGATTTCAACAAGGGAGTGAACTATCAGGAGCTTATTAAGTCTATGGCCTTCACCGGATTCCAGGCCTCCAATCTGGGTGACGCCATTCAACTTGTTAATGAAATGGTTTGTTCTGTCTGCGTCCTCTGGATTTTACACTGCTTTTTCTTTTTTTACCTAATAATTTGTCATGGAGATTTTGAAATGTGTTTTTGCTTCTTTTTATTGGGTTACACTTCTGGTTGAAGCTAGATTGGAGGCTGTCGGATGAGGACGATTGCAGCGAAGAGGAGAGAGATATGGCTTACAGAGAGTCTGTGAGGTGTAAACTGTTTCTTGGTTTCACTTCTAATCTCATCTCCTCTGGCATTCGAGACATAATACGATATCTTCTTCAGCATGCTATGGTCAGTGGTTTGCCAACCCAATTTTTCCCTCATGTTTATACTCCATTTGTTTGGGGAATTGGTTAATTACTATTGCTGCTGCTGGGATGTGGATTTGAAATGGAACTTGGAAGATGGGAATAAGATTATGAACATAGATGAAGCAATGTTTTATATCCCTTCCAAATAATTTTTGGATCTGAGTAGTGATCACTGAGTTTCCAGATTCTACATTTAATGGTTGTAGTAGGTTATGTTTGTTTTCTCATCCCCGAAGATTTGGAGGACTATGATAGGTATATCAAAAATTTGCTAATACTTTTTGTATTATGCATAGCCTGAATTTGAAACGCACTGGATGTAAGTAGTGAATTCTCAAGCAAAAGGCCTGTTTAAGATTGTTCAATGTGTCTGTAGGTTGATGTAGTAGTGACGACGGCTGGAGGTGTAGAGGAGGACCTTGTGAAGTGCCTCGCTCCCACTTACAAAGGTGAATTTTCTCTGCCTGGAGCTGTTCTTCGTTCAAAAGGCTTGAACCGCATTGGTAACTTGTTAGTTCCTAATGACAACTACTGTAAATTTGAGGATTGGATCATTCCAATTTTTGACCAGATGTTAGACGAACAAAGTTCACAGGTACGAATATAACCTATTGTGTATTGTATTACTCTCTGTTACCTTCAAAGCTGCAAAATTTAGTTTCCATTTGGTCCATCGTCACCTGACTTGGACCATTAGATCCCCTGATAGAGTGAAATAGAAGTATGGTTGTCGCCTAGTATAAGTTGATTGAGCTTTTATATTATGTGTCATCGCATTTTAAGAATTGAATTTCGGTGATTTAACTGAGCTTGCGTGATGGTAGAATGCGGTTTTTAATTTTACACTTGATAGGTAGTGATCCATCATATCCTATGGCGATTTGTGTCCTTGTAATGGAACTTTCAAAGAGAGAAACGGTCAAGATTACTTAGGTCAATGGTCTAAGAATCATTCTTATCATTATGTAGAACGCTACCCCTCCCTTCAAACAAAGAAAATAGGTTAGTGGATCAAAAATCATGCTTGCCGTTAAATAAATTTAATCCCCTTTCTTCAAGAAAGAAAAGGAGGAAAATGGATATGATGCTACCATATTTGATTATATGAAGCTACCGATGCATTTCTCTGAAAGAGCACCGATGGAAATACTAACCTACCAACACAATATGAGAATGTTTGAAAGAGTAATGTTGCACAGGAAGACTACATTCAGCGTGGATTTATGTATGACTGAGTCTGCACTTGTGCATATTTCTCATGTTTTTCGGTGTTTTACAAGTGCTAATTTTATTGAAATAATCACCACAGTTTAGATACTCTATTCCAATCCCTTGCCCGTTTTTCTTCTTGAGTATGACTTAATCTTGGGAAATCCAATCATGTACCATGGTGAGAGCTTTCTAATATTATTAATTCTTTCATTTGTGTTTCCAGAATGTACTGTGGACGCCATCTAAGGTGATTGCTCGCCTGGGGAAAGAAATCAACGATGAGAGCTCATACTTGTACTGGGCATACAAGGTGCTGTTCAAGCAAATGTTCTTAGTTAAGCTTCTTTAGATTTTATAAATTAGTTGCAAGTTTACTTTTTATATGAACTTTTAGTCCTTCAGGAAAAGCAAATGATTCTTAGGTTTGATTTTGTAATTTATCGACATTATAAATTAAGTTAATTTGCATAATCTAGGGTTTGTGTACTTTCCCCCTTATTATCTATTTCCTTGTTGGACTCCTCTATGGCCCAAAATGTGGAAAGTGACTTCCAGTTTTTGACGTTCATGAAATAAAACCGAGTTGAATAAAAAATTTCTCAAGTTAGATTGACTTTATCTTTTCTATTGTTATCTTTGTCCTTTAGATGAAGACAATTTTGGTGACATATAATAATGAGATTTAGACATTATTCTTCATATAAGGATCACGTTAGCTCTTTCCCACTTATGGTAATCACATATGGTCAAACGAAATCACCAGAAGAATCTCCCTTTTCTCGAGTTCTTTAAAATGCTTAAGAGAAGCTAAGGCTATGTTTGGTTAAGTTTTGGGGTTGTGTTTTGGTGAGATTTATTGGTGAACTTTAATTTGGAAAGCGTGATATTTGATGAAATTGTGTTTCATTTTATTTTGAGAGTTGGTTTTTTTGGTGAGATAGTGTTTGGTTTTGTTTTCAGAGGGAACAAAAGTTACTATAGCAATCAAATCATGTAAGTTTTTGTCTGTTTATAATTGGTTATGATTGAAAGTTATAATATAATATTAAGGCTGTAATAATAGTTGTATAAATGAAATATATGTATTTAATAGTAGTTGATTTCTATATATATATATATATATATATATATATATATATTATTATTATTCTTAGTTCACAAAAAATTAGGTACAACTAAGATAATATTGCATTCAGTCCATCCGTATAATGGCTCATTGTCTAAAATTTTCCAGTCAATCTTCATGCACTTGAATTTGTTTTTTTAACAATTATGCACTGGATGTATATGCAAAATAAGATTCCTTCTTTATAAAGTTTTAGTCCAAACTGAAAAGATGCAAATTCTTGTGGGATTAAAATAAACTAGTTAAATTTTGTTAAGGACCTATGAACATTATGGGACTTTAATTAGGGCCTTGATGGATTTCTTAGCCTTCGTTGGATAATTTTCTTAAGAATACGCAAGGAAGAAGAATGGCTGAGGAGCAGACATATTACATCTAGGACCTTGAGTATTTTTTTTTCGTGACTATCTAGGACCTTGAGTATTCTTCAGATAATTTGCCCACAAAAAAGAACTTCCTACATCACATTCTCTTATCCTAGATACCAACTAACAAGAGACCAAGAACTCTAATAGATTATTATAATGATCATTCTCTTGAATATTTAATTTTCAATTAAGGTAGTAAGATGGTGAATTAAAGATTTAATTCCATGAACGGACACAACGGTGAACTACAGCAAAATTCTCATTCGAAGTTGTCAGAGGTTTATTGGTTGAGACTTGAGAGATGGAAATCTGATGTTGGGATCGCTTGAGTGAGTGTGTTTGTGTGTGTATTCATCAAGTTTGACAGAGAAAGAGACATAAAGAAAATAGATAACTTTCTACCTCTCTCCTTTGTTACACCAGAATATTTGTTTCCCCCCCACCCCACCCTACCCGTCTCCCTCTCTCTCTCTCTCTCTGAGGACTGAGGAGACAAGTATTCTGGCGTAACAGAGGAGAGAGGTAGAAAGTTGAATTTGGTCCAGAAATATTTTGGGCCAAAATTGATAGCTTTTTCCTGGACGAAAATCATGATTGCCAAACAGGATTTGGTCCGAATTTTGGGCCAAAACAGGCCCAAAATGTAACAAACATGATCTAATAGTCTGGAGCTAGTTTATTGTGACTTAGCTTTTACAATCTTTTGTTGGCCTAGATCAAGAAATCCAGTGGCTACGAAATTGATGCTTAACAAATGGACTGATAATTATTCAGAAAACAGTTGCTTTCACATGTAGCTTCTTGAATATTGATGAATAAAGTATTAGCTAATGGGCATATTTCTATTTCTTGTTCACATTATATTATCTGAATTCGTTTCTGTCACTATATATGGTTCTTAACAAGCCACTGAATATGTCATCTGCCTTGGTCACTGGTTTTTTAAATTTCAAGACTTGCATGTAATCTCATTTACCAGTCGCTTATTACACTTGCAGAACAATATCCCTGTTTTCTGTCCTGGCTTAACAGACGGTTCCCTGGGTGATATGTTATACTTCCACTCATACAAGAAAGAGCCTGGTCTAGTGATTGACATTGTGCAAGGTAACATATTTCACTTTCAGCACCTAACTATTTACAGTTTTACACCTCTGTAGGATAATTAAGGTTTTGCTGTATAAACAGACATTAGGGCCATGAATAGTGAGGCTGTCCATGCTGGCCAGAGGAAGACTGGTATGATAATTCTTGGAGGAGGGCTGCCCAAGCATCATATCTGCAATGCAAATATGATGCGCAATGGCGCAGATTTTGGCGTCTTCATTAATACTGCACAAGAGTTTGATGGAAGTGATTCAGGTGCCCGTCCTGATGAAGCTGTGTCATGGGGCAAAATTCGAGGTTCTGCTAAGACTGTGAAGGTTTATACTTGTCCCTTTTTTTCTATTTTCCGGGTTAAAAGTTGATCTGAGATTGGGTTGGGTTGAAGGATTTGGAGGTAAAGCATTTCAAATTATTGAATATTTGATCAGATTTTGTCACTTATGATGATTGAAAGTAACTCAAAGATGGTTGCTAAAGGATTTGATGAAAATCATCCAAATAAGTACAAGGGGTTTGTAAATATGAATTTGATATGCTTAGCTTTCGAATTCCCCAGTCCAAACAAAACTGTAGATTCTGTAAGGTTGTGTTTGGATTGAGGAATGGATTTGAAGGAAGGATTTCAAATGCCTCCAATTTGAAATCCGACATAATGGTTGAAAAAATAGCTCAATGAGTTTTAAGGTGTTTGAAATCCGTTGTAACTTGAAATAAAATAAACAAGCTCAATGAATTTATCGATGAATTTGAAATCCATAGCTTTCAAATACTTCAATCCAAACATCCTAATTGTTTGGTTTCACTTAGGAGCAGTGTCATCATTTATTTCATTTTTCAACTGCGTTGGTGTTTTTGGTTGTTAAAAGTATTCCTCGTTGATATAGAGATTCTAATTGTTACTAGCTTTTCTGATTGATCCTCAAGCAGGTGCATTGTGATGCGACTATTGCCTTTCCACTTCTGGTAGCTGAAACATTTGCAGCAAAGGCGAAAAGATCTTCTAATAGCAGTTCTTAATTTGGACTTTTGTGTTCTTTTACTAACCTTACACTGTTTCCAGATAAGAGCACAAGATATTGTTCGACCGATGAAAATTCTATATATCGTCGTCCTATCCAAGATTTACTCGAATATGAACTGTTATTGTGTGAAACAGCAAGCATAATGTTGATCATGGGCTTGACGGATTATGGGCTATGGCCAGACAAATTTATTTGTGTTCTCTTAATGTAGCACAGTAACTGTGTGATATAGTTTTTCAACTGCCAAAAAAATAAAAGATATAGTTTTTCACTGTTTTGTTTAAATTACATACGAATGTTATTCTACACTAAAATGGCCCTCGAGCACTAAAAGACCACCAAGACATTAGAAAAATGAACCCTCCCAAGGGAGGAACCCAGTTTTCTTCCGTCTTTAAGCCCAGAGCCCCGAGCCCAAAAAGCAAAAATGCTAACAGGGACGAGGGTACTTTAATTCAAGTGCCCCAAGAACAAAAATATGGGGTAAAGAAAATCTTGGGTCCAAAACCCTATAACAAAAATGTTATAATGAGCCCAAAAATAAATTGGCTTGACAAAAATAAAAATCGGGAAGTGAGTCAACGACTTTCATACCCCTTCCCGGTGGTCCAAAGCCCATGGGCTCTTGAATACTACCAAGACATGGGAAAGATGAGTCATCCAATTTGGAGATTCCAATTTCTCATCGTCATAAAGCCCAAAGCACCAAGCCCAAGAGGCAATAATGCTAATAAAGGCAACGTGCTCCAAGGCCAAAAGTTTCAAGAAACTCTTGCCATGAGGCCCAAACTAAATGAGCCCATGAAAAATGAGGAAACTCAACCCAATAATGGGAGTCTTAAAACATATCCTCAAATCAAAGGGCTCGAAATGCCCACACCTTATAATTTGGCTTTCCCATTTTATATACTAAAGGGAAGTAAAACAGTGAATCGAAGTGAAATATATACTCAACTTCTAAGGTTTTATAGCCCACCTCTAAAAGGCGGAAACTCTCAACCCGAATGGAAGAGAGTACTTAAGTCTAATCACCTTACAATTAAAAGTAAGGGCGATCAAAGTTATGACCCAAAGTCCCATAGGACCATGGTCAAATCAAAGCAAAAAGTGGCTCATAAACCACCAGTGCTTCAACTAAGAAAGCCCACTCATAATAAAAATCATAGGAATGAGATCCAAAAGGGGGGCATCTCACCCATCTCTATAGTGACTTCAAAGTAAAAAAATAGAACTCCCAATATTCGTAAAGGGATAAATTCAAGGAAAATTAATGAGCTTTCATTCCAAAAGGATAAATGAGTTATTTGCAAAAGTGAAGGTATGTGTAAATTTCTTCAAAAAGAAGTAGTCTCGACCATGATGGTCAATACAAGGTCTAAAGATCAAAAAGATCATACAAATGTAACCATCTTGGCAGCCACCAAAAGTAAAAGCTTAGAAAGTGGTGAGATAAGACAAATAGCCACCTCTGAGTTTGAAAAAATTGAGGGATATAACCTCCAACCTAAAAGAAAAGACAAAAGATCTATGAAGAATGATGAGATGTCTTCAAGCTCTAGTTCTAAATCAAGTGAAAAAGAGCCAAATAAGGAGCCAATAATTTTCCAAGATCTTTCTATAACTAATGAGACCAAAATAAACAAAGTCTCAAACCCCTTATTCAAGATGGAAAAAGAGAACGATGCAACTAAAAATAAAAAAATTGCATTAAGTTCTAGTAGTTCCCTACATGAACAAAGGGCGCATAAACAAAAACAAAATGCTGAAGTGGCAATGTTGAGAATACATATAGACCAACATGACCATAAAATAGCATTGTTGAAGGCTCAAGTTGAGGGTCTAATGACACAATTGTCTCAAACCTACATAGAGCTACCGACATCCAAATGCAAAAGAAGTCCGTTAAGGTCAACCTCAAAACGGCCTAAAGAGGAAAATCTTATAACCATGCCCCAAACATGCTTGGGCCAGTACTCAAATGGGTCATCAGGTATCCTCAAATGGGAACCCTTATGATGAGGTATATACCAAGGGTAATCTCCCACCAAAAACCGTGATGAAAGAGTTATTGAGACCTTCTCTTCTTCAACATATTGATGATGTTATAAGAAAAGAAATCCATAACAAAAGAAATGGGTTGACATCTGACGACAAGATTGTCACTAAACCTTACCCTTCATGGATAGATAAAGTACCTTTCCCTCCTGGCTTTACTCAACCTAAGTTTAGGAGATTCAATGGAAATGGAAATCTAAGGGAGCATGTAACTCATTTCGTTGCCCGTTTGGCACAATTGGGCGAAAATAAGCTCATTTGGTTACAACTCTTTGTCCAATCTTTAGAAGGACCAGCCTTTATATGGTACTCAAATCTACCTAAAGGTTCAATCCCTGACTGAGACTCCTTAATAAAGGAATTCTGCAATCAATTCAGTAACACTGAAAGAAGAGTTGGGGTTGCAGAGCTCATTGAGACCAAGCAAATGGACGATGAGTCTGTATCTGACTTTATTGCTAGATGGCGAGCCTTGACCTTTAGGTGCCTGTAAAAATTTATTCAAGCTGAAATGATGCGAATGTGCCTCTATAATTTTAAAAATGAGCTTTCAGTTCATCTTATGCCTCAAACATTTGAAGGCTTCAATGACTTGTGCACTAAAGCACATGATCTTGAAATATACATGAGCAAGAGTGTGTAAACATCAAGCTTTAACGCTTTGCCGCACCTACAATGTCAATATCATCTACATGATTTTTATAGTCAAGGTTGAAGAATGCCTCAACCAAATCCACCTATAATGTTACATGTGGTTAAACTGTACACATAAACTCACCTACAGTGTGCCATGTGGTTAAACTATAAACACATATCCACTTACAATGTCGCAAGTGGCTAAACTGCTGACAAATTTAACATACAGTGTCTTATATGACAAACATGTTAAAACGTAGTATTACATGTGGTTAGGCTGTACAAATCCACCAATAATGTTGCAAGTGGCTAAACTGCTAACACATTTGACCTATGGTGTATACTCCACCAAAGTATTGCAAGTGGTAAAACTGCAAATACACTCCACCGATCGTGTTATATGTGGATAAACTCTTTACACAATCCCACTGTTGGCTCAGCTAGTGGTTATAATTGCTGATTTGCCCCACCATGAGTGGTTAAACTAAAATCCTATATACTCCTGGCCCGCACGAGTATAAACTGTGAACGACTAAAAAAAAAAAATCTTTATAGGCAGAAATTTAAAAGTCTATGATAGGATATTATTTTTGACTTGTCATTAAATGAGAAAGAAATATGAAGACAAGTATGAATAAGAAAAGTGCTTATATCGCATGATATGACGATTGTAGTAGCTCTTGCTCAAGTCCAAAAAAAAAATGGAAAAAAAAATCAATCTCGTATCATTGTGAATAAGTGAAATATGAACTCTCATGATATTTCATGCTTACTCCCATAAATAGGGAGTCGGGATATCTGAAAAATTTTGTAGAGGAACAAAGGATAAAGAGCCATCATATATTGACTCTATTCTCTATACTCCTCTAAAGGAAAAATTCAAATATCGTCTCTTGATCAATGAAATGATCATTGACATATTTTACAAAATATTTAGGAGGAAAAGTTATCTTCCTGCTATTTTATATCCTCAAGTTGACTCGAACTGACCAAAAAAACAAAAGAAGTCAATGTCATTATCGAAATCTATGTGCCCCCCGATGACTTCGGATTCAACGCGAAAAAGGATGAAATGCTCATATGCATTGATAAAATGAGATAAAAATATGACTTGTGTCAATATCACAAAATTTTCATGTATGGATTGATATTCCAAAAAGAGGATACATAAATTGTTCTCATGACAATATATTTGTTTTCTTCTCGTACATAAATCTGAGAGAAAAAAAATCATATGAAAAGGTCGCAAGCTTCAGAAATATAGTCGAGATGAAATTCATCGACTTGCTAGAGGAGGGTCTATAAGACCCCTAAATGCTTTACTTTTCTTATAGCGAATATAAGCTTGAGAAAGAAAAAGAAAATTCATATTAAAATAGCAAAATATAGTCGAGATGAAATTCATCAACTGTTACTTGCTAGAGGAGGTTCTATAACACCTCTAAACAATATGGCACTCCTGAACCATATTCAAGGAGAATTATTTATATGCTCAAAAGAAAATTAAGAGTACGATTTTCGTGATTTGGCTTTTCCGCAAACAAAAATGTATGCATATATATGCTTGCTTAAAACCCAAAACCACGAAGGGGCATTTGTTGACATGAAATTTTTATATATTTTTGTCATTATATTTAATAACTTGACATTAATAAAATTATAATATGTCATGGTTCTAGAACCAAAATACTTAATATTTCACTAAATAAAATTAGTGAAATAAAAAGTTTCTATATCATATTAAATTCCTAAAGTCATGGAATATTATGATTAAATAAATTTGAAAATATTTGATCTTTCACTAAAAAAGTCTATTCGGTGAAATAAAATATTATCCCCAGCAAACCGTTTTCCTCGAAGGACACTCGGATAACTCTTAAATTATATCACATAAGATGTTATTCTTTTTTGTGATAAAATCCGGGTAAAAATCCTTGTGATTATCCATATTAGTTGGGCAAGAAACAAATTTTTGAAAGTCCAAAAAATGAAATATCTCTACATAGCCACATGTGGAACATGGAAGAAGACTGGTTCCTAAATTCTTGTGATGAATGCAATCCACTAATGAAATTAAATCTTACCAAGAGTACATGGAAATTCATTCTCAAGAATTTGAATCCATGAGAAGTCTTACGGCTGCATAATTGATAATAATGAATATTATACCAAATATTTCCCTTTTCCATTAGAAGAGAATCAATTATGATTTCGCAGAAGATACTCTCGGCTATAACTTTTCCATCCAGTTATCCAGTTTATAGGCAGCAACTTCAGGATAACTGGATAGAAAAGTTTGACTTCCTTTTTTCTTGTGCAGAAGCCCCCTCTTCCTTGGCTTTCCTTCTTCTTTTTCTTTTTACTCTTTTTTCTATTTCTCTCTATTTCTTTTTCTCTTTTTCTTTACACTCTTGCCGTGTGTTTTCAATGTATCCTTCGTCTTCCCTTCTTCATTCTAGTGTGCCCTTTATATAGGCCTTAGCTGACAATCCAAAAGCAATCTTGGGAGTTTAGAAAATCAGCAAATGATATATATAATATCACTTCATCATTATCTCAAACAAAGAGATAATTCTTCATTATCCCAAACAAAGAGATAATCCTTCTAGAAATAGCTGAGAGTATCTTCTGCGAAATCATAATTGATTCTCTTCTAATGGAAAAGGGAAATATTTGGTATAATATTCATTATTATCAATTATGGAGCCGTAAAAATTCTCATGTATTCAAATTCTTGAGAATGAATTTCCATGTACTCTTGGTAAGATTTGATTTCATCAGTGGATTGCATTCATCACAAGAATTTAGGAACCAAGTCTTCTTCCATGTTCCACGTGTGGCTATGCAGAGATATTTCATTTTTTGGACTTTCAAGAATTTGTTTCTTGCCCAACTAATATGGATAATCACAAGGATTTTTACCATGGTTTTATCACAAGAAAGAATAACATCTTATGTGATATAATTTAAGAGTTATCTGAGTGTCCTTCGAGGAAAACGGTTTGCTGGGGATAATATTTTTATTTCACCAAATAGACTTGTTTAGTGAAAGATCAAATATTTTCAAATTTATTTAATCATAATATTCCATGACTTTAGGAATTTAATATGATATAGAAACTTTTTATTTCACTAATTTTATTTAGTGAAATATTAAGTATTTTGGTTCTAGAACCATGACATATTATAATTTTATTAATGTCAAGTTATTAAATATAATGACAAAAATATATAAAATTTTCATGTCAACACTATTTATCACTTTTTTTTAAGCGAATTTATTTGGCCATGATTAGCTTGAGTTTTCCAAAGATTTAAAAGTATTCATGCATGAAAAGGAGGAATTAAGTATTTATTGCTATTGTTTTACATTTTACAATTGATGAACGCCCGCCCCCATTTTCTTTTTTTTGACAATAAACGGTAATTTAGATTATATGGATGCTAACTCAGCATCAAGAAGAGGCCGAGCAAAATCCGGGGGTAAAATACCCTCAACAAAACCAAAACGAATAGAATTTCTAGCTAGTCTATGAGCAACCGAATTCACAGAACGACGAATTAAACTAAAAGAAGAATCTAACAACCTATGAGCCTCAAAAACATCAATAAAAAACGAACTAAACTTAGAAAAATCAGGAACACGTGATTTCAACTTTGAGATAACAACCGAGCTATCCCCTTACACACAAATCGTAGACCATCCTCTTCGCAACGCCATGTCCACCGCTTCTCTTGCTGCCAGGATTTCAGCCGCAATAGGATCAAGAAAGCCATGAAAATATCGAGAAACCCACCTAAGAACCATCCCCTGTGCATTCCGAGCCACCACACTGACACCGATCCCACCTAACTCCCTAAAAATTGCACCATCAAAGTTTACTTTAATAGCAGGTGATGATGGAGCAACCCACACACTTACCTCCTCATGGGACTGTCGCACACCTCTGGTATCCAGCTTTATATTCTTAAAAGCTTGCAAATAATTCTGAACAAACATCATCGAATCCCACGGCGAAGAGACCACTTTATCCCACACCATTCGATTCCTTGCCCACCAAATCGCCCAACATGTAACGAAAAACAGCTCAAACGAAGATTTATCGGTGTTACCCGAGATATGTGAAAACCAATCTTCACTTGATCCATTCCAAGCGGAAATAACGTGCCAAGCAATCGGTGTCATAGCCCACACTTGTCTCGCGAAATCACATTCCAAAAAGATATGTCGTGTCGACTCTTCCCCCATCCCACAAACCGAACACACAGCCTCCACATCGCAGCGAAGTCTTTTGAGATTTTGACATGTCGGTAAAATATTTCGAGCTAATCGCCATGCAAAGACCCTAACCTTATTAGGAACTTTTGCATGCCAAATAATTTTCCAATCCGTCGTAACACCACTCCCACTAGTGCCACCCACCCGAGCCCTCCTTTCCCGTTCCTTAAGTTTGACGGCAACATGGTATGCACTTCTCACAGAAAAATATCCATTAGTCGAAAAATGCCAAATCCGCACATCCGGCGCAACAACTCGACCCAAAGGAATATTGCGAATAATGGCAGCCTCTTCCTCCCAAAAAATAGTATTAACCAGCTCCAAATTCCATTCCCTCGATTCCGGCAATATCAAATCAGCCACCACTGCTTCTTGAGCCAAACTGTTTGGCGGAGTACACGGTTTAAAAGCATAAGATCGGGGTAGCCAATTGTCAGACCAAATACGTGTTGATAATCCATCGCCTATATTCCACCGGCTCCCCATTTGAATTATACTACCTGCTCTAAAGATACTCCTCCAAGTAAAAGATGGCCGACTCCCATGCCTCACAGTGAAAAGTCCCCATCCGAAAAATATCGTGCTCTATAAATCCTAGCAATCAGCGAGTTGGGATTACATAATATCCGCCAGGTTCGTTTTGCTAAAAGAGCTTGATTGAAGGCCCCCAATTGTCGAAATCCCACTCCCCCACAACTCTTCTGTTTGCATAAATTTGGCCATGCAATCCAATGGATCTTCCTGTCATTCGCATTTCCCCACCAGAAAGACGAGATTAACGACTCTATCTCATGCAATAACTGCTGCGGTAATTTAAAACAATTCATCACATAAGTCGGGATAGCCTGGAGCACTGCCTTAATCAAAACCTCCCTCCCAGCTTGAGATAAGAATTTTCCTTTCCACCCCAACACTCGACTCCAAATACGCTCTTTAATATAAGCAAACACCTCCCCCTTTGATTTACCCACCACCGCCGGCACCCCTAAATATTTTTCATGTTTCTCTTCAATCCTTACCCCTAACACCTCGGCCACATTAACCTGCTCATCGGCTCTTATATTCCTACTAAACACCATTGTCGATTTTTGGAAGTTGATCACTTGCCCCGAAGCAGCTCCGTACACCTCCAAAATCTGCCGCACACTATTCATAACACCCCTCGTAGCTTGACAAAAAATCAAAATATCATGAGCGAACAACAGATGAGAAACAGGCTGTGCTCCACGATAGATAGAAACCCCCTGCAACGCCCCCCTCTCTTCCGCGGCCTGAATTAAACTACTAAAAGCCTCTGCACAAAACAAAAAAAGATAAGGAGAAAGGGGATCGCCTTGACGTATCCCCCGAGATGGACGCAAATACCCAAACTGTTCACCGTTGAGCATAAACGAATAAGAGACACTAGACACACACATCATAATCAAAGACACAAAACTCTTATGGAAACCTAACTTTAAAAGAATACGTTCCAAGAAAATCCACTCAACTCGATCATAAGCTTTACTCATATCAAGCTTAAGAGCAACATGTGCATCTTGTCCCCAATTCTTAACCTTAAGATAATGATTAACTTCGAACGCCACTAAAATATGGTCAGTTATAAGCCGTCCAGACACAAAAGCAGACTGAGTTGGAGAAATAATAGTATCCATAAAAGGCTTAAGACGATTAGCAATCGATTTTGACACAGTTTTAAAGATAACATTACACAAACTAATGGGCCTAAATTGCGTCATATTTTCAGGTTCAGAAAAAATAGAAAAAAATAGCATTAGTTACCTCGTCCGCTGTAAAAGGCCAAGTTAATTCCTCGTTCATAGCAGAGGAGACGTGAGCGTTAACAGAATAAAAAACAGCAGTAAGCGCGTCGTCTGAGGGATGATCAGAAGCAAAGATCCCGGTGAAATAGTTACTAATAATCCCTCTAATGCCCTCGTTGGTCTCATGCCATACCCCATTCGCATCTTTGAGGCGAAAAATATTATTTTTTCTCCTCCGATTCGAAGCCCTTGCATGGAAATTTTTTGTATTTCTATCCCCTGCTGCTAACCACGACACCTTACCACGTTGCTTCCACTTCACTTCCTCACTAGCCAGTAATTTCTCCAGCTCGGCCGACAGAGAGCTTACTCGCAGCCTAGAAGCAGCCGTGAGACCACCACACTTCAACTCCAAAATTTCTTTCTCAAGCTGCACAATGCGGTTTTTGATGTCCCCAAACCGAGCCCCACTCCAATTCAGAAGACCCAACCGACACACTTTAACTTTTGCCCAAGCTCTACCATTCGGATCCACCCCACCAGCATTAGACCAAATATTCCTCACCACTCGTTCACATTCAGGTGAACGAACCCACCAAGCCTCAAACCGCGTTGGTCTCTTTACACGCCCTACTTGAGCACGTCGATTCCCTTCACATTGAATAAGTAGCATAGCATGATCAGAGTAGCATGTAGGAACATGAGTCACACATGTGTCCGCGAACCGAGTACTCCATTGCGGATTACAGCAGGCTCTATCAAGCCTCTCGCGTACCGTATATGGGTACTCACGTCCGTTACACCACGTGAACTTTGTCCCTTCAAACCCCAGATCTTGCAAGTTACTCTCTAGTAAGCATTCCCGAAAATTGGTAATTTGCCAATTAGGTCGAACAGACATACCCTTTTTCTCATGTTGGAATAAGATTCCATTAAAATCTCCAGCACACAGCCAAGGCTTCACTGACCTTGTACTAAGTCTTTCAAGAAGCCTCTAGGAATGATGTACCTAGTTTCAGAAAGGAAAACTAGGGAGGGATCATGAACCCGGATCATACGCCGGAGATGACGAACTTTCAAGGTATCCCCCAAACCTTGACAGTTCCAAACTAAAGCATTCATTGGATTCGGCGGTGCTGCTGATCAGCAGTCCTTTTTTTTTTTGTAAGAATTTCGTCACTGGTCATTACACCATGCACCACAATTCCTAATCTATACCAAATCTAATATCACAACCAATTTATAAATATCTCACACGAATACATGATGCCATATATATAAACAATTAGTCCCTTACATAAGTAATCTTGATATATGGTATAACACATGGATGTCCGTCAATAATTTTTGGTACAATTGTTTAGGATGATACTAGACTTTTAGGGTGAGTTTGGCCTACCTTTTATATAATTGATTATGTGATAATTAATTTTTGCAGAATTGATTATGACAAAAGTTAGAATTTTTTATCTTTTTCAAAACATTTTTTGTAACGCAAAAATGCCCAAATGAGATTATAAGAAAGAGGGCCAAAAACACCAAAAATTGCGGTTAAGAGGCAATGATATGGGTTTGGAAGAGGGACGCAGATGTAGAGAAAAAGAAACAGATTATGCTGTACACTTTATCATCTTCACGTGGGTCTTCTAGAAAGTTTTCTTTTGTTTTCTACTTTACTTTTTGTCATTAATATAAGTTTTCACATTTTAGTTTTTAAAGAAAGCTAAAAATTGATTTATTTTTCATTTTGCTCCCAAAAGATATATTGCATAATTGTAACTAAGACCCTGTCCGTATCCACATATTATCGTATAGTTCAAATTTTTGTACCCAATACATATCCGATTTTTTTATTTATTTTGGATACTTAAAAAATATAACTGATACATATCGCTATCTTATCCAACTCGTATTAGTAATTGACATGTGTATTATATTGTACAAGGCTATTTTTGAGAATATCCTTACATCATAGATCACTTACGCAAAGGTAATTCATTCATTCTTAAATATATCATTTCCCCACCAATGTCCGTTCCTTGATTTCCTTCATGCCAATCATATTCTTTTTGGTCCATGGAAAATATTTAAAAGTGTTTTTAAACAAAACTCGCTCGCAACAACAATTTATTGCTTAACAACCCTATATAGCTATTTGACAAAAGAACCACTTGAATGCTGAACGGACTTTTGGGCCAGTTATTCACAAGTAGTAGTTATTTCTTGTTGATTTGTGTTGATATATTAATGACTCATGCGAAACTTTTATTTCGTTTTGGGCAAACTCAGTCTATGCTTTTATTTCGTTCTGTGTTTGGCCAACAAAAATGACAGGTGGGGCATGAAAGTGTAGTAGGTTTGAAATTGGGCATCCAAATTTCCGGACCAAAATTTTGGGGTTATTTTTGGTCCGAATCGTGTGGGCCAAACACAATTTGGTTAGAATTTTGGCCAAACAAACCCGAGACGTAATCAAATATAGCCGATGTTCCTGAAACGTAATTGCTTAATTTCCAAAAAAATAAATGAAAATTAGCGTATTCAGTTATTGGTTATTATACTGTTTTCATATGTTCGATTTGATTAAGAAGCTTTCAATTATGTATCTTGTAGTTCCCGAGCCTAAACCCTAAACCCTAAACCCTAAACATCTAACTATAGACACAAAAATCGAGGGTGTGTATTGATGAAGGGATTTGAAAGTCATTAATTTTAAATTCATTGAGTTTGTTAGGATGATTTCAAGTTGTAATAGATTTCAAATCTTTTGGTGTTCATTTTTAGCTATTTTCTTTATCACTTTGAGGGATTGCAAATGACTGCACAGTCATTTGGAATTCCTTCTTCCAAATTGACTCTTCAAATCCAAATTACTCCATCTAAACACACCCTAATAGAAAATAAAGAAAGGGAAAAATTACTAAAAACTCCTTAAATTTTTTTTTATAAATTTTTTTTATATTAAAAAAAACCTATGAAAATATATTTCAATCTAAAAAAATCATTCTACAAACTTTCATTCGAAATAACCAAAATTTTAAGATTAACAATATTTTGGACTTAATTACCCTTAATGTCTTAATTAAGAACTGATCAAATGATTTTCTTTTTCAAAATCTTTTCATTTAAAATTTTGCAGATTGATAAATTGAATAATATGAATTTTATGCTTTAATATTAAATATTATAAATCCTTTTATATTATGTATATTTTAATTTAACATGATAATTATCTAAAATGCCCGTTTTTAATTTCTAAAAATATTAAGAAAGTCTAAAAAATTGAAATTAAAATTATAAATAATATCGATTATCGATACAAAAGTTTTATACAAATAAATTTTCATACAAAAGTTTAAATGATTAATTCTTAATCTAGAAAGCTAATGGCAATTAAGTCCATAAATTATTAATCCCCAATTGGGTTTTTTTTGAATGATAAATTGGTGGGATGAATTTTTTGGATTGTAAAATATTATCATGGATTTTTTGGAAACGAAAATTTATTTTAAAGGGTTCCTAGTAATTTTTCCTATATAAAAATGCCATGTACAAGAACATGTCCATTACTTTTCGTTCGTAGAATTTTCGGCATTTTTGCTGATGTTGACTTAGGGAGTGTCACACATCAAATATGTGGTTAATCGTTTTAAAAAATATTAAAAATGTCTAAAAATATGTTATGCAATTTTTATTTCACAATTTTTTTCCACCTTTTATTTGGAGATTTGATCAAACTTTCACGTCAATATTTTAAAATTAAATGAAAATTTTACAAAAATTGGTTGAAAAATTGAATATTCCTACGAAACTAACAAATTCAGCAAAATTCATCCAAATTACGCACATTGTCAGTCGTTACTGTACCTATATTGCACAAGTTTTCACTAGTTACTTTTACTAAATCAATTTTAAGTTTTCCCAAAAGCAAATTTTCATGTTTATTTGATTTATGATCAAACTTTAATTTTCAAAAATTACAATAGATTTTAAAACAAGGAGAGATCTTTTGGTTCCAAAAGTCCCGCATTAAATGGCTTACACTTGGGGACAATAATACCAAATTCTTTCATTCGACGTTTGTTTATAGATGCAAATAAATTTAATATGCTGAAAAGTGATAATTCTTGGAATTCGGAACCGAGGACCTTAAGGACCACATCTTCCATTAGTATTTGCTAGTTCTTTTTCTCGGTTTGGAGAGGGATATCCAGGCGGTTTGGCAGTGACCTCTTTCCAAAGAACTCTCAACTTGGAGCAGTAACAATCCATGTCTTCTTGCCCTAGTTTGGAGGAAATTAAAAAAGTTGTTTTTTCCATGAGCCAGTATAAAGCCCTCGGCCCGGACGACTGTCAAGCAAGACGGCAGCAACAAAGTAGTTTCATCCCGGGGCGAGGAACTCACGACAATATTATTAACCTTGAAGAGATGATTCATACTTTTAGGTGTTCTAAATATAAGAAAGGCGGAATGGTTATCAAGATTGACCTTTAGAAAGCTTTTGACCGCCAAACACTTGAGTTCTTCAAGTTTCTCGGGCATTCAATTAATCTTATTATGAGTTGCGTGATGTGTTCTGAACCGGAACGGATTTTCTATCCCACAATGGTGTCACATTATTGTGAGATTGACAAGTATCTATTTAATTTGAATTATTATTAACAATTTTTTTTAAATGGACACTTGTTAATCCCACAATGATGTGACACCATTGTGGTACATCATTGTGAAATAGAAGATCCATTCCGGTTCCGAACCGCGTGCTCTTTGGAATGGGGATCCCCTCTCCCCTTTATTTTTGTTGTTTGTATGGAAGTCCTTGCCTACTTGATTGATGAGGAAATTGATAAAAAGAGGTGGCACCCGATTCCTATGTGCCACGTGGTCTCAAATTCTCACTTATTCTTTGCGAATGATCTAATTCTAATGGCAAGAGGGAAGCTCGAAAATGCCGTGTTCATTAAGAAAGTGTTAGACAAATTTTGTCAAGCATCGGGCCTCATTATTAACTATGAAAAGTCAAAGATTTTCTTTTCTAAGAGTACTCCTCCACGCACTAGGAGAAGTATCTCAAAATTTTTGGGTATTGGATGTACAATGGATCTTTGGGAGATATTTGAGGGTTCCCATTGTCCATCACCGATCCGGACCAAGACTTTATCGCACCCTCCTCGATAAAGTCCAAGCGAGACTCCACTTGGAAAAGTATAATGTTGAATTTTGTGGGTCGTTCTATGCTTATCCAAGCGGTTACATCGCCATGACCACCACTTGATGCAAACGGCATGGCTCCCGTCGACAATGTGTGATCAACTTGACAAAATTAATAGAACCTTTCTTTGTTCCAAAGAAAGTAATGTGAGTAAACTCCATTTAGTAAATTGGAAGGAGGTGACAAAGAGCAAATTTGAAGGCGGTGTGGGGCTTAGGGAGGCTCGAATTGCGAATATTTCACTTCTCACGAAAGTGGGATGGAATCTTATCCAGACAAATGATAACCTTTGTAGTTCGACTTTGAGGAAAAATTATTGTGACTGTTAGTAAGTCTATCAAGATTATATGTCCAGCCCATTTATAGGTTATAGTGGCCTTGTTGGATAAAATTGTTCAAATCTGTATGTCGAACGCCGTTTATCCGGGATACTTAAGTGGATACGTTAATCTACGTTCCGAGTGCATATATAATAAAATATTGAAGTGCTGTGTATTATTGTAATTTTATTTATATTCATGCATATATCATGATGGAAAATATGTCATATACACATGAATGAGTTCATATGAGCACATCAAACATTACGTGGCTAAGATTTGATCTTAGAAATGGATGGTTGGATTGATTCTTATGGCAACTATAAAACAGTGACCATTACCAGACAATATGAGCCCTAGGTCTATAAAATCATCTTCACCTTTTCTTGAGCTCAACAGTAAATTAAGTTCGTAGTTTCGTGAAATTGAAGCGTTAAACATTCTTCAGACAAGATCATCGTTGTATGAGACACTTGTTGCAAGAACTCGTACCACCAAGGCGGGGCAATTAGTGTTAATGATAGAGAGGCATATAAACTTTCTTTGTTAGTTTGATACGATGGTGTGGTAAAGACTATATTTTTGATCTTCTTGACGATGATATTTGTAGTGAGGAAACTTCGCTTACAGTTGCGGATAACCTCAACAATAGAGTGTGGGACCTAGCAATATTCATACTCCAATACCAGATTTTGTCAAGGAAAAAATTAATCAGATCTTTGTCCCTACTAACTCTCAAGCTAATGATAAACGTATCTGGATGGGAGCTCGAGATGGACGCTTTTCATGCAAAACAGGTTATAGAGTGGCTTGGCAATCTCGACAAAATGCGGGCAGTGTGCTTGGAATTTGGAAGTTGAAAATCCTCTTAAGATCAAAACTTTTTTTTGTGGTTAATACACAAGGGGAGCCTCGCTACTAAAGAACTTTTTTCTCGCACAATAATTAACTCAAGAACTTGTTCCAGATGATTACAAGGAAATGAATCAACCATGCACCTTTTGCGTGATTGCCCCCTTACATCATCTATATGGGAATTTATCATTTTCCCATCTCAATTTTTGGAACTTAATTATGCATTGGCCGACAGATTCTTTGCTCAAAATGAATATGAATGGAACTTTCAATAATATTCTTCTCTCGGATATGAAGTGAAACATCGTTTCATGTTACCATTTGGACGATTTGGAGAAGTCGAAATTTATTTGTGTTTGAGGGGAAAACAGAATCAGAGAAGGAAGTGGCCTTCCAAATTAAAAGGTTTGCTATGGACTTTGATACTGCCTTCCCAGCAGCGGCTAATCAAAAGGTGAGACATTTGGTTACATGGGAGAAACTGGATCTAGGATGGTTGAGAGTGTTCGCACTAACCCGAATCAAGCTACAACGTGTGGCCTTCTTAGGAATAATAAAGGAGAGTGGATATGGGGGATTTAGTAGGAACCCTGGAGACATTACAATCACGGAAGCATAGCTTTTGGCACTCCGGGAAGGTCTTACACTTGCGTGGGATCACCAATTGGAAAAAAATGTGGCGGAAATGGACTCCGAGGTGGTGATCAAGTTGATTTGTGATGCTGACACCACTTTGCATCCATTGGGAGGCTTTATCGAAGACTGTTGGATCCTTCTCAGAAAGCCCTGGACAAGCAAGCTCCAGCATGCCCTTTGAGTAGGCAACACAACTGCAGATTGTCTAGCTAATTCGGGTCATGACTTACCTACTGGTTTTAAATTTTGGGATATACCCCCTAGAGGTTGTATGGATGACATTAGTCTTGCTTTATTTATAGAATTTCGCTTCTATTCACCAAACAGAGAAAAAGAGCAATGGTACTCGTGACACAATTAGCATGTCGTCAATTCTAGCTTGCCAAATTCCAAGAGTGATAATCCTGCAATGTTCTAGAAAGCAATTAGGTCTTCGGTTTTTTTTTCTCCCTATACTATGTGTTTGTACAAAAATTATAAACCTAATATTAATCCTAGTATCGTGAATATATAGTTCAAAACGAAGTCTACCCAACTGTATTGATGATTTTGCATTAAAAGAAAATTGTATTGATGGTAATATGTGCAATAATATTTATATATATGTTCAATTTTTATACCTTTTCTTAAAACTAAAATAATTGTTTTAACAAGGTAACTATTTTTTTTTTGAACGAACCAGACTAGCGGGGGGAGGGTGTTTTCGGCTCCCTCATCCGTTCTTTTTTTCATAAAAAAAGAAAGCAATAAACAAGGAGTTCCAACTCCCTAACACAATACTCTAGTAAACCATGTAAATAAAGAGTACTAAGTCCCTTACAATCAATAAAGCAAAATATAAATAAAGCGTAAACAGGGAGAACTACTCCCTCACAAAATACCTTAAATATAAAAAGTAAAACAGAAGTCATTTCCATTGAAAATGAAAGTTAGGAAAGGCCATATCCATGATTGTAATCGCCACGAGAGGGCTTGGGAAATCGTCAACCAAAATCGATGATTCCCGCTCATCAAAGGCTTTATTGGCCAACAAATCCACTGCCTTATTTCCTTCTATATAAATATGAGAGAAACGACTATCCAACCTGCTCATCATCCTACGAATTCGTTGCAACATGTTTTGCAAAATCTACCTTTTCGGGTTGCTTTTATAAATAATGTCAATCATCACCTTCGCATCTAACTCCATCCATACTTTCTTAAACCCGAACAATTCACACAGTTCAAGACCCTTACAAACTCCATGCAATTCAGCAAGATTCTTACCCGTTTTGTCTTTAATAACTCCACCAATGCCGACTTCACTTGGATTACCTCTTGAAGCCCCATCTGTTTTCAACTTAACCTAACCATGGTCAGGTTGATACCACTTGACAGAAAGAGACTGGAAGTTAGAGGGTCTACCCCACTGTACCCCAATTTCAGTAGCCAATCCTCCATCATCCTTCTGATTAGTTCTATGCAAAAAAATTGAACCGATTCAATTGCTTAACGCAGTGCTCAATTCGCATGATCACCCCATCACTGTTACAAGGAATTCCATCATGTATCTCTTTTTCTTTTTACATATCAAATTGGGTTAAATACATTCAACCACCATGTGATATGTATAATTATCAATCTGCACCCATCTGAAAAATATAATAACAAAAAACCCACTTATATTTTTAAAATATGCATGCTTACCGCCTCCCCCAAAAAATTTGGTTTGCAATTTTTTGTATAACGACTAACATACTCTTATCATTTTTTTTTTAATACATGAGAGGGGGGGGGGGGTGGGGACCCTAGCGGCCTAGCTCGACAGACCCGGGGTAATAGTCGTTTTGTCTTAGCCAAGTTTGGCCACTGCGATCTTAATTATTCCAATAGATTCTCCAGATTCGGACTCGGGGATTGCACGTAAGTGGGGGTATGCTGAAAACCCTTCTTCGCCAATTTATCTGCCACTTGATTGACTTCTCTCCTGATGTTAACAATGGTAACTTGCCAATCGAACTCCATTTTGCATCTAATTTGATCAATAAGATCATAATTACGATACGAAGTGGTGCCTTCTTGAATGTCCAAAATAGCCTCTCTGCTATATGATTCGAGGATCACATCCTTCAAATGAAGCTCCCATGCCAAATTCAGGCCATGTAGAATTGCTGCTAACTCAGCGCCCAGGGTAGTATAATTGCCCGTGCATCTGCTAAACCCCTGAATGTAGTGACCACGATGGTCACGAATAACTCCTCCGATACTCACCAGATCAGCTTGGAGTTCTCCCCCCTTATGGACAGCCGCGTCAACACTTAACTTCCATTGACTCGTAGTGGGTAGTTTCCAGCCCACACAAATAGAAATAGTGTGCTCATCCGTATCCGTGAGGTGTTGGCGAATTGTATCAAGATCTGCTTTAGGGTCACCTGGGTCTTTTCCATGCATACGATCATTGCGAACCTACAATAGAAAATTAATCATTTTAGAGAAGGTAATATCCCAATCCTTAGCCCATACGTACCTGTTAGCTTCCTTCTGAAGGATTGGGTCGATCCAATTCGGATTGTGCAAGGAGAAGAAAGTCGTGTGATAGTGGGGATCCACAAGCTGTATCCAAAGTGTCCTCGCTCTCGGGTTGTCACGGAGGACATGTCCTATTCCTGGACAATATATTTGATTAAATAATTTTTTGAATAAATATTTCACCTGTCACGTGACAACTTTCATATATGTGTGTGTATATATATATATATATATTAGTAATAGTGCTTTCATTATCCATGTCTTCTTTATATAATAAAAAACAAATTATATGAATAATATTGTAATAATAATAAAAAAACTAAGTAATTATGAGATAATATATTCAAAAGTATTATGAATGTTCTTTTTAATCCAATTTTCATTCTTATAATTTTTCAGCTAGACGAATCCAATCCAACTATTGCCTTTCACGCTAAATATATTGTTCATGTTGTCATATATTTTATTTTGGAATTTATAAATGTATGCATATATTTTTGTAAATAATAAATTTCATTTTATCTTCTCCAAGTTCTCTTCCCCATCAACGTTCCGAATGCTTACCGTTATCCATTCGTCTTTGCGTAATTTTGTACAAATCTACGGATTCAAAATATATGTTCATTCAATAGAAAAAAAACTACTCGAGCTTGCAAACGAGCTAAAATCTCATGCTTGAACAAGCAAACGACTCTAGCTCAAGCTTGGCTCAAGATCGAATGAACCAACGAGCCGAACTCGAGCTTGGCTCCTTTGCCTTGAGCTCGAACCCCAAGCCTGAGCTCAAAAGAAATGAGTTCGATGAGTTTGAGCTCGAGCTCTAATTTTTTAAGACGAGCTCGAGCTTGTAAAATCTGCAAGGCTCAGCTTGAGCTCAGCTCGTTTACCCTCCTAATCATACACCTAGCCTACTTGAGGAACGTGATATTTATGAGACCCTGTTGGAAAATTATTGAAAAAACTGAAAATGTCAATATTTCCTTTGACTATACTTATTAAAAGAAAAAAGTTGAAATGGATAGACTACTTCGCTGCTCTTTGAAAATGCCAAAAAGAGGGGAAGGGAAGTTGTAATTCGAACCAAAGCAAAATGTTAGGAAAAAAGAAATAGATATATTGCCAAAAACAAAAATCAACAAACAATAGAAACAAATATATTGCCAAAAACAATAATCAACAAACAACAATCCAGATGAATTCCCGTGAATGAAAAGTAGCATTACATGAATTCTCATGCATGAAAAATAGAACAGTAATAGTACTAAAATAGGCTCACTCATTCTCCAACACGTTGAGAAAAATAGTTCAGGTCCTCCTTACAATTTGTAAAAACTTTGTATGCCAGTAGCTCTTCAACAGTTAGCCTCATCTGAGGCCTTCAAGAAAGACAACTCATTACCATCTTCTGAAAAGCCCTCGAGAATTTTCTCTGTTTGCATAGTTTCAACCTCAGCATTACATGAATTCTCATGCATGAAAAATAGAACAGTAATAGTACCAAAGGCCTTGCGAGGGATGTGGTTTGGAAAACCTCAAGGGAGATGGGCTTAATAGCTTTGTAAAAGGTAACCTATAGGTGGAAACCAATCAATTCTTGGATAGTATCCAATTCAATTGATTTAATGGAAATACACTTGTAGTTAAAACCGAAAATGCACAAACATATAGAATTTAATTCTATATCATCTCAAAGTAGTGCATGCTTGTATGGAAAGAGGGTGAGATAAATCTCTTAATGAATCTATGTCCAAATTTTGGAAAGTGTAAATCATACAAGTACACTTGATTAGATTCACCTATGTAAGTGAGGAAGTTTGGCCGCTTCTGCGAGATTGGAAGCTTATCTCTAAGTCACTTATTAATCCTGAGATTGTCGCACAAGGCCGTTAATGTGCGAGCAAGTTGAATGAGCTGTTTGTAAATTGTACGTCTAACATGTGCTAGTATCCACTATGAATATTTGATTCAAAGTTTTTACTATCACAATATTCGGGTACCTGAAACGTGCTAGACTATGTAAAGGTTCTAGTCGAAAGACACCTTTATTGAAGTGCAAAATACTGTTAAAATAGAAATTTTGGAAATTGTATGGAATTTCGAAAATTGGGGGGGATTGTTGGAATTTTCGCAATAAATGTTTGTATAAAACAAGTGTTTAATGAAGAATTAAATAGAACTTGTTTGGAACATTTATGAGGAAATTCTTTGTCCCACATAGGAAAAGTAAATAAGTTGAAGTGGGTATATAATACATGTACTTTCTTGAATACTTAAGTTGATAAGCTAAAAGGGAGTGAAGGGATCACCCACGTGCATCGCACCGCGGAACTCGTCGCGCGCACGCCGTGACCCGCGGACCGCGGACGAGGTCGGTCCGGGTCGGATCGGGCGGGCCAGGCCGTGGCCCATGCCGTCGGTGGTCGTGGTCTATCTTTTTGCTGAAAATTCTAATTTAAGTATGGAAAAGTCACAAAGTGTGCCAAAATTTAAACTTTTTGACCGTTAAAACGAAATGGTTTAAGTTTGGCGCCCTAACTCTTCAACTTGAATGAAAAGGTGCAATCTTTTCGTTCAACAGCCTATCTGAAGCAATGTGATTTGTCAGTGATGGCTTTACGTTTTCTATATATATCTAACCTTTAAATCCGGAATCTGAACTTTATTACAATAAAAAAATATATACAATTTTCGTTTCTTTTGAAATCTGCTCTATTCAAGAATATTCAAAAACTGTTACTTGAATATTGTATTGTCTGTTTTATCTTGGGAGACTTATTTGTTGGAACCTAGCAGTAAAGGGTACAAATAAAGTCTTAAAGAAAGAGCAATCCTCGACTCGGACAGAATCTCGGTTACAATTTCTTCAACATGTTTTTTTCCGAAACGGATCTTCTATCCCACAATGGTGTACCAAAATGGTGTCACATCATTGTGAAATTGACAAGTGTCTATTTAAAAAAAACTGCTAATAATAATTCAAATTAAATGGACACTTGTCAATCCCACAATAATGTGACACCATTGTGGGATAGAAGATCCGCGCCGGTTTTTTTCCTATGCTACATGTTTGTACAAAAATTATAAACCTAATATTAATCCTAGTATCGTGAATATATAGTTCAGAACGAAGTCTACCCAACTGTATTGATGATTTTGTATTAAAAGAAAATTGTATTGATGGTTATATTTCCAAAAATATATATATATATATATATATGTTCAATTTTTATACCTTTCTTTAAAAATAAAATAACTGTTTTAACAAGGTAACTTTTTTTTTGAACGAACCACACTAGCAGGGAGGGTGTTTTCGGCTCCCTCATCCGTTGTTTTTTTCATAAAAAAAGAAAGCAATAAACAAGGAGTTCCAACCCCCTAACACAATGCTCTAGAAACCATGTAAATAAAGAGTACTAAGTCCCTTACAATCAATAAAGCAAAATACAAATAAAGCGTAAACAAGGAGAACTACTCCCTCACATAGTACCTTAAATATAAAAACTAAAACAGGACCATTGAAAACGAAAGTTAGGAAAGACCATATCCATGATTGTAATCGCCACGAGAGGACTTGGGAAATCGTCAACCAAAATCGATGATTCCCGGTCCTCAAAGGGTTTATTGGCCAACAAATCTGTTGCCTTATTTCCTTCTATATAAATATGAGAGAAACGAATATCCAACCTTCTCATCATCCTACGAATTCGTTGCAGCATGTTTTGCAAAATCTACCTTCCCGGGTTGCTTTTATAAATAATATCAATAATCACCTTTGCATCTAACTCCAACCATACTTTCTTAAACCAGAACAATTCACACAGTTCAACTCCATGTAATTCAGTAAAAATATTTGTATTAATATTTATAAAATCAGTGAAAGCTAAAAGAATCTTACCCGTTTTGTCTTTAATAACTCCACTAGCGCCGGCTTCACATGGATTACCTCTTGAAGCCCTATCCGTGTTCAACTTAACCTAACCATGGTTAGGTTGATACCAATTGACAAAAAGTGACCGCAAGTTAGAGGGTTTACCCCACTGCACCCCAATTTTAGTAGCTTATCCTCCATCATCCTTCCAATGAGTTTTATGCAAAACAAAAACCGAACTGATTCAATTGCTTAATGTAGTGCTCAATTCGCTTGATCACCCCATCACTGTTACAAGGAAATCCATCATGTATCTCTTTTTTCCTTTTATATATCAAAATTGGGTTAAATACATACAACCACCATGTGATATGTATAATTATCAATCTGCACCCATCTGAAAAATATAATTACAAAAAACCCACTTATATTTTTAAAATATGCATGCTTACCGCCTCCCCCAAATTTTTTTGTATAACGACCAATATACTCTTATCATCGACCTAGCCCGACAGACCCAGGGTAATAGTTGTTTGTCTTAGCCAAGTTAGGCCATTGCGATCTTGTTCCAATAGATTCTCCAGATTCGGACCCGGGGATTGAACGTGAGTGAGGGTATGCTGAAAACCCTTCTTCGCCAATTTATCTGCCACTTGATTGGCTTCTCTCCAGATGTTGACAATGGTAACTTGCCAATCGAACGCCATTTTGCTTCTAATTTGATCAATAAGATCATAATTACGATGCGAAGCGGTGCCTTCTCAAATGTCCAAAATAGCTTCTTTGCTATCTGATTCGAGGATCACATCCTTCAAATGAAGCTCCCATGCCAAATTCAGGCAATGTAGAATTGCTGCTAACTCAGCGCCCAGGGTAGTATAATTACCCGTGCATCTGTTAAACCCCCGAATCCAGTGACCATGATGGTCACAAATAACTCCTCCGATATTCACCAGATCGGCTTGAAGTTCTCCCCCCTTACGAACAACAGCGTCAACATTTAGCTTCCATTGACTCGTAGTGGGTGGTTTCCAGCCCACACGAATAGAAATAATGTGCTCATCCATATCTTGTAGCTTAAGCGGTGAGGTGTCGCCGAATTGTATCAAGATCTGCTTTAGGGTCACCTGGGTCTTTTCATGCATATGATCATTGCGAACCTGCCATAGAAAATTAATCATCTCAGAGAAGGTAATGTCCCAATCCTTAGCCCATACGTACCTGTTAGCTTCCTACTGAAGGAAATATTAATCAATATTTCCTTTGACTATGCTTATTAAAAGAAGAATGTTGAAATGGATAGACTACTTCGCTGCTCTTTGAAAATGCCAAAAAGAGGGGAAGGGAAGTTGTAATTCGAACCAAAGCAAAATGTTAGGAAAAAAGAAATAGATATATTGCCAAAAACAAAAATCAACAAACAATAGAAACAAATATATTGTCAAAAACAATAATCAACAAACAACAATCCAGATGAATTCCCGTGAATGAAAAGTAGCATTACATGAATTCTCATGCATGAAAAATAGAACAGTAATAGTACTAAAATAGGCTCACTCATTCTCTAACACGTTGAGAAAAATAGTTCAGGTCCTCCTTACAATTTGTAAAAACTTTGTATGCCAGTAGCTCTTCAACAGTTAGCCTCATCTGAGGCCTTCAAGAAAGACAACTCATTACCATCTTCTGAAAAGCCCTCGAGAATTTTCTCTGTTTGAATAGTTTCAACCTCAGCATATTAATTCCATTCTCTAATTTTTATCATTCCAGCGGCCAGGAAGCCCTTTATATGCCTCGATCTTCAACAACTCGTCTTCTATGTCTTTCTCACTCGAAACCTCCAGCCCTCCATAAGCCAATTCTATTGCGGGAATGCCAATCATCTAAACATCACCTTTATGTGTATATTGTTCACCAGGAACTCCGGCGCGGCAGCCCACTCACATATAGAACCCATAGGCATATAAGATGGTGTTGAAGAAGAAGAAGGCTGGTTTTTATCTTAACTTTCGTATACAGACACTCAACAAGCTAGCTTAATTTCGTTTCCATCGAAGAAAATGTTACCCATGTTTATTTGTAAATGAACATCTCCCTTGCTATGGATGAAACACAAAGACTTAAGTGTTTCTTTTAAATCCACCACAATACAGTCTTCTGGAAACCCTTCAGAGAATCGAGCATGCATTAATGATCTAAGAGACTGTTCCATAAGAGGAAAAGCAACGGAATGATACCCCTTATAATCAAAACTTTCGATGATGTTGGCGTGAAGTGAGATTAATCTATTTCTTTTAACATCCCGTGTCAAATTTCGGATGACTTGTGGTTGGCAATCCCTATGGACACATTTGACAGAAACATGTTGAGTGCCCGAGTTTGCACCCGGTGCATCTTTTTTGGCTATGGGCCTTCTATTTGCTTTATAGACTAGTACCATACTGTTGTTATATTTTCCAATGAGGTGCATTATCTCTGTTTTATGTGATATACTGTAAAAAACGCAGATATTTGGCATGGTATTTTCTTCGTTTGATCTTTCTTTTTTCTCCATTGTAGAAGAAGGTCCTTCATTTTTCTTTTTCTCTATTGTAGAGAAAGTTTCACTGTCGTTTTTCTTTTTCTCTATTGTAGAAGTTTCACCTTCTTCTTTTTTGGATCCCATTTTCATTTTCTTGGAACTGAAAAGATCATAAGAATAGTATAAGAATGGTATGCGACACAAGAAACACAAGAAATCGTATACACAAGAAACACAAGAAATGGTATGCTTTTCTTTTTGATTGTTAATATCACAAGATAATAGAATAAAATAGAAATAACAAAATACATCTAAGGAGAATCAATTCAATATTGTTTGAAGCTTTAGGCTTCTGTACCACATGCAAAGTTAAATTCACCACACACGAAAACAGATACTAAAAAATATTGTTTTAAGATTCAATGTTGTTTGAAGTTTGATTAAAAGATAATAAATACCTGGCTGTAAATTTTTTATTTTGTTGTATATTTGTATTCCATATGCTGTATCCATATCCCGACAACCAAAAAGATGACTTGACTTCTATGTTTTTGAATGATGCACTGATGCGTGGATGGTAGAAATGAAGGAACATGCCATATACAGAGACGGTGGGATTTTTTTTGGGGGGGGGGGGCTCAATTATGTAAAATAAAATAAAATTTATAGTGTTAATTTAGTATAATTTAAAATTTTGCCCTCCCAAAAAAAATTAAAAAATTGGGCTGCTGGACTTGTAATTTGGATAAAACAAAGTGGGCTTTTCTTTCAAACAAAATACAAAGCAAAGTGGACCTTTTTTTCAAACAAGATACAAAACATAGGGGCTTATTTATTTGACCAAACAACTAGTTGTAATAGGTGGGCTTCTAATCAAGCAATCAGCCGAAAATTAAAGAGAGAATTGGACAATGATATTAAAAAAAATAAAAAAATTCTTCTATACATATAGGCTACTTTCCCTTTCTTTAACCTCACTCATCTTCTTCTCCCACTTTTCAAAAACCCTTCTTTATAAATTCATATTTTGATCTTCAATATATGAAATCTATAAGGTGATAGTTTTTGTGAAAACATAGTCATTATCATCACAAGAACAAGGTATTGCATTCTATTCTTTACAATTTATGTAAATTCTCTCTATCATTGTATTTTTTATTTTTAGTCATAAAATAATTATAATTTTTTAGTTTTTAATTAAAGGTATTAAGACTTAAAAAAATTACTTATTGACCATGATTAGTATAATATAAAATTACTAATATTTAAAAATTAAGAAAAAAAGAAGATAAATATAAGACAAGTAAATGGGAGCAGCGAGG